>CM035232.1:19862037-20518656 GCA_020226215.1 Sindora glabra | reverse complement strand
ACGTTGAATTCAAACTCGAGCTCAATTTGAACATAAGCTTACTTATTCAAATTCAAATGAGTTTTAAATTTCTTATTCCAAATTTCTAATCAAACTTAAATATTTAAATTCGAGCTTCAGCTAAAGTTATATTCAATTTTAAATGAGCTTAAATGAACCTAAACTAATTTATATAAACCTATAATAGTTTAGTAAATTTTTTATATTTATATTATATAAAATATAAAAAATAAAAATATATTTTATACTAAACTCATTTAGATTTGCAAATAACTCAAGTCAAGTAATAAAAAGTATAAACTTAATTAGTTTAATAAATGAGCTCAACTTATTTAAGCTCAATTTTTTAAAATTTGAGTTCAAACCAAATTTTTTTTAGATCGATCTTGTATCCATGAATAGCTTAATTCATTTGTTTGCATTCTTAAATATAACAGGTAATAAAGGCAGGAGGAGAGAGTATGTATTTGTAGTTTAAGTTGCCCTTAACTAAATTCATGAACTCAAGCTAGGCCGGTTGAGTGAAAACAACACCATGAACACTTGAGTCAAAGAACAAGAACTTTTGTATATTTGTATCGGTCATGTGGAAAAATTGTCAGCTTTCATTGACATGATTTCAAATACGAATCAGTTCGTTATGATTTTCTGGTGATGGAAATCAAACAACTAGTTGACTTTATCAAATCATTGATTCTAGTTTTTTCCAGCTCTCATCAGCTCTTTGCAAGTGTTAGTTGTATATAATATTGTTTTTAAGTTGTAATTCAATGTGTACATATAAAATTTGCACAAAATTGAGTTTAATGAGATTATAAAGTGTAATATATATAGTTATTATTATATGTATAAAAAATGGGATCCAAAATTAAGTTCTAAATATACAATAAAGACTATTAACTAAATATAGGATAATAAAATAAATTTATAACCAATGAATATAAAAAAATCGGAACTCAATTTTGGTGCTATATATATATATATATATATATGATACCTTTAAACGAGTCTTTCTAGAGCTAGAAATTTTGATGCAAATAAAAGAATACCTTTAAACGAGTCTTTCTAGAGCTAGAAATTTTGATGCAAATAAAAGAAGCTTATTTGCCCACACTGTTCTATTTTCATAAAAATTATTGATGAAGTAATTCATGGCTATATTAAGGAAATCATATCATATTACAAAAATGTTGCCATACGATGAGAAAAAGAGAAACAAATATGTCTTTCACTGCAGAATCACATGCAGTGACATTCCACTAATATAGTCACGAAGTACATTTCTTTTGTATGTAATTGCAATTGCTTATTAGTTATATTACCTGGAGATTCTAAATTACAATTCATAATCTTAAAATTGCACGTAATATTAACAAATGATATCTTAATTGTAATTTTTTGATTTTTCATTATGACATTTTTATATTCTCATATATTTATCTACAATTTTAATAATTATAGTATAGTTTCAAGCCCAATAAGGGCAGTTTAGAATTATAATTGCATAGTTGTTATTTCACTAAATTATCCCCTCAAAACAGCTTTTAGTGTGATTACCAAGCATATAGCTTAAAAATGGAACATATCAAGGTAGATATAGTGCGGCGACAAACAAAGAGGATGAAGACTTCTTTAATTCGATCAAATTAATAAGCATTGGGATTTAAAAATAAGTGATGCTACATATATTAAAAGTAGAATTTAAAATTAATTTTTAAATATAAATTAAAAGTTATAATTAAATATAAAATGATGAAATGAATTTATGAAAATCAATCTAATTGATATAAAAATTTAAAATTTAATTTAAATCTTATTTTCAATATCAACACACAACAAATTTTCAAATTACATATTAAACAAGCGGGCCTGTGAAAAAGGCAGTGTAATTATTTTATGGAAAAGAGGAAGAAATTTGTCCATGTTACATTTGTCCGGTTGCATGCATATTAAAATTTTGATGAGCTAACTAATCCAAAAAGCAAGACAGAGAAAGATAAAAAGATGCACACACCCTAGCAAACCCTAGCTGGAAGAGAAAAAGATATATACGAAAACATAAAACTATAGTGATTTAGGGATAATGAGGTCTTAGACTTTTTGTCCTATTAAGGATCACATCATGCCACAGTTCCAACCTATAAAATCCTTCTTTCTTCGTATTATCCCAACAATCTCAGACAACCTTCTCTCGGTAACTGCTTCTTAAGGAAGACAGAAAGATCGAACGAGAGAACATTAACACAGTAAAGAGATGGGTCGAGCTCCTTGCTGTGACAAGGCCAACGTCAAAAAAGGACCTTGGTCTCCTGAAGAGGATGCTAAACTCAAGGCCTATATTGAAAAGTATGGAACTGGTGGCAATTGGATTGCTCTTCCCCAGAAAATAGGTACATATTCTAGTCCGATCTTGCAAAATATCAATCTTTTTTTTTTTAATCTGGTGTAACAGTGGCTCATATTTCTAGGTTTAGTAAAAAGACACAAGGTTCTATGAATAGATAAAGTGATTGTCAGTGTCTTATTAGAAGACTGAGTTATAATATGTATTTGATTTGGCTTTGGAGAAGTTGCTAGTTTGATTATAATAATCATCGGTTAATGATCTTTAATGGATGCACTTAATTTTCAGGGCTCAAGAGATGTGGAAAGAGTTGCAGACTTCGATGGTTGAATTACCTGAGGCCTAATATCAAGCATGGCGGATTTACTGAAGAAGAAGACAACATCATTTGCGGCCTCTACATAAGTATTGGCAGCAGGTACTTATTTTCTCTCTCTTAATGCCCTAATCCCCAACATTAGCCATCCCTATTTTCAAGTTTCAACATGCTGTTACTTGTCCTTTTAACTTTGTCACCGGAATCTCCGATGATTTCTTAAATTATCCCTTGGAACTGACCCAGCTTCATATTATTCACCTCAGGTGGTCCATTATTGCAGCACAATTACCAGGAAGGACAGACAATGACATCAAGAACTACTGGAACACCAGATTGAAGAAGAAATTACTTGGGAGACGCAAACAGCCGACAAGCTTCAATCCAAAAGGCACGAACGGTTTAGAGGACAGCCCATATTCAAATGCCCTAAGCAACTCGGCTCTCGAAAGGCTTCAACTACACATGCAACTTCAAAGCCTTCAAAACCCTTTGTCTTTCTACAATAATCCTGCACTTTGGCCCAAGTTGCATCCTTTCCAAGAAAAGATCATCCAGAACCTGCAAACTTCGAATGACAGCAACACTGTTTCTGTGATGCAGAATGCTTCTTTATCCGCAAATGCCGGAAAAGTGCGAGAAGATGAATTCTGCAAACCTTCTGGTGACGATCTTGTAAAGATTAATGATCCTAAAGTTGATGCTCTTTTGCGGAATGCTTCTTTGAACTACGGAATATCGTCGACTGACAGCTCGGTTTCATTCATTCCTACTGGGAATTATAATCCAATGGATAATTTGGAAATTCAGCCGGATGAGTTTGGTGACATTCTCAACAACAGAACATTTGGTTATGTCTCCCAAGATCAGATGGCTGAATTTGATTGTTTCGGAGAAATGAATGATTCATTAAAGGACAGCTTGATGTGGTGGTCGACCAATGATTTTGAATTTGATATCAAATCAGCATCCTCAAACTCTTGGGATTCAAACAATAATGTTGTTCAGCCTTCAGAGGGCATGTTTCAGAATTATGAACTAGGTTACGGTTTGTTGTGATCACAAAGATGTAATAATTAACATTGGGTCTAAGGCATTGGTAATTTGTGGTATTGTTTATAAGATGGGAACCTAAGAGTCCAGTAGAAGGTTTTCTTGTAAACAGGGTGAATATTTAATAACATTGTAAATCAGCGTTTGAGTTATGCATGTAGAAACACCTAGCTAAACCTTTAACTCGTTCTGATCATAGAAGTCTGATAAATAATACCATCATGAACACGAAGCTTCAATACCATTTGAAGCAGAAAGACTTTGATGCACTAAGATGCCGTTTGTTGACAGAAGATATTTTTTCTAGATATATAATTATAAATATCAAGATAATAAATAATATTTTATGTGTAACGTTAGAAGTAAGGAATTTAGTAGAAAATTATTTTTCTCAATTATTATAATTTAAATATTATTTTTTTAATTACAAAATATAAATACATATAATACTCCTTTATTTATATAACAAGAAATGAGATGCTCTTACAAAGAAGAGAATGTACAGAACTTAAGACCAAGTGAAACGGGTTAAATCTTACTAGTTCTTCTAAATTTAATTAAGAAAAGATTTTAGCCAAGACAAGATTATGGAAGAAAAGATTTTAGTTGTACTAACTGATTTGTTTGAGAGATTATAATCCTTAACATGATTCTAAAATTTTAGCCAACATGAGTTTGATGGACAGTTCTAAATTGATTTCTATTAGTGGCCTCAGTATAGTATTGACCCAATAGGAATGAAGGAACTTCTTTTCCCTACCATTTTTTATAAAAAAAAAATTATTGTGATTGTGATTATAATTAGTAAAATTTTAAGAAAATGTAATTATTACAAGAAATTATGATTGCAATTTAGAATCACAATCCTAAATTATAAGTTTCTTTGCGCACCGTATGTAATATAATAATAATTATAATAATAAGATATAAAAAGCTGCAAATTAAGCTTTATGCATGATCATTTTTGCGGGGTAGACTTAAATGGTGGTCTTTTCTGTTTGGTTTACGCATTTACATGAATATTGCATAATGTGAATCCTACCAGAAATACTGAAGCTATTCGAGCTGGACTGCAATTAGCATCAAGAAATTTCAACAAGTCCACGTATATCTAGAAAAGGTAGTCTTAATTAGTTACCCATTTTCTGGGTCATAAGTCCATTTTTTATTTTTGATAGCATATAGACAGACTTTTTATCCAACATCAATTACTTGTCGTCTTTATATATAATAATAATAATAATTGTCTCTGGTGCACATGTGTTTGGTCGTTTATTGTTTCTTCGAACAACCATGTCCTGTGCGTGTGTTATGATATACACACACATTATTGGAGTAAAGGAATATAACAGTTGAGCTAATTTTTCTCAAAACAAACATATGTGTGCCTATAAAAAGTAACAGAATATGAATCTTTCACATTTTATGATGTGCCGAACGTGGTCTTGTAGTACAAGAATATGTCTCTGATAACTATTTGTGAATATTGGGTCATGATGAATTGAATTGTGTGGTTTAAGGAGGCAATGAGATGATACCGTTGACGAAAAAAGTGTTGAAAATTGAAACTCACATTGAAGGAAAATACAGCATTGGAAGTTAAAGCCCTAAAATTTGGGTTCTCTCATTAATGTATTTCATAACGTGGGTTTTAACTGTATTTTATTTTTAACAATGTACTTTAGTGTAAAAAAATTCAAGATTTGAGTGACTTTTGATGTCTCATGAAGATTTTCATGCCCTTCTTTACTTGTAGAATTTGATTCTTACTTCTTACTATTATTAAAGAAAAATAATGCTTCCTCAACTTTACTCGGAGACCATCCCAATTTTAATTATTTCTTTTTTAGGTTTTACGTAAATTTTGTATGAAAGATAATTCATCGCAAATTATTGAGACTATTTATGTTTAGTACGACTGATAACAAAAAGAGAAATCCAGTTCATAAAGAGTAAATAAAAATTATGCAAATGTTTATGCATGACTCGTACCAGTCTTGGAAAACGAGAGTCACTCCCTCCTCTGCGAATGATTCCTTAAAAAAAAAAAAAAAAAAGCTCTATTGATCGAAAAATATTTTTAATAAAATAGTGTTATTTATATATATTAATGAAGAAAAATATATTATTTATTAAAAATCAATATCAAAAGATTTAAAAATAAAATATTAAATAAATAAAATATTTTTCTTCTATTTTAATATTTTATAAATAATATTTTTTAGTGAAATAAATAGAGCTGATTGTGTATAAAAAAAATGGTATTACCTCTATTTCTATTTATCTCTTGTTATTAACTAATTTCATATATATTAATAAAGTAGTTTAATTTTTTTATTAATGAAATTTATAAGATTACTCTTTATACATAAAATTCAAGATAATTGAAAAAAAAATATAAAATAATAAATATAAGTGGATTAATAATGTTGAATAATAAAATATTTATTAATAAAAAAGAAAGATATATTTAAAAAATATTTAATATTTTATTAAAATTTTAAAATAATAAATAAAAAATAATTTTTTTTTAAAATACAACAGTTAAAAACGGAAGGAGTAGTTTAGAAATGTATTGTGAGTAATTTGTCGGGGAGCTAACCAAAAGTCTTCGACGTACCGAACAAGTCCTAGACGTACGTAGGCCTCTCGGATTTCAATGCTGCTGATGTCCATCCCACCCATACTAGAAAGAAATGCAAAATATGTGCATTTTCTTCGGTTACAAGGTTTCCTTCAATATTTTAAAATTTGATCCGGTGAATGATTTAAAAAAATAATTGGATTAATTTTAAATTAATTTAATCCATTAAATCAGATAATTAAATTGATTAATATTATATACATATAAAAAATTAAATTCATTTAAACTGTCTAAGAGTTTGTTTTAATATAATAAATAAAATTATATTTCATTTTAATTTATTAAAAAATTTAAATTTATTATTATAAATATAAAAAATATTCATTAAATAAGAAATATTTAGTTATACATTACATAAAATATAAATATTTAATATATACTATTTATAAAAAATTCTAACAAAACTATTAGAGGAGAAGAAAGATTTGTGAGGTTATATCTTCAGTTAAGGAAGATAATATTTATTTATAATAAAAATATAAGATTATAAGAGATAAGCTTAAGCCCATGTACCTTAAGTTGGAGCATGTATCTTAGCATACAAGGAACTAATAGGCTTAGTTTACTAACACTCTCCCTTAAGTTAGAATATAGATATCAAACATGTCCAGCTTGTCACAAATATCATCAATTTGTTTTCCTAAAAGAGCCTTAACAAATAAATTAGTAAGTTATTTCCTAGTTCTTATATGTTTAAGATCAATAACATCTTCCTGAAGTTTTTACCTAATGAAGTGACGATCAATCTCCATGTGCTTGGTCTATTCATGAAACATGAGGTTCATTGCAATGTGAGTGGTTACTTGATTATCACACCATAATTGCATAATTCTAGATGAAGTAATTCCAATTTAACTAAAAAGATAAGACAGTCACACAAGTTCAGTAGTAACATAAGCCATGGTTTGATACTTAGACTCTGTATTAGATTGAGATATCATTACTTGTTTCTTACTTTTTCAAGATATAAGATTTTTACTAACAAATACACAATAACCTAAGGTAAATCTTCTGTTCATAGGACACCCTGCCTAATTAGCATCAGAAAAATTTTCAATTTTACAATAACCACGATCTTAATATAATATTCCATACCTAAATGTTTTTTTAAATGTTTTAAGATATGCACAATTGCATCCCAATAAGAGATTCTTGGAGAATTCATGAACTAACTTACTACACTCATAAAAAAGTAATATTAGGGTTTGTGATAGTAAGATAGTTTAATTTGTCCACTAACCTTCTATAGGATTTTGGATCTTCTAGTAATTCTCTTTTTTTTAAATCTAAACTTAACATTTAGGATCATAAGGGTGTCACATAACTTTGAACCAAGCAAACCAATTTCCTTTAAGAGGTTAAGAATATATTTCTTTTGTGAAATAAAGATTCCTTTCTTACTTCAAACAATCTCAATACTAAGGAAATATCGAAATGGTCCTAAGTTTCTAGTTTGAAACTTAGACCAAAGAAAGTTCTTTAATTTTAAAATTCTCACCTCATCATTACCAATAATTACAATGTCATCAACATAAACGACAAGAAGTATGCACCCAGATTTAGTATGTCTACGAAACATAGAATGATTATAATTATTCTTTTTTATACCAAACTCTGTTATAATATCACTGAATCTACCAAACGATGCTCAAGAAGTATGCACCTAGATTTAGTATGTTTGTAGAATATAGAATAATCATAATCATTTTTCTTTATACCAAACTTTGTTATAACATCACTGAATTTGCTAAACCATACTCGAGGAGATTGTTTTAAATCATACAAAGGCTTTCTCAATTGACACACTTTTTCTCTCTCCCTTTGAGCAATATAATCAGGAGGTTGTTCCATATAGACTTCTTCATGTAAATCTCATGAAGAAAAATATTTTTAACATCAAGTTGCAAAGAGGCTAGTGCTGAAAGACAATTAAAGAAAGAAATAGGCAAATAAATGTTATCTTAATAATAGGAGAAAGAGTCTCAAAGTATCAATACCATAAGTTTGTACATATCCCTTAGCCACTAATCGAACTTTCAATTGAGCAATAGAATTATCTAGGTTGACTTTGACTGTGTATACTTACTTGCACCTAATAAGCTTTTTACCATTTGGTAAGGGCACAAGTTCCTAAGTATTATTATCTTTAAGGGCTTCCATCCTTTTATTTATAGTAGCACGCCACTTATCATGAGAAAAAGCCTTTGAAATAGCTCTAAGAATAGTAATATGATTCAAAAAAATAATAAAAGATTGAGAAGACATATGTAAGGTAGAATATGACACAAAATTAGAGATAGGATGGGATGTAGAAAGGCTACCTTTTTTAATGCAACTACAGGTACTTTTGCGGTGGGTGATAGGAATATCGAGATCAGAGAATAGAAGAGGTGGGTCTTCTGAGGAAAAAGCTATTAATAGGGTCCTAAAAAGCAATAGTTTATACAAAGAAATAATTATCGACAAGTTCAAACTTAGGTAACAGATTAGTAATTGTGATAGAATCAAAGAAAGGAACTGGCTCAGAAAATATAATATCAAATGTCATAAAATAACATCTCAAATTAGATGAATAACAATAGTAACCTTTTTGAGTGTGAGAATACCCAAGAAAAATGCATTTTAGAGATTAAGGATCTAACTTAGGAACCTACAATTGATAATTATAAATAAAACAAGTGCAACCAAAGATGCGTGGAATGAGATAAAATAATGGTTGAGAGGGAAATAAGAGAGAATATGATACCTTATCATCAAGAATTGAAGAAGGCATTTTATTGATTGAGAAATAAGATGTAGAAATAACTTTTTGCTAAAGTATCTTAAGGACTTTCATCTACAATAGTAGTTTGCATGAAACCTTACTTAAATGATAATTTTTTTATTTAGCTATCCCATTTTGTTATGGGATAACCACATAAGAAGATTGATGTATAATACTATGCCTGGATAAATTAAAGAAAACTAGGCAAAAAAGTATTCTTCAACATTATCACTATGCAGATTTTTAATAGAAATATGAAAATGATTCATAATTTTAGCATGAAAGGTATAAAAAATATCAAACAACTCAAATTAATTTTTCATTAAATAAAGCTAAGTTGTTCTTGAATAATCATCAATAAATATAACAAAATAACAATAACCAAGTTTGGATACAACTGGATAAGGACTCTAAACATCAGATGCACTAACTCAAAAGGGGGTGTAACTCCTTTATTGACTCTAGGAATATAAGACTGACGAAGCTATTTGACAAACTGATAAGACTCATAATTAAAATTTTAAATAGAACTTAAATAAGGACATAATTTCTTTAAGGATGATAATGAAGAATGACCCAATCGATAATGTAACTAGGATGGAGTAATGGCAATAGCTATAGCAATAAGCACATATAGTCTACTAGATTTGTGTCCTCTACTAAAAATCATCTTCATTAAAAGATTCTAAAAAAATACAATAACTAAGGAAAAAGAAAATACCATAATTATAAGTATGTATAATTTGACTAATTGATAATAAGTTAGATGAAAATTTAGGAAGACATACAATATTAGTTAAAGAAATGTCAGAGGTAATATTGGTTGTAACACTCATAATAATAGAAATAGATAACCTATTAGCTAAAGTGATAGAAGAAGTTAAAGATATAAAAGAAGAAAAGATATCTGTGTCTCCCGATATATAATTAGTGACCCCAGAATCAATTATCCACCTAGACTTGGAATGTAAAAGGCATGTAGTTTGATCACTTGTCTAAATCAAAGTAGTAGTAGATTGAGTAGAAGGTGGCTATTGCATGATTGATGGCTATTATGAAAGTTGGAGTTAAATCAAACAATTATACTCATTCTTAGTTAGAGTTATATGTTGATTCTAGTGCAAAAATGCTAGAAGTAGTATGTGTAAGTTGAAATGGCGATGCATATCGTCCAACTAACTTGGGACAAGTTTTCTTTATATGACCTGGTTTCATTCAATAAAAATAAACATCATTATTAGGCTGATTATGACCTATACCTCTACTTCCTCTACCACCATTACGACCTCCTTAAGTACTCGAGCTTACTAAAGCAGAGGAGTTAACCAAAGAGGTAGATAGGGAAGTTAATGGTAGCTTTCGAGCTGTTCAAAAAATACGAGAAAAAAATATACTATTAAGTTAACTGCTCAAAGAGTAGGCAAATTCATGAGAAAAGATAGAGCAGTTAACTATTCTCGTTGAGTTTGCATTGCCTTAATATCTTTAGTAATAAGAAGAAGACTGTCCTATTGTTCATAAATATTGTTCTATTCAATATAGATTTGGGACATAATTTTTCTTTGCACATTTTGGTGAAACAAAGCTATACATAAGTCATAAATGTGACTTAAATTATCCTTACTGAAAAAAAGAATTCAAGGAATGTCCACAAATCTTTGATAGTCTTGTAATTTACATCCTTTTCCAAAGTATTGCTTATAAAAAAAAATTGTCGATCCTCTATAATCCATTGAATTTTTGTATTATCAATGGATGGATCATTAGTCAAGTGATCAGATCTGCCAACACCCTCAAAGAAATACTCAATAGATTTTTTCCTCGTAAAATATTCACATTTATCTGTATTAAGTTTTTAATTAGTAATTTTTACAGCAATAGGAATTAAATCAGAGAAAAAGGATTTGAAATCATTATTATTGGTTTTTTTACCTAAACTAGAGTCTGATTTATTTATTTCCATCATTATTGTAAAAGATTAATAGGACAATGGCACAAAAAAATCAAATAAATTCAAAAGACCACCCTCAAAGAAATACTCAATAGATTTTTTCCTTGTAAAATATTCACGTTCATCAATGTCAAGTTTTCAATCAGTCATTTTTATAGCAATAGGAATTAAATTAGAGAAGAAGGATTTGAAATCATTATTATGGGTTTTTTTACCCAAACCAAGTCCGATTTATTTATTTCCATCATTATTGTAAAAGATTAATAGGACAATGGCACAAAAAAATTAAATAAATTCAAAAAACCACAATTAGAGTACTCAAATTATTGATTCAATCACACAGGGAGGTGCGATGCATAAAATCGAAGTTGCAGGCGAAGATGCATCACTGAAAAGTACCTCACGTGTTGTCACGCACAGATAAGCTGTTCTACGTGTAGAGCTCATGTGCGGTCTGACAATGAGTGCATGTTACTCACACACTACCTAGAAGAGGTCGTCGACTGCCAATTTATGTTTCGAGCCACCTAATTCTCAAAATGGACCACTTGTTATCTATCAACTACTTTAAATAGAATTGCTGGTACTATTCATGTGCAATCAGCAGTCATACACACAGTAATAGCAATTATGAAAATTTAGATTCTTTTATCTTTCTTTCAAATATGTGACCCGAAGTCACTACCAAATTTTCCGTGACCAGTCACACATAAAAAAAAAAGAAGGAAAAAAGGTGTTTAATAGGTTTAGAGATCTATTTAAGTTTTATAGTTTTATTTAGGCTCTAAATATTATGTTAAAAAAGAAGAAATATTTGCAAGATCATATCTTTAACCGAAAAAGGTAAGTCTATTTATAATAAAAATATAAAGTTACAAGAAATAAGCCTAAACTTATGTATCTTAGCATATAAGAAACTAATATGCTTAGTTCACTAACAAAAATTATATATAGAAAATAGAAAATACTATGCCTTATATTTAATGAAAGGTGTTAGTATTATAAGACAGCAGTGAAAGCTAGGCGAGTCTTTGAATGTATGATTCCTTAGGATTGAGATTTTTTTAATTTTAAAGTGGCACAAGGATGGTCACACCGGTTCAATGGATATACCAATTCAATGATCATTCTAAATAATTCAAAGCAATTCAACCCTTTATGCAATTTTCTAGATTCATTCAAATGGGATCAAAATTTTATTTTCGATTAAATCAGCTAATCCAATATGGACTTAAAATAAGTGGTTCCAACCTTATGTGTTTAAATTATGTGCTCCCATTGTAGCGTGTAACCAATTATTTTCCAAACTTTATAAGTTACTAGTTTGGGCGGTGGTCTAATTCTACAGATTATGAGGCTGAAAATGAGGTTAAGTTAGGCTGTATGAAATGCCAAATGAAAAATCAAAAATATATATATATATATATATATATATATATATATATATATATATATATATATATATATATATATGGAGTTACGGAGGATTAGGTTAATATATACCTGGAGTTATGGAGGATTAGGTTAACTGTCTTGAGAGTATCCCTTTACAAGTGTGGTTTAGTTTCAAGCTGCATAACCTCGTGACTGCAGAATACAAACAAAGAGGCATAAACGCTGTGGAGGTTCTAGATGGCCATTTGAGCCTTAAAGCCCAATGGGAGGGACAAATCTTCCATTAAAACTGATTTGGGCAAGCACTATCAAGAACTTTCAAGAAACAACTCAATTGGGCCTATAAAGTCTAAAGGAACTGAAGTGCAAGCTTCACTTCACTGGACAACTTTCTCTCCACCCCTTGCATACATACCCAAAACTCAGCAAGCAGAAATCTCAACAAAAACTACTTAGTTTAATTTTCAGTCTTGTTTGGGTTGGACTTACTTGTAAAAAAATTGGAATTTAAATTCAATTTATTATAGATATTAATTATTTTAAACTATAACTTATTTATGTAATATCACATTAATAAAAAATAGTTAAATTTTTTTATCGCTAATAGAAAATTTTAATTACTATTTTTTAATGATGTGTCATTATCTTACTCATTGATAATGTAAAACGTTTCACATTAATAATGGATTAAATTTAAAATTAAAATTTTAATATAATATTAATATATACAATCATATATAAAATTATTAATACATTATTATATAGCATGCAAGTTCTGACCTTTAAAAAAAATAAAGTTGATGTGCTATTGAGTTAAATGATATATTAATATAGTATTGTATAATATATTAATTATCTATTATATCTTTTTTCTTTATTACATTCGAGGTATAATTACACATTTTTTATTAAGTATAAGATTAATTTTTGTTTCCAACAAGAGTAATGAATGATTAATTTTTAAATATAGAATTCAAAAACCTTTTATTAAATTCGGAATAATTTAGGACTTAACATACTTTCATTAAACTAATTAAACTAAATAACTGTTGGTATTATATCTAACTGCATATTGTAGTATATACGAACAAAATGGTAGTGCAAAATAAGCCTTTCGGCTTCCTTTTTCTTTTTCTTTTTTAAATAATAATCTGAGATCCATTGAGATCTTACTGGTACATGAGTGCTGCTACCCCGTTTTAAAGTTTTTGCTCCGAATATAATCCGCTCTCATATGTCCAATTAAATGGATGTTAGTTCACTCCTTATTCGTGAATTTTAATATATGGAAAAGTTATAAGAAAATTATAACCCTTTTATGAAATTCTTACATTAGATGTTGATAAGCATTAGATCGACTGAATAGGCAACCACTATTTTGTTGAAGTTCGAAAATATTTTTTTATAAAATATAGTATATAAAATATTAAAACAAAGAAAAATATTTTATTTATTTAATATTAAATATGAAAATTTTGAAAAAAGTAACTTACTCTATCTTAATATATATGTGATAGAGGAATTTATATAAGCAAATGATATTTTAATTATTAATATAAGTGATATATTATTCTTTCATTAATATTAATATATATATGTAAATGATATTTTCTTATGAGAAATATTTTTCAAGGAAACAAAGTCTAAATTTGATCAAAGAATTCTTTAGTTTAATATATGTGTAAAGTAATAATAATTAGCAGGTTTTCAAGGTTAGGAAATTTTTATTGGTTTACCGATAATATAGTGTTCATAGGAGTGGAAATTAAAATAGCAGTCTATTATATGCCTACAATCTAACTTTTTTTCTTCTGAATAAATTAGGTTAATGCTAATATATAAACCTATTTAAGTAAATAATTCAATATTATCTTTTCCATAGTTGGTTTGAAAAGCCAACAAAGTATTGGTTCAAAGAAAAATTTTCTAGTACGAGGCTAATTTTGGTTATTAAAGGATAGGAGTTCAAATCTTATAAATAATTTTTGTTCAAACAAGAAAAATTAATTAATAATGTAATTTTCAAAATGGTTACCTCACTTGATGCATCATAAAAAAAAGAATTGATTTTAAGGCCTCTACTAATAGACAGTGAGATCCATAAAACTGTAAACTCTACGATCTATAAGGAGGGAGTGAGTAAAGAGTAAGAATAACATTCATTACAAAATGATTACTTATATCACAAATTATGCTACAAAAATTTGAAAACTAAGGTAATTTTATCTCTTATTATGAGAATTAAAAAATTCAAATAAATATATAAAATATAAAAAATTTATGTCATATGAAAATTTTGCTCATGATAAAAAATCACTTATACCATGAATTAAGTTATGAGAACATTTTACTTATAGCAAAATATTATTTATGTCACAAATTATAGCACAAAAAATTGAAAACTATGACACTTTTATTTCATATCACAAAAATAATAAAAATTTAAATAAATGTAAAAAATATAAAAAAAATTATCTCTCATGAAAATTTTATCCAGGAAAACAATTATTTGTATTATTTAAGTTCATATGTTAATGTTACTAAGATCCTTTAAAGAATATTTATATAAGTTTATTAATTGGGTAGAACTTAGTTTGTTTTGTGTAGAAGAATGAATGGGAATGTTTGTAGTTGGAATTTTTTGAATTAAGGTTGTTAAATTATGAAAATGGCATGTAATTGGTTAATTAAACAATAAAATCCAAGAAAAATTAAAAAAAAGCCCAATATATATTTGGGTATGATACTCGAATATAGTCATAGGAGTGCTTTCAAAAAGCTCATATTTGAGTACCATACTCAAATATAGTTAACATCCTTGTTATTGAAGACAATAACCAAATAGGGTATTCAATTATGACTTAGGAACAATTGTCCAAGGGCTAATAGTCGAGTACCATACTAAATTACTTGCAAAATAATTTGTTTCTAGGTGGGTATATTCAAGTACTATAATCAATTATGGGTTTCCTTTTAGAGCCCTATATTGAATTACCATACTTGACTATTTTTATTACAAAAATCAAAATCCATGGTAGTTATCTATAATTTTAGAGTATGTTCATATCTAGAACTAATGTGAATGAATTATATAATTATAGTTTTACTTGAAATGTTGAAACCCAACAAGGATATATGGTTAGAAAATTTTAAAATGATCATAGATTGTATAAACATGTGTGTGTGTGTGTGTCTATGTATATGTACATGTATTTATGTACATTGGTACTGTTTAGTTTTGTTATAAATGTTAATGCATTTTGTTACATGAATTACTTTAAGTTGGTAAAGCATATGATTAATTCTTGAATGTATATGTAGGTGAACAGTATTATTTACTTTGAAATCTCATTGGAGATATGTGATTGTTTAGAAATAAGTGGCACGATATTGGACTGAAATTGAAAATGTTTATGAATAATGGACAAAGTTGAATTTGTGAATAGATAAGGATGATTGAAAGGTACAAGATGGTTTAAATGTTATTCTTTATGTATAGAATTGATTATGGTTGTTGTTATTAACATTACTTTATTGATGACATAGTATGGATCTTACGTAAAAGATGATGTGAATTAATTATGGAAATGCGAAATGCATGATAGTGTCTAATTAAGTAAATTATCTGTTTATTAAGATATTGTTTCACTGTTTTAAATTTTAAATGTTTTCATATATGTGTGTAAAAACTTCCTAACCACTACCAATAGTTTAAGAGTAGAAACCTTCTTGAATTTCTTTGAATGGAGCGATAATCTTGATAGAGAATGGTTAAGAAATGATATGAGCCATGTAGATAGTTTTATGTGTGCTACAACATAACTTTTGAATGTAAAGATTTTGAAATGCATATAAAATAGAGTTCATTTAAATTAAATTCATCTATTAATTATAATGTGATGATATCAAAGTAGAATTATATAGGTTAATAGAAATTAAGAAATGGGTTCCATGCCAAATAGATTTCATGCCAATCACGGGTTAGCAAGTCATGACAAAATATTTTATTTATGACAAAGTATTACTTATACTATGATATAAATAGGAAAGATATATTAGTGTTAAAGTATTACTTGTATCATAATTAAGTCAATGGATAATATCATGGCAAAATATATTCTCCTTGTGGAAATATACATATAAAAAATCAAATTGATTGCCTTTTATAAATGATAATCTAATTAATTTAGTCCCTTCATTAGTATCTCTATAAATGGTTAATAACTTGATAGATAAAATGACTAAAATAGGATACAATAAAATGTGAAAAATGAAATTGATATAAAAAATTTGTAATGGATAGAATGATATAATTTATATATGTGAATGACTAAAATAGGTATTATAAATAAAAAATAAATTATAATAATTTAAATATTAATTTTCGGAAAAGTTATTGGATAATATATACTTCAAAATACATATTTAAATTCTTATTTAAAATGAATATTTAAATTATTGTTAATTTTTCTTTTTGTTTTAGATTTTTTACAAATATAAGTTAAATTAATTTAGTTCATTGTAAATTTTCAATATTAATTTCATCTATTACATATTATTTATTTGTTATTTTACTCTTTATGTTTCTATATGTTGACGTATGTTTTAGAAGTTAATCATAGTTTGTATTAGTATACATTATACTATGTTTTATTTTCTTTATAAAGGCATTTCAATTTATTATATATATTTTTTTATATTTGCATAATATAAATAAATATGATATTGGGTGATGATCAAATTTCACAAGTTATAGATATAAGATATCAAGTCAATATTTGGGTATATATTAGAGAATAAATGCATTGGATAAACTTGTTATGAGAATATGAGAATGCTATATGAATCACTATATGAGTGTCATAAATAATTCTCATACTAATAAAAATGTACTTGGTCCTTTGATTTGAAATCATTATAATCCATGCATAAGGAATCATATATTTTAATGTCATCTAATTTCACTTATTATAGGATTGGCTTAAAACATGATGATTAGGTATACTACAAATCATGTAGAGAGATGTGAGTAACATAGATAAGATTTTGTCTCTCTTATATAAGAAGAGTAATATATATGGGCCCATTGATCTAGCAAGATTATGAAATACATGGTCATCCTTAAATGAATCAATATGTAACATTAATCCGTTTGTTGTGAATTACTTTGCTTAGGAGTCAAGAAACATATGGATTAAACTATAAAGAGGGGTGACATATTTCATGCATTGAGTTTGATTAGATATCCAGGACAAAAAAGATTAACTTAAATATAACATTGGTGATAAAAAGGTCATATCAAATCACTAACATTCTCACTGCTTAGATAATGGTGATGCAAGTTGTTAGATACCGTTCATTGATTGATATATTAAAATAAGATTTTAAGATTACCACCAATGTAACAAGAATCTATGGAGTCATACATAAGGAGTGAGTCATATATTAAGGTCATAATATAATTAAGAACTATTAGTTAGATTATAGCCTCTAATTGGTATAGACCCAATGTGATTAGATTTCATTAAGTAATAGTATAATATGATTAGGATATACTTAAGTAAAATATAGGTTGATTATTGACCAAAATTATCATTAGGCCTAGTTAATAATCAAAGTCCACCTATATCCTTTGTTAAGGTAACTTTAGTTAGGGATTGTAATAAATCAATTGATTAATTAGATAAAAATCTTGTTGATGTTGATAAAACCTATTTCTCCTATTAGATGGTAGTATCTACAGTTAATTAAGTGAATTGAATGTGATCCTAAAAACTAAAAAAAAAACTTATAACTAACATTGCATTAAATTAAGATCAATCTTATCTAATATTGATTAGAGTTATTGATTGCTTGTGTGGATACTATAAAGAGACTATTCTAATTAAACTGTGTTCATGATTCATCCAAATGTTTATGTGTTTGTGACTCATTTGATCGTTAGTGCATTTGTAATTAAATTTTTTATGTATTTAAGTATACATTGGAAGCAAAAGTAAATTTGTTCATGAGTTCATCAATTTAGAAATAAAAGGATCGATTTAATTTAGACTCTTCTACAATGAGTTTGATTTTACTCTATAAAAGCATAATTTCATCATTGGTTTATGATTTTTCACATAGATCACTAGTAGGTTTCAATTTTTTTAAAAAAATTTTTTATTATGTTTCTTAATCTAGAACTTAACACTATAGTGATTAACCAATTGAAAGAATACTAACAAAGAGATCAAATCAAATTAATCTATTATCTGTGAAAGATGATTGATATAAGATGCATATGAAGCATGAATAAAAAATATTTTAACATGGAATTCATGGAAAAATATTAGGTATATTTAGGTATATAATTTTTTTTAAAAATTTCATTGTGTTTGTTAATCTAGAACTTAACACTATAGTGATTAACCAATTGAAAGAATACTAACGAAGAGATCAAATCAAATCAATCTATTATCTGTAGAAGATGAAATTGATATAAGATGCATCTGAAGGATGAATAAAAAACATTTAAACATGGAATTCATGGAAAAATATTAGGTATATTTAGGTATATATTTTTTAAAAAATATTCTTAAAATTTATTTTATTTAAAATTATTTTTATATTTAATAAAAACAAATAATTGATAGTGTTTGATGAAACAAATAAAGAAAAGTTCCATTTAATTACAAAATTACTATCAAGAAAAAAAAAAGAAAACATTTAAAAGTTTTTTCTATTTTTTATTTTTCAAGTTGTATATTTAAAATTATAATTTTTGAAAATAAATTATAAAAATAGTTTGTTAAGCAAGAATTTTTGTTTTCAAAACCATAAAAATAGATTGATTGAACGTATTTGAATATGTTATTATTTTTTTAAAAAAATCATTTTTTGTTTTCAAAAACTATTTTCATATTCAAGAGAAACAAAAAAATGGAGGACAATCAATATTGCAAATAAAGAAATTTATTTAATTACAAGACTAAAAAAAAGTTAAGATGGCATCTAAAAATTATTTTTATTTTTTTTAATTTTAAGTTACATATTTAAGATTATAATTTTTAAAAATAGTCATCTGAAATTTTCTTTAAAAATTGAAAAATAGGAAATAATTTTTAAACAATAGTAGGGAAAACTTAATATTATATATCATTGTATGAATTTTGTAAACAATTCGAGAAGAAAAATTAATAAAATCATATAGAAGGGGGAAATTAAGCTTTATAGCTCTACTTGAATCACTTAGCATGTTCATGGCTTCCCTTGCAATATTGGCAGCTTTAGTAGCCCTAGGAATTGATTAGCCCAAAATAATTCATGATTAATTAGAACCCAAGAATATTTACTTGAAAACAAACACAAATAAAAACGAAAAAGTAAAGGCTAATGTTACAAGTAGCTTATTTTTTAAAAAGTTGAATATTTCATCATTGAATTATTTTTTAAATCATAAAATAAGTAAATTAAAATTAAAAATATAAATTTTAATGTATTAATTGTAATCATACAATGGATACAACAAACTTTTTAAAAAATCAAACTCTCTATAACGTTGTCCAAAAGTAAAAAAGAACTATATATTTGTAAAACCCTAACTCACATATTTTCTCTAAAAAGAGGTAACCCTATTTTTTATATTCTAATAAATGAATTTAGAAAGTACTAAGATTAGAGAGGTAAAAACTTTTTAATAACATTAATTAAATTAAATTATAGATCCTCCATTCACATCTACTTATTTAATATTGAACGTAAATATTATATTATACTCATAATTTAATAATTACTTAATTTACATCTTAAATAATAATGATATTAATAATTAAATTTATAAATTAATTTGAGTTCTAAAAAGAAAATTTCCATCGAAAAGAAAACGTAGTTGAATCAAATGGAAATGTTTATATTAATATAGGTTCAAGGGAATTCCACCCAATTCCATGTTTATGGTTAAAGTGAAATTTGACTAAAGCGTCTGCCACAGTGATCAAAGGCGCGGGTTTCGCTTTGCTTGTCCTTGTACTTCGGCGGGATTTAAGTCAGCGGGGATTGAGGCGGAATTAAATCCGATTTTCCATTAAACTTCGCTTCAAAATCAGATTCCTCCCCATTCTTTCCCATACGTCATTGCCTTTCTTCACCCTTCTATCTAATGCTTTTCATATCATATATACGTACTAGTCCGGTTTTTGTTTTGGGAAAATTTTATAATATATTATTAATATAATAATATATTAACGTATTATCATATTTAATTATTAATCCATCATTATATAATATATTAAATTTAATTTTAAAAAATAAATTTAATATATAATAAAATTTGATAATATATCAATACACTCTTATATCATGATCCACGACAAGCTCCCTCTATTTTACTTTTCAATACGACATGATTCGTTAGTTAGTGTGCTCTTAAAGCAATGTTTTTTTGACTTTTTGTAAGTAATAAATATTATAAATTATATAATATATTCGGCCAAACGCTAGCGTGGAAGGGTTTCTTACTGGCGAGGACATGATTAGGGCCAGGATTAAGGGGAATTGACTAGAAATGGATAATTCAAATTTCTGGCCGAATCTCGGTCAGTTTGTAGCTCCTGCATGTTTACTTTATCAAATAATTAGTATTTTACAAATTTTAAAAAAAAGTTACATGCATGTGAGAAATTTTAGAAAGTTCTGTACTAAGAAAAATATTTATAATTTTCTTTTTAATCTTTTTCTCTTATTTACCTACCTTAATTGATGGAAATAAATTAAGTAGGATTGAATTTTATTTTAAATAAATTAAATTTTCTTTATAAATTATTAGTACAGAGCTACATTGTTAATTTATATAAAACTAAAATTAAAAAAAAATTGGACTACCAATCTATTTGAATATTTATTTATATATTTAAATATTTATTTATATAAATAAATATTCAAATAAGTTAACAAGCAGAGATCTTTAAAGTAAGAAAAAAAATCAATAATTGCATTTGATATACATTTATGATTGTGTGTATTAAAATATATTAATATTATATATTTAAATTTTATAAATATATATATTATATATGATGTTATATATGTAAACTTATTAATTATTATGTAAGCAAACCATATAAGCTTATGAGATGAACTTATTAAAATTAAGCATAATTTATTTATTTAAATAAATTTATTTATTGGCCTTATTATCCAATTTAACCTATTTCACCCTACTTAATCCTACATCATAATTTTCATTAAATTAATAAAATTATGAATAAATAAAATAATGTGCAAATCATTTAAAAAAGCTATAAGAGGTTATCATCGCGGAATTATCCAGGATATGAATATTAATATCAGCAAACCATAAGTCAAAAACGACATTCACAATTAGAAGATAAAGCACGGAACAGGCACCCCCGGGCTCCCACCCAGTTCTGAGAGAACATGCGGGAGAAACATATATGAAGAACATAATTCTTATTTTACTGTTTAAATTTAAATATTATTTTAATTTTTTATGACGTAATTACATTAAAATTTATAATTTATAATATTTCAAATATTAAAAATTGTAATAATTTTTTATTAAATAAAACTAAAGGTACATATTATCATCGAAATATATGAAAATTTCTCCAGCATGTGCACATGCCAATCGAAGGTGAATATTATTATGTAGGCCCACCCAGGCATAACAGAAAAACAGGCCCGGAAAAGTCGCAGGCTTGACGAAAATAATTGGCTTATGGACTCATCAGCATGTGAGCCTTGTCCCTTAAAAAAAGCAGACGTGGCAATCACTAATCATTATCGAACATGGATGCCACCCCATATGGTTGAAAAATGCAGACTTTCCAAGTCTCCAAACGTCCGTCTCCATTAGCTCCGATTCCTAACTTTTAATGTCTTCCCTTCCACTGAAGTATATGAGAACCCGTTTTACCTGTTTTAAACAAATGTTCCTAATCAAGGTTACACAGCATCTTGCCAGAAAGACTTTATTGTACTCCATGCATGATTATTGTGTGTATTGAATTAATAAAAAATTATACGTCGCATTTGGGGATATATATGTATATATATACATATATTATTGATATTTTTAATAGCATAATAATACTTGATATTATCTTAGAAATATTATTTCTCTTATGTCATATGTTTGAATCTTTGATCTTACTTATGTTAAGTGAATTATTACTCATATAATTATTTATTTATTTATTTATTTATTTATTTAATGGCTTATTCTTTCTCTAATTTATTTAAATTTTATTTCACATAATAAATAAATTAATTTATAATTTATTAATCTAATTAATAAATTATAAGTTAATCTTTAGATATATTTGTAGATATGTTTTTAATTTAATGGATTACTTTTAGTAGATCATAAACTAATAAATTTTTAAATTTATCTTTTTTTAATTAATTTACAACTTATGCCTTTAATAAATAATTGTGTTCTTGCTTTAAATAACAACTAAATAATTAAATAAGTTATGTATAATATAAAAAATTAGCATAAATAATTAAATGAAAACAAGTAAGTAAATATATATATATAATTTTATGAAATATAACTAATTATATTTTTTTGAACATCTTGACTTTATTAATATCATTTTATCTTCAAATGAATATAAATATTTATATTATTATATCATTTTACATTTTAAGTTTGTTCAAAATTAATTTTGTAAAACACTTCTTAGATAATCAAATAATTTTTCAATTATCAAGTAATTTACTAGCTACCATTTATTAAGTATTTATAAGAAACAAAGCATTATGCACGATACAAATGTACTAACTGTAATAAGAATTTTCTGAATTTTGCATCTTTGTAGAGTGAACAAGAGTGAGTGAGATTCTTCGAGTAAAAAATCTTAATATATGCCATAAGTGAGTAAAAATTCTTACTTTATTAAATAAAAAAAGATATACATGATTTTACATTTCAGTAGTATAATATTATTCAATATTATTTTAGGAATTTATATTTAAAATTTGAATACAAAACCTAAAATATGTGAAAATGAATTATAAATCTTACTACTAAAAAAAAGAGATAAACATAAAAATTAAAAGCAGGAAACATGTAAATCACTCAAAAGCAAAAGGAATGTATATGTTTGAATCTATTTCCATGCTTAGTAGAATAAAATATTTTGCACAAAACATATTAAAATCTCTCATCTTCCAACTTCTCAAACATTGAAAATATTTTGTATAGTTTGCTTAAAATAACTTGTTAAATAAGGCATCTTAGGATTTGTTTTTTTTTTCTATTTTTAAAAATAATTTTTTATTTTTTTAAATAAAAAAATTATTTGGCAAAATATTTTCAAAATCTATTCTCTAAATGTGTAACTTAAAAATAAAAAATAATGTTTAATTATTTTCTAAACTTATTTTTTATTTTAGATGTCAATCTTGTAATCAAATGAAATATTTTCTTATTTACAATATCAATCATCCTCTATTTTTTATTTTCTTTCAATTTGAAAATAGTTTTTAAGAATAAAAAATAATTTTTGAGTATAGTTTTTAATTATTTTTTAAAAATAAATTTTCATTTTCATTTCTAAAAATAGAGGAATTTGTTTGACAATTTATTTTTAAAATTTATTATCTAAATGTATAACTTAAAAATATAAAAAATAAAAATAATTAAAATTTATTTTTATTTTTAAGTTATACCTTTATTTGGAACTAAATAATTAAAATTCATTTTCTTTATTTTGGATGTTAATTTTGTAACAATAAAATATTTCCTTATTACACTTATTCATCTATAAAACTTACTTTTCCCTATAACCTTAGTAGAGCTATCTTGGAAAACATATAATGAATGCGGGTGGAGACCACCCAAAATCACAGTGGGAGAGTGATCTATTACACTGAAGTAAGAAAAAGGTCCGAACTAAAGAATATGATTTTGCCAGTGAATTATCATTGTCAAGGGCTTATGATAACATGCTATTTGAGGATGAGTAGCCAATAAAAAATGCTAGGTGAAACTTAATAAAATCTTATGAAGTTATGCTAATGGGCACGAAGGAGGAGATTAACATTGATTTAGAGGAGAATACTATTGAATTTGATTCTGAACAAGGAGATATGTAGATAGAATTGGAAGAAAAAGAAAATGAGGAGTATGCAGGGAAAATAACAAGAGGACAAAAAATAGAATAGATTTCAGGATGCAAAGAAAATAATAGGAATACATATTTTGAAAAAAAATAAGGGAAGGCAACACTTTATGTCCAACTATAATTATCCCAAAAGAAAAGGAAGAGACACTACAAAAACCTTGGAAGAACACTATTATCATGAAATTAATGGGATGCAAAATTAGCTATAAACTATTAGAGTGTAAATTACATGCTATATGGAATCCAACTGATTGTATGTCAATAATTGACCTTAGGGAGGTCTTTTACTTGATCAAATTCTCTAATCCTATCGATCTTTAATTTGTGTTAATAAAAAGTTCGTGGGTAATTTTTTATCACTATTTAATAGATTGAAAATAAATCCTAAATTTCAATCCTAGTACTGCTAGCATTGATTTAATGGCTACTTGGGTATGCATTCCTAAATCAGCCATCTATTACTACAACAAAAGTGTCCTGACAACTATTGGTAATCGAATTAAGAAAACTATCAAGGTTGACTTAACTACCTTTTATCAAAATAAAGGGAAATATGCATGAATGTGTGTAGTGGTCAACTTGAATAACTCCTTTCTGTCATATTTTGTGTTAATGACAAAATTTATAATATCATATATAAAGGTCTACACTTAGTTTGTCTTTTGTGTCGGCATTATGGACATTATGCAAAAGGCTACCCTAGTTTTATAAATAATAACATAGAGAAGATAACAAGTTCAGTTGAGCCACAACTACTTAGTCCTAATCAAATAGGAGAAAGAAAAGGCTTAAAGCTTGTAGAAAACTAAGAATATGGTCTATGGACGCTTGTTCAAAAATCTCGTAAAGGTAAAGGAGAAGGACATGGATTCAATAAAAATGATAGTTCCAACAAATGGAGGGCTTCAAAAATTATGAATGGTAAAAAAAAGGCTTTTACTTTATAGCACTTAGTCAATTGGAAGAAGCAAATATAAAGGGGAACATAAAACTAGTTCTAAACACCATAAAGGAAGGAGAATAACAAGAAGTTATAAAGACAAACCTAGCTTGTAAAATGCCAAAGCCAAACTTTAGAAATAAACCATAATAGGTAGATAGAGACACACATGACTCTCCTATGCAACCTATAATAACTTTGAATAATGATACAACAAACCAAAACACAAGTGGATAAAAATAAAAAAAATGGAGGGAGAACAAAATTGAAGTAAATAACACTACTAATAGTAAGAGAGACAGTCAACTAAATGCCCATATGAATATTGTTAATGATAAAGAAAACATTAACCTAGATGCCAACATGATTATGTATGATGGTGGGGGCAAAACTAAACCTTTTGACCCTAACTGGACATATGTTATGCATGAAGATCACCAAATAAATGAGGTGACCATGTTAAAAGATTTAAAAGACTGGAATAGCAATATGTCAAATGTGGATAACATAGCTTAGATGCAATTGAGCAACTTTGCTACCTGTGGATTTCTATGGTTAGTTTGTATCCTTATCATACTTTTCTTTGTAATGATTAACTGGATATTTATTTGGAATTATTGACTAGCAAGAAACAAATCTTTTACTACATATGCAAAACAGTTCATGAGAATTAATAATCCAGAGGTGATAGTGTTGGTTGAAACAAAAACAACAGAATATAAAGTAGCATAAATATTTTGGAATATAAGATTCTGACACTCTACAATAATAGCAGGGAGAGGTAGAGTTGAAAGAATACAGATCAGTCAGAAGGATGGTGACTTAAAAGTAATAACTATGAAGAAAAATTCCCAATTTCTCCACTTGATGATAGAAGAGTGAAAATATTCGTGGCTATTCATGATTATATATATTAGTTCTAACCCCAACCTAAAAATGAAGGCCAACAACCATCCTTAGAGACTTCTTAAGATTATAGATTTGAACATCAATATGTTTGGACACATTAAAAAGAAGAAAAGAATACTACTAGCAAGATTAAAAGACATCCAGAAGGCTATGGAAAAAAATGATTCCCTGATCTTGGTAAGTTAGAGAGAAAACTTCAAAATGAATTATAGGAAATCTTAATACAAGTAGAAATAATGTAACACTAAAAGGCCAAAATGCAATGGATTGAAGATAACAGTCATAATACTAAATATTATTATGCTAAAGTGATTATTAGACACAGAAGGAATAGAGTGAATAGCTTGAGAAATGAAACATGTAATTAGGTAGAGAATTAAGAAGAGATATGTGGTATGGTGATAGACTTTTATAAATAACTCTTTATCGAGGAAGGAAACACCATTAATCCTAATAATTAAAGCTTTCAATACCCCATAATCCTTAAGAAATTTCTTAAAAACTTGATGCAGCTAATCATTAATATGGAGATCTAAAGAGCTATGTTTGATATAGGTGCATCTAAAACACTAGGATTGGATGGCTTACCAAGTTGCTTCTATTAGTCCAACTAGGACATTTGAGGCTTTATAATTTACAAATTAGTGAAGGAAGTATTTAAAGGTAAAAGAAGTATAACAGATATTAATTCTAAGTATTTGGAGGCAAAAGAAGTATAATAGATATTAATTCTACTTTACTAGCACTTATTCCAAAAGTAGATAAACTTGAACTTGTTACCCAATTTAGGCTTATTTCCCTTTGTAATGTAAGCTACAAAAGCATCATTAAAGTACTAGTAAATCGAATTAAACCCTTCCTATCAAACCTAATTTCACCATACTAGTCTAGCTTTATTCCTGGCAAGAACATTCATCATAATATCATTATTGCAAATGAAATTTTTCATACCATAGAATTCTAAACAAAACCAAGGTTACAAAGTTATCAAAGTGGATTTAAAAAAAGCTTATGATAGACTCAGATGGGACTTTATTCACTTAGTCTTAAAAGGCATAAACATGCCTTTTAATATCTCTCATATTATTATGAAGTATGTTACATTAACTTCAATAAGAGTTTTTTGGAATGATAACCAAAATCAAACCTTTTTACCAACCCATGGCATTTGACAAGGTGACCCATTATCCTTTTATTTATTTATTCTTTATATGGATGCATTATCTCATGTTATTATAAAGGTAGTAGATGAAGGAGATTGGAAAGCCATCAAGATGGGTAGGCAGGGACCACTTATTTCCCATTTGCGATTTATTGATAACCTTTTACTCTTTACAAAAGCATTAACTTCTCAAATTTAATGTATTAAACACTATCCACATAAATTTTGTGAAATGTTAGGTGGGAAAGTTAGTGAAACTAAAACATCAATTTTTTTCTCCAAAACAATTAGGGAGGAGATAATTAACAACATCCTGGAAATTAACAACTATGAAAGAACACAAGATATGGGGAAATATTTAGGGATCAAGCTAAGATATAGGGGGGAAAAAAAAGGACGACACAACTTTAATGACATTGTCACTAAAATGGAAAGCAAACTTATAGGATAGAAACAAAACAACTTATCCATGGCAGGCAAAGCTACTCTTATATCCCTTGTTGTATCTGTTTTACCTATTTATATTGTGTAGATACACAAATTTCCCTATCAAACATGTTTACAACTTGAAAAACTTTAGCATGCCTTCCTATAAGGCCACGATATAGAAAACAAGAAACACCATGCCATTAGCTGGAACACAATATGCCAATAAAAAATTCATGACAGCTTGGGGTTTCAAAAAACTAAAGAGATGAATGACACATGCTTACTTAAATGGACTGCTAATTTAATCATTGGGAAAGATGCCTCAGAAAGTCATGTTTTGAAAGCAAAATATAGAAGAGGTAAAGATGTCTCGCACAAAATGATTGTCAAACCAAGTGATTCAATTTTTTGGAAGAATTTAGCAAGTCTACAAGCTATTGATTTAGAAAGCTTTTAATGGATTCTTATTAATGGTAAGCATGTGGCCTTTTGGGAAGATTAATGGGTAAGGGATGGCTTAGTACTTTGAAATTATGTGTCAAGGAACCTTTATCATGCAGATAATGAAATGAAAGTCAAGGATATTGTTAAAGCTAACAAAGAATGGAATTGGCATCTTTTACAAAACCTACTGATGGAATGTGGGTTTGAATGAATTAGAGCAATAAAGGCTCCAATTAATTACCAAGGAATTAAGAGATTACTATGGAGACATAATGGTGGACATTTTAACATTAAGAGCGCTTATAAAATACTATGTAATAGAAGTTGGCACCTTATTGATTTATTATGGAAATTAATTTGGAACTTGAAAGGAACAAAACGGATGAGACTCCTTTTATGGAGAGGACTGCATGATAGGCTCCTCACTAATGATTGATAAAACAAAATATTTCAAGTATCACTATACTACAGAAAATGCAGCCATCAACGTGAAATTGTACTGCACATTCTAAGGGATTGCTCGCTAGCTACAAGATTATGACACTATTTTGTGACTCTTGAACACTTATAAGCTTTCTTTACTTAGGATTATCATCAATGGTTTTTGCATAATCTATAAATGACACTAGGAATGCAACTTGATATGCATTGGGATGTGATTTGGGGGATTGTAGTCAATATGCTATGGGAATGGCACAATAAATTCATCTTTAATAGCACTTTTGCAATAAGTCAATATGCTATGGGATTGTTGTCATTATTACAAAAAGATTGAAATGTTCTAATCCATCACACATTCAAAAAAGGAAATCAGTACGCAGATTGGTTAGTAAACACAAAACTACCTTATAGAATGAAAGAAGAATGTTCTTGAACTCTCATCCAGAATTGCAGTTATTAATTCTAGTTGAGATGTTAAGGATCACACAAAAATATCCCTAGTCAGTGATTGATTTAAGTTTGTATCTTATGTTTTTATTTTTTTGGGGCTTATGCCCCTTGGATTAAAAAAAAAAAAAATTTCTTTATTTATAATATCAACTATTTTGTATTTTTTATTTTATTTTAATTTGAAAATTATTTTTTAAATAATTTTTAAAAATATAATATTAAATAAAAACATATCTAAATACATAATTTTTGTCTAGGTGCGCGACCCTTGAAGTGGCGCTGCATGTGAAGCTCCTGGCGCTGCAAGCTCTATTGCTGTTCTATTTATCCATGTTCCAACTCAATAAATACAAATTCATATTTTAGAATTTAAAATTTTTCTATCTCGGGAAAGAGGGAAAAAAAATAGCGTGATGGTTGTGGATCCACCTGCAAAATTAATAAGTGATGTGCATTTATTAACCAATTGTACGAATATTTTCGGGGCATAAATACGCAAGAATTTATCGGTGCGCTTGGTGAAAAAAAAAAAAATGGTTCACATGAAATTTCTCCATCCAATCCAACCGCGACAATTCCATTTTTACTGATTGAAGTTAGTATGACTTTTTTTTATTATTATTAATATCGGTTTAAATATATTAATTTTTTAATTTAAATTTTATCAGCTCTCAATATAAATCAACTTTATATTATTATCTATTTACATATTCTTATATCAATAAAAATATTAAAATATTTTATTATAATCAAAATTTTAAATTTTTTATATTTTTTCATTAACGGACTTTCTTCTACTATCAGAAAATTAATTTTAGTTTATTGCGGTCAGTTTTTTATTTTTTATTTCCGGACCTAAGACAAGTTATCGTCATTCCTGTATATAAGTACAATGCTCCTTCTCCCACAAGGCAAGAATCAAACTCTTTCCTCAACTTACAACTTCCTTCAGAAAATGAGCCATCTCTCAAGCTGCCTTAGGTGCTTATGCACCATTGCTCTACTTCTCTTTCTAACCTCAAGCTGCCATGGCTCCCCAACTGGAAAGAGACCAAGCTTCGCCAAGCAATTCATGGCCCCGCAGAATGCAGCCAGAGCCTTGGTCCGAATGCGGCCATTGGTGTGGGACGCCAAACTCACGCGCTACGCCCGGTGGTACGCCAACCAGAGGCGCAACGACTGCGCGCTCCAGCACTCCAACGGTCCTTACGGCGAGAACATATTCTGGGGCAGCGGCAGCGGCTGGACCCCAGCCCAAGCCGTCGACGCATGGGTTTCGGAGCGCCAGTATTACCATTACGGGTCGAATTCTTGCACCGAAGGTCAGATGTGCGGGCATTATACCCAGATTGTTTGGAGCACGACAAGACGGGTCGGGTGCGCGAGAGTGAATTGTTCGGGTGGAAAAGGCGTGTTCATGACTTGCAATTATGATCCTCCTGGGAATTACATTGGAGAAAGGCCTTGGTGAAAGAGAAATTGTAGGAGAAATGCCTTGGTGTTGGTGAAAGAGAAATTGTTTTATGTCTACTGTACTACGTATCTTTAATCTCCATCAGCAAATGAAAAATAATTATTAATTTTTATATTTTTGATATATTTAAATTTAAAAAATTAAACTTTTAATAAATATATATTTCATCAAATTAATAAATGAATAAATATACAGATAATAATTTTTAATTTATCGGTCATCACCGAACCAAACAATCATCCGAGATGTATGGATCGGAATATAAATTATTTACTCTTTATTTCAATGAGGAGAAAATAAAAGAAAATAATTTAACATTAAATTAAAAAATTAGAGAAAAATTTAAAATTTTGATTTAATTATATATTATCTTTATTTTTTTCTCTTCTCTTTCCTTTCAAAGAAAAGAAAGAATAAAATTTTAATTTTTTTCTATCCAAACAAAACCTTAGTATTTAATAGCATGTAATGAAAATGTGTTTTTTTTTTCTTCACATTATCATAATTATGCAGTTGTTTGTTAGGTTGATGGGGCACTTCATTTTAGCTAACCTGACCTGAGTATCAGGCTCCGTGCCTGTCTTCCAGAGTATTGGTGGACTCTATTAATGTTCGTACTTTGGATAAATTAATAGGATATGGGTGCTGTTGTTACCACTAGATAAAGTTTCTTGTACATTTGCATTAAGGTTGTTGATTAAAACTATGATATGCGTATTAATAATTTTAACTTTAATTTAATAATTATAATAATTTTTAGATTATACTTATGATAAAATAAGAAATACATATATTATGGTGTGAATGAAAGACCTTATTTAAATATTAAATAAGCTTTACCTAAATTTTTCCCATGTTATTATTTCACATGCCATTACATATTTATATATTATCCAAGAATGTTAAAACTCACATTTATTTTTTATTGTGAAATTTGTATACCTCTTAATAATACAATGAATTTAATAATCGAATTAAGCCATGCATATGAGGGGAAAAAAAGGTGAAAGATTAACGTGGACATAGCACCACTCAACATTACAGTGTACGGCATCTCTCCCGATTGAGCTTTATTCTACGAGCACAGCTCCTTCACTTCTGTCATTTTCTTTCTATATTATTAAATGAATGTTTTTACTTATAATTGATTGATTTAGTAGTAGTAAATTGAGTTAAAATTTATTTTAAATTCATTACAAAATTTTGAATTCAATTTTTAAATGCAATGTTGTTGGGTTGAGATTATCAAATATTTACTGTAGACTGAGATAAAATACATGAAATTTATAGTTATCTTTACTCGGAGAACAATTTATAAATATTTTTTATATGTCTTGATTCGCTCTCAAATATTTTCATTCTTTTACATATTTAGAAGGCTGGTTTAAAAACACATCTCTAATAATTTTTTCACTCCAACAAGACACAAGCTAAAGAATCCAAGATGGTTTACACAAAGCCGAAACCAAAACATCATGCCAAAACCTATTTGAAGTCCACACAAGGAGGAAGTAAAAAGAGAAAGAAATGAAAAAAATAAATTAAATAAAATACGGGCCAATACTTTTGCACAAGCCCATCAATCAAGGATTGGAAATAATATCAAATGACCAAAGGCCCATTAAACAGCCTTAAGTTAATGACTGAACAATGCTGATTTGGGCACCACATCATCCCCCCAGGATGGAATTAGAACTCTAATGAGTTTAAGGAATTATATGGCAGACCGTATAATATAATATAATAATTATTGAATACTATAGTATAGTATTGCTTTTGTATAAGGTAAGGTATTATATTATGCAAAATTTAATTTGTAATGGTATAAAATGAAGATTTATTAAAAATTATTTGATCTTATGTTTGTTATTAATAGGTTTAAAAAAGTAAATAATTTAACAAAAATATCCTTACATATAAACAAAGATTAATGATTATGAAGATATTTTTTAAATGGTGAATGTGAAAAAGAAAAGAACTAAAAAAATAATAAAATTGAAATGATTCGAGATTAGCATTGATGATGAATTCATTATGTACTAAACTTCATTAAAAGCATGTTAACGGAGATTTGCAATTCGAAAATATACAAATAATTAATAATTAATAAATAAAAGTATATCAAAGCTAAATAGATTGGTGATATTAAAAATTTATTAATATAAAAGGAAGAGAGAGATAATGTTTTATATGATTATGGAAAAGATGAATTTTCTTTTATGTAAATTTGAAATAAGATATTTTAATAGAAGATAAGGGATGCAAGAGAAAGAGGGGTAAGAAATAAATAAAAGAGAATTTTTTGATAAATAAGAGAAATAATTTTTTCTAATAAACGAGGAAAATAAGAATAAAAAATAATTTTTTAATTTTAATAATTTAATATTTATTTTAATATTATAATATCAATTATTATTCTCTCCCTTAAGAGTGGATAATCTTATATAGAATTTGACTATAAAAAAAAACTTTTGAATAAATTATATAATTTAATTGAAATCTCCAAACATTATATAAATCCTAATTATATAATCCATTTTATACTATTAAATCTTATGCAATATACCAATATACTAAATGGGACTTAAATCATTCTCTTCGTGGCAAGGGGTTAGAACACAACCATTGGACATAGTTAGTGGTAGATTTAGAAGAAGAAAAAATTAGAAGGGGCACTCGTATAAATGCGAAAGTTACAATATATCTATTTCAAAGGACATATTTGGGTAAAGTATTACAGAGGATGTAATTTAATCAAGAAAGAATAGTGAAATAAACAATCTTTATAACTAATGTACACGTGTGATACGAAATAGAGTATTATTACTTTCATAGCTCGTATTTATTTATTTATTATTTATTTTTTGTTTGACAATTAATTTATTATGTTAGTTATTAATTAATTTTATTAATAACTAGCTGACAATTAATAATATTAGTTGTTTATATAAAAATATTTAATAAATGTACCTTTTTTTAGCTTACTATTTCTACATAGAATAATATATAAAGACATATATATATTATGGTATGTTTATTTGAAAATTTCTTGACTTATATAATTTTGATATTAATATATTACTTATCATTTTAAATTTATTTTAGTAAATTATTTATCAGATTAATTTTTTATAAATAAATAATTAAAATTGATATTTATATATATTAAAATTTCCTAAGCCCAAAATATCAATTAACTTATTGATTTTAATTAAGGGGCAACTATCTTTTCTCACGCTTCAAGTAAATAAGTATTTAGAAACTTGGGTTCTTAACCTTCTAAAACACAATTAACCAAATCAATTATATTTATTTTAATTAAGTCTGACTACATTAATTCATATTTTTCTGTTTATATAATTATGGGCTAATTTATTAAAAAAATAATTGTATGTTTAGTATTATTCCATATAATATTGACTTGATAATTTTTTTAATTTAACTAAAGGATATGTACTTTGGTAATAAAAAAGTAAGTTTTTGTTAATTACTATGAATTTAATAGATTTAATATTTGGTTTTTTAAGGATATTAATTTTTCATTTTTATTTACATGTAGTCTATCTTTAAAACTCTTTTTTATACTTATAACTTTTTGTATTTTATTTGAAATATTTTCATGGGGCACAATAAGCTTTTAAAAGAAAATCTTATGAGAGCAGTGTATACTCTCATTAGAAATTATGTATGTATATATGTATGCATGCATGCATGTATATATGGTTGGTGCCCCTCCGCCTTCCCCTTGCACCCGCCCTGATCATAAGATGAGTATGTATGGGTTATAGGAGATCAATTTTGTAATCTTTCTCATTAAATTTATGTGCATGAAATATCGTGGGCTATATTTCCTCTATTATGCAATAAAAAACTTTGATTTTGCACGAAAACTCTTTGTCAAAATTTTCCAAATCTTGAAGTGAATAACCGAATTGACTAAGAATTTACCCTATAGTTCTAAAATTATGTAAGCGCATTGTTCAACATGCACTATTACGAAAGCATAAATTAAAGCTAAAGTTTCTCATTTATTTCTTGTTTCCCCGGTTGTTCAACAAGTACTTGGCTCAAATAACGTAATTATGGAAAATATTATGAAATGCATAGCTTGAGGGTCTATTAGAGATGCACTCATAACTTATATATTCTGGGAATGAATACAAGACTCACACCAAAGGATGGAATTTACATGAGCCTACTTCTAACTTAAGTGTATACAATTTGAAAATGACTACTATGAAAAACTTTAACCATTATAACAATTATGTAATATTAAAATGACACCTACATAAATGTTATAATCTCAATCATTTTTATAAGTTTCTTAAGATTTTTTTTTAAAAAAAGTAAAAAATACATACAGACAACAAAAGTTATCAATATAGGTCTTTTACAATTTCTTTTAAATTTTTTTTAACTTTATGCAAATAACAAAAAGTCATTTATATAGAGTTCAAAAATTCACAAACAACAAGATTTTAAAAGTTAAAGTGGCAAAGGCAATATAGACAATATTATGGATTGTATAGCCTCCCAAATTTGGTTATACAATTTGAAACTATACAAATGACATGTCATCTACATATCAAATCAAACTCAAAAAATTTGACTAATATACGAATGACAAAATCATCTCAACAATCAATGAAAAAATGATACATGTGTCCTTTCTTCCAAGTAATAAAAATGATCAAATTTTTTACTGTAAAGATGGCCGAATCTTTATCATTTGAATAATCTAAGTCTTTAAGTTCGGAATGTGTGCCATTTTCCTCTATTTTGTGCATGTGAAAGACCTGCTCTTCTTCTTCCTCCAAGTATTTCAAATGAGTTTCTCCTCTTTTTCTCTTCAATTTTTATTATATTTTTATGCTTTCTTATTTCTTCTTATATTTATTTGTTTAAATAATCATATTATGTTGTTAATCAAAATTTCACATTGTTGTTTCATTATTTCATTGAAGTGTGTTAAAAAAAACTCATACACTAAATTCTTTTCATAGTATTGATATGATATATAAAAATGAATTTTTACCTTATTAATTAGTTTAATATAATTATTTTTCTATAATTTAATATATTTATTACTTTAAACATACGATGAATATGAATTATTATTTTGTATATTTTAGTATGATATTTAGCTTAAAAAATAATTATTTTATACAATTTGATATGATTATTACTTTAAACATTTAATGATATTGATATGATAGTTAAATATGAATTTATTTTTATATTTTATTTTATTGGTTGAAAAATTAATATTTCATGAAAACTATTATGTTTATGACCTTAAATATCTAGTAAGTTTAATAGAAAATAATACAATAAAATTTATAATAATTTTGATAATTATATTAATCAAATTGTTAAATTATATTAAAAATGAATGTATATAAAAGTGAATAAACATAAATTTTGATAATTATATTAATGAAAATATAAAATTTTTGATGATATGAAATATTTAGTAATTTAAGTAATCATTTCAAATACTAAAAAAATAAATAATTTGAACATTTACAAAATTCCTTAATTAAATCCTTACAAAAAATTTATTGAATAACAAGTATTCAACACTTATAAAAGTGTATCATTAAATAACAATGGAGGATAAAATACATAATGATTAAATATTAGAATAATTCATATAGTTTTTATCAAATTATATAAAAATAAAAGTAATTAAAAATTATAATAGATAATTTTGACAATTAAAATAATGAAAATAAAAAATTTTCTATGATGAAATATACTTTATAATTTGAGTGATAATTTAAAGGACTAAAACTATAAATAATAATGAATAATAAAATACATATTATAAGTAATTCTTATAATAGTAAATAATTTATTATATTATATAAAGAAGAAAGTAGTAATTTAAAGTATTTAAAATATAAGATGTAATAGATAACAAAATATATAATAACTTTATATTATAAATAAGTCATATAATGGTAATTAATTTATTATATTATGTAAGGATAGAAGTATTCAAAAAATGGTATCATAGCAATTTGACAATTACATTAATGAAAATAAAAAAAAATCTATGATGTTAATATTCTATAATTTAAGTAAGAATTTAAAATACTAAAAACATAAATAATAATAGATAATAAAATATATAATAATTTAATAGAAGAAGTAAGTTATATAATTTTCATTAATTTTCTAAGTTATATAAGAATATTAGTAATTAAAAAATGGTCACATAATATTTTAACAATTATAATAATGAAAAGGATAAATTTTCTATAATGTAAAATATTTTTTAATTTAATTAATAATTTAAAGTATTAAAATTATGAGTAATAATAGATAATAAAATGTATAATAATTTAATATTATAAGAAAGTCATATAATGATAATTAATTTATTATATTATATAAGAATGAAAGTATTTGAATCGTGGTCACATGGTAATTTCACAATCAATGAAAATAAAAAAATTTCTACGATATTGAATAATTTGTAATTTAAGTAAGAATTTAAAATATTAAAAATATAAGTAATAAATAATAAAATGCATAATAATTTAATAATAGAAGCAAGTCATATAATTTTCATTAATTGGTTAAATTATATAAGAATGAAAGTTATACTAAGAGGATAATAATTTATAATAAATTTTAATAATTAAATTAATTAAATATATGCAATGTCTAATGGTATGGAATATTTCTATTATTAAATACTCATTTAAAATATTAAAAAAATAATAGATGATATTGAAGGAAGAATTAAATATTGGAATATATATCAATTAATTATTAACATAACAATACATAAATTAATCAGTTTAGAATATTCTTAAAATTATTGTAATAAAAATTTATAACAAGTTTAATTAGAATGCATTTGCATTATAACCTTAGGCTCATTCAAGGATTGATTAATCTTCTTAAATGAACTAACCTTTAAATTATCCTAAAAATTTAGATAGTTTGAAATATATTCTTCAATTATTTTACTTAACTTATTTGCTTCTCATTTCATGTTATAGAAATTTCTTATCTTTCAATTGTTCTCTGAGTTTATATTATATCAATATATAACATACATACTTAGAGAACTATAAAGAGATGCTGTTGAAATTTTCTATATATATAAAATGTATTGTGGATAAGTCAAGATAATATTACAAAATATCTCAAATAAGATAAGGCTATACTTGCTAGAGTTGAAGTGATAAAGTGGATTTATAGTATATAACAAATATGCATACACAATTAAATCATATGATGACTTATAATATTGTAGGTCAATTACAATATGTCTATTAATAAAAGTTGAATAACCTTGCGAGATCAATTATTTAATGAGTAATAGAATGATATTATTACATTTGTGAAAAGAATTAGAAACTTTATCAATGATAGGGTTGGTAAGATATCTATGTAAAAAATGTTTAAATATGTTGTACCAAACATTGGAGATTGTGAAAGCATACCTAATAAATAACAATTTTACTCCATTATACATAAATTTGGTCCATCATGATAAAAAGTACGTATCCAAGGTCAAGGTTATGCGTAAGGCACCCTTTAATAATGTTGATGAGATGATTAATATCATACATGATTTCATCGATCCTTATGCCATTGATCAAGTAGATGACAATGATGGAGATTAGAAGCAGGACACCTTAAGGGGACACATTTTATAGCTAAAACTTTAATAAGCTATTTGCAGAAGTTGAAATAGAGTTATACCTCAGTTGCATAACCCTTTCTTCACTAAACTTCATAGTTAAGTTTATATATCTGAAAGTGATACATAAATAGACTAATAAGTTATTTGACTCTTTATTGAAGTTATTAAAGGAAGCATCACCAAAAGATAACAAATTGTTTGGATCACATTATGATGCAAAGAAATGGTTCAATAAATTAAGATTAGGATACAAGTCAATTCATAGTTGTAAGTGTGATTCTATACTCTTTTGGAAAGAGCATACTAGAAATAAAACTTATCCAGTATGTAAAAAGACCTGGTGGATTAATAAAAATACAAAAAGAAAAAAAATTCCTTAGAAGGTATTGTGGTATTTTCCATTGACCCTAAGATTAAAACAATTCTATGGATCAAGGCAAATAACAAAAGATAGGATGTGACATTATACAAAATAATTCACAAAAGATAGGATTATGCAACATCCTGTTGATGGACAAACTTAGTAAGATTTTGACAGAAGATATCTTGATTTCTTAACAAAATCAAGGAATGTGCAATTGGTTTAAGTGTGGATAGTTTCAATCTTTAGGTTGATATGAGCCTCTTATATAGCAAATGGTTAGTTGTGATGACCACCTACAATTTGCCACTATGACTTTGTATGATAAAGTCATTTTTTATATTAACAATATTGATCCTTAAACCATAATCTCTAAAAAAAGATATAGATGTCTTCTTAAGATCACTTGTAAAAAAGCTAAAGCAATTATGGGAGATAAAAGTTAAAACTTAGGGTGCTACTACCAATAGCATGTTTAAGATGTAAGTAGCATTATTGTGGACTGTGAATGACTTTCTTGCCTGAAGTAGTCTTTTTGGATGGAGTGAACAAGGGTATAAATCATGTCTAACTTGTCACTAGGTATCTTAATTAACCCTAGACCAAAAATTGAAATCCTTATTGTAAATTCTTTTATTTTAAAGAAAATTGATATGTTTTTCCTTAAGTTAAAGTGTTCTACAAAATTTTATAGACATCAATAATCCACTCCCTACCCTAGAAAACCAAGTTGAATATAAAGATGAGGATAACATAACTCTAGTCCTACACATTTAGAAATGTTTTGAATCTTATTGAGTATTTCATCCAGTTACAATTATCGTATACTCTTAAATATTCAATTGTAAAAGATATCCATGGTTAGATGACAAGCATGTCTAAATGTGCAATAAGAATAAGTATATTGTCCTCATATGCAAGCTAAACACAAAATGAAGTGAGAGAAATTTATAGGTAGAATGAAAATAATTAACATTGATTATTCACCTAAAATTAATGCTCTGTGTATCACAAATTTTAAAGTAAGTGATGATTGCTATAACTTTATACATTGGCTAATTACAAAATTGATGTGTAAAATTTTTATATTTATCAAAAAGATGCTTCAACTACCTTTTAAATGATAGTTATGTTGAAAATTGACATCTTAAATTTTTATACCTTATCGAAATCGTGTAAGTGCCAAACTTTAGATGTCAATTATGTTTAAAATCAATGTTATAAGTTTCTCATTATTTTCAAATGTCATTGTGTCAGTATAAATGTTAATTATAATTAATATTTGTTATCTTAAATTTATATATAATTTAAAAATTATCACTGCATGCAAATAGATGCCGGTGATAATGATAACTGATGTCTATTAATAATTCTATAACAATGATTGTTTGATTATATGTGATAACTAATGATAAACATAACCAATGTTATAGAGAGAGTTGGTTTAATCGCATATGAGTTGACGAGGATGATTAAGTGATGCAATAGGAAATTCAAAAGGTAATGTTTTGGTCTAAGCCAAAGTGAAAGAGTTCCCTTGATAATGAAAACGAAAATATAGAAAGATTGTACCAATTCATGAAAAATGTTTGCAAAATTTAGTGTTCTTGCAAATGTGAAAGATTCCTATGAATGTGGGGATTATGAAAAAAGTTCGATGAAACTTATGATGCTTGAAGAGAGAGTTGTTTGATAGAAAGATGGTTGTTGCAGTTTGAAAAAATTGCAATAATTGAAGACTCTCATAATTGACATCTTATGATTAGTTTCATTTAGAGTGGATGGAGTATAAAAATTGATGAAAATGGTAGAGTTTGTGTGAAGATGAAAATTGTTGAGTTTAAGCCAATTTGTTATCAATTAGAGATTATTTTCTATTGTAAGTTGTCTTTTTACTTAAGTAAAGTTTTTGTATTAGAGTTAAATCGAGATTTTTTGCCAAATAAGTACTTTCAGATTATAAATATTTATGTTGACCAAAAGTTTAAAATATGAGAGATTTAATATAAGTTCGTATAAGATTATATAAAAACCCTCGTAAAGATTTAAGAAAGATGTAGAGATAATAATTAAGAAATTCTAAAGTTATGATGAAGAGTTTTGATGCACATTATTTTATAATTTTTTTATTATACATAATGAATCTCCTCTTATTTATAATTTTTTTTATAGTTTATAGTTTTTTTCATATTAAATTATTTGTGTGTTTTTGTACTACTTTAATTAATTTAATTATTTGATGATTATGTGTTTGGAAAAATGATATTTTTTCCCAACAAAATATACTAGAATTTAGCTGTGGGCTCAGTTAGGTTGAAGTGAATTTCCTTAATCCAATCAATTTTTTTATTTTCATATAAATAATTTAACTTTGACCGATGCAAATAGAATTGATCTTATCGGCCTAAGATGATTGTGTTTTCTGAGGTAGTTAATATTGGTTTGAAGATGCTAAAGAAATATTTTATTTTTTAAATTCAATTTATTATTATATCATTCAATTTATTCTCTCATTCAAACATTTTTTTATAATAATGAGTCTCTCTACTTTATATACGTGACAATTGTAATTTTGGATGACTAGCAAACTCATGATTTACATGATATATATCTATAGGCTTAGGGATCGTTCGGAGCATAATATAAGAATTAGTAGATATTTGATATATCCATGAGATGTGATAATCTAATCCATAGAAATCATTTTATCTTGTTTATATCAAATAAACTTATTTTTTCTTTAATATGATATGAATAAATTAAATAAGAGTAAATCTTCCCTTATTTTTATCCTTAATTTTGAACAATGATATTTCAATATAAAATGAAAAGTTATCAACAACATTGAGTTGCAAACTGTTGGTTCCGTCACCATCTATCATGATTCTTAGAAGCATATGATTTTGTAAATCAAACGCTGTTTAGGAATAGTTTCATTCAAAAAATATTTTTTAATACTAATCCATGTTATATACATTTAATTATAAATAGCTGATAATATAACTTTATATAATCATCTTCTTGTGCAATTGTATGAACATGTAATATTTATATCAATAATTAATTATTATTCTGGAGATATATATAATATTAAAATTAAAATCAAGTTGCAAGTGTCACAAATTTACCATTAATATTATATACCTATCATTAAAAAGATAGCAAAATAGTAGGAAAAACATTAACACATAATTTTTTTAAATCGTGAGAAAAGTGTGTTTCGAATACGTTGGTTTAGTGATGGTTAGGAAATTTCTAACCCCTTTTAACCATAAGCTATTTTCTTTCAAAAAATTTTCACACATTATAAACTAATTCTAAAATTTAGGTGATTTTAAGCACCTAATTTTTTATTTATTTCCGTCAGTTTTTTTTTACTGTTTAAATATTTCTGCCGTCCCCTACGAGAATTTCTTGTCATACAAGTATATAAAGCTCTTCTCTGCAAAGGCAAGAATCACACCCTCTCCTCAACCTCCTTCAAAACATGAGCCATTTCTCAAACTCCCTTAGGTGCTTAGGTACCACCATTGCTCTACTTCTCTTTCTAACCTCAGGCAGCCATGGCTTCCCAACACAAAAGCGACCCCGCTTCGCCAAGCAAATGCTGGCCCTGCATAATGCAGCCAGAGCATTGGTCAGAATGCAGCCATTGGTGTGGGACGCCCAACTTATGCGCTACGCCCGGTGGTACGCCAACCAGAGGCGCAAAGACTGCGCGCTCCGCCACTCCGAAGGCTCTTACGGCGAGAACTTATTCTGGGGCAGCGGTGGCGTTGGCTGGACGGCTGCCCAAGCCGTGGACGCATGGGTTTCGGAGCGCCAGTATTACCATTACGGGTCCAATTCTTGCAGCGAAGGACAGATGTGCGGGCATTATACCCAGATTGTTTGGAGCACGACAAGACGGGTCGGGTGCGCGAGAGTGAAATGCTCAGATGGAAAAGGCGTGTTCATAACCTGCAATTATGATCCTCCTGGGAATTTTGTTGGAGAAAGGCCTTGGTGAAAATAACAATGTGAGCTGTGTGGATCCGACTATGGATTATCAGTATGTCATGTATATGTATTTTTTTTTTTTTAATGAATCACCGGAGGATTTAACAGATTTTTCCATTCTCAATTGTTTGTTTTTTTTTAATATAGTTGTCTGTTAGGTTGATGGGGATACTTCATGTTAGGCAACCTGAGTTAAGTCCCAGGTTGAGCGTTGGCCTGACCCACAATTTTGGTCGACCTTTGTAATGATTTTACTTTCGGATAATATCTTTGCTGTCGAGATGGCCCATAGGGCAATGCATTACAACCTACATTTAGTTTTTAATATGATTTATGCGCAACTCCACATTTCATTACACCAGATACCAAATGCAACGTCAAAAATGACTGAAGTTTCTTTATTCCAAAAACAACGTTAAAAATGATTGAGGATAGTTCTCTTCAAATTTAAAATTGGTCATCGGTTCGTGTCCTTGAAGGATTAACTAACATGTCAATCATTTTCCCAAGTTTTTTTATTTTTTTTAAAGAAAAAAAATTAGTGATGGATCAACAATTAAGATTCCTCGACCTGTCTCGCAGAAACTCTGCGTGAAGGAAAAATAGCGTAATCTATTTAGCCAAATATTGTCCATGACACCAAAGTACTGTCTCACAAATATGTGGGTATATTTTCAGCACCATCACACCAGAATTCATCAATTTTCAGTCTTCAAGGTATATAAGAATTTTAATTCTTTTTACAGTTTTAAATTATTATCTTCGTGCTATTCTCCGCAATTAAATTATCTTGTGGCACACTTATTGGCTATCGCAACATGATCAATGTAATTTACAATGACAACTGCATAAGGAAATTAATATAGATGTTAAAAATGGAATTTGAATTGATTTTTTAATCCTTCGTATATATTGAATTCAACTTTATAAATTTGCTTAATTATTATATATATTTAAGACAATTTTTTTATTTTCATTTAGAATTTAATTTTAAATATCATTTTTATTACATATGATATTGTAATACAAGATCAAAATTTTCATGACTATATGAAGGCATAAATGATTGAAATTTTGTCTATTTGAAAATTGAAAATTATATTTACAAGAAATTAAACCTAAATCTTTTAGTTAAGAAATGTCAAACCTTACATCACACCAATTTACTTCTTTAATATTACAATAAATATATTTTACATAAAATATTGTATTTTATTATTAAAACCATTTTTTATGAATTAAAATTTCATTTGTTCTATCACTAATTTTGCTCATGTCAAATTTATCTCTTCCAATATCTTTTTTTTATCACTCATAATTAATTAATTAATTAATTTTGTTCCTTTCTTAATATTTTTGTTAATGGATTAACAATTATAGAAATAGAATGATTGAAATAATAAATAAATAATATGTAATGAATAAAATTGATATTGGAATTTTGTGAGGTACCAAATTGGAATAACTTAAATTTGTGAGGGACTTAATACAAAAAGAAAAATTAAAAAAGTTAATTAACAATAATTTATATTGATTTTCAATAAACTTTAAATATATATTTTGAAGCACATTTGACCCTACAAATATGTTTGAATTATCACTACTTATTTAAAATTATATATATATATATAGCAAATCATACTCGTATTACAATACACATAATTAAATTATTACAAAATAAATTCAATTTCAAAGTAATAGGTTTTTCCATAAATTATTATTAGTTAAGTTATTAAAGATAAAAGTAAAATTTTTACCAATATATTATTATTTTCTAAAAATATTTTTAGCAAAGGTTGAATTATATGAAATAAATATCTATATAAATAATAATTTTGAACTATCAAGCGTATTTATATTTTTATAAATTAATATTTAAATTATTATAAATTTATTTATTTTAAATTATTTATTTATATAATACTTATTTTTACTATTCACAAATATAAATTAAATTATTTGATTATTCACAAATTTTTAATATCAATTGTATCCATCATATATTATTTATACCTTATTTTTATTTTTCATCTATTAAGTTATTAACCCATTAGTAGAAATACAAATAAATAGACTAAATTAATGAAATTAATATTTATATGTGATGAAATTGATATAAAATATAGGTGAAGAACGAATTTGATACAATTAAAATTAATGAAGGACCAACATAAGGGTTTAAACTATTTTATATATGATATGCCTTGAAATGTATTTTACTTAAACATTTCTCTAACATAATTTATTAAATTATATTTAATTTTACATAATTATTATTTTAAATTTTGAAAAAAAATTCTTAATATTACAATAATGAATGTAAAACTTGTTATTACATATTTATATAATAAAACTTGTTATCACTTATGCTTTGAATCATATTATTTATATATATTATAATGGTTTTACTATTTTCATATTATATTTTATTTTATATATTAATATATATTCTTCATCATCATACTTTTTAAAAGAATGTGATTTGATAAAAAAATATTTTTTATAATATTTTTTATTTTGAATAATCTAATTTTTAAACAATATTTTGAAAATTAGACTAAATGATGAGTTTAAAAAAATGTTGTATATATGTATTATATATATAGGTTAATCTCATTAGTTTTAACTTTTAATATGTAAAGAATTTAAATTTATCAAATAATTATATGACAAAATTTTTAACATGTTATAATATTTATTTTATTGATGTATATCAATTTTATTATTTAAGTTTAACTAATGGAAAGTTAAATAATTATTTATTATTTATGAAGAATGATCATATTATAATATATATTAAATCAGTATATAAATAAATCAAAATGATTAGATGTGTAATAGTTAAGCTTTCTCTTATACACCTTAAAGTTTAGAATTCAATTACTCTCTCTATCATTTTAAGTAAAACAACAAATGTACGTAACTATACAATTTAAGAATAATTTTATCTTTTTATATACATTTTATCAATAAGCTAATTGAAAAATATTAAATTTTATAACCTTTTTATTTTAACTAATTAAGGGCTAATTAGTTGAACAAATAATTTATTTACTAAATATCTAAAATATTTATTCAACTTATTGATTGGCTAAAGGTCCTTCAACTTAATTAAAAGTTAATAAATTAGTTATTTGTTAAATACCCTCAATATATATATATATATATATATATATATATATTATCTATTATATTGCAGCATGTTACACCTATTATTATTGACTTTTTTATATGTATATTTACAACAAGAATAATATATTTGATTATGATTTTATCCATAAAATTAATTTGTGATATAAGTAATATTTTATCATAAATAAAGTTCTAACATATATGATAGTATAAATAATACTTTATCATGAGAAATATATTCTTGTAACTTAATTTGTAGCATAAGTGATATTATATTACGAATAAATTTTTTTCATAATACAAGTGATACTTTATCCTAAGAAATGTATTCTCATAAGTTAGCCTAGGACATAAATGATATCTTGCAATAGGTATCTTTCAATGGGTAAAAATTTCTCATAACATAATTTTTTTTATTTTTTGTATATTTATATTAATTTTTTATTCACATAACAAGAGATAAAATTTTCATTATTTTTAAATTGTTATACTATAATTTGTGATATAAATATTAATTTATTGCAGTGATATAATTAAAAGTGTGCTTCTTTTTGACAAAAGAATAAATAATACCGAATAGAGTTTGAAATTAAGAGAATTGACAAAATTATGAGTGGGCAAAAATTGTAATGTCGGATTGGATTTTCAATACTATCAAGATATCTTTTTTTAGTCCAAATTAGGTCAAAGCAAAATCTTTTTATTTAGGGTTTATACCTCTAAGTCTATCCTTTTTAGATGTGATGTCCAAACTCGAGCCAATTTAAATTTATACTTAATATTTTAGTATACATAATATAATTAAAAGTAAATACAATAATAGTTAGTTTTTTACTTATAACAACATCGATTATTTTTAATCTATGTATCATTATATTTAATAAAAAAAAATTATATCTTACATATATGTGATCTCATCAATTTGTTACTTTATCCAATAATATTTTCAAACATTACAAATTGCTTACCTATGCTTTCTTGTCACACTCACCTGACTATAATTAGCGTGAAACTCATTTCCTGATTTTCATTAATCTAATATATTCTTAAGATTGATACCATCGCATAGATTCTAGAAATAGCACATTTTCTAAACATTTTCAAAAATATTTATTATTAGAGTTTATACAATAATAAGCTCAATATTTATAAGGCCCAAACTATTTCTAACTATAACCCAACTTTAATTATGGTTACACTACACAAAAATCTAAGGAGATTTTCACTTTTAAGCTAGTAATGAAGGTGAAATCTTTACAAATACATTTAGAAAAGAAAGAAATAACTAAAAAGTGAGTCATTAACTTAATAAGCATATAATCTACTTAATAAATAAGTACTTATTCATTTTTCACTTTATAATGCCATACCATGATTAACCATATCCATATTCACATCCAATAATATTAGTTAACACATACAAATAGTAATAATAAGAAAGAAGGTAGATAAACCACCTTGTTCCTCTCCATTAACTTTATTCTTTTACTAATCCATTGTTGTTCTTGTAGGCATCTAATTCTTTTACCAACACTGTCCCATTTTCGATTCATTTCATAATATTTTTATATCTTTTTCCCTCGATTCACACTTCCACACAATTAACATATTCCTATTGGGATTTCATCATTTCTTTTATAAAGAAATAGATCCACAATTCATTCCTAACATTCCTAACATATTCCCATACGAGAATTCATAAGTGTCAATATTCACACAGTTAATATTCAAATATAGAAACTAAGTAAGCATACATAAGCTCATGTTATCGTAACAACTAAACTGAGCATACATAGGATGATACCTAAGTATAAGACTCCAAAAATGAATTCTACCCCTTATAATTACATATGTACTTAAGTATGGTTATCTAGTAGCAACTTTGGATGTCATATTTGAGTAGGGTCATCTAGAGAGCAATTTTTTCATGAATACTTGAGTATAGACACCTAGAGGTGAATTCTGATGCCATACTTACATATCACCTGCAAAAATGCAAATTTCTAGCAAAAAACATTGTACAAATACTCAATCTTTCCTTGATCCAATCATACATTTCCACAATATAAAAATCCAACACAAGTCCATCATCAATACTTATTTTACAATAATCCACAATAAACACATCATGTTATAACATATCCTTTCATCACAAATTCCTTAACTTCCTAATATGAGAATATAACATTCAACATAAGCAAAATGAATATAAGATCATTTAATTTAACTAGATTATCAACTTATAGTGATATAGAGGAGATGAGAAAAAGTTAGGAGAAATTTTGGCTTACCTTATTCATCAGTAATTTAACCATAATCAGAACTAACAAAAAACTCAAATCTGTAGTTTCCCTTCCTCAAACAAAAATCTAAGATTCCTTTGATACAATATCATAATTTGGCAAGAACTTACTTTGTTTACTCAAGAATTAAAGGAAATTACTAATGGGTTAGAGCTTAATCTTGCTAGATTGAAGTAAATAAAAATGAAAGAGTGAGGAAGGGGGAGGATTGCTGGCCAAGAGAAAAAGGATTTTAGGTTATATATATGGATTTAGGGAGTTATAAGGCTGTTTAAATATTTTAGGGGCAATTTGGATATTTTAAATATTTTTTAAGGTAAATAAAGAAAATTAATTTTTAAATTTCCTCAATATACACCTACTTAAATCTAATTCTACTTTAACCTTGATTTAATTTAATTTTTCTCATATTTTTCATAAAACCTTATTTTTCTTAATTTAATTCTCATCCTAAATGCATCCCTAACAATTAATCTATTTACATGTACACTTAAATATTAAGAAAAGTTCTATACTCACTTAAACTTTTTTCATCCAATTTGTAATGGAAAATTTCATAATAGATGAATTAAGTGAAATCAGATGAAATTACATGTGAATATAATATAATTTTTCTACATTTATATAAATTGATATCTAGAATTTTTAATAGATACTCAAATATATTAGTCTTGTAAAGTATATAGTAATAATATATAACTTGTAAATCTAAATTAAGAAAATAGAACTAAATATTTTTTAGTTTAAATTAAAAATATTAAAATCAATTCACATAAATATAAAAAAATTTATAATTTACATCCATATGATTTTCTTTAAGTTCATTTAACTCACTTATTATGAAATATTTTATTAGAAATTGGATGGACAAAATTTAAATGGATAAAGTGTTGACATTAGAAACAACAAGTAGATAAATTGTAATACCTAAAAACATAGGAAGGTAAAGTGAAAATCAACAAAACCACGTATAGGTAAAGTATTATTTTTCCTATTTAATATGTATAAAAGAAAATTTGAGAAAAGAAATATTGCATATACATAAATTTTTAGTAATTAATATTTGTGTTAAGAATTGGAGATAAAAGAAATAATATAAATATTTACATAAAAATAAAATAAGATCGGGTAATTCTAAATATTTAAATTTAAATACAACCCATTGATATCCATCACTTACTTTTTAGGTCATAAATGGGATCAAACAACGCTTACCCATTCTTAATTTAAATAAATTTTCCCAAAATCTGTATTTATTAATCGTAGAAGTAAAATTCCTTTTTTTTTTTTATGGAGGGAGGAAGGAAAAGAGCACTTTGGCTACCATAAAATATATTAAATTGTAAAATAAATAATCATGATTATTGATCGAAATTAAAGGTTTGAAATTTAATAAATAATAAATTTATAAAAAATTTAAATTTATAATTTATAATTATTTATTTTCACTAATATTTATAATTATTTATTTTATTTTCTAACTTATCTTATATTTTAAAGGAGACCGGAAAGAGGCTGCGAATTGACGCTAGGTCCACCGAATGTAGCACAACCCCTTTTTCTTTTTCTTCCTCTTTCTTTTTTTTTTTTAAATGAAGGGAACCAATCCTCTTCCACTCAACAGCAACGCGGAAGTCTAAATTAAAAGAAGTAAAATTTTATTGTGCATTGATACAGTGATACATTACTATATTATTAAATATAATTATTAATTTATTATCATATAATTTATTAAATTTAATTTTTAAAAAATAAAATTAATATATAATAAAATTTAATAATATATCGATATATTATTATATTAATAATATACCATAATTTCTCTTTTAAAATAAAGAGGAATTATATACAGTAATCTATTAGCATATACAATAAATACAAAGGTTGTATTCCTCGAATAGAGAGACTATAACCATATATAAATTAAAACTCTTGATCAAAAATATGATTTATTATTCATATAAAGTATTTTATACTATTAATGAATCGGAAAATGTTATTCTCAAACAATTAAAAATAACTAAGAAGTTTTATTAATAATAAAAGAATTTTAATAATTTTTAAATAACATGATAATATATGAATGGATAATCGTATAAAATTTATTTATATTAATAATAAATTAAATTTAAATCTTTAAAGTAAACTCTTTTATGTTATGTTTGGATTTGAAAATTAAAATTGGTCATTCAATTATTAAGAAATTTAAGTTTTATAGGTTAAAATATTTTATTTAGTAATAAGTAAATATTACTTATGAATTAATTAAGTATTATAAATGAAAATTTTAAATTATCAAATTTGATATTTTAAATTTAATTAAAATATATATTATTTTATAAATTTTATATTTACTTTTAAAACATCATATTAATTATCATTCTTTATCTATAAAAATTAAGTAGAATTATTTATTTTTGATACAAAACTTTGAAATTTTTATTATTTATTAAATGCTTCATCCAACCATATGGTTAGTTAAATAGCTCTAGTCTTCTCTAACTAATTTAAGATCTTACAAATGAGCTTAGAAAATTAATGTAGAGGGATTAGATTAATTTAGAGAGATTGGTCCACACCAACAAGAGCATTTATAAAAAATAAAAAAAATTGATAACAAAGGTCTGTTTGCTCCCTATTTTTTTTCAAAAATAATTTTTTTTTAAAAAAATTGAAGTTTTTATTTTATAAATTATTTTCAAAATTTATTTTAAAAAGTTATGACTTTAAATATGCAATTTAAAAATAGGATAAAAAAATAAATTTTTTATGTTTTTTAGCTTATTCTTTTATTTCAAATATCAATCTTGTAATTAAATAAAATATTTTTATTTACTTATTTAAACACCCTTTATTTTTATTTTTATTTTTTTAATTAAAAAATAATTTTAAAAATAATATTTAACAATTGTTTATAAAAAAATACTAAAATATATCTAAACAAACTCAAGATATCTCCTTGGAAAAGAAGCTCAGCGAACAAGTGCATTTAGACTATTTCTTTTCTTTTTTTTTTCCTTTTTCCTTTTTGGTTCATTTGGGCTATCGAAGGCATAACGAAGGATTACTTCTTTTTTCTGGGCCATTGGCGATCAAGGAAACACGCTTTCCCTTGGTCCATTTGGACTGACTAGTGTATGATTCTTTTTTTGTCTTGTTGCCGTAGCAGAGAATGCATGGTTGTTTTGTTGTCAAGATATTTTGTTGAAACATATCCCCAGTTAACTCGAGAGTGCATCAATATACAATCATGTCAGTAATGTGTGATCAGTGATACTAAAGCGTTGGAGTTTGGATTCAAATCTTGCAAATAAAGAAAATGATTATTGGAAGAGCTTTATATTTATATTAAATCCAACTCCGTTCGATTTCAAATTAGTTAAAATCTAACGAAACTATCAAATATCAGGAATCTTCGAACAAAAAGGAATATCAGAAATGTATTATAATTGTCACATTTATTCTGGGTTGTGAAGTTTACGAAGTCTACGTTTGCCTAGATTGATTTCAAGTTGTTTGCCATGTTTGATGTGCGTATTTCCAAAAAAAAAAAAAAAAAAGAAAGAAAGAAAGAAGTTTTTATCAATGTTTCTAAAAGAGGGATGATAAATTAATGATTAAATTGATAATTAGACATGATGTATAAAACACATAATATTTTTTGCAACAAATCACGTGCATGAATGAATGTTTTGCTTCATTTTTTTAAATTTTGAATTAAATTGTTTCGGACGTCTACCTCTTAAATTTGTCTACGAATGTTAATTTGTGAACAACTAGTAAAATAAAATCACAGACAAAGTCAGAAACGATATTAACTGATTTTGTCAGCGCCACCATTCCATCATTGTTGCTGCTTAGCTTTTCGGATTCGGACTCCAAAAGTCCTAAAACCCCCCACACGCCCAGTACCACCGTCTTCGCCGTCCACACCAGAACCTTCCCTTTTCAGTTCTAATTGGCTTCAAGCTTAAGACACCACCATTTCTGTGATCCTCATTCTCTATCAGTATTTCATTTGTTATCAAATTGTCGGGCATGCTCGCCTCCGATTCTAGCTCTGTGCTCCCAACGAAGCCGCCTGTACCCGTACCCGCCTTCCGCAACCCGAAGGCTTTACGCTTCAGTTCTGGTGAATCTGCGAGCTTCGATCCACGATCTCGATCCTGGCCTAGCTCCGCCGTGGGGCAGAAGCTGTCCGTGAATTTGGTCAAAATGGAAGTTCTTCGTCGAATGGGCGGAGGTTGCTTTAAGAATCATCGTCAGGATAACAAGGGTTTGAAGGTAGAAGCTGATAGTGGCGGTGAAGATCTGTTTGATGCCTCTGCTACTGTGGCCAGGCCCGTTCCCGAACACCTTGTCATTATGGTTAATGGGATTATTGGAAGGTAATATTGTACTGGAAAGTATGCTCTTTCAATATTGCAGATTGTGACGATGGAAGTGAGAATTCGAATTCATGGTTTACTACATTTTTTTCTGAAAAACTGAATTTTTATCAATGTCATTGCAACATTTTTTTTCTGGAAAACGGAATGTTTATCAATGTCATTGCTTAAGGTTAGTTCATTTTGTGCTTAATTAATTCAAACAGGACTCAAAGACCTTGTGTGTTTCTCCCATTCACAAATTTTTGGACTTGGCCATATGACCTAAGCTGCATATTAAAATTTATTAGTTCTCACTTCATCGCTAGGCTTGGTTTCAGATGGGGAAGTGCTAAAGGAGTCCTGGGGGCTGAGAGGCTTGTATTTGCGTAACAGGGGTACAATAGGAGAAAGTGATTTAGATTGGTTATTTGAACACGTTTAACTGCTATAATTTGTGGTTTTTTATCAACAGAAGAGTTTTTATCCTCAATATAGTTTAGTATACTTGAGATTGGCATTCATTTAGTAAAATATGATATGCATACAACTAGAAGGGTCCCGTGTATTACATCATCCTGCATGACACCTCTTTGAACATGCTTCATCGACTCATTATGCCTCATTTCTATCCTGCATAAAATTTAATTTTCTTCTTCAGAGTATGTTAGAGGACTTGTGCTATTTTTATCTCTTATGTTATTTCTTTCTGTGGATGTGATGATGGACTATAGCCTATCAGCTATCCATCGTAGCTTCTAACTCAAGAAACTGGTTTTTCAGCATTTTAATACAAAAACTGTACTGATGTCCTCTTCACATTTCAGTCCCGCAGATTGGAGATATGCAGCAGAGCAGTTCGTCAAGAAGCTTCCAGATAAAGTGATTGTACACCGTGAGTCTTTCTCTCAGATATTTCATGTGGTATTTGAAATTTCATATCAGTGGATTATTAGTATTTTTTTATTTGGTTGATGATCATTAAGTAAATCATTGGGATAATAAATGAGATAGCTTCTCAGGTAATTTTTCTGCAAATGAACCCGTCTTCAGTCATGCAGCCCATGTTAAATTATCTATCACAAACAGGATTGGTGATTACTGAAATTTGTATGTGATGTTTATTAGATATTTCTTACATAAGCATGCTTTTATATTCTTCTGATTCGTGCTGTGAAATTTTTTAACCCTAGCAATTCTTTCCATTGCACTCATACAGAACACCAAATTGTATTTAACTCAATATTTTGCGGACAGGCAGTGAATGCAACTCTTCAAAACTGACATTTGATGGCGTTGACACAATGGGTGAGAGGCTAGCTGAAGAGGTATTTTGGTAATAATAATATGAGTTTTTTTTTTTCCCTCTTTTTTGGGGCACGGCTTAATATCTCAAACTTCCCGGACTTTGGATGTACTCATTCATAATTGAGCCTTCAGTTTTAAATCATGTCTATGCAGGTACTGTCTGTTGCTAGGCGTTGGCCAGATGTGCAGAAGATATCCTTTGTAGCACATTCCTTGGGAGGATTGGTTGCAAGATATGCTATTGGAAGACTCTATGACTATACTTCAGCTTTGGAACCTGTAGATACAAAAAATTCAAGGCAATGCGTTGAACAACGTCAAGAAGCCAAAATTGCTGGATTAGAGCCAATGAACTTTATAACATTTGCAACACCACATCTAGGTTCAAGAGGCAACAAACAGGTTGGTTCATTGTGCTTTAAATTGTCTCAAGTTAACTTTCAACATAATTTTTTTTCCCCTTATAATTTGGTTTTCTTTCCTCCTATGTTCTATCCTTTTCTACTATATATCTTGAAGCTGTGAAGTTATTGAACTAATAGGTCTTGCCAGTCTATTCTGATTGATTTATCTATTAAATCTTGAAGCGCCTCTATTGTAATGCTGTCCCATATGTTCTTTTTTTTGTTTTTGTAGCTTCCATTTCTTTGTGGTCTTCCTTTCCTTGAGAGAAGAGCATCCCAAACGGCACACTTAGTTGCAGGAAGATCTGGAAAGCATCTCTTCCTTATGGATGATGATGAGGGGAAGCCTCCTCTTCTCTTGCGAATGGTTGATGACTCTGATGACCTAAAATTCATGTTAGTGTTGATGTGTCTATTTGTTTTGATAATATACCTATTATAGTAGTATTCTATTATCCATTCTTGCTAATTTGACTGTTCATGAGGGTGTAGGTCAGCTTTACGTGAATTTAAGCGTCGTGTGGCTTATGCAAATGCAAATTATGATCGTATCCTCTTTTTATTTTTAAAGTTAATTTTGAATGAAATTTTCACTTTGAAATCTATTAGATTTCCAATTTCGTAAAAGCTTAAGCCTAGTTAAAATAGGGCCATCAGATAATGCCAGCCTTAGTAGAACTAGATGATAAGTCTTCCCTCATGGAGCTTGCATGCGTATCAGTATATGGAACCAAGACAAAAAGAGAATACTGAAGTAATTTTCAACCGGGTTACTTAGATGTGAACCTAAAACATTTTTTATGAGCTTTCTCTAACACCAGTTGGCTAATAATTTTCCTGAATCCATAAATTGGCATGATTTTGTATGTCATCAAACTTAACAAGGTCCAATACTTGTTATGTTATGATATTAATCTTGACTAAATGTGAAGATATGGTTGGATGGCGTACATCATCAATACGGCGTCAACATGAACTTCCAAAGGTATAGGGTTTTCTACATTGGTCTACCTTTATGCTTTACATGGCCCTTTTCGAGACTAAATCGGGTTCTTTCTGTTCTGCTAGTCCAATCTTCTTGTAATTGATGAGAAATATCCGCATATTGTATACATTGAAGGACAGTCTGCCGTGGACATCCGCAACAAAGCACCTTCTACTGTTGCAGACCAAAAAGTTGACTTGGAAGGTATTTATTTTATACTAGTCAGTTTTGTATTACGCTCTCTTTTTCTTCAGTTAACTGATGCTGCACAATGGAAATCTTAGCTCTCTATAATTCTACGTTGAGTAATGCAAAAAAATTATCAAACTTCTTTAAGTAGGAACTTCTATTATGATTGACATATTCATTGCCCTGCATTACTTTGTAGCATGTATTTTTTAATATTCCTTTTTTTTTTCGGGTTAGATTTACTTAGTTGCTCCAGATATACAATTCAATTGAATATATTTATTATAGCCTCATATATACATTAAATTTCTTGCTATAGCTCTTTCAGGTCTTACCTGGGATTCACTGGCTGTTCCATTTCATCTTAGACTCCGTCATATTCCTATATTGCTGACTATATACTTTTTTCCCATATGTAGAGGAGATGATAAGAGGTCTCACTCAGGTACCTTGGGAGCGTGTAGATGTCAGCTTTCACAAGAGTACACAGCGTTATATTGCTCACAGTACAATACAGGTAACTTGTTAGTGAAAGCTTTCCTGCAATTTGTGTGTGTTTTCTTCTGTTTATTGTATCATTATCATTCATCCCCTCACATTCAGACTTCCTGTTAAAAGTGAATGCTCCTTTCAGTGTTTTCTTTTTTTTTAAAATAAAAAAAATGCATTGTGAAATTACTGCACACCCCCCAACTAAAACTATAGTTGACTAAAGTGGCATATAGTGACAGCTTACTAGACCTAATAATCTAGACAACTCTGAAATGAAGTAGCATATATTGGCAGCCTACTGAATTTGTTACTTCTGTGATTTCAGGTGAAAACCTACTGGCTGAATTCGGACGGTGCTGATGTGGTCTTCCACATGATAGATAACTTCCGTCTTTAGCCCTCCTTTACAAGTTTGGTTTCAACTAATCAAATGATTCCAAAAATGGGTCTTCTAATCAGTTTTTCCGCTTCATGTGTTGCCAAATTATAGATGAAGGTGCTGTATTGTTGTATGGAAAATTAATAGCTCTACTTGAATGCAGCTTTCTGCATGTTAGGATCTTATCCTTGATTTAGAAACTTGTTCATGTATATTCACATCATTTGAGCAAATCACACCAAAAACAAAAAGGCTGTCGTAGTGTTCTCTGTCTTGTCTTTCATTTTGTTGTCGTCTACTCAAACTACTATGACTTTATATTTAATAGATCATTAAAATCATTAAACATCACAAGAAATTTTTATATGCTTTAACTATCTCACGTATTTTTGGTCATAACTAATAAATAAAAGACAATTATCAGTTTTGTAAGGTCCATGTACATTGAAAATTTAATTTTTCAATTTTCAAAACATCAAGAACTATAAAAATTGACAATTATCCTTTATTCATTGATTATGACTAAAAATATATATACAAGAATTTCTTATCACATCAATTATTAAATGAGAAGACTTCCACATTGGTTAATGCAAGCAACTTTTAATTGCACTAAGTATACTAATTGAATGTATTAAACCAATTAGAAAATGGAATATATATATATATATATATATATATATATTCATAGTAATAAACGATGTGCTATTTGTTTATTATAAATTATTACATTTACTTTCCCCTCTCTCTCTCTCTCTCTCTGCCCACTCTCTCCCCCTCCCCCTATTCAATTTCTTTTTGGGTAAATAGAAGGGGTTAATGCCCAAGAAACAAAGAAACAATTAAAAAATAAAAATATGTGAAGTCTTCAATACTCGAAGAACATCAACAATCTGAAAAATATGATATTTGAGAAGGTGCCAAATTATAATCATGAATACTTGGATCAAGAAATGAATCATGATTAGCCAACTAATTTGCATGTTATCTCTTTTATAAGCATAAAGAACTCTCACTCTCCATTTCTACCTTAATAAGCTCCAAATATCATGGATCAGTCCAGTGCTTCTATGATGTTGTTTAGAAAGACATTGAGTCAAAGTCACAGAATCACATTCCAATGGAATTTTCTTGAAGCCTAAGTCCCAAGCCAATTGCAATCTACAAAGAGCTCTCTAACATTCCGCATAAAAGGAAGAATAGAACCCCAGAAGTTCTTGCAAGACCATATATAACAAGTTTCCAACTAAATCACTTATTAAACCTCCACAACCTGCCAAACCAGATTGCGTTTTAGCAGCTCTATCCGTATCAACGTCCTCCCAATCGTCGGGAGGAGGTTGCCATGCTACTTCAATGTTTGCTCGCCTCGTATCAAGGCGATCCTGAGTTTATACAAGCTTAAGAAACCAGTGAAGTATGATTCTTCACCATGCTGTCAGGTTTTAGCGGCCTCACAAATTCATCAGAATGAAGTTCTCTGTTTCTCCAATTCCATAGATGAAAGCAACCCACCACCCAAAGAACTGGCCAACTAAAACATCCAATATGACAAGCAAGTGTCTTCCAGACTACTTTGAAACCATTCGGTAGCTTCCAGCAACCAGAAACTCACTCTCTTTACAGACGGCACGAGCTGACTCAAAAGTTGCCCAGCTGAGCTGCAGTCGCGCAACACATGAATTACAATCTCATCTTTGTTGATAGAACGACAAAAGTACTTCTGACCGGTACCTCAGTTAGCCGTATGGGAGTTTGTTAACAACCAGTCATGGCAAGCTTGCCAAAGGAACAGGCGGATCCGCTGGGGGACGTTTAAACGCCAAATTTGCTTCCAAAGCAGTTTTGGTTTGTTCCAACCTGCTCTAGCAACCGAATTATAAGCATGGCTGAGGGTGAAGAGATCAGAGCCACCACCGCCCCGAACTAACATAAGGTCCGGCAATTGAATTCTATGAATGATTGAAGCGAGCACAATTTGGTGCAACAAATTCCAGTCCCAATCTCTATTATTCACCACAAAATCGCAAAGAGGAGCATTTAGTTGATCAGTATCCAAAGGCACAAGTGCATGATCCCTTAGTGGTTCAGTCAAACCAACTCAACTGTGTTTTCAAAAATTAACTGACTTACTATCCCTAATCCACCATTTCGTATTTAGCATAATGTCTTTCCAAACACTAACCAATTCTTTCCAGAGCATAGAGCCCCTGCTATTGGCAAAGATCTTCACAGGCCATCTTGCCAATTGCCTCATTCCCTTTTAAGAACTTCAATCCAAAGACTGCTATTCAAGGATTTAAAAAAGGATTTGCAATTATAATATTGTGTGTAATATTGCTATTACAAACCATATTGCATCCGTAATTTTTCATAATTTTATACTGCAATAACAGTATTTTTTTGCATTTATTTGCATCGTGCAAAATCACAATTACAATCGCAAGTGTAATTTAAAATCCTACTGCTATTCAATGATTTATTCCTTTCTCTTATTAATTTATTGTACACGATCTTAATAGCGTACTTTATGTAATTAAGAATCTCTCAGATTAATGCAATGATAATATTATTTCAGGAATTTCAAAAATAAAAAAATAAAAAAAATAAAGAACAAGATAAGACAGTTTCTTGTTCTCCTTTTTCTCCAAACTTATTTCTAAGTCCCAAAATGGCTTTAGTAATAACTGAAATCCCGCTGCCATTGGGAAGAAAGAAAAAGATTGCAGTCCTTTTGGAGGCTGCAAAAAAGGACTGCAAAGTGTGATTATGAGTCTTACTGAAAGGGCACCGATATGGCGCCGACCCTACTGCGTTGATTTCATGGGCCACTAGTCCCAAGCTTGATCAAAATGTAAATATTTTTAGACAAAATACAAATTACCTGCTTGTATTTTGCCTCACATATGAAAAATTCCTTATAATTTAAAAAGGATAATTCAGCACTTAAACTTGATAATCAGTGTAATTTATCCCTTTTCATTTTTTTATCCAAAACACTAATAATTTGAACATGTGCACATCACATAACCTTATTCAATATTAATTATGCAAAAATTAACATCAATCAATCGACTCAAATTAATACTTTAAAAAATCAAAATGCAAGTAAAGGAACAAAAAGATAATTTAGAAATTAGATTAAATCATGTAAATTCACATCATGTTTCGTTGTTATATTATACTTTACAAAAAAACATAAATATTCTTTTCAAATGCCAAATTATAAAAAAAGGTTAATTTCATAAGTAATTCATAAATAATATGAAATTTATGTACAATTCCCATGTAAATTACCATCTTTCAATATGTAAAATCAAATAAAAAGTGAATTACTTTAAAAGTTCTTTATTAGAATATTAATCTTAATTCTATATAACTAAATTTAAGGAATGGATGCATTAATCTTAATTCTATATAACTTACTAATAAGCAAATTAATTTAAGAAATTTATTTCTTATATGTTTAAATTTTTTTATAAAAATTTATGTTAATTTAGGCTTGAATTTTAATTAATTGAGAATAATTTTGATATAATAATGTTAAATATGAGCAAGTAATACGTACATATTGAAAGGCCATAATTTTATGATGAAAATTATACACAAATTTTTAATATTGTTTATAAATTATCTATACCATTTTTTCTCTAATATACAATATGAAAAGAATATTTAAGTATTTGTAAAATATAATATGACTATTAAGTATTGATATGAATTTATATGGTTAATTTAATTTCTAAATTATCCCTTTTTTCTTGCATTTTGATTTTTTAGAGCATTAATTAGGAGTTGAAGTTAATTGATCGATATTAATTTTTGCATAATTAATATTAAATAAGGTCATGTGATACACACATGTTTATATTATTAGTATTTTGGATTGAAAGTTAACTAAATAGGGTAAATTGCACAAATTGCAAAACTTAAGTGCTAAATTACCTCTTTTTCAAACTATAGGGGGGGTTTTTAGCATAAAAAGTAAAGTACAAGGAGGTAAACTATATTTTACTAAATATTTTTTTGTCATATTTGTCTATTTTCTTCGCACTGGATTTGCACATTATTATGGATTTAGCCACCAGCTTATTTGAATATCATTTGCTATGATCACATTAACTTATAAGATGGAGTGTTGATGTCCCATGAGATGTAAACATTGACTTTATTGATTTCTATTATAATATTATTCTCTATACACGCAAAAATGGATTTTCTTTTCTTTCTATTTGTTAACCTTAATGTGACCGGATAAGTAGAATCATCATACTGGCTAGATTATATTAGACAGAGGTATTTCTCTTAGATTTAGGGCTTTATTAAGTTCTAATGGTACAGTGATACTGTGGAAGTTCAAACATAAAACCTCCAGCGTACTATTTAAACTCCTCACCACTAGACTATTACCTAGTGATTTTATACAATTTCTTGTTTATTTGTTTAACTGTCCGTGAGAGCTGAAAGGATGGATAGGCCTTGTTCCATGCATAGCTTCAATTTTGAATTATATGAAAAACACTTTTTATTTCTTGAATCCATCAGGTTGCTTTTGAGCTGAGGCGTGTAAGCATATTTCACCTCTCTATCTCACTTACATAGAGAAAATAATCGGCTGATCTTATTGCTCAACAGATAAGAATTACTTTGACTTGCTCCAATTTTCTATTTTCACTTATATTATTCTATGGACAAAAGAACAAGGTTGCTGTGAATATGACAAGTTTGTATCTTTGTGGCTATGTTACGATTGTAGAGAGCAATGAAGACGAGAGAAGAGGATTAAAAGAAAAATGAAGAAACTAGCGGAAAATTGCTTCTGTCAAGAAGACAGATGAAAAAGAGTAGAATAAGCACTTCAAGGTGATGAAGAAATGAGTCAATCCAATCTTCAAGCCGACGTATAGCCACGAAGAACCTTAGTATCTTCGCAATTTGATTCTTGAGAGCTGAAATTAATTATTGAAAATTAACAGTGGGAAAATAGTGATAAATAAATAACAACATCATGACCATAAAGTACGAATAAACTAATTTGTTGCTACCGTTTAGCATCTGGATTACTTTTGCCAGTGATGGAAACTTCCACAGACTCTCGTGTTTGTGATGTCACAACAGATTTTCCTGTCAGGAGACTCGATAAACTTTCGCAGAACTGAGCATCAAAATTAACCTCAGTAAGCATAAATTAATGAACTTTCATGGCAGCTGATAAGGATGTTTTCTTACTTCTTTGTACATTCTTAGGTCGCCTGCAGATTTTGATATTTCTACAACACAATGAGTTGGAGCAACTTCAATAACCTGCCAGTTGCCACACATACAGATGTGAAATGTAAAAGAATGATCTTTGTGAATAAAAAAATTGGGAAAAAAAAATATATGAGGGACATTATTAAAATGTTATTACCTCTGCTGATAGGTGGAAGTATGATCTAGAGCATCTGGTCATCATCTGCTTCTGATGCATCTTAACCTGACATTAGAAGAGAAAAAAAAGTCTAGTTCATGGCTTTTGGGAAACCTATGTGCTTGAGAATCCGATTCAACACGGATCATACCATAGAGTTGTTCATTCTTTCTACTGACAATTTCACATCTGTTGCGGCAGCTTCAATTTTTTCTAAGGTTTCATCAATTGTGTGCTTGGATCCAAGCCTCGTTGTCCGCTTTTTGTATTCCTAAACAATAAAAGCAGTTTTAACGTTTGCATTTCAATTGAAGTATCTAACAACTTAGATAAGTTGGAGCCACTTTGGGATTGTAGACTGCTAAACTTGCCTGTTCTTCAAAAAGGCCCGACAGATCAAGATCCTGAGACATTGCTATCAACCGGAAAGCATTAATGAAACTCGGAGACTTGGGGATTTTTGTTTCTGTGAATTTCTCCTACAATACAGTGATATCATTTTTTTTTTCTGGTGGAAATGAATTTTTCTCTCTGTTCTGTCTAACTTACTATCTGATGACAACTTACCTCAACTGAATCAAAAGCAGCATTAACATCATCCATGCAAATCTTTTGATCACATTCATATCCACAAGCATGCACATAGTCTGTCTTAAACCACTCGTCTTCAATAATTTCCGGAACAGTTATCCGCTGCATAGTATATGGGGAAAGATGAAATTGGCATGAACCAGTAACACTTACGGAACTCATAATGTTTCAGTAATGATCTTTTACCTTTCTAGGATATGGTTCAAGTATTTTGGCTATCAGCTTCTCTTGCCTTTTTGTAAACCATGGTGGACATTTGTATTCTGCTCTGTATATCTTCTCACAAGCAAAATTTATCAGAAAATGTCAGTAACTTACATCTTATCGTTATTGTTACTTAAATTTAAGAGAAATTGCATTGGAGCGTACCTTCTTATACAACTGCATCAAGTTGGGGTCGTCAAAGGGCAGATAACCTGCTAGTGATTCAAAAAGGATTACTCCACATGACCAAACATCAGCACCTGCCCCTTCATAGGCCTTGTTCAATAGCAACTGAGCACCACACGGAACAGAACTCAGTAGAATTTACAGACTTCTTCAGGAAACTAAACTTGATAAAACGGATTTAGCAACATGTAATGTTGAAGACAGTTTTTGAATCTTACCTCAGGTGCTACATAGCACGGAGAGCCACACAAGGTGGTCAACAGATTATTAGGCTGTTAATGCAGCAAAATTTAAGCCAACGATCAGCAATAGTATTACGCAAGACAAAACTGAACCGATTGATCATTATATTTTAGAAAATGCTAGCTACCTTTCGCAAGGCACTTAATCCAAAATCGGATAATTTGAGATTTCCCTTGCTGTCAAGAAGCAAGTTTTCTGGCTGTTATGGCATACATGATCAAGATAACAAGATTCTAGTTAGATTTCAATATTTTATTTCTAAAGGCAATTAGTTTGGAGGTTTGATTAATTTTGACTGACCTTGAGGTCTCTGTGGTAAACTCCTTTGCTATGGCAATAATCCACTGCATCAATTAGTTGCTGGAAAAGTTTTCTCGCCTCTTGTTCATTCAACCTCTTGGAAAATTTCTACACAAACAATTTACAATTGTAAAAATCAAAATTGAATTAGCAAAGCTTAGCATAAAAAAGAGATTGCCAGTTAATTGGTTCTCACCATCTTCAACTTGTCTGCTAGTTGACCCCCTGATACATACTCCATCACAATATATATTTTCGTTTTTGAGCCAATAACCTATTTCCAGAAGCTCAATAAAAATTCAGGACTACTGAGAAGAAAACTCTGCATTTCTCGATAAACAGGAACTCTCGTGCATATTCATCGTACCTCATGAATTTTTACTATGTTGGGATGATTCAAGAGCTTCATTGTTCTTATCTCTCTTTGGACCTGAAATATGTCACCTTAAGTATTAATACATGAAAAGCAACCATTTTTTCTGCTTAATTTTTCTTCACAGAGGAATAGAAGGAAGACAAAAATGGGGTTTGCCTGAAACTTGAGACCGCTTTCTACGACCATTTTCTTGTCAAAGACCTTGATGGCAACATAGTGGCCATTGTGGCTGTTGACAGCAAGCTTAACCTTGGCAAATGTACCCTCTCCTATTGTCCTGCCAAGCCGGTATTTGCCTATGTTGCTTGCAAACCCCATTACTGACCTCCAAGCTTAGTTTCTGACCTCTGTACTGCTTCTTCCCAATAAGTTCTTCCTTACTATGGCCTTGTTGTTGTGATCTTACACTTCCTTGTGCTTCAGCTTCTTGTGATAAAGTTTTGCTGATACCCTAGTCCCCGTTATAATTTATAAATTTCTGAAGACTAATTTACGTCCCTCTGGCGGCACCCTCTGAAGTCTCCTCCAGCCACTGACAATGGAAGGGTGGGTCCCAGGAAAAAAAAGTTTCTTGTCTTGCAGTACTAAATGTGGGCTGTCTTGTGATTCTTGATAAGCTATTTTCTTAAAATAATGATTATGTTTAGTATTTATCTAATTTGTGTATGTATTCTCTCCCAAATCTGCAGAGATATTTACGGGATCTCATTTAAATGAATGACACCGCTGCATTTTCAGTGGGTTCACATTAAGTAATTATTAACGCAACAACTGCAAAGTGGATCAGAATCCTTTCAATTGTTGCTGTTGATGTGCCTGCAATAATATTAACATTTCTTACTTGTTGCAATAGTATGGCGGTCTTTTTTTTCTGTTATATTTTAATCTTTTTTTTCACATTTTTACGTAACTTTCAACCATCTGTAATCCACTAGATGCTTGATTAAGTCAGAGTTTAAAACGAGCAATTTGCTGAAGAATCAGAATTTTTTTACCTTAGCGGTTTAGTTGATTGCTAGGGTGCAAGCAAAAATACTTGTACATTTTAATTTACACACGGCTCTATACTCTTATTTAATAAAAAAATGTCAGTTACCAATTTTTTTGGAATTCATGTGTGTAAAAAATGGAAATGGATTTGATGTATTTTCTAAGATAAATAAATTTTGAAAAATAGTATGACCTAAAATGAATATTATATTTTTATTTTTTTGAAAATGAGAGGATATGGATTAAAAAAATTAGCTTTACCTTGAGAATGCGGTAACTGGCTTCTTTTTTTAATCGGGAGTAAGAAGTTGCATTATATGGTTAAGGTATAAAAATATTTCTCACGTTGCCAAAATATCGGAGACTTCAAATTGGGGTCCACCGGGGGAGGGGGGGGGGGGGGGGTATGCTTCCAGAAGGAAAAATGCAAGAAGGGAAGATGAACGATGGCCGGTTGTTGTCAGTTGACGCGCATGGGTAGAGGGCCGAGGGGTACGCGGAAGAACGGATTTTGAATGGAAGGTAGCAGTTCTAATATTTAACTGCCTTTTCTAGTTTTGCACACAAAATAATGTTGAGATATATATGAAAGTCTTTTAGAAATAAAATATATTCAATTCAAATATATACTTTATTTTAACGATAATATTAGTCATTAAGTCAAATAAAGACAATCTGATAAGTCAGATAAAGATCATCCTATTTTACAGCTCATTACAAAAAATGAATTGATTCACCGAATGATAAATACGTTGTGGTTGAGACCCAATCAAATTATTTGGGCCAACATGGGCCATACCACATGTCGTTACCCTAATCAGTCCGGCTTATGTCAAGTTAATTAAGGTCATTCTCCATATTATATTGAAACTTTGTGTCTCTATTAACTTGATCGTCCAGAGTCTTTTTACAAGATTGAAGCAATTGTGAACCTAGCATTGGGGAAATCCAACCTCAAATAATAAAACAAATTTAATTAAATAATGTTTCGTTAGTAATTATGTGCTAAAAAGTAAAACATTATCTTAAATTACTTTTGAAATATTTAAGCTCCATTTATTTGTCAAAAAATATTTTTTTTGTAAAAAAATCACTTGTGTATATATTAATAAAGGAGTAATATACTACTTATATTAATAATTAAAAATGATAATTCCTAAAGTCATAATAACAAAAGAAAGCTAATTTTTTTTAAAATAAAAGAATATAGCGGAAAAGTAGTAAAAGTTTAAGTGGTTGTTTGGCTAGTAAAAGTAGCATAAAAAGTACAATCCTAGGAAATAGAAAATTTTTGAATTGTTTGATAGGCCACTAATTGTCAAGATGAAAGAAAAAAATTTAAGCAAAATTTTACTTTTCACAAATTATGAGAAGTTGCTTATTCATACCCTATTGATAAAAAGAATTTCTTACATAATTTCTAAATAGAAACACAAAATTACCTACACATTTTAACTGATTAAAATTTTAGCTTTCTATCTTTATCATGAGTTTAAAAACTATAATAAATATAGTTTATTAATTATATAAAATTTTATATAATTTTATATAATGCTTATTTTATTTATTATATAATTAATTTATTAATTATATAATAAATAAAATAAGCATTATATAAAATTATATAAAATAAATATTAAATATTATATAAGAAATATAAATTATAAATATGATCATAAATATAAGCATAATTAAAATTTAATTCTAATTAGAATTATATTTATTATATATATCTATTATATTACCTTATTTATTATTTTACATTTATTATTTTAACATTCAATTATAAATAAAAGATTATTTATATCTCTTCTATTTTATATAAATTTGATAGAATTAATCATTTATTATATTAATAATTTAACTAATATTTTTCTTCATTTAGGTTATATTCCGTTTAATAATATTAAGATAGTTTAAGATATATATATAAAAGACATCTTAATCTTTTTTATAATTTCAAAAAAAAATGTAACTAAAGCAATTAGAATTTAGTGATATTTTTATTTTTCATATTATAATTCTAAAAGATATATTAATCATTTTGATAGTATTTCATAAAAAGCTTAGAGTTGAATTAAACAAAATGCAAAAAATTAATTCTTGAAAATAGTTAATTCTTTATAATCAAATCAAATAATTTTAAGTGCTTCATGAGAAGTTGATAAAGAAAATTATTTTTTTAAAAAAATTTAAATTTCTACAAAACTTAATGCTACATGAGTCAAATAACTTGTACATTAGATATTATAATGAATAATTTTCTTTCCAGTAATTTAACTCAAAGAAAAGTGGACATAAACTTCAACAATTTAAATTTGGAACTATTATAAGTACTATTTACCCTCTTTCCTTTGTTTAACTCTTTCATTCCAGCGTATTTATTTTGGGTTTATCGTACACTTATATGCTTGACCTTCTGTATTTGATAGTTTTTATGAAAACAAGATTTCAAAAGATTACATTTTTTTTAATACCAATGATTTCATCCCCTTCTTTTTACTTGCACCACTCATCAAATAATATATATCTTGACTGATTAATAATGTGCGGGTGGCCAATTTGCGCTCATTGGTCATTAGTCATTATTCTATGGTCCTCGCGTTCTCCCATCTTTGACATATCATGAATTATGACGGGGATGAAACGCCTTTTGTTGGACTTTGTTCATCTAAAACGTTGACTGACTTATGGCTAACGGGAAAACGGTGTACTGCCACTTGTTTAACGTATGCTATGTTCTTCTACAGGTGAAACGATGAGATAATATAAATGTAAAAAAAAAAATAAAAATTAAAAGATATTATAAATTTAAATTTAAATTTTCTTTGAATTACGATCTTTGCCTGCTTCTGAAACTTTCAACAGAAATGAATTTCTCGATTCTTGCTGGTGAGGGTTTTACAAGTCAAGTGATTAATTTTTAAGTATTATTTTTATATTTTTATTTATAAAAAAGAATGACATACATTATATTGTCTGTTATTGGTATAAACTTAATGGTACCAACAATATGTAAAATATAAATCTAAATTAATTGTCTTTTACCATTATATTTTTTGTTATTGAAAATATTCATGATAAATTCTTTCACAAATTGATTGTGACCAGCGTCTTTGCCACGAAAAAAATTTCATCACAAATTTTGTCCCGAAACATGTTCAGGGTGAAATTTTGCTATTTTTAGAAACGAATTTTTTGTCTCAAATTGCAATTTTATTTAGTGATTTTATTACTTAACATAAATTATCACTAACATAAAAAAAAAAAGTACTCCAAAGCAAACATAATTTATTAAAGAGTTTAGAATAGAAGATCATTTTCTGGGGGGAAAATTTTGTAGAAAGTACTCCAAAGCGATCATAATCTATTTCATATTCTTTTCATTCTTTTTAAAATTTTCAACTAATACTTCAACCTCATATGATGTTTGGTAAATTCTCATCTAATTAATAATTAACGTTTGAAGATTAGCTGCGCCTGGAGTTGGGTTTGGCAGGGATATTAGGTACACGTCTTTCCATGTAAAGAAAATTACATAACCCAAAATGATGGCGGATATTTCACAAATTAAATTTTATACATCTATCTCATTATTTTCTATTTAATAATAATCCTTAACTCTTGTTTAAAAATTAATTTTAAATTTTATGCATATAATATTAATTTTTTGGTGCAACTCATTCAATGATATTTTTATTAAATGAGTCAACAGTACCGACGTTAATTATTTTCTGTCCCTTTATTTTGCCACGTTTATATAATTTTTTATCCCTCTTCCCCGTTCATTGACAGCCTTTTTATGGCACTGCGACAGTCAGCTCACCCGGCCGCATTTTCACACGGGAAAGTTCATTTATGGCCAGGCCCAGTCTATGATCGGGTGAAAGGGGGACAAATCTATTTTAATTAAGAAATTTATAAATAAAATTATAAAAAAATTTAAATTTTATATAAATAATTACATATAATTTTTATATGATATAAATTATATAAAATAAAAATATTCACAGAAAATTCATAATTTTTTAATAAAATCTCATAATTTTTTATAAAATTTATTAATATTATTCATAAATTTCATTGCTTAGTATAGATTTGCTCTCCCTTCCACCAAGACACTAATTTTGCCCTTTATTGCATATTTACTCATCAATCTATATTTGTTATAGATTTTGACTAATTTAACATATAAAATTAATTTTTTTAATGCAAATAATAAGGGCTCATTCATTGTAAACCCGTTCCATCGTGAGTTAATCATTTATTTATTTAAATACTTTTTGGTCAAAAGATATGAAAATTTTTAAGATAATATTATAATTATTATTTTTATTATATATGATACAATATAAATTTCAACCATTCATAATTATTTCACCTCTTGGTTTTTTTTTTTAATATAACATACTTCAATAAAAGAATTCAACAAGTCTAGTGTTTGAATACAAATGCATGTGGTTTTTCTCTTGTTTGCAATTAGATAAAGCCACCTACTTTTTAGTACAAAACTAATTATATTTGAAACGAAAGTAATAAATAATAAATTTCTTTCAATAATAGTAGTTCCAAAGATCGAACTTAAAATCTTTTGGATTTGAAATATTTTGGAATTTAGTTTGCTATCATTAAACTAATCAATTATTAGTATAAAATATTCAATTTTGAATCCTCTTTTTTAATTTGCACCTAAGTATTCCCATGCCTTTTAAGTTGAGACTAATTCATGTTGGGGCACAAGAATAATAGATGATAAATCCCTCCTAATAATAACACTTTCAATAATCAAAGTTAAAACCTTTTGAGCCTTGAACGCCTTAAGACTCAACCTACTACTAAAAAATCAAATGAGCAAATATAAAGTTTTTGAGCCAATATATAATAAGTTGAAAATTGAACTTAATAGATATATTTGTTATTCAACTTATTTGAGTATAATTATTATAGATTAATACTTGCAACCCTTAATTTGTTTTAGAAAGGTATGTTAGGTCACCTCTCTCTATCAACTAAAAGCTCAAAATGGCTTACTCAATTGATTTTTTCTGCACATGGGTAAATTGAATTATTTTGAAAATAACCAATCTTGATTATCAAAATGTAATTTTATTAGCTATATTTTAGATTTAATATTCAAATACTTTGAATTAAATCCAATAGCCAATTTCAAATGTAAATTTAAATTTAAATTTAAAATCATTCATCAGATTAATCTTGGGAGAGAAATTTAAATTTAAATTTATACCAAAACGTATATTTTGTCCTTATAAAATTGAATTTTTATTAATTTCATTTCTAATTAAAAGTTTATATCAATTTAGTCTCTATAAAATTAAAAAATTTTAAATTTTAATCCTTCTATACATAAGATAAAGTTAATTTTTATAATATATATGAAAAGTCAATTCCCCTACCCCTTTCCTCAATTAAGTTCTCCCCCATTTGTAATCTTGTGTGCCTTGGTAAAGACTCTTTTGTGTAAGGATGATTCTTCCTAAATATATGAGTAAACCGAAAATATGCACATGCACATTCAAAATAAGTTTAAATTCAAGACATTTAAAAAGGAAAATTTTAAAACAAAATCAAATGTCATTGCACTATTGAAAATATCTACAACTAAATTGAACTTTTATATTACTATATTTTTATTTCAATTTGTAATTCTACCTTTATGCTTTGGTCAAAACTTTGATACAAAATTAATTTTCTTGAATATTCACACTTCAAATATCTAAATAAAAGCAAATTATTAGATCAATCATATATTAAATGTACAATTAAATTTGATTTCTTGATAACTTGATATGTAGTTTCAATTTCTTAAGAGGTTTATATTAAATTGATCATAATTTTTTTTGAATTTAAAAGAAACCGTATTTATGCGACTTATTAAAATCATGTCATATTAATTAATTATTTTTAATTTAAATATTTAATTCTATGCTAAATTTATCATTCCCCTTTAATTATTTTGACTAAATGTTGAGTTATTAAAATTGTTACATTTCTTCTTTAATCTAGCTATATAATATTATACTAAATTTGTCAATCTTCTTTAATTGTTTTGATTAAACATTGATAATAGTTTTTATTTATATAATTAAAAATTTATTTAATTAACGTGTTCAAAAAAAGTACAAATCTCATGCAACAGTAGTTAAAATACTCTTTTTGCTAAATATTTGATAATATTTTCAATTTTGACCCCCTTTTTTTGGTAACTTGTGACAAATCACTCAGGAAATAAATAAACTTAATCAACTTGTTATCTTGTCATAACTCATTTTCTAGTTCATCATGATCAGCTTGATAATGTCCTATAGACATCCTCTAACCTTCCTTGCTTCTTTTTCAAAAACTCTTATTATTTTTATGAAGTATAGAACTCTTGAATAACTTTTAACCAATAATTTTTTTATAATAATGCTTTTGAAAATTTCAATAAGCGATTAGATTGAAATACAAAAGTATACTATTAAAATTTTAGAAACATAGTTGAAAATCATATAAGCAACTATACTTTTAAGAAAATACTTTCTATAAGACATTGTGGTGGATGAAAACTTTACAAGGGTATTGCTTTACAAAAAAACTCATGAGATTTTATTTTTCTGACAAGGATTGATTTGACATCGAAAATAATTATAAAGTCAAAGGTAAAAAATCTTTTCCTTTAAGAGTATACTAGTAAAAATAGATAATAGAACTTTATTTTTAAAATGAAAGAGAGTCAATATTAGGAAATTTCTACTTCTTCCTTAAGAAAACAATGAGTTTAGATCATCCAAAAGAAGATATTACTAATTTTTAAAATCCTCAAAATAGATAGGTTTAATAAAATAAATTTATGATAAAACTTAAAAGAAAGAGAGATGAAAAACTTCCCTAAAAATTAATCTTATTGTAAATAGATACAATACAATAAAACCATGTCAGTAAAAATCAAGAAATTTATATATGATTATTTGAAATTAGATTATTTTCAATAAAAAGGGTAATGATTTACAAAAAAAAAACTCCTCTAAAATTTTCTTTTGATAGCTATTGTCAAGAAAATTAGTAATCTTCCAAAAATGATTTCATAACAACAAATTAAGGAAGTTCTCTAAAAATTTGGCATTTTTACATAATATTCTTTCTTTGCTTTTATTGGTACATATATGGAAAATATGTTTTTATTATTTGTAAAAATATAAGAGTGTCAAATTTTAAAAATATAACTTTGCGTAAAATAATTAGTAAGAGAAATAATGTAAGATAATACTCTAAACATGATAGAAATGAATATACAAATATTAGGAATAGAGTGCATAAATAATATGATCTTATGGCCCATTACAACCAAAGTCCATAAAGTATTAAGCTTAATTATGAATCCTTAATAATTATATATAATCAAACCAAGTGAAAGGTGGTCTCCACTAGTAATCAATAAAAATAACAAGAGCATCTATCAAGCCAATGACATATCTAAAAAATATCAGTTAAGTAATGAGTATAAGTATTCAATAAATGATTATTTAACTCTTATCTTGATAGGTTTTAGTAAAAAAATATATATATATAGAAATTTGTATTAAAAATAATGAAATTCTTACTAGCACTTCTTGATATTTGATAAATTCACAAATATATATACAATTTTATCTATTTTATAATAAATAGCAGAAGGCATGCAGGTTTCTTTCTTATTACTCCTACCATCCTTATCCCACTCATAACTATTATTATCCCTTTAAGGTAACTTTATCACACTCATTAGTATAAAAAAAGCATCGAGTCATAACTTCCTCATTCACATTTCAAGATAATATATATCTTTTAGGACAATTATAGTGAAGACAACCTCTCAAGTTTTCAAAGCTATTTAGTTTATTAGATAGGCCATCACAAGCTTTTATTTCATAATAGGATAAAAATACCATCTTTGCCATAGTTATCATTTAAATAACCCTAAATAAAATTCAAGATCATATTGGCATATCATATTAAAGTCTTAATCTCATATTGACAATAATAATTTAAGACCCATCATAATATTATTTGAAATCATATTTAAACTATCTCAATTGGGCTAACTTTGCTAAGTCAATATTTATATCAAAAGATATAATATAAAGTATCATCTTTTTCCTTGTGGGACCACATAACTTCTAAGAAGGCAAAGTAAAGTAAGAAAGCATGAGTGATACTCACAAATTTAATTACTCTTGTGAGTTCTCTCTATGCATATCTATTACTTATAATAATTCAAGTAAGTTTATAATCAACTTTTTAGAGAAAAATATTTATCCAAAATTAAATAATTACTTTTTTTGGTAGAAATAAAATAGAAATAATATTTCTTTTCTGAGCCTAATATACTTGAAATACTCAAACTTCTTTTTTTACTATTTATTTTTTAACTTTTCTTAATTATTATATTTATTAAATTCAAATATATGTAAAATATTTTTTTTTAAAAAGAAAAAGGTTGATGGGATGACTCGGACCGTGAACCACCTAATTTTCCTTTAGTTCCTAAGGGAAAACAAATCAAAGTCTGGATGGTGATGTAGCTTATGCCACCTTCCAATTTTTCCATTTTTTTAACTTTCCTTTTTTTTATCTTTAAAAGTATGTATATATATATATATATATATATATATATATATATATATATATATATATATATATATATATATATATATATATATATATATATATATATATATATATTACAACAACATCTTATATAAAAAAATAAAGTAACATATATTTCAACTATGCATATTTTTCAAATAAAAATAAAAAATAAAAATTTTCTACACACAAAATTTTTAGAAAGATCTTTGAAAAGTAATCATATAATTATTTTTTTATATAAAATCCTCAAGAAATAAGGAATTAAAATTAATATAAAGAGAGAAGACTTTATCAAAGAAAATAGGAAAGAATGTGGTCCATTTTGCCTGAAATTACTGATTTAGAAACAATAATTATTTTTATGCTTAATGAGCACCAAGGTTTATAAAGATGAAAAGGAATATTTAGATGAAAAAGAAAAGGATACTAGCTTAGACTTTAGTGCGAAAATAAAAAAGGTGTAGGTGGACTATTGGTCTTTTTCAGAATATGATTTGGGTTTTTATAGGCAAATGAGAGAACATACAATTAAAGCTTTATTGAAAAAATTGAGAAGGGGAAAGGATCAACATGTTAATGAATAGTAATTAAAATGTTAAATAAATAATTTTTTCACATTTTAGTAATATAAGGATATAATTTATACATGTGTGCAAATAAAAATAATATTTTCCATGTAAAACTTTCACATGAATAAAACAAGCAAAATTCAATGATCTAAAAATTATTTTTAATTTTGTGAAATTCACTTATTTTACTAATTACTGTGTATCATATTTTTTAAATACTATATATATAAAATAAAATAAAAAAGTATGTTGGTATCAAAATTTTCTTCTTGAATTCTACTTTTCAATTTTTTTTTTCAAAATTTTCAATGCTTCTATGATTTTGTGAAAATTAAAAAGTCTTAAATGTAACATAAATTAGTAATCCAATTGCTTGTAATAACTCCCTTAGATTTTTGTTACCTAAAAGTATCAAGGCTTTAAATGGCCACCTACTATCTCAAGACTCATGTTCTTAAGTGTGATGGTTTGTAATATTTTAATATTATATATATATGGATTCATTTACTAATCATTTAACTTTTTTTTACAAAAAAATTACTAAATTTTCTAATGAGCCCAGATGAGCCTTTACTTTTTTTTTAACAAACTTCTAGTTAGAGTCCTTTTTTTAACTTTTTTAATGATTTTTTCTTCTACTTACTTATTACTAATTATACTTCTAATTATTCTAAATAATTCTAATTAAATGAATTTTTTTACAAATGTTATATACCCCAAAAATGGAGATCTTACTAAAGAAATAAGTAATCTAACACCGTTTTTTACAACAATATGAAAAAAATAATACTATAAACAAAGTAAAAGAAAAACTTTTAATAAAAATTCAAAGAAAATTTCTTATTTATTTACTAGGATTTGATTGAAAAAATTAAAAAAAATTATTAGTTAATGGTAACATTCATCTTGGAGGTAAATGAAATTTTTTTATAGAATCAATTAAATTAATTTTGCCAATAAAACTAAAATTGATTGAATAAGTAAAGAAACAAATTTAAGATGATTGAAAAGTTAAAGTATAATTAAATTTATTTGGATAAAAAATTAAAATGAATAAAATATTGAGAGATTGTTAAAAAAATTAATTTCAATAGGGACAAATTATAAATAGGTAAATAAAGTTTAGCAAATTATGAAATTAATCTTTTGTGATACATAGCATAATCTAGCAAAAATGTTAAGTTTAACAAAGTATTTGGGTGTGAAAATTTTGCCCTTATACTTTTAATTTTATTTATAATGTAATTAGTTTCCACACTCATTAATTTGAAGGTTTTTATCTTTAATCATCCAATTACATGATTAACATTTTTTGAACTTTTTTTTTCACATAAGAAATAGTCACATAGTTGGAGGGAAATTAAAGGATACCAAAACTAACACATAACTAAGCAAAACATTCTATAAAAGATACAATATGTAAAATAACAACAAGGTAGACAAAAAAACCAAAAGACTAGTTAATAACTATAAAAAATCCTAAACCATCTAGAGGCCGAACTTGGTGAATGATTTCCTCCCAAAAATATTGATATGAAGATCTTTGTGGAAGAAACTATCTTCTATGAAATTGGGAAATATCAAGAGATGCATAAGTTGAAAATTACAACCACCATAAGCTCTTGATTTTCCCACTTAATGATGTTGTTAACATGACTTTGCTAATTCAAACTTTTCAAAACTATCTAATATGTCTTACATACATAACTTTTATCATTTAAACTTACATAATGTTTAAGGGAGATATTTCTATGTTGCTTAAACCCTTTTAAGCTTTCCTCATGCATTTACACTCCACTAGTTCTTGATGTTAAGTGATAAACACATCATGCATTTATAAATGTTAGTGAGCTTCATTAATGGCTACTTTCAAACCTTTTCTTTCATGAAGGAAGACAATTGAGACAAAACAAAATGAGATATGATAATCGAAATAGCTTGGCAAACACCTGATATAAGCTAAGGTGGACTATCATAGGATAGGGGTCCTTAAGGACTTTGAAAATAGAAAGGACAATATTTGAAATTTACAATAATATTTTTCCTTGAACATGATGATTTGCATTTGGAATTAAAGTTCCCTAGTTGTCCACATCTAGTGTAGATACTTGTAATTCTTTCCTTTTGGAAAATTACTAATCGCATGAAATTTATATTAAAAGGATTAACAATCCTAAAGCGTTGAGTAGAAATTAATTTGGTTAAAACCTTACTTGAAAGATTAATTATAACCTAGTGTTAATCTTTCTCAAGTGATTGTGCTTCATGTTGAATATCCATTTTTTGTTGTTCTAAATAGCTAAGATTCTTTTTCAAGTTCTCCATTTTGTTGGCTTGTTGAAGTAAGTTATTATTGTTATTTTATAATGTCCTAATTTGAGCTTCCAGTTGTAAGAACTTTGTAATAGCATCTTGTCCTTGATGTAACAACTTACTATCAATCACTTCAAAATGATATTTTATGCTAATGACTAATGATGTAACCTTTAGAAATAAAGCCTAGGTGGTAAGTGAATCCTCAAATTTATATAAATGACTTTCTAACTCATCAATATAGTCATTACCAAACTACAACAATTTGGATATTAAACCAAGCCATACTAACTTTAAATCAACAAAGTTGAGTTTGGTAGCTTCGGGACTAATGGAATATTTCAATTTCTTTAATTTTTGTAAACATAATTGTTTATGCTTCTTAATGGTAAAGTTTTAGGATAGAAATCTTTTCTTAAGGTCTATAATATAATGAAATACAAAAGATAAGGCTTGAAAATATTATAAAATATCTATTTTAATACCAATCATATAGATTTAATTAAGCCTAAACTCCAATCTCTCTATGAGATCTTTCATATATCAATAGTAAGATATGTAGGTAGGAAATACTTTTGCAATTAGTTTGTTATCCCTTAAAACAAATCAATTTAACAATTCGGTTATTTTGTAAGCCAACATAAGAAAAAGGCATAAAAAAACAAAGTAGCACTATCTTGAGAAGAACTTTCAACCAAATTGATATTAATTTTATATTCAAAATCAAAGTCAACCTCAACCATAAAAAGTAACTTGAATACTAGAAGAGGTTACAATTAAACTAATTTTCTGCTTCATTTGCTAGAAATCATCAACACCAATGATTGTTATTGGAAAAAAAAAGACATTGTTGTAGGCCATTCTCTATCATACAACTTGCAAAAGGGAAGAAGAGGATTGTCATTATCCTCCACCCATCGGATTAAGGTTTGCTTGTCAACATTTTTCAATTTATATAGTTAAGGATTAGTAACTTTTACATTCATATGTGGAGATTAGCAGATGTGGATGTTAGCAACTTTCACTTTTTTTATTTAACTAAAAAAATTATGCTATTAATTTAAAAATAATAAAAGGAATTATAGTTAATTGTCACTACTTTTAATTTTTTTTAATTTAATGAATGCATTTATTATGGAAATGAGAAAGAATGAATGGAATTAACTTAAATATTTCAAATTAATATTTTTCATTAAAATTACTTAAATATCTTCTATTATTTTATTATCATTAAATAAATATTATGATATTTTCATTTAAATGAAAAGGTGAAATATAGTTACATTATGACATGACAATGCAAAGTCATTTAGAGTTTAAACTCGATTTGTTATTAGAGTAAAATTTTTTACAACATTAATTAATAAGAAGATAATATATCATTAAAAATAATAGAAATTAATAATTTCCATCATTACTAAAAAAAGTTCTAACATTTTTCATTGATAGGATAATATATGAATGGATAATAATATAATAATTAGTTTATAGTGATAATAAATTAAATTTAAATTTAGATAAAATTATGCATAATTGAAACAATAATCCTTAATTCTTTTAGTAAATAAATCTAAGAATTTAAATTGAAAACGTATAAAAGTAAAACTATAAATTTAAACAACAAGATTTTAAAAATTTATTTAATTATGTTTATTTAAAAGTGCTGTGTTTTCAACTTAAAAAGGAGTTTTGTATATTAACTGTTTGTATAATAAATATTTAAAAATGTTTAATTATCTTAGTATAAGTATATAGGACATTACACTTAAATATTATGCAATTGCTTAGGAATGTTGCAACCAGATTTTTACTATTGAATATCATAAAACACGTGTTTAAAATTTAATAATGTGTGTTGCACCGTAGAAACCCACAATTATGAGGGCTATATACTCTGTTAGAATGCGAAACATGTGATATAATATAACAATATTTGATCATGTAATATAATATAATATATAATCACATATGTCATCTGATTTACATAAAATACCTAAACCATCTTGTCTCAAGCAGATGTTTTCTTCAACTTGTCCGTCCCACTTTGGAATTCGATTCTTTGTATGGTGATATACAAGGACATTCAAGTTATTATAATAATTTAGTAATGTTTGATTCTTGGTTTTCTATTTTTTTTTTTTATAGTATGAGGGATAAAGTTGTTAGATAAATATATGTAAAAATTTGATATTAAATTTAGGGTGAAAAGACAGCCAAACCTTACAGAATTAGTAAGTGGGACTTAAACCAAATGATTATGACTTGTTTTTCCATTTTAATCTGCAGACTAGGGGTGAGAATCGGTCGGATAGAACTGATTAGTGAATCCAATTTCAACCGACCGCCCCTAATTGTTTATATTCAAATTTCAACCGAAACAGACCGCTTTAAACTCTTAATCCGATATTAACCGATTAAATCGGTTTATAATGATTTTAAGCGGGTTCGGTCGGTTTAAGAATTTAAAGATGTGTTAAAAGCAAGATTACATGAATTCCAAAAATAAAAGCAACCTTCATTTTCTTATATTTTCTTTACATCACAATTGACACCATATATTAAAACAAGATAAAATATTTAAATCAACCCATTAATAATCTCTTATTTTTAAAAGATGAGTTCACGTTAAATTTATAAAATAAATCTAGCCGAATTATATGCGTTTAGTCTAAGCATTTTGTCATTTGTTATTTGAAACATGGATAAGGAATGAATAAAAAGGGAGAAAGGAGAGAGACTAAGAAGGATTTTAAAGAAATAAAAGTGTAAATGCCATATGAGAATCATTTTCAATCGGTTGGGTTCGGTTACAACTGGTTAGAATCCAATCAATTCGCTTCCGACCGAATTATAAAATTTATCCAATTTTTTAATCCGTTTTAAATCGATATTTTATACCACCCGAAACTAACCAACTTTTTTTCGATTCGGGTCGGTCGGGTATTTTCGGATTAGGAAAACATTCCCACCCCTACTGCAGACCCATCATATGTGACATTTTTAACCCAAGTTCTTTATTCTCACCTTCTTGTTCACATTTTTCTTATGTATAGATAGACTTAAAAGTTTAGAATTTCCTCTAGGAGGAAAATAAACGAATAAAAATAATATTATTAGGAAAATTTATAAAAACACTCTCTAATTTTGAAGTAGTTGGATTTTATATTTTTTAATTTTGAAAGCTTGAAAATTATCCTTTTAAATTTTATAAAATTTAAAATTAATATTTATTATCCACTTAATTAACCATTTTATCAAATTATATGATTTTATTATAAATTTTTAAAAAAAATCACAAGACTATAAAATGTTGATTTATTTTATTATTTTTCTTATATAATTCGGCACCTCATTTACAAATATTTAATTAAAATTTTTATATATGATTTAATTTTTATTAATTATATAACATAAAAATTATATGTAAAAAATGAAAAAAAATAATATGTTATAATATAATGATTATTATTTAAAAACTTCATAAAAATTATAAAATTTAACAAAATAGTTAATTAAGTAGATGAAATGTGTTTACTTTAAATTTTATAAAATTTGAAGAGCTAATTTACAAATTTTCAAATTTTTAAGAGAATAAAATCTACCTACCCAAGAATTCAAATAACTGATTCGCATTTTTTCTTATTATTATTATTTTTGGCCAACCTATTTCCTTGCAGCTTGGATTCTCTCTGACAGCGGATTTGTTCACGGTCAAGATCTACTTCTACGTCTTTGTTTATTTTGTGAAAAAATACTTTTATAAAAAATATTATATATATAATAATAAGAGAATAACATATTACTTGAATAATAATTAAAAAATAATATCTAAAAATATAATAATAGAATAAAATAACTTTTTAAAAAATATAAAAATTATTTTTAAAAATTATTTATATTTAATATTAAATAAATAAAATATTTTTCTTTATCTTAATATTTTATAATTATATTTTTATATTTTTTCACGAAACCAAGGACGCAACTCATAGTACTTCGGAAGTCAGGTCCTTGGTTTCGCCTTACAGCACCCAAATGGAGGGCTCCATTCTAACATTGGTAGCGTCACTTTTCTCCCCACCGCTGCCAACGCGCTCTTTTCCAATCATCTGTGCCTCAAGACACTTTATAAAAAAGGCCCTATAAGGAATATTGGGCTTTTTGTTTTCAGTTAAAGAAGGCTTGGACTATCCCACTACATCAAGTCCTAACTTGGCCTGCGAAGGCAAAGTTTTTCTGAGTTCTTGTTATTAATTTACTTATAAAATTAATAAATTCATCCTTAAAGTTATAAAGTATTAATAAAATAAAATTTAAATTTTATAAAATTAAAAATTTTTCCTAAATAATAATTTATAAATATAATTTCATCCAATTGTATAAATAATTTTATTTATGAATAATATAATTGAGAGATGAACTTGTATGTATAGACTATCATTCATTCAAAGACCATTTTTTTAAAACTTTACAATTTTAAAAATAATATTATTAATTTTATCTGAAATCATTAATTTTATCTTCATTTAATCAATGGAAACATTTATGCATACCTCTCCCGAAAAATTACATTGATCCTTATAACTTTATTTAATTACATTTAATATATCTCTTTTTTAAAAATTATATACTTCTAAAGGATTTTCATCATTATGAAATGTAATAATATTAACATTTAAATTGCAACTCCTTTTAACATTATTACTCATAACTAGAAGATTAATTCCTTGCATTTTTATGTACTAATGTGTAGTGGCATAGTCAAAATTATATACTAAAGTAATCATCTATAAAAATTTTCAGAGGACATATACATTCCCAATCTAAAATTATTACATATAAAAATAAAGACATCAAAATCTTTGAAGGGGAAAGACCATTGCTTGCCTAGTTGCCCTTTGTTTTAACACTACTAACATACATTTTCTTTAAAAGAATAGAAATAGTCTCTCATTTTTTATTTAAAGATGTATTGTAATATTTTAACATAAAAACATAAGGAAATGAACTTCCAAGCATAAGAGATGGCATTAAAGAAGAAGTTGCAATGAAAAGTTAATATTGTTGTATTTCATAGTCATAGAAATGCTCCAAGAGTGAAATTATAAAATTTGAAAAATGACAAGTATTAAGTGTAATTAGGTAGTATTTGGTTCAAAGATTTTAAGGGTTAGAAACAAAATTAGAAAATCAATTCACTTTTTAAGTGTTCGGTTCACATGTATTAGAATTTATTACCATTACTTAACTCTAACAAATTCCTTTGTTTAATCATCTTCCTTCCCTTAAGGTTTCAAATCCCAATACTTGGTAAAAATAGAAAATGCTTCTCTTTCACTACTATTACCACTAATAACAATTGCTACCATCGCAACCTCCATTATTATCACTATGGCTATTGCTACTACACCATTAACACTATTACCACCACCATTATCCTTGTTGCCATCATTGTTATTATTGTTGTTGCATTACCATTACTATAATCATCATATTGCCATTACCACTATACTGTCATAATTATTATCGTCATACCATCAACATTATTGTTACTAACACTATTATCATTGTCATTGCAACCATGTCATGACCTAAATCCATTTATGATTGGTATGAATTCTATTATCTAATTTTCACTAACCTAATCTCATTTATTGAACACTATCTTGATTATTTACTTAAAATGCATAAAATGGATGAAAGTCAACGCTAGAGAAGAAGGGTGCTTCATTAATCATCAATGGATTTACAAAATATGATAGAATTAGAATTACTTATAATTCTTTTAACTTGAAGATAAGTTAACTGAACTATTCCAGAATAGTTTAATTCAAGAATCCTCTACTCAATATCTATACAAAATAAGGCCTCAACATATGGTTATATCTAATAAATGTCTGCTTTACTAAAACCATGTTAAATAAGCTTTTAATAGAGCTAACCTTGAAGACGGGGTTGAGACTTGACCTATGTATCTATAAAATAAAATATGAAAGAGTAAATTTAGGCATCACTGAATAAATATTCTAATTTAAACAAATAGAACAATATAGTAACCTTACCAATTAGACCATCTTTTGTAAAATTTATCACACAAAACACTTATATTGATAAATTTATTTTCAAGTAGGCATAGAAGGCTTAATTATAGTCATATCTTCATAATTATATTACATTGAAATAGCTAATGACATTTGAATTTCCAATATCATAACATTGTTTAATAAATAAACCAATAAGATACATACATCCTCTTTCTAACTTTTGAGTTAGCCTTATCTTTCCAAGGTCAAACTTATGTCTTCTACAAGCATATTACCAAGAATTAAGCATTCAACATTCACATCATCGCCCTATCTCATTTTTCACGTCATTTTTTTTCTTGTATCATGTCTAGGTATTTCCATCACATTCTCATAACAACACCTGGTTTTATTACATGGCAAAAAATTTCATTTTATCTTATAATTACATAAACAAGATTAATTATATCACATACTATGTGTCACATTACTACTAAGTCTCATTTTAATCTCTAAGCAATGCAATATTTATATTCTTAATGCATATGATGTGGTATAACATGTAGAATTCTCATTTCATATCACAATTTCATGTAAATAGCTCAAATCTATGATATTTTATCTTTATTAATACTTTGGAACCATACATCCCATATTAGACCTCTTTGGAATACAATAGCTTAAAATATGTTAAGTATATCCTGAACTATATTCTAGACTATAAGGGCTTCAAAAATGAATTTTAGGGTCAATAGTTAATTATATAGTCAAGTACTAAGGTCTAAAGGTAATTTTGGATGCCTATAGTTGACTAGAGGTATCCAAAAAATAATCTAGATGTTCATAATCGAATATATAGCTAATTACCAATATCCAAAGGTAAGTCTTGGCCTTGTAGTTGACTATATTTACCTAGATTACACAATTTTAGGGCATAGTTGACTATATAATTAATTATTACTTATGCTTTTGCATATTTTTGAAATTTTTACTATTTATCTAAAAGTTTAACACTCTTAATGCATTAATTACTCAACCATAAACATCATCTAATAACATATCAATCAAGCATTTATACCCATATAACTATAAAAGCCTGGAAATATGTTATTTAAGCTTAAATTTCATGAAATCTAACAAATGAAGTTGAAGTATTTGCTCTCTTAATATTGAAGAGCATGCTAAATGATGGATTAAATGTCCTTTGACCTTAATCACACCAAAAACCAAGGATTTATAAAGCTAGGGTTTCATTTCCCTTTTAAAATCAAAATAAATTCAATCCTTACCAAACTAAGAGAAGATATGAGAAGGAATCTAGTAAAAATGAAATTCTCATCTTAATTAGTTGAAAAAATTAAAGAAAAATTAATGTTCCTTTACTTGATTCAATCATAGGAAAATGAAGGAAGAAGAGAGAAGAAGACATTATGTCATGACCTACTAGGCTATAACTAGTATAGATCCTATTCCCAGTATTTATAAGCCTACTTAACATACTTTGGTGTTGTCACATAACTACTAATCAAATTGATTGATTTTAATAACTAGATTTTTATAAACAAGGTAAACATTTATAATAAAAGTTATATTATTATATAAACAAAATATGTATAAGATTCCATTGTCCATTTCTAACTAAGTTTTTTAAACTATGGCTACTCGAACAACTTCTCAAAATAAGCTCTACTCCTAAATAGCTAGTAGTGGTTAGGGAGCTTCAATTTTTGTATTTGTAAAATATTTAAAACAAAAATAGTAAGACTATGTCTTAGTAAATAGATAATTTACTTAATTAAGTAATTTTATAAACTATAGCATTATACAAATCAATTCATATCACAATTAAGTAACAATTATACTTGTGCCATAATTATAATCATAATACGACTTATAGTCTAATTCCATACATAAGAATCATAAATAAACCACTTTGTGCCTTTCAATTAACCTTATTCATTCATAAATTTAGCCTTATTCCTTCGGACACCTTATTTGTTTATAAACATATAAAAATATTTCATATTAATATTTCATTCTCGCATTAATATTACCTCCAATCACCATATTGTCCCTATTAATCATAAATTAATATTCAATTTATAAATATATTAATAACATAATCACAATTCAATTCCTCTATGATTTTTCAATTTAATATGCTTAAACATTATCACATAATCATTTCTATAACTTAACTTTAATGCAATAACTTAAGAAATTAATAAACAAAATTTAGGTTAAAACAAGGGAAAATAATCGAGTATGGTACTTGAATATAAAGCTCTAAGAATAGAACCTATATTTAAATAGAAGTAGCTTAAGAGCATCTAAAATTAAGATATTTAATTATAGTATTCAAGTATGGCTCTTGGAGTACCAGTTCTCAAGTCATATTCGAATATTATATTTAAATATAAGTAGATAGAAAGTAACTAAAATTTAAATGCTTGAATGTAGTAATCAAGTATGGCTCCTGGAATGAAGCCATCTCAAATACTATATTTAAGTATGAGCAGGTAAAATTAAAACCTTACTAATATACTAGGCCATAATAATTGAATATAGACAGTGGAAAGTAACTCTTAGGTTTATCTTCAACTACTGTAGTCAATTATAACCTAGAAATTTTCCAAAATTTTGCAATTTTATAGAACCTAACATTTTATTTCACATTCTAAACTTTAAATCAATATTTCTAGCTTATCAACACTTTAGTTCTAATAACAATCACTATTTTCCTAACTTAAACAACAAGCAATTTCCATGTAACAACACTATTCTAGGTTTAAGATATTAATTTCCTTAACAAATAACTAAGAAAATTCTAATAATAAAATAAATATTAAAGATTATCATTAACTTAGTGTTTATAAGAGATAGAGAAGTAGGAAGAAGTTAGCTATTTGTTTTTAAACACATTCAATCAAGTAAAAATTAGACTTAGATCCCTAATTCTCTCTTTTTTTTTTAGCCAAAATGTAGCAAATAATTCCTTTGAATCATAAGTAGTAAAAGATTACCTTTGTTTGATCCTAAGATTATAAGTAATTTGTTGATTGAAGACTAATTCTTGCAATTATGAAGTGAATAAAAATTGAAATAAGGTGGAGGAAGAAAAAGAAGTTAGTGGTTAAAGGAGGAAACACCAAAGAAATGGTGAATATGGGTAATTTAAGTTAAATGAGGATAATTAGGTAATTATTAGTGTAAGGGTAAAATTAAAAAGTTAGCCCTTAAATCTCCTCCATACAATCTAACTCAAATCTAATTTCATACGAGCTTATAATTAATTTAGTTATACTTATTTTCGTAATAAAATTTCATTTTCTAAAAATAAATACCTACCTTAGACTTATCCACAACATTCTTAATAAACAACATGTCTATGAAATTACTAATTAATAATTAAAATAAAAATATAAAATATTATAAGTGTAATAGGTTGGGGAAGTTTAGGGGTAAAGGTTAAGAGATTTTATGAAAATGAGAGGTGAGGGGTTAATTGGCCTCTGAATAGGGAATAATGTATTGGAGCAATTTTGATAACGTTCTTTAAATCTCTTCTATCATCACATGCTCGCTTATATTAACTTAAAACTTCAAACATTATCATTCCACTTATTTTTCTTCTTTCAGTTCTCTCAAAATATTTATTCTAAACTTACCAAAAGATTAATTTTATTTTACTTAATAATTCACTTGTAATTATTTATTAAAAATTATTTTAGTCATACATACAAATTTATTTTAACCTAGATCTTACAAGTCATTTCAATTATTTTTATCATAAAAATAAAATTTTAAATTATTATATTTTAAAGAAAGCATAACATACCACTATTATCACCATTTCCATTAATATCAATACAACCACCATCACTTATTTCCTAGCTAATAAATAAAAAAAAGAGAAAAGGGATTATAAATAGTGTGATTCTATTCCTTGAATGCAAGGATAGGCCTTTTTTGGTAAGTTGAAAATACCTAATTGAATATAACCTAAAAAGTATATTTGAAGTCACGCTTTCAATGTCAGTGAGTAAAGGCAAACTAAAAAATGTAGGCTTGATTAGATGGCAGGCAATAATAAGTTAGAATGATATTATTTAATACAAATCAAACCTACCTACTATGCTAAGAAAACAATATCATTTTAGTTCCTACCCTTATTAAAGCACATGAAGAACACTTTCAACATACATTCTCCTCTTCCCCCCCAAAGTTATTGAAGCCTTAACAGAGCTTGAAATCACCATGTAAATACATTTTAGCCACTTTTATAGGTCAATTCGCTTATCAAATTACATCAACAATGCCATAGTCCTCTTAATCCTTGTTATTGTTTATCTATGAAGGTTAATAAGCATTGAATTGGAGCTACAAAGTGCAAGCTAAAAGAATCTATCATCATGATAAGATTTTGCTATTTGTTTATTATTTCTTTTTAAATTTTGCTTTTAGTTTGTTTATGTCATTTTTCATGAATTTATGAAAAATTCTTATTTTTACATTTACGGTTTGTTTTAAATTTTGCAACACAGATTAGGGTTATAAAGTTAGAGTCTTTGGTTTTGGTTGTAAAATTGAAATTGTTTCTTCTATTATTATGCTTATGACTCTAAGTAATTATTAAGATATGAGATAATTCGGTGCATATTTTTATTTAGGTATTGCTTTGTTTTGGAGTTTGTTAGTGTGCCATTGTTTTTTTAAATATATCTTAACCAACCAAACCTATATTAACATGCTCAAAATCAAGTACATTAGGTTTTAACAATTTAAGCTTTGTAGGTAATTGATTTCAACCTACATTTTTCTTTTATCAAAGTGTTATGGTCAGCTGAATAGGACTTATATAATTGGCCCAAATTGATTGATTTCCACCTTTACCTGAGTAGACCAAACAATTTAAAAAAAGTAACAATTTCCTTTCCTTTATTCCTATTTATATGATTCCAATTTATTTTTATTCCCACAAATTGAACCAAATGCCATCTTAAATTAAACTTTAAAAAATGTCAATATAATTTATTTAAATTATTGTATACAATTAAAAAATATAATTAGCATAAGTAAATTTTTAAGTGAACATCTTATATAGGATTCATATTTGCATCTTTCCAATATATCAAAATAAAATGACATTAGCCAAATACTTTTGACTAAAGTAGCATTCGATATTGTTTGAAGGTTTTATACCTTCTATTACATCTAATGTTTGATTTCTAATCTTTGTATGTGTGTATTTAGTAATTTAATCACTTATACTATTAAATAAAATAAAATAACATCAACCTGAAAATTCATGATTTAGTAGATAAAGCATTAGGTGCTCCCTCTTCTTTCCTTTTTCATACGAATTTTAATTTTTTAATTCTCTTGAATTTTTTTATTTTTTGCATTTTATTTTTACAATATGATTGATTAATAATTATTTAAATGAAAATTAATTAATTAATCTCCTACTTCTATAATTTTAATCAATTTCTAATTAGCTCTTTATAGTTGAAAAGTTTTGAATTAATTCCTTCTATTATTTTTTATTTTTAATTTGATAATCCATGCTATTTTCTTATTGAATTTTGTTAGCAATTGTCACATGTAAACAACACTTTTTTTATTTAGTTTAATGATTATTAAAGTAGAGCTTTGATTCAATTTATATTTCCATCTAAGTATTAAAAGCTTAAAGAAAATTAGGATATTTCATAAAATTGTTTCTTATATTATTGATAAATCATTATCTATGTAGATTAATGGCTAATGAAATCTTATAGTAAAATGACAACAAGTATCTAATTAGAAATAAAATCTTTAAAAAATATTGAGTGTTATTTGAACTAAAAACTTTCAGCTTAACAACACTAAAATATCTGTGTTATTATTATAGTCAATTGCAATTAATATTGAGTAATTTTAGGGAGAATTCATCTTTTAAAAAGGGTATGTTTTTCCATCATAAAATTATATTTATTTTTGAAATCTTAAAATATATGAATCAAATAAAATGAAAAAGGCATAATTTTTGAAGAAAAATAAGTAAGGATTTAAATATATCATTATTATTTTAATTCAATTTTACATTATCATTAAGTGTTTATAAAATCAAACTAAACCTGCTAGTTTGACCATTTTAATAGTGGCACTTAGAATGTTTGGTATAATGTAATAGAATAAAAAATTATTTAATAATAATACTTTGAAATTAGGATTGATCCAACTTATTTAACTAGTTAGACTAGCACTTAAAATGTAGAAACAAATTGAACATATTCATAAATCTAGATTGGACAAAAGTTTAGATTGATCCATTCAAACTCAGTAAAAAAATTAGTTAAACTAGTATTTCAATCAATTTGTTAATTTGTTTCTTTTTTAAAATTTTTGGACTTGACTTGGATTATGTCTAGCTCCATATTTAAATCATAAAATAAATAAAAAAACTAAACACTGAAAAAAGAATAAGAATTGTGTGATTGTAATTGGAATTACAAATGAAGTTATTAGTATTAACCACTTATTTTAATTAAAATCACGTTTTAAAAACATGCTTATATTAATTAAGTAAATCTAATTGTTTTATATCTTTGTATGCATATATGTACTATATATATATATATTAACCAATTTGAACACTTATTTTGACTGATTGAACTAATGTTCAACCTAATCCAACCATTTTACCTAATCAATGAACATTACATCAAATGATGAAATCTTTATCCTATAGTAAAAGTGATAAAATAATCATTTTATCATTTATAAAATGAATTTTTTACATTCTTTTTCCTTATCTTTTTTATATATTTCAATCTTAATCTTTATTAATAAATAATATAGTATATTTACTTTTTAGTATTATGTTATTAAAATATTTTTATATATTATGCAAAAATTATTTAATATAAAAAATTTGATAAATTAAATTTCTATATTCTTGCTATAGATAATTCTTTGTTAGTTACAATATTAATAATTACAATTTTTTATATTCAATTGTAAAAAGTTATAAATATATGGAAAAATGATAATACCATTTTTATATAAATGTAATTCAATTTTATACTTTCTTTTTATTTTTAAGAGTATTATTATTATTATTGATACTTTTTATCATTTTATTCTTATAATATTTATTATAACAGTATAACTATAAAATACAATACTTATTTTATTTCTAAATATATCAAATATAACAATAAAATGATAATTTTATCCTATTTCATTATATCAAATGTAATATTACTTGCTAGTTTATTTTTGTGAGTACGACTATTTCAAGTTAGATGTATCAAAGTTGATTGCTATTTATTTATTTATTACATTTTAATTCCATGTAATAATAGAGAATGAGATCATGATTTTGCCTTCTTTTATGTCTTTAATTTCTTTTTCCAAATAAGCATTTAAAAACAAACTAAAGTGCAGGTTCAGAGGCTTTCTATTCCTTGAAACACCAAAGTGGAAGGGTAATATAGTTAAATATAATTTTCACGAGAATTATGGATAACTTGAATCATATCTTCATTTGAAAGAGAAATGCTTAAGCATTGACCTATTTAAAATATATTTTAAATATTAGAGATTATTTGATTTGTCTCAATAATATGAAAAATTTTATTTTTCAAGAAATAGGAAAGAATTGAGTTGTTTGGTTAGCCATTATCTACCAAAATAAAAGAAATAGGACTTCTTGAGAAATCCTATTTCCCATAAAACATGAAAAATAACTTATTTACCTCCCCCTAAGTAAGTTCTATTTTTTGTGCTATTTATAGATACAATAACAAAATTATTCTTATTAAATTTATATAATGTTAGCTAAAATTTATTAATTTATATTATAATAATATTAAAATTTTAATAGTTATTTTATTAACACTTCTTAGGATATTTAAAGTTGAATTAAAGAAAATATAAAAAGTTATTTCCTAGGAAATATTACTTCCTATATATCAACTAAACAATTTTATATACCTTTTAGAAATTCATATAAGTTATTTTTTTGGAAGTTCAATTTTCTGTAGGAAGTTATTTCTTGTGTAAACCAAACGACTCTTTAAACTACTAATAACTTTGAATTTAGCGTAATAAGTGTAGTTATTTTTCTTGCATTTATCCATTTAAATGATTAAATTTCTTGTATTTATTTGTATCATAGATTAATTTTTTTATTATGTATACTACACTAAAGTGATTTTTTATTCTTGTAATTATATATATTACTAGAAATCATGATATTTCTAGGAATATAGTTCTTAAAAATATAATTTTTCAAAATATTATATCATTGTATTTGATTCAATTAAAATAACTTATACGAATTTTGCTAATATTATATTTTAATTATTTTATGTGTTTTAAAAATATTATTAGATTATAAAAAAATGTCTTCATAGATAATTGAATAATAAACCATATTAAGTAATGGTAAGTGGTGGTTAATAGTAATGGCAGTGGCAACAATAATGGTTAACAAGAATGAACAATGATTAAAAGTATTGAATAACATTGGTTAAGACAATAGGTGATGGGTAATAACCATGAGTGGGAGTAATTGGTAGTCAACATTGGTGATAGCTAAAGATGATGTTAGTGACAAGTTATGGTTAATAGTCGTAGGTTGCAACGACTAGTGGTTAATAATAGTAGATAATGATAAATAACAGTTAGTGGCAAGCAACGACAATGGGCATTGGTCAATAATACATGCAACGGTCAACAATAGTGAACAATGACTATTTAGGTTAATGATAAGTGGTAATTAATAATTATAAGTGATAATCAGTGATAGTGATAATTAATGATAATAAATGACACTGGAGTCTTGGTTAAAGAGAAGGGATGGTGGTGTTATAAGGCAGTAGATTGTAATATCTTGAAATAAAATTTAGAACTTTATCATTTTAAATGGCCTAGTAAAATTATTTTAATAAATGGCAATAGATAAATTATGTTTATTTAGCCTGAGATTTTGTTTTGAAATCTAATTAAATGTTTAAATTGATGGTTCTTAAATGAAGCTGTGTAACATGTATGTTGTTAATTTTGATAGATGGCTTTTATTTACAATTTAAATATTTACGGGAATATTTTCAAGACTTAAATTGTATAGCATAATAAAATATATATATATGTGTGTATTCATAATTTAACAAAATGAGCTTCTAATAATTATTAGAAATATGAGATTAGAATATTAAATAAATTTAAGAAAGGGATTTTTTTTATAAAAATGAAATCTAAAAATAAATAAAAGGATGGGATTTAAACATATTTGGGTGTATGATGCATTATAATGCACCAGATAATAACCTATAACTTTTTCCTTGTTCTCTTTCCTCTTCATTCACTTTTTCTGAATTCTTTTTTTTCTTTCTCATTTATGGCTACTTCTTCTTTTTCTTCCTTCTTCTTTATTTCTCCTTTCTTTATGGCATTATTATAGTTGCATTGGCAAAGCTATAACTATTGTTGTGGGTGGGTCTTTGAGGCATTGGCAAATATCTCTAACAAAGAGAGCTATGCGAAGCCACTATGATGTGTGAGAGGAGTTGCTACTCTTCTTTTTTTTGGCATAAGGGCATCCTTTAAAGCCATTGCCATCGTGTTCCTTCTACCTGAGAGCAATGTTTAGCAATTTCAATTCGGCACTATGAAGGAGTTGCGATCTGCAATTGGTTCCAAATAGCAACAATGAGAGGTTTTTGATTTTCCTTACTGTTAGCACTCTAGTACGCTTTAACCACTGATAAAGCTCCAACAAGCCACTTTAGAGAGCAATAATTTAAACTTTATCCCTAATCTTTTGTATTTTTACGAATTAAAGATAGATCCATAAAAACCTAGTTTTCATATATGCTAGAAATATGATAATACTTTTGAGAAATAAGAGTTTTTGGCTATAGAATGATCAAGTGACATGATAAAGGATTTTTCTAGATCATTAACTTTAATATTTCATACAATTTGGACTTGAACTAAGGAAAATTATTTATCCATATTTTGAGAAACTTGATAATGACTTAAAAATATAAGAATGATATGTTATGGAATGTTGGATTAACATCTTTGGAATATGCCTAAGTTATAAAGCTTAAATATGTATGCTTCTATATGCAGGGTCTAGAAAACCTAGTTATGACTATTCTAGGTATATGATAATATTTACAATAGTTAAAAACTTTATACCATGTGAAGGTTGAATGAGTTAATTAAAATCTTTTGATGTCATTAACTTTAAAATTTTAAATGTCCAAAATTGATTTGGAAAACATATTTTATGTAAGTTTGACATATAAGATGATACATGAGAAGAGTGTGATTCCTTATAACAAAAGGTGTTATAATAAAATAGTTAAAGTAATTACAAAGTGTTACATCTACATCACAATGATTGAAGTAATCCTAGTATAATTTAAGAAATTCAAATATGTGTAGAATATGATTTAGCTATTTGTAAAAAAATACAATTAGCATATATATATACATAAAAATATGAGAAGTTAAAGATAGATAATTATCGTACTTTAGGACATAAGTTCTAACAATTTAATGGTTTTATAATTCATAATGAATATATGGATCCTTGATGATAATTTAAAGGTAAAGAGAATAATGGTCTAGAATGATAGAATGGCCTAAAATGAACTTTTTAGAGTTTTAATTGTAATAATTTTATTTGTTTGGTTTTAATATGTAAGTTCATACATTATAGCATACTTGATTATAAATGTTAATATTAGATACTATAAGGAGCTGGTGACCTAGAATGTTGATATAATTATGAAATGAATTTAGAATGATAATGTTCAAAAGAAGAGTTAGTAGTTATTCTATATTTATAAGTTACCTTGCAAATTATGAAATAGGAAGGAATAGAAGTTGAAAGTGAAATAATTGGAAATCCTTGAAGTAGTTGGGCGATTTTAGCTAAAAGTAAGTATGTATTCCACTCTAAATGAATGCTTTAATAATAATATGTTTAAATGTTAAATTTTATAATGCTTTTCATAAGTGGTATTAATCATGTATCTATTCATCTATAAGTTTCTAACAATATAACTATGAATCGTAGCATATTTTGAAACTAATCTCGTAGCCTTGCATGAGTAACTTAAGAATGCTATATATGATGAGTTAGCAAATATTTACTTAAGAGAATGTTGAACATAGACTCTTGAAGCATGTATGATATCATAAATGATTATGATTGAGTTATAATGGTAAATGATATTTATATTGTCTTGGAATTATATTATTACCCCTATGCTGATAATAACAGTGTCATTTGTATCGAAATATGAATGTGTGTTATGGCCATATGAGAGGGTATGGTGCTGGTGCTATTTATATATTATGTTATGTGCTTTGATTTACCTCGTAGTGATGAATAGTTAATTTGTATTGAGATTGTATTAAAATTATGATTTAAAGAGCTAAATTCCATTGTGCATATTATGATGTAAAATATGCTACGAGTGGCATTTGAAATAAGAAATATGATGGGCAATGACACGAGAGTTGGATGGAAAATTTTTTATAATAACTATTTGTAAATGTGATAACCATTTGAAATGGGTGCGAGTGATATGACGATAATATTGTATGCTAACAAATAATTGAGATATTGTGACTTATGATGAGAATTATATAGTTTAAGTAGTGTGCAAGTGAATACTTGACCCAAAACTTGATTCTGTATATCTAAAAAACTCAGCAAGTATAGGTTGTATTTGCTTCTGTGTCAAATACTTAATCAACATATAAACTTTTAATATATAATTAAATAAAGGTTTATAAGTGACAGATATATACTTATTGAGTTTTCGTAACTTATTTCGTTTGTTTTTCAATATTGTCAAGTTGAGATAAAAGTATTTGAGCCTTGCTGCAACCAATAAGAATCAAAGACGGCCTTGGTTGAAGGATTTTGATAATTGAATTAGGATCTGGGATGTGCATATAGAGTTTAAGTTAATTTAATGTTTAATGTGTTGAATCATTTATCTATGTATATATTTGGATGTAGTGTGTTATTATATGTATTCTGAGTACTATCATGTCTATCGAATTTGTGACAAATACAAGTATATATTTTAGGACATGTGACCCCTCGAAAAGTATCTAGAAATAACGGGAACTCTATCCATTTTTTTGTAGAACATGAAATGGATTTTGAGTCATATAGAAATAAAAAAATTTATGTTGAGTAAAATTGTGGTAAATAGTGTCAAGGCTAGTGAATACCAAATATCATATCTACGTTGGTCACGATCGGATTTGGGTCATGACATAAGCTTTGGAAAAGTGAATAAAATAGTTATTTTATATCATTAAAACATCTTTATAGTATAAAACTATAGGATTACTAGGGTAAGTAGTAAGACTTCTATTAGAAAGGGCTAGAAAGATTGATGAATTCCCTTTTAGTAAAGTGGAAAATTAAAATTGCAAACAAAGGAAATCAAATCGAATATCTATTTGCTTGATCTTGGATTTAGCAAAAATAAATGGTTTCAAGTCAAGCTTAAGCTTGCAAAATTTAAGGTTGACTATTACAAAATCTAGTTAAATCTAAATGAGTTTTGATATATTTGATGGTTATTTTTAGCAAATAACAATTAAAAATATGAAAATAAATTCTATTTTCACATTTTTTTCTCATTATCATATTTGTTTTTTCAATTGATTTCTTCTTCTTTTCCTTCAAAAACATGAAAACAATCATACTTACAAAATGTTTGATAATATACTACAACACTTAGCACTAATTTTAAGTATTAAACTTATTAAATATTAAATTCATGGTATTTGAATAGTTTCTTATTTTAAGTATTGAATTTAGTTAAAGAGTTTGAAATTTTCATTACAAAATATTAGGAACTTTACAAAATTTCAAAATTATTCTTAATTATGATTTATCATGCATTAGAAGATTTTTAGATGATAATGTATGTATCTATATTGAACATATTCACTATTCAACAATATTCAATTATAATCCCAAAAATAGAGATAATATTGATCATATTTGCCTAACAAGTAAGAGCCATTGCTAAATGTATCTAGTAAGTTTTTACTTAATTTAATATTCATCTTAACAAATTATATAAATGAAATCTACTTTTTTATTGATAAATGTAGTCATACTCAAACCATTGGATGCACACATCAAGAATTAAAGATTCGAATTTTAAATGTAATAAAAGATATAAATATTTTAAAAAATATCGAATACCATTTGAATTAAAGATGCTTGATTAAATAAAATTTACCTCTAAATCTAAAAACATTGACATCTTTACTCATTATATTATATGAAATATTTATATTTTAGGGGAGTGCCAAATAAAAATTTACTTACATATATAATTTTTTTTTAAATTTTAGGCCCTTGAAATGGAGGAGGTTCCATTCTTGAGGATAACTACCTTCTTATGAGAATATATTAGAAGAATATTGATCCAAAATACTATTGAAAATATATTGTTTCATTTTGAACAAATCTTAAGAATCTGGCATTTTCATAAAATATTAAAAAATTACGAAAAAATTTTCACAAGTTAAACAACACGTAAATTCCATCTCCATGAACACTTCAAACTTTTTATAAGATTACCTTTATCATAAAATATAATAATTATTAAATTCTTTGTAACTTTTTCCTACTTTCCCCTCCTTTAATAATAATAATAATATTATTATTATTATTATTACTATTATTAAAATATTTACTGTTTAAAAAATATTTCTTAAAAAATTTGGGCATTTGGGTTCAAATGTAAATGTGGGTTAGCAATCCCTTATTTAATATGATACACATTATTTATATATTATTTACCTAAGAATTTCTCCGTCCTTACACAACATTTGCTTATCCATCCGCATCCTAATCCAAATTAAGTAAATATTATAGTAATGATAATAACATTATTATTATTATTATGATGATGATGATGATGATGATGATTAGCTCCTTAAGATTTCATGGAAACCCTTTCATATAAATCACCTGGGAGTGTGATCGTGTAATTAGATTGAAATTTCTAAGTTTCGAACTCTGTAAGCTCTCTATCTCTCTCTCTCTCTACCGAAAACCATACCTCTCATTACTCATTCTTCTGCTCTCCCCTCATTCCATTGATACTTTGGAAGTGCTCTTAGCTGAGGGGCAAGTTCTTACTGTAATATATGTTGTCTTGTTTATGGTATTAAGCTTAGTGGTATCACAGAGATTTCTTAATTAATAGCTCTTTAATGGCTGATAATCCGGATGAGTTATTCTCTAGGTGTATGTATAGTGTCTGTGTTTGTTAATTAATGATCATTTTTCATAATCTGTGTTATGCAGGTATTTGGCTAGACTTATCAAAATGCAAGCTATGAAAATTTTATTAGTTCTCTCTTGTTTGACAGTATTATATTATGCAGTGGTAAGGCACCTTTCTGTTTATTTACACGTTTGGTTTTGATGTGATATGCTGATACTTCTTCTCCTTGTTTGCTTGCAAGCAGATTGCTGCTCCGCAGACTTGTCCTGCTGACAACGGTGCTCAATGCAGCGATTCAGATGGATGGGAAGGGGAATTTTTTCCTGGCATTCCCAAGATTAAATATGAGGTAAACTGGATCCCTTTGGGGGAGGTTGATCTACCTCAAGGAAACTATTCCTTTCTTATGTAATTTTGGAAGGACTTATAACAATGATATTAACTAAGGAAGCTTCATGGTTATCTTTGTTTTTATATTTGTATGTATGCATATATTCTTATTAACATTGAATTTCAGGGTCCCTCCAGTAAGAATCATCTTGCATTTAAGTGGTATAATGCAGAGGAGGAAATTCTTGGGAAGAAAATGAGGGTTTTAGTTTCTAATCAAGCTGTTTTTGTACTCTTCTCCCATCAGCTATTGGATTCTGACCGAATTTTTTCAATAACTGCAGGATTGGTTCAGATTTAGTGTTGCATTTTGGCATACATTCCGTGGCATAGGGGGTGACCCATTCGGTGCGCCTACCAAGTATTGGCCATGGGAGGATGGTACAAATTCATTAGCTATGGCAAAAAGAAGAAGTATGTTAATCCCTGCGGCTCCAATTTTGCTACACATTTTATTCAGATTTCTGTCATTGGTATTGGTATGACGTTTATCTCAATTTATGTAGTGAGAGCAAACTTCGAGTTCATAGACAAACTTGGAGTGGATTGGTGGTGCTTCCACGACAGAGACATAGCCCCTGATGGGAAAACCCTGGAGGTGAGTAGATCATAAAAGATCCCTTACATCACTAATGTAATGAAGTGAGAGGTAATGGTAAATGGAGTATCTGCCTAGTCATTCTTTTATTCCAGGCAAGTTTACTTTTCCAAATATGGTGGTGGAATTTGCTTTCTAGATTAATGTTCTGCGTCCCTCTAGTCTGGATTGTTTGAAGGTCTTTGTCTCGTTGAATCTGCTACCTTAGCCATTGGATTGCATTAATATTATGCTTGTTGCAGGAAGCTAATGCAAACTTGGATGAAGTGGTTGCTCTTGCTAAAGAGCTTCAGGTAATTTTTATAGATGAACCTGTTGATGTTAATTAACCGGGCATGCATCATGATCAAGGCACAAATAATTTTACTGACTCATTGTTAATACCATTTTCTTTTCACGTAATACATATAATTGATATAAAATGCTTTGGAGTGAAGGGTTGACGAAGCCCATAATTTTGTAATCAATTATGGTTTTATTATGCTCATAGAAATACAACACATGGTTCTTATATCTTTGGATAATACTCCTACAGCGTGTAACAGTTTTGTTATTTGACTGTAAAGGGAGAAAGAGACCTTTATGGGGAACAGCTCAATTGTTTATGCATCCTCGCTACATGCATGGGGGTGCAACTAGGTAATATATATACAGCCTGGCTTGTATACTTGTAATGTCTTTTGAGCTTCTAATGGCTCATATATTGAATTATTTACAGCTCTGAATTGGAGGTTTATGCATATGCTGCTGCTCAAGTGAAAAAAGCCATGGAGGTACAAATATGTTGTGTGAATGCTTAGCAAGGGGGTCCATTTTTTATCTGGGACCTTTTTTCATTCTGCTGGTCTACACATATTGCAGGTCACACATTATTTAGGTGGAGAAAATTATGTCTTCTGGGGTGGCCATGAGGGTTATCAGTCACTTTTAAACACGGATATGGAGCGGGAGCTTAATCATTTGGTAGGTCAATTGTTCACTTTGTGAATTATTCTGTCTATAGAACATAATGATGTACCTTGAATTTTGTACTTCAGAAAACTGATGACTATACCAGGCGTTTAATAATAGTTTTCTGTTGGTAATTTTCACTCTTGTTAACCCTTTTTTTTTTTTCTCTCCAACTAGAGGCTGTTTATTTATCTGCTTGTGGGCTAGGTTTTTGGAAGCAGCTGTTGCATACAAAATGAAGATTGGATTCAACGGTAATTCTCTTTGGAATTCTCAGGCCCTATATTATAGTAGTAGTATTGAAATGTTGACCATTGTAGTATACAGTCATGAACAAACATAGTAGACTATTGAAATGCTGACCATTGTAATATAGAGTAATGAACAAACATAGTAGAGTACTATCCAAGTGGAAGATTACTAGACATTTATATCTTTATTTTTTTTTCTTTTTTTAACTATGCTAAAATTCAGGAACTAAAGTTTTTCCTATCTGATTCCAGGGACTCTGCTGATTGAACCTAAGTCTCAGGAACCTACCAAACACCAGTGTGCATCTTGCCTGTCTCTTTAATCGGTTATTTTGCATCTCTAATGCTTGTATTAAATAGTTATATTGCTTCAGGTATGATTGGGATGCTGCAACTACAGCGAATTTCTTGTGAAAATATGGACTCATAGGTAATATTACTTGTCTCATCAAGAACCAAGAAAAATGTGATGTTTATCCCAGCTTTAGAATTTCTTTGTGGTCTTGACCAAAAAACTGCAGTTTTGTTTTACCACTGATGCTATATTCATCACTTTTACTCTGATTATTGGCCTTGCAGTCTTATGCACCTTTGCCATAGGTGTAGTACTCAATACTTGTCTCTGTATGGAAATTTACTAAAAGATTGCAGCCAAACCTAACTTACTTTGACTGAGTTGGGCTAGTTCATTCTACTGTTAACTGATATATGTAGAGAGTAAAATTGAGAACCAGCTTTAGTAACCAAAACCAGGATCTTGTAATACACTTAAAATTTGTCCACAGCAGAAACTAATTGCTGTCATGAATAATTTTTCATTTTTCATTTTTATTTTTTTGGTAATATGCTTCTAAAGTAGACAATTTGATATAATCCTCATCCTTGCTTTTGTTTTATAGGGGAATTCAAGCTCAACATAGAGTGCAATCATGCCACCCTTTCTGGTCACAGGTAAATCAAACATTGTATCAATCTAATCTTGGACATGCTTGACTGTATATTATTATTTAAATCTGATTGTGGTAAGTGACATTGGGAATCTCTTAATGTGTATCTACACAAAAGCTGTCATCATGAGCTTGAAACTGCAAGGCTTAATGGTTTGCTGGGAAACATTGATGCAAACACTGGTGATCCTCAAGTTGGTAAGTGTGAACCCTTCTTTTTATCATTGAAATACAGGTTACATTTCTTTCCATGGGGACATGTGCTTTGTGTCAAGATATTCCAATATAGATAGTTGTAATTTGGATCTGTTCTCGTCACTTCAGGCTGGGATACAGATCAATTTCTTGTAGACATTGCAGAGGCGACAATGATAATGCTCAGTGTGATCAGAAATGTATGAAAAATGCATTTCTCAATTAACATCATGAGATGTGTTCTCCTTCATTATTACAAAGCCAATCTCATTGACCTGGGTTTTGTTGTCGTTTTTCCTATGACAGGGTGGAATTGCACCAGGTGGATTCAACTTTGATGCGAAATTGTGAGTCTTGTAGTTTCTTTTTGCGAACCTGGATTTTCATTGCGGTCAGGTGCAGAACTACCTAAATGTATGAAAAATAAAATTTTGAAAGCCACAAGGTTTTGTCACACACCTATTGTATATTTTGTTACCCCCCCCCCCCAAAAAAAAAAAAAATGGTCCCCTTAAATAAAATTTTAAATCAAACTTGTGTTGATTGTTCATTACTTATATTATGCCTTATTTTTTAATGTTCATTTCTCTTTTAAAAAAATATCACATTGAATAGCAAGTAATTTTTTTTTTAACATCTATTAGCTTATAAGAATAATTTTAAAATAACTTAACTGTAATATATCATTGATAACATAAAAATTATAGTTAAGAGTATTATTATTTGTGAATCTTGAATTGAATATATATAAAATATTATTTCTTTTATACATTATAAATGTACCTAGGATTATGTCTGTTCTCATTTTCTTGAACTATACATATTTATACTTTACAATTTTATGTAAAATACTCCAAATTTTCACTGATATATTCATCATGGTTTATCTTTCTACATTTTGTTTTTACATTTTTTTTGGTAAGAAACTTTAACAATACCTATTTTCATGGCACAAAAATTGTCATAATTAATTTTAAATCCATGATTTCTATTTTAATTTTTCTTCATCCATTTATTTAGACTAATTTTATGTAGAATATAATAATTATTTAATTCAAAATATTTAATTTTTTAGAGCATAAATTAATTATTTATAATTTATATAATAATATTTTTCAGCAACATTTTATGTGTACAAAATCTTGTTCGCCCCAGGAAAAAATTCCTGGTTCCGCTTCTGCTTGTGCTTGCACTCTTCTATGGTTCTAGTGACATTTTTATTTTCTCAACAATGTCTCCGGCGAAGAGAAAGCACAGATGTTGAAGATTTGTTCATTGCCCATATCATTGGAATGGGTACCATGGCCCGTGGCCTCCCAAATGCTGCCAAGTTAATTGAGGTAATAAATTGATTTTCCCTTATACAAATCAATTCCTGAGGTTATTGAGTCTCTGTGAAGCTTATTTATTTTTTCCTAGCACTAAAACTGAGTTTTAAATTCTGTTGCCAAAGGATGGTTCTCTGGCTGAACTTGTTCGCAAGCGGTATCAAAGTTTTGACACTGAAATTGGGGCCCAAATTGAGGTAAAATTCTTCCAATTCTTTTTCTCCTCTCCATTGGCTGCCTCATGTTGTTAATTTCATGGTGATTCTTGTTGCCACAGGCTGGTAAAGCTGACTTTGAAATGCTTGAGAAGAAAGTCAAGGAATGGGGAGAGCCGAAGGTTGCTTCTGCCAAGCAGGTAATGCAAAATAGGTTTTTGGAGTAATAATTAGAAGTAATGCATTGTTTGACTGTTTGCCTAAGGAGTATACCAGAGCATTCTTGACCTTAGATTGCAGAAAGTAGAATGAACAACTCTAGGTTTGAACTAAGCAAATTTTCTATGTTCACGCAGTTGTATGAGGATCAGGATCCTCCCATCCATTAATTTCAAAATCAATGACTCTTAATTTTTTTTTATTTAAAAAATTATTAACCATTTATTCAAAATCAATGGATGAGATGTCTCTAAAATACTTTTGCACTTTAGAGGATCCTGGTCCGTTTTATACTTATAGTTATATTAGGGCAACCAGACAATAGAATTTACTATCACGATACTTTATTATTTTCCATACAAATTTCTATTAATTTCGGAGAAATAAATATATAATTTTTATTTTGGGACTCATTTTTTTTTTAAATTAGGACCCGCAATTTTCCAAAAAAAAAAAAATCTATATCCGAAATTCATCTCATCCATTTCCTGCAAAATGGAGAGGTTCCAAATTTCAAATTTTATTGATTTCTAATACAAGGTTTTTGTGTTATGATGCAGGAGCTAGCAGAAATGATTTTCCAATCTGCTCTTTAAGTAGTAGCCGTATGTATACGGCATCTAGCTTGGTAGTTTTTGTTAATAGTCGAGAATAAACGATGCGATTATATTGAAGTTTGTTTATAGCTGCTTCCTCTTATATTTGATGGGGTAACTTTGTGAATAACTAGTTTATATTGGATCAATCTCTAGGGAAGTGCACGTTGGTTGTGTACAAAATGAACATGCCTCGTCACTACCGATAGTTGAAGATATTGGCATATTCGTATTTATCTACTTTTATGTTTTTGCGTTAAGAATCAATTTTATTTTATTAATTAACTGATAAATGAATAGATGATTTGGAAATTCTAATGCAATGTTACTAATTGCACAATCTGCTTCTCAATGATTCCTCATGCTGAATAAACATGGTACAACATATTTACAATCGGTTTCATTTATTGTAAATTGTTGACATCATTTTCAAACAAGGTTGTCACAGGTTATGAATGTGACAGAATAAATTGTGCAATTAGTATTTTTTTAATGGGTGAGGAATTTCAGTATAATAAATTAAACATGCTAATAAGAGTGCGAAAATGAATAAACTTTACAACTAGGTGATGGTAACAGGATTGTGCAATAGGTAATAAAGAATTTATTCACTTTAGGTTTATGATTACATAATTGTTAAGATTTACGTTTTTTTCCCTAGTTTTATAATTTTTTTTATTCAAATTTGTAACTTCTATTATAAATAAAAGTGAGAATTTTAAAATGTTATACAATTGTAAATAATGGAATTATAATTTTTTGTGTATTCATTGTATGTAAAATTTATATACATCTTTCTTAAGAATATAGTTATAAATATAATTATAAATTATCAAGACGGTGAAAAATAGATGATATGTTCAATATTGAATATAATGAATTTGATAAAAAGTAATTTTTTTCTCGGAGAAAATTATTTTTTTCTTTACCGTGACAATGGGAATTAATTCTTTTTAATTGCAAGGTATTAGGCATATGATATTCTTTTATTTACATAAAAAATGAGATTTTTTATGGATATTATCGGAACTTATAAAATTATAATATTTTTTATATAAAAATTATAATTTTTATGTTAAATTTTCATGAATACTCATGAAATTTTGTATGTAGTAACAAAGTATCATGCTTATTTTGACTGTCACTGATGTCTTTTGATCTGTCATTGTTGTCCTATCGTCGTTGATTCTTTTAAGTAAGAATGTAATGAAGTTAAATTCCTATGAGTTGATGATGAGCTTGCAAAAAGATAAGAGCTAGTCTGGTTCGGGGAAATAATAACAAAACTGAATTTTTTTTAAAATAAAAAATAACTAAATCATTGGGTTGATTTTAATTTTTATTTCATGCGAATTGTAAGAAGTTGCTTATCAATACTCATTTAGTAAGTGTCATATTTTTTATAAATAAAAATATTAAATTATATATATAAATATAATTATTAATTACATAAAATAAAATTATTTTATTAATTATATAATAAATAGAATGAATATTATATAAAATATATATTAAATATTATATAAAATAAATATTAAATATTATATTATATCAGAAATCTAAATTGTAAATATAATTATAAATATTATTATAATAGAAATTATACTTATTGTATACCATTTTATATTTTATATTTATTATTAATATTTAATTATAAAAGTAAAAAATTATTTATTTTATGTTTACTCTTTATAAATTTGGTAAAATTAATTATTTAACTAATATTTTTCTTCATTTAAATTATACTAAGATAATTTAAGATATATATTTATTTACATATAAATTTTAATTTTTTTTATATAAACTTGTTTTTATTTTTTATTGTAAATTAAAAAAATTACTATTTTAAAAAAATATGAAGAAAAAAAGATTAAAAATAATATATAAAAAGATAATTAAAATCTATTAATTTATAGTAAAATAATATTAAAGTTATAGTAATTATTTTATTAATGCTTCTCATAAAATTTGAAGTTGAATTCAACAAAATATAAATAATTACTTCTTAGAAAGTATCTTATCTTAATAAGTATCATTTTTTTAATATTAACTAAATAATTTTAAATATTTTTTAAAAAGTTTATATGAAAATTATTTTTTAAAAAAATTAATTTCTCATATAAATCAAATAACTCTTGAATATACTCTAAAATAACAGCTGAAAAAATAATCTATAAATAAAAAATGGGTTGGGATACTTTCTTTTTTCCTTTTGTCAATTTCTGGCATTTTTAAAAGATAAGGACACATTTTTTACATTAATTTTTTTTAACTGAAATCTAAAGTTTAAAAAGAAAAATTTACATGTAGCTCTCTTCAAAATTTACTCAGGGGTCGTTTGGTTTGCAGCAAAAAACATAGGAAATTGTATTTCCCAGGATATAAACTACAGTAAAGTTGTTTGGTTTGCACAAATGAGAGGAAATAAATCTTCCTGTTAACTTGTGTTTTTCATAAAACACGGAAAATCACTTACCCACTCCCCCCTAGGTAAGTTCTATTTCCTGTATGTTTAACTAATTCATAGACAAAAATATCCTTACTAAAATTAATTAATACCAATTTTACCCTTTTAATTGATTATCAGATTTTACTTTGTGAATGTCCATTTTAATTAGTGTTACCGTTATTTTACAGTTTGCTTATATATATATATTACATGACATATTTTATTATTATTATTTTATAAAAAAATTTAAATATTTAATTTAAATAAATTAATTAACAGCATATTTTTATTTAATTCCTACGTTATTTTATAACCCACTTATTATTTTATTTTTTTATTTATTTTATTGCATAATTTTCTTTTACTTCTTTTTTATTTTATCTATTGCTATTATTTGAAAGTTAGTTTATAATTATTAAATAATATAAATATAATATGATATATTTAATTTGATTATATAAATATTTTGAATAAATTAAAATTTTAATATATATTATATTAATTTCATTATATAATTATATATTATATTTGTTGATTGAAATTATTTGAATATTAAAATAAAATTTTCTTTAAATTTTATAAATATTTTTTAATATTAAATTTCAACCCCTATAATTCAAATTAAATATATATATACACACACACACACACACACATCAATTAGAATTAAAAATTTTTTAATTAGTTACTGTTTAGAGAACAAAAGTAATATGTTATTATTTGATAATTTACTTTTCAATTAAACTTAATTTATCTATTTATTTGAAGTTTTCAATTGATGTTACTGTCTTGGAACGTAACAGTAACATGTTATTATCTAGAGAAAAAATAGTAATATGCTATTATCTATTTATTTAAGATTTTTAATTGATGTTACTGTCTTGGAACGTAACAGTAACTTATTACTGTCTAGAGAAAAAATAGTAACACACTATTATTTAGCAATTTGATTATTAATTAGACATGATTTATTCATTTATTTGAGATTTTTAGTTGGTGTTACTGTCTTGGAACGAAACAGCAACATGCTATTATTTGGCAGTTTGGTTGTTAATTAGACATGATTTATTCATTTATTTGAGGTTTTTAGTTGGTGTTACTGTTTTCGAACGAAACAGTAACATGTTACTGTCTTGAAACGAAACAGCAACATGCTATTATTTGGCAGTTTGGTTGTTAATTAGACATGATTTATTCATTTATTTGAGATTTTTAGTTGGTGTTACTGTTTTCGAACGAAACAGTAACATGTTACTGTCTTGGAACGAAACAGCAACATGCTATTATTTGGCAGTTTGGTTGTTAATTAGACATGATTTATTCATTTATTTGAGATTTTTAGTTGGTGTTACTGTTTTGGAACGAAACAGTAACATGTTACTGTCTTGGAACGAAACAGCAACAAGCTATTATTTGGCAGTTTGGTTGTTAATTAGACATAATTTATTCATTTATTTGAGGTTTTTAGTTGGTGTTACTGTTTTGGAACGAAACAGTAACATGTTACTGTCTTAGAACGAAACAGCAACATGCTATTATTTGGCAGTTTGGTTGTTAATTAGACATGATTTATTCATTTATTTGAGGTTTTTAGTTGGTGTTACTGTTTTCGAACGAAACAGTAACATGTTACTGTCTTGGAACGAAACAGCAACATGCTATTATTTGGCAGTTTGGTTGTTAATTAGACATGATTTATTCATTTATTTGAGGTTTTTAGTTGGTGTTACTGTTTTCGAACGAAACAGTAACATGTTACTGTCTTGGAACGAAACAGCAACATGCTATTATTTGGCAGTTTGGTTGTTAATTAGACATGATTTATTCATTTATTTGAGGTTTTTAGTTGGTATTACTGTTTTGGAACGAAACAGTAACATGTTACTGTCTTGGAACGAAACAGCAACATGCTATTATTTGGCAGTTTGGTTGTTAATTAGACATGATTTATTCATTTATTTGAGGTTTTTAGTTGGTGTTACTGTTTTCGAACGAAACAGTAACATGTTACTGTCTTGGAACGAAACAGCAACATGCTATTATTTGGCAGTTTGGTTGTTAATTAGACATGATTTATTCATTTATTTGAGGTTTTTAGTTGGTGTTACTGTTTTCGAGCGAAACAGTAACATGTTACTGTCTTGGAACGAAACAGTAACATGCTATTATTTGGCATTTTGATTGTTAATTAGACATAATTTATTCATTTATTTGAGGTTTTTAGTTGGTGTTACTGTTTTGGAACGAAACAGTAACATGTTACTGTCTTGGAATGAAACAGTAACATGTTACTGTCTTGGAACGAAACAGCAACATGCTATTATTTGGCAGTTTGGTTGTTAATTAGACATGATTTATTCATTTATTTGAGATTTTAAGTTGGTATTACTGTTTTCGAACGAAACAGTAACATGTTACTGTCTTGGAACGAAACAACAACATGCTATTATTTGGCAGTTTGGTTGTTAATTAGACATGATTTATTCATTTACTTGAGGTTTTTAATTGGTGTTACTGTTTTCGAACGAAACAGTAACATGTTACTGTCTTGGAACGAAACAGCAACATGCTATTATTTGGCAGTTTGGTTGTTAATTAGACATGATTTATTCATTTATTTGAGGTTTTTAGTTGGTGTTACTGTTTTGGAACGAAACAGTAACATGTTACTGTCTTGGAACGAAACAGCAACATGCTATTATTTGGCAGTTTGGTTGTTAATTAAACATGATTTATTCATTTATTTGAGGTTTTTAATTGGTGTTACTGTTTTGGAGCGAAACAGTAACATGTTACTGTCTTGGAACGAAACAGCAACATGCTATTATTTGGCAGTTTGGTTGTTAATTAGACATGATTTATTCATTTATTTGAGGTTTTTAGTTGGTGTTACTGTTTTCGAGCGAAACAGTAACATGTTACTGTCTTGGAACGAAACAGCAACATGCTATTATTTGGCAGTTTGGTTGTTTATTAGACATGATTTATTCATTTATTTGAGGTTTTTAGTTGGTGTTACTGTTTTCGAACGAAATAGTAACATGTTACTGTCTTGGAACGAAACAGCAACATGCTATTATTTGGCAGTTTGGTTGTTAATTAGACATGATTTATTCATTTATTTGAGGTTTTTAGTTGGTGTTACTGTTTTCGAGCGAAACAGTAACATGTTACTGTCTTGGAACGAAACAGCAACATGCTATTATTTGGCAGTTTGATTGTTAATTAGACATGATTTATTCATTTATTTGAGATTTTTAGTTGGTGTTACTGTTTTCGAACGAAACAGTAACATGTTACTGTCTTGGAACGAAACAGCAACATGCTATTATTTGGCAGTTTGGTTGTTAATTAGACATGATTTATTCATTTATTTGAGATTTTTAGTTGGTGTTACTGTTTTGGAACGAAACAGTAACATGTTACTGTCTTGGAACGAAACAGCAACAAGCTATTATTTGGCAGTTTGGTTGTTAATTAGACATAATTTATTCATTTATTTGAGGTTTTTAGTTGGTGTTACTGTTTTGGAACGAAACAGTAACATGTTACTGTCTTAGAACGAAACAGCAACATGCTATTATTTGGCAGTTTGATTGTTAATTAGACATGATTTATTCATTTATTTGAGGTTTTTAGTTGGTGTTACTGTTTTGGAACGAAACAGTAACATGTTACTGTCTTAGAACGAAACAGCAACATGCTATTATTTGGCAGTTTGGTTGTTAATTAGACATGATTTATTCATTTATTTGAGGTTTTTAGTTGGTGTTACTGTTTTCGAACGAAACAGTAACATGTTACTGTCTTGGAACGAAACAGCAACATGCTATTATTTGGCAGTTTGGTTGTTAATTAGACATGATTTATTCATTTATTTGAGGTTTTTAGTTGGTGTTACTGTTTTGGAACGAAACAGTAACATGTTACTGTCTTGGAACGAAACAGTAACATATTACTATTTAATTTATAAATAGTAATAAATTATTTTTTAGTAATTTTATTTGTTAAAAAAATTATTATAACACTACTAGATGCCAAAAGAATTAGGAAGAAAAATTTTAATATAAAATTCGAATGAATTTAAATTGATAAAAATAAAATCAAAGTTAAAAAAAATAACAAAAAATTAAAGAAAATTAAAAAAGTCAGTAAAAAAGGCCTTTTTTGCCAAATCAAAGTGGGCAAAACACCATAACCTATGGTGTTTTGCTTGCACGTAGATCTCGAAAAGTTACATGAAATCAAAATAAAATTCACTTAAAACGGACAATCGAGCACAAAGTTATGATCATTCAAAGTTTTGAACTCAATTTATACGTTTTTAACCAAGTAAACTTCGTCAAACCCACATTTTCTTATTTTCTGTTTAAAGAGCAAATGAAAAAGATTGAAAATAAGTGGTCATGCAAAAATTGGTTAACTAATAAAAAATTTATGACTTTTAAAAATTTTTAATTTATCACCGCATTCACACAGTTAAAAAAAAATAATTTCAGTATATAATATTCATAAATCATAAAATTGAAACCTATTTTAAAAAAAATATGGCGCTATCATCTCTTTAAAATCAATTAATATCTATTAATATATATTAAGTTATTATTGAGGATATTGTAGTCATTTCATTGTTATTTCTTAGGAAATTCAAAGTTGAACCAAACAAAACATAGGAATTTATTTCTTGGGATATGTGACTTCCTTTATGTCAACCAAACAACATTTAGGGATTTCCTAGGAAGTGTACACAGTAAATAACTTCCTAAGAAATTCAACTTCCCATGGAAAGTTACTTCCTGCATGAACCAAACGACCCCTCAGTGGCTGGTGCATTTCCTTGGAAATTCCCACTTTGAAAAATTAAGAGCGATGATTTTATTTGAAATCCCCTGGCTGGCTGGAACCCGTTGAATATATGCGCCAATAGGAAAGCGGGTAATATAACCAGAACTGGATCCCGTATTTCGGACGTTTAATCGTGTCATTCTGTTCGCTCCATTTTTGTTCTGTCTCAAAAATCCATTGCAGACCCGTCTCTCTCGCTTCCTCATCCTCCTACGCAATACTGAGTGATGATTTTGCAGGGAGCTACAGGGTTCTGCGTTGAGATCTGATCTCAATTTCAGCAAAAAAGACCATTAAATCTTATTCGAGCAACATGGGTCTGGTGTTTTCGAGCTTGTTTTCTTCTCTTTTCGGTAACAAGGAAGCTCGAATTCTTGTTCTCGGTCTCGACAATGCCGGGAAAACAACAATTCTTTGTATGTACCCAAACTTCTCTGCTTTCTTTCATTGGAATTTTGTTTCTCTCGGAATTGATTTTATTGTGGTTTTTTCCTTCCCTGATCAGATCGGCTACAGATGGGTGAAGTTGTCTCCACGATCCCAAGTTGGTACTTTGTCTCATTGTTTATATGTATTTTTATGAATCTAAACATCTACATTATCTTTGATTAATCACTTTATTTACATTTTAGGATTTAAATTTTCAGATTAAATTTTATGTGGTTGCTCTCTCTTGAATCAGTCAGTGTTGATTCTCATATTTATCGGGCCGAGATATAGAAAAGTTTGAATGCTTTTTTAAACTTTGTCTATATGTATGTGTCCTAGCTTACTGCTTAATTGAACTGTCTTCGGCTCACTAATGGTGCATATGCTCTTTGAGGTTTTTGGAGCTGACTCATTTGTTATTATTACCTTTTTTGATGCAGCAATTGGTTTCAATGTTGAAACAGTGCAATATAACAACATTAAGTTTCAAGTCTGGGATCTAGGTAAGGATTTTGAAGACCCAAGTTATATATAATGCAATTGACATTATATATCATATGTTTTTAATCAATTAGTCAGGCTAAACGGATTTGAAACCACTGGAGTTCACAGATAATTGGTTAGCATCATCTTTGCATGAAAATTATTATCTACTTGTCATCCCAAGAAGTGGTGAGAAATCAGTACATGTTCATCTATGTATCTTAAATTTGGGTAGCTGGCAGTCTAAACAATGAGTTTGTTGCCATTGTCTAGTAATTGAAATTTCGGGCCGTCTTTGTTTTATAAATTATATGAAGATTGTGTTCTAGTTATATCTCTTGCTAAAATCTAGAAAACACAAAGGGACCAGGTTTTGGACCAATCTTCTTCTACAACACTGAATATTACAAGTGCTGTCCAAAACACAATCAGGATATGCCATAATGCCCTCTTTTGACCATTTCCATATGTATCTTTACATATTGGTACCTTTGAATGTTGAGGGATTTCAAGCTAGATAAAAAATGTATAAAGCGTGTCAACTTCTGTTTCACAGTGATTCCTTTGGGAATTTCAAGGAGCAAGGTTAGATCAAAATATACTGAAGGGGCCAAATTATGATTGCATGAATCTTGGTATATACTTGTAACATGTTAGGAATTAAATTGTTTTTCATCCTAATAAAATACCTTTCTTTCAACAGGTGGGCAAACAAGTATCAGGTGACCTTTTTGATTTGAGGTTTACTTTATTATTATTATTATTATTATTATTATTTGATTGATGGCGGGATCTATCATATCTTTTCATATTTTGCTTTTTCATTTCTTTTTTCTTTTTTTTTTTCATTAAAAGATAATACTAGATAAACCTTGGGATGCATTGTCTGTTGTGTTTCTCTTGCACCATGACTAATTACTAAATATATTATCAGTATTAGGTTTTTACTCAACTTAATGAAAACATACTAGGCAGCCTCAATGCTGTTGGCAAAGCAATAATAGAAAAACGTCATGCCATATATTAATAAATTATGTGATACAACATTATCATCAAACTGGTAAATGGGTTACATGTGCTTAAATGATGATTATATGATCGGATATTATTGAATCAGTGTTGTGCTTGTACAATTGGTAGGAGACATTTAATATGGTCTGTTGTGTTTCTCTTGCACCATGACTAAGCACTAAATATATTTTTAGTATTAGATTTTTACTCAATGAAAACATACTTGGCAGTCTCAATGCTGTTAGCAAAGCAATAATAGAAAGATGTCATACCATATACTAATAAATTATGTGATGCAACATTATCATTAAACCAATAAATGTGTTACTTGTGCTTAGATGATGATTGAATGATGGAGAATAAAAAATAATCAATAGTTTTTTTCCTTAGAGTCACAATTTGTTGTATTTGATCAGTTCATTGAATTAGTCTTCTAAGTCATTGAATTTGTTTTTGAGGGATTAGGAGGCCACTTACTTGAGAGCCGCAACTATATGTATTTAGTTACTTCATTAGGGGTTTGATTCATTGAAGGTAGTCTTTAATTAGTCGTTAAAGGTCCTTTTGGTTTGGATGCCTAAAGGGTTAAAACTAGGAGCTTTTCTATGTACTTTTCATCAGTTGAATGAATTATTAAGAGTTACCCTAGGTTACCTTCATTTCTAGGTTCATATTTCTATCCAAGGAAGTAGACTCCTGCCATCTTACCAATCCTTTTTCTACCCAAATTACCTATTGTTAGCAAGGTCATTCCTTTTGGGCTGTCCTCCATCTCAATGACGACAAGTAGAATAGAATATGAAGGCCAACTTATGGAGTGTGAAAGAGATGACTTGTTGCTACGTGTTGTAGAAAAAGTACATAACTTGAAACTTGGAGGGAGCAGCTAGTCAACTACTATCAATCAAAGAGCAAAAATGAGGAGAATGCAATCAAGTATGATGCAGAGAATGAAAACCATGGAGCTAGAAGTAACAATGAGGAAACTAGAAGAACTCTACCTAGACCTTATCCAGTTAAACCAAATCATCATTTCCATAGAGCTCCATTCATTGGGGCTTATCAATAACAGATGGAACAGCAAGAAAATCATGAGGTTTTTATTGATGATATTGTCAAGAGAGTCAAAATTGATGTTCCAAAATTTTTTTGGAGAGTGGGATCCTCAATCCTATTTATCCTTCATTGATTAGATCACATCTCTAAAATATTATTTTGATTGGTATCAAATGAGTGAAGATAGAATGGGTGTGAAGATGAAATTGAAGGGGCAGGCAAAAATGTGATGGCAGAGCATTGAAGAGTGTATGTACAGACTTGGGCAGCTTCTTATCATCTACTGGGAAGAAATGACACTCAAGTTGCATGAAAAATGTCTTCCCCTTGATTACGAGGACTCTATGTATGGGGAAGTGCTGCAATTGAAGCAAGGTTCCATTTCAATAGAGCAGTAAACAGAGAAGTTTGACCATTTGACTGTGCGATGTCAAACTGATGGAGATTATCAATTCTTTGCTTGTGACAAAACTAGGGTTTGTAGAGAAGTTCAACAAGAAATGATGACAGTAAGATTCTATAGCATTGAGGAAGTGTACCAAATGGATCTTAAAATTGAGAAGCATTTAAAGTTGACACCAACTAGAGTTTTGGATTGCTACTGGGGAATCTTCAACTGGGGAAGTTGGTTCTTCCATTTATCCAGTCAAAATAAAGCACATGATGCTAAATTGATACCTGTGAATCCTAATATCAAAGGAAAATCTCTAGTAGAAGGGTCTAGCAAGTAGGGATGTGATAATGAGTGCTTTAAATGTAGGGGTGGAGGCCATTTTGCTTCCATGTGTCCTACAGAAAATCTTCAATTTTTGTGAAGGCAAAGAGGCTATTAATGTGGAGCAAGATGTGGGAGAGGAAAAAAGGAAAAAACTTGAAGAACAAGATGTTGAAGAAGTTGAAGGTGTTGAGCAAGTATGGTAATGCAACTCATGCTTGCTTGCATTTTTCGCACTAGTGTTAAGCGTAGAGATGAAGTCATCAAGCTTGTCATTGATGAAGTTTTGCTGATGTTGTTTTAGAAGCTCTCATGGATAAGGTGAAGTCAAAATGGTGGGAACAATTAGAACATCACAAGGTTGCTTGTGTCAATGACACATCTATTTTGTTCACTATACAAAGATTGGTAACATTTTCAATTGGTGTTTGTGACAAGGAGACTCTTTAGTGTGATGTTTTTCCAATGAAGGTTGCACACATTTTGTTAGGGATACCGTGGCAATATGACAAGAAAGTGTTGCATGATGGGAAAACAAATACCTGCGCCTTCAATTATGGTGGAAAGAAGATCAAGCTATTACCTATACCCACGCTAAAAATGCTAAAAGCATTTAATGCATTGTCCTTAAAGAAATTTGAAGAAGAAAGTAAGAAAGAAGGCAGCACTATTTATGCCTTAGTTGTGTGAGGGAAAGAAGACTTTCAAGAGAAAGCCTAAAATTTGATATCCGATGAACACTATCAAATTTAGGGATCTCTGCATGCAATTGATTTTGTACCTGGTGCATCACTTCTAAAGGGTTATAACTAAGAACTTTTCTATCAGCAATTGAATTAAGAATTACCTTTCAAATTTGAAGGTTGTTACCTTCATTTCTGAGATTTAAATCTGGTTTTTATATATTTCTATCCAAGGAGGTGGAATTCTCCCATTTTACCAGCCTCTCTTTGTACCCAAATTACCCATCACAGTTTATACCAGAATTTCCATAAACTTCTAACCTGCATCATGATATTGCTGAATCAGTCTTGTGCTTGTATAATTGGCTATGCATATATGAATCTTTCTGAACTTATGCAAAATTTTTTTACAAGGTTAATGGATATGTGTTTAATATAATATTTTAAATGTATAGGATATAATTGAAGAAACAACGCATAATTATGTTGCAAGTTGTGGACACATTGATTTTATAAACGTGTGTGTGTGTGTTGGGGGGGGGGGGGTGCAAAGGTATCACTAAGATGAAACTTTGATGTCACCAATTTACTGCCCAACAAACTGAGAAAAGATCTTAGTGAACATCTAGTAATGCTAGTTTTATTCAAATTTGGTATTGACCTTGGTATTAAATTAAAGACAAATTCCTGTTTTACCAATTTATAGATAGTCCCTGATTTCTAGATGTGAATTTTATATTTTTGGCATGAGTGTTACAACTTCTTGTCTTGATTTTCCATTTGTAGGCCATACTGGAGGTGTTACTTTCCAAATACTCAAGCAATAATCTATGTTGTTGACTCAAGTGACACCGACAGGCTTGTGATAGCTAAGGATGAGTTTCATGCAATTCTGGAGGTATGTTACATGTTTTTATATATGCAGAGCTGCCACTTCTACTTCTTCCCATAGGAATGAATTGAATGAATAAAGAAACCTAAATATCCAAATATCATTGATTAAGTTCGTTTCTATTGGGGAAAAAATCATTAATTAGGTTCAAAGACTTAATTTATCTTGCTTATGGTAAGCATCTTGTGTTTATAATTGTCTCATAAACTTATTATTTCTTTATACCCTTTTCCAGGAGGAAGAATTAAAAGGCGCAGTTGTTCTTATTTTTGCAAACAAACAGGTTAAATATGATCTTTGTCCATAAAGTTATTGTATTTACATACAGAAAGAATAGTTGGAAGGGCCCGAAATCAATTGAGAAGTTGATAGTGTTGGTGAATGTCTGCAGTCTACACTAATTGACACATTACAGAAGGATATAGTCTATCTGTGTTTGAGGATACACACACACACACACACACGTGCATGTACAAGAGTGATTTACTAAAACACCTCTGAACCTTCTACTTGAAAAACATGTAAAGTAGATTTCACACTGTTTTAATCTCTTCCTTTTGATTACAGGACCTTCCTGGTGCCCTTGATGATGCTGCAGTGACAGAAGCTCTAGAGTTACACAAGATTAAAAACCGGCAATGGGCTATTTTTAAAGCTTCTGCCATAAAAGGCGAAGGACTCTTTGAGGGCTTGGACTGGTAAGTCAAATATTGTGTCTTGTATCCTAGTATAAGTACTATTTGCAGATATTGATGATGTTTAATGAGTTATTTATGTTCGTTATATGTGGTAGATTAATGTTAATGTGTGCTGCGCTTGCAGATTATTGACTTGTGACTAGCATGCCATTTCAACCTGATATCAGGCTTGATTAAAATTATATGATTTTAATGACCAATCTTGACCCGAGACAAGATCATTACATAAACATGTTTAAGCTTGTTAGTAAAGAAAAAGTTTGAGCTTTGATGCACATGTGATTATTGATCTTTCATTTCTTCTCTAGTTGCACCACTTGGTTTTTTTATCACCTCCTGTGTTCATGTTTGAGCTTTTTATTGCAGGTTGAGCAATACACTCAAGTCCGGAAGTGGTTAAACGTGTTCTTGGAAGAATTAGATACATAGATGGGTGGGTGAATTAAGAAGCTTGACATGTGTACTTGGTATGACGCGCACACTAATGCATGTCACGGATGATGTCTTGACAATATGATTGTTATTCGTTGCTTATGCACTTGTAATTTATTATCTTATTTTATGGCTAAAGATATGAATATTGGTAATCGGCTGTGTTGCATTTCTCTGTAGTTATCTATTTTTCAAATGAAATATATATTCTTTTTCAATTTTCTTTTATTGTTCTTCAGTTTGTATCGGATGATTTCTGACTGATGTACACCGGCTCTTTCTCAAGAACCAGCAGTTTATATTATTATTAGTATTATTATTATTATTAAGTGAATTCTTCTTTAGAGCAGTTTATAAACCCCGTCAGAGTTTATGCTACTTTTGTTAGATTTGCATTATACTCTCTATTAAGGGGATTTGGATGCTTAAATGTCTTTGGTGTCGACTTATGACATAAAGACATCAAAATGTTTAGTACAGAAGTTGTGAGATCCCCTGCCAATATAAGAGAATGGGAGGATCCTATTAGATCCTTTGCGAATATGAGAAACTAAGATAAGACGATCATACCCTGTACCTCTCAGTTCCCGTGGTAGCCCGGGATTTTGTTTTATTTTATTACTGTTTATCTCAACATTTTTAATATTGCAGTGATACATAATATTGCTGTTAAAACTTTTCTCTTCGCCATGTCTTTGGTTCTGGTGCTTAATGTGTGTCAAGTAATTTGTTATTTTTATTATTAAAAAAGAAAAGAAACATCCCCTCTATTCTAATTTTCCTAGTTGCTTGTGCGATAACGTTTCCAATTTGTTGTCTGAACACTGAATTTAAAACAATTCAGTATATGACCAAATTCATTTTCTTAATGATTTGAATAAAGACTGGTAGATTTTCTGCTACTAACTTATTTGCATTTGTTTAGTTTGAAGGTAGACATTATTTAGTCATCAACCTTGTCTAGATCTCTTAGCGACGTTAGATGTTCATCAATTTTCACGTTTGTAGGATTACCCAAAACTACTTCAAAACATGTCCTCAAATACCAATCAGTTTTGTATACAACATAAAGTGCTTATCACATTTTCCATTAGCCATGCATAATTAACAGGATGTTGATTGCTTATTGTTGCAAAAGTGATCAAAATATGTGAATTGTTTCGCACTATTCTGTTGTTGAGACCGCATCAGACGCACGACCTGTATTCCATTTTGCGTCCAACAGTGTCGTTTTATTTTAGGTTGACAACGACGTTAGAACCACAAATTGGATTTTGTAAACTCCGCTTTTGGATGACTAGATCTAGATAAATACACCACCAAGGTTTTGGCTTAGAGGAAAATATATTGATTTTAAGTAAATTTTATCTTTATTGAAAGAGAAAAATTCGTTAATATTTTAATTTTCAGTAATTCCCCACCTGATATCTACCAAAAACTAGATAAATACACATATACTATCAAAGTTTGTTTTCACAAAAATCTGAATTTTTTTTTTCTTGCATACGTTGGTTCAATCTTTTGTTTTGTTTTGTGAATTTCAACTCAAATGCCTAACTCACAGTTAGTTGTGTCACTTTTTTATACATTATACAAGATAAATGGTCTAAAATTGTCAACAGAGAATGAGGCTTAACTAAAATTCATTTTTCGTAGAGAATATTCCCACTCATTACATGCGAAGGAGTGTTTGGTAAATTAACAGGCATCCCAAAGTACTTGTCGAAAGGCTTTCTGTACCTAAATCTTCATCTTTTAAGTAAGTGGTATTTTTTGTCACGGAAATGGCTCGCCAATCATCCCCTGTCATCCCAAATTGGGGATAAGACTGTCTTGGTATGCAAAATTTTACCTATAACCTTTTATTAAAAAAAAAAAAAAGCAATCATATGAATTTTATGAAAAAGTTTTAACTTAATAGAAAAAATCACGCGAGTCTCTCTTGAGATGCGCGTCTTTTTTTTCACATGCAAATTAATATTATATATACACGTTGTTTCTTTAGTTTTTATATTTTAATTATCCTACTTGCAACAATCTGACTCTTAATATTTATATTATTATGATGATGATCATTTTCAAGCTGGCATTTCGGCGTTTGCACCGCGTGTATATCAGTTATCAACTAATTGCAGTGTCCGACAAAAACCAATTAATCAAAAAAATTTCAAAGTCACACAGTCTAATATAATAATTTATTCAGCATTATCCCATAATTGGAAAGCTTACAAACCCAGAAAATCACATTTTCTTCACAATTAACTAGTTTCAGTAGTTAATCTAATGATTTTTTTAGTATTATAATTAAGTTACAAAAGCTCACTTGGACTGTGGTATCTGGAATCTTCCTGCCAACTTCCAGAGGTATCGATCAGATGAAGGCTACTTCATCGGTGCACTACCCTAGAAAGAAAGAGAGAGAGAGAAGAATTGAATCTGCGTTGTGGTGGCTGGTGGGTCTCTGGTGTGGGACCCACTCATCAGTTTACAATACCTCATGATTCATGAAGGTTTCTACCGTACAAATTTTGTTTTGTTCTATCCCATGCAACTCGTTATATGACAATGAATGATTAACACGTGTCGTCCTTTATATTTTTAAAAGCGAATTTTACCTGCTAAGCTATGCCATGGAATTTCAAGATGGGTCCTTGAGAAACCATCGTATTACATAAGTCCGAAATAATATAATATGAAAATGAAAGCACTAAAATGTGAGAGGGGGATCTGCAGTGAAATTGGGAATTGATTGTGAAAAGCAAATATTAATGGGGGAATTTTGTTTGAGACACTAATATTACAAACTATTAAGTAATATATATAATACTCGAAATATTTTATATTATAAAAATATTTTAATTTAAATAAATTTTAATATATAAAAAATTATTTAAATTAATTAATTATATATTTTATTTTTAATATAAATTTAAAAATTTAAAATTAAATTAAAAATTTTCATCTATTTACTTACTTAATCATTGTGATTCCTTTTGCATTGACATGATATTATTTCAGGTGCCGTTTAACCCATTCTTCTCCTACTTCAATTTAACTTATTTGATTGTATATTATTCTTCTGTTTTAATGTCAGTTATCTATAATTGAAATATTAATATCATTTAATAGTATCAATAAAACATGATATAAGTTATTTAATGTGAAATATTTTAAATAAATTAGGTTTTTTGGTAAAAAAATAAGTTAAAATTTTAATTTAATCAAATTTATTAATTATAATTTATATTTTTAATTTTTATTACTTTATAACACTATTTATCTTCTTTTTATTTTCTCTACTGCATGTTTTTATTTTTAAATAAATAATTTTTCTTCTGATTTTCAAGTAATTTTTAAATAATAGAATATGCAATTAATATTTCAATTAATATTTTTATAATAAAATTAAATATATCATTATATATATATTATTTAGTGGTATTAGTAATAGTGTTTAAGTTGTAAAAATATAATGGAACAAATAAAATGAAACGGAATAATTGCTAAGCTGTAAAATAATATAAGATTTAAAAATAAAATATGTACTTAAGTAATTATATTTAATTAAATATTTAAATTATATAAATATTTTTATAATAAAATTTAAATATATTGTGATATTTCTACACCACTCAACACGGTTAGTGTTTAAGTTATAAATAATAATAGTGGGTTTAAAAAAAGAAAAATTATGCAACGAAATAAATAAGAAGAAGATAAATACCTTGTGAGTCGTAAATTAAGACTTGAAAATTAGAAATAGAGTAGGTTATTAGTTAAATTAAATTTTCAACTTCCTTTTTTAGTAATGTCTCTTCAACTTATTTAAATATATTTATAAAAAAATAAAATATATTATATTTTATTTATGCTCTGTAATAATATTAATATATAAATTATAAATAATATAATTGGTTGTAACAAATATGTAATGAAGTAGATTAAAAAATATATATGAGTTATAAAATAGTAAAGTAATTGAACAAATAAAAAGAAGAAAAAAAATATTACTCACTCCTTTCTGTGGTCTCTAATAGTGACTATAGAAAGATTTCATTTTTCACTCAATTTTTTATCTCTTTTTTTATTCTTTTTATTTATCTTATTGCATATTATTTTTCTTTTTTCATGTTTGTTGTTTGTATTTTATACACTAATATCATTAAATTATATAAATATAATATGATATAATTTTTATTGTAGTGCTGTAGGTACCAAAAATAGGATTTGAAATTGAAGTTCAAATATAAATCAGTAATTGTTATTAAATATAAGATGATGAGGTAAATTTGAAAATTTTAATTTAATAGATATAAAAGATTTGATACCCAATTTTGGATATCATTTTTTCATATCTATAGAATTTTTATAATTTTCATTACAAAAATATTTTAAATAAATTAAAATTTTAGTTTAATTAAATTACTTAACTATATTTTTTAATTTGTAACTCTTGCTACTTTATAATTCATAAATTATTTATCTTCTTTTGCTTCACTCCATATTTTTTTTCTTTTTTTTTTACATGTGTACTTCTATTATTTACAATACTTAGATATTACTATCAATAAATAGTACAAATATAAGATAATATATTTTAATCATAAAAATATTTTAAGTAATTTAAAATTTTAATTTAATTAAATTACTTAGATGTATTTTGTATTTTAATTATTATTAATTATTTTACAATACTTAGATGTTACTATCTCACGCTAAGTATACTAAACATTGAAAAGAAATAAACACAATATTTAGGTGATGGTTATTATATCTTCATAATTAGTATTATTGATCTTTTATTCTTACTTTTATCATAATTATTCATCTCTCTATTTATTTGAAATGTTAAAATAAATAAAATATATTGAAATTCGTTATTAAATAATATCTTAATAATGTTAAATACATACTTACTTTGTGGATATATATTTTTTACTATTTATTCAATGTTATATGTGAATAAAAGGATAGATAATTATAATAATTGTCACTTTATAAATAAAAAATTAAATATTGTATTTATTTGATTGAAAATTTATTGTTTACAAACCAAGGTGTATGGTATAAAATAAATTTAATTTTAATATTTTATAATAATTTTTATTTATTTATTTTTAGCGAATAGAATAATTTTTATTTTATTACATACACAATGTTATCATGGCGCCGTATTGGGCTTCTCTCCGCAGCTAATGCTTTACCCCAGCAAGCCCCTGCAGCTTAAAGCCTTGGCTGGGTAAACTGAACTAGGATAATCTCATTTTATGGTAGATTTTGCTTCGTTGATCTTGGATTTTCAATTAAACTGGGGTTTCGGAAAATTTCTTACTTGGATGAACGGTGTCTCAAATGCAGGAGGATAAATATCAGAGAGAAAGTCAAGGCGAGAGAGAGTCAACAAAACCAGGGAGTTATTAGCAAATAAGGGAGATATCCAAGCAAAAATCACACAGAAATGAGATGAGAAAGTAAAAAATGAAAATCATCAAGTAGCAGGTTACATTGAATTAGGGTTCAGATGTTGTGAGATCGAGATCAACGATTCAGATAGTTTGTTGTATGCTATACAACAAAAATGGGTACTTGTACTATAGAATCTCCCATACCTCATTGCATGGATTTATTAAAATTTCTTTTATATTCAATTGAACATGGTATACGTGGACAATTTAGGGCACCATTAACAAAGGGAGAAAATCTAAGATAGTTGTGTGTTTGTTTATTTAGGTAAAAATATTTTTATAAAAATATAATTATAAATATTGAAATAATAAAAATATTATATTTATTTAATATTTAATATAAGAAGAATTTATTTTTTATTATTATATCATTAAATATCATAATTTTTTAATAAAAATAATTTTGTATATTAAAAATAAAATTTCTTTAAAAAATATTTTTTAATAAAATAAATAAAACACTATTTCATGTGAAGAGAGAGATAAAGATGAAATTTTTAGGAAAGTAAATCCCACTCATGTAACGTCCTTCATCTTTTTATCTATTTATTAATTTTGAAAGTAAATACATACAATATTTTATTTCAAGAATAAATTAAAATTTATGAGAAGATATCATGGTTTTCGGAGGGATATGGGTGTCTGCTTGGATCGAGATGGCCATTTTTGGACCATAAAATGTGATTTTCACGTGTAACACAAGAAAGTCTAAGAGACAACATGGGACCTGAGCCTGACTAATCAAGGCTGGGAAACAACCACGTGATTTGTGTTTACATGGGTTTTACCGTATCATCAAATTTAATTATTTATTAAATTAATAATTATTTAAAATACATATATCAATAGGCAAATTTAACAGCATATTGATATCTCACTATAACCTTTTATTTTCGGGCACAACTGTTGTATACCCTACACGCACGAGGATCAAAAGGATTTATTAACGGAAGGTCAAATGGGAAAATATATAGTCAAATGCATAGAAAATTTTTACAAGTATTTTTTTTATTATATATCTTTATTTTTCATATATAATTTCGTAATGTTTTTATTTTAAATATTCAATCGTGAAAACATTAAGTAGCGGTTCCATTGTTCTGTTTTTCTCTTACTATTTTCTTAATTATGCAGTTGACAATCACATATTGTATAAAGAACATTCATAGATTGAGAACATTAGAGCCTTTAGAATACACATATCATAATATGTTAACCTAATTTTACCAGGGTAATCTAACGGATATAAATTGTATGTCAGGCTAATCTTAAGCCGAATTATTTTTTTACCAGATTGGATTGATACAATATCAATCTCAATATTAAGCTGATATTTACAAGGTAAATTTTTATAACTTGTTATATTTTATTATTATTATTATTATTATATTATTTATTTATTTATTATTAATTAATTATAATTTATTATTTATTAAACATAATTATATATTATTATGATTTAAAATTTTATTATATATGTTAGTGAGCCATATATATTATATATGAAAATAAATATATATTATTAAAATCTAATAAATGCATGGATTTGCATTTAATAATATATATTTAATAAAACAAGTTAAATTTTATATTGATAAAAAATTTTATATTATATATTTATTTTATTTAATAAAATAAAAATATATTATTATATATTTATGTATTTATATTTAATAAAATAAATTTTATTATATATTTATTTATTTAATAAAATAAATATATTGATTAAGTTCAAAGTATTATATATAAAAATAAATATATTTAATAATTTATATATTATTAAATATATATAAATAAATAATTATATAAATAATATATTAATAAAAATAATTATAATAATTTATATATAATAATAAATAATAAATAATAATGTGTTATATTGTATATATGTATATAATATATTTAAAATTAATATCAAAATTATTCATTTAAATTTTTAAATAATTTAAAATTTTAATATTAAAGTACTAATTTAAATTTTAATATAATTTTTTATTTTGATAAACTTATATAATATATATTGATAATATTAAATATATAAATTTATTAATTTTAATATTAAAAATTATTTTATATTGTTCATATATATAATTTTAATATACATATATATATATATATATATATATATATATATATATATATATATTAAAGTATAGTTTTAATGTACCAAAATTATTATTTTAATATCTATATAAAAATTAAATATATAATAATAAATTAATTATTTATTATTTACTACTATTATTAGGCTAATGGATTAACTTAATAATTCGACAGATTAACCCTTACCAGTTCCAATCCTTTACCAGATCGGGTTAACTAGTTTTAATCTCTTATCAGCTCTGGTTGTTATTATTATTTTTTGCATCAATTCTAATATCAGGTCAAATAAAATTATACTAATCTTAGGTCAACCCGTTAAACCCAATCTATTTTGATAGTTCTACTTTAGGGTATTCTGGTAGAACATTTAGGCCAATTCGTTAAACTCAACTTATTTTGACAATTCTACTTTAGGCTATTTTGGTAAAACATCTTTCATGATTTTTTTTTCCAAAAGAGATGAAGAAAATTTAAATAAAAATGTGAGTTCAAGAACTCCCAAAATTCAGCTTCAGTATTTTCTCAGACTCTCCCAATCGTAATTAATTTCCTCTTTCTCAAATTATGCACCTGGACAATACTTGAATTAATTGGATGTATGTAGACAATAACTGAACCAGTTCAATACTGATATATAAGTATATGAATGAGTCAGCTTTTATGACAAAGAATCACATTTAAAAATAAAAAGAAATCAATATTAGTATTTATGAAATAATTGTGTAATAACATTACATTCATATCTCGTACATCCAAAAAAAAGTTACTAACAAATCCAATTCAATATTTATTTTTGTACACTTATTAGGTTATATTATTGCAAGATTATTCATAGATATTAACATCTCCACTAGAGTATGAACTTTGAAATTAATTAAGAAGTTGTGTATGATTTTCAGCATTCCAACCAGCGGAGTGAAAAAGTAAGGGATGATTAAGTCATAATCCTCTCCTAATTATTAAATATTAATTATTAATATTTCAAAATCATCAGTTATTAATTATTTTATATTCCTACAATTTAAAAAATTTCTTAAATATTTAAATAAGAAAAGAGAAAAAATCATGATCTAACTATTCATTCACCTTTCTTTAATTCCTTTCTCTCTACTCTCTTCTATCACTTTCCCATTCAGTCCCCTTTTAATTCCTTAACGTACCATCGGAGTATAAGATTGACATCATTTTTCTTCCTCCATTTGTATTATTGAAGAGAATAATTGAAAATTAATAGAATCGACAAATTAGACTTCAAGGACACCAACAAACGTCACAATTGACGTATTCAAAAAAGGGTCAAGGATGGTCGGAACTGATGTTCTTCCAATGAAAACTTATAATAATTTACGTGTATAATCTTCTTAGCGATTTATTAACATTTGTATTGTGTTTTTATTTGCATTCCACCATCAATTATCAAGCGTAGCCCACCATAGATAAGAAATTAAAGGTTCTGAATGCCACGTACCAAACATTAAGATAGTGATGGATATCTCCCATAAAATTTTTTCGTTTTCTGATAGTTATATCTTGGTAATATTAAGAACAAAATTAATGCAAGAAATAATTAAAAAAAGAAGAGCAAATTAACATGGGGAGATAGAATCACCTTATGAAAATTTAACGATCCAAAATCACATTATTTTTCTTTTTTTTCGAGTTAAAGTAATTCTCATTTTTTTGAATAGATTGTTTAATTTACTGATTAAGATGAAAATCTCCACGTTTGATTACCATTTCCACTTCATTTGAAGCTTTGGTTGTCCTTATATGAACTCCGGCGGATGGGATCAAGAACCTTGTTTCTTTAAACTGGACGAAGAGGGGAAAAACCCAACGTAATTTTAAATTTTCGTTGCAATTCCTTTTTCTTTAATTTGCTGCACAACAAACAAAAACTAGGTGGGTACAAGGCCAATTCTTCATTGGATATCTTCTTGATTTGTTTGCTTTGACAACAATGACCCATGAAATTGAATAACAACGTAGTGCGATTCGCTGTCTTCACTCGTGCAAAACGTTGGAAAAAATGACTACGGAAAGCAATGTTTTTAATATTTGCATGCATAATCATAATTTTTTACAATTTTGTCAGGCAACAATCGCAAATTTTATATTTGTTTGTCGATAATTGGGAGCAACGAAAACAAGTAAAATCAACTTTAAACAATTTTAGTTCTTTTTCTTTTTTGGCCAAAGTGATAAAATTACTAAATTCATAGACATATATAAATTTATAACATAAAAAAGACATTTTTTAAAGGGTTATTAAATATTATTTATGACAACGACTCTTGAGGATTTTAATTATACGCGGATTGCATCTATCAATCTATTTATTATTATTAATTACTTAAATGTTGTAAATTAATTATTATACGTGTCAACGATTAATTTCTTAATTCCCGCCCAAATTTTACTTTGTTTTGTTTGTTTCTTCCATTTAATATTGCTTACGGCTATCTGCTCCTTTCTTGATTTGTTTTACATGTGTATTTCTTTGCTTTGTTCATGCCGTTTTTGCATCTTAAGCACAAATAAATTTCTGTTTTTACTATGTAATAACAAATTAAAATGCTTATTTTAATAATTTAAATACCTTATTTCATTAAATTACTTTGCAATAATTTTATATTAATTTAATTTTGCCACTTAGATTATTTGCAACACACATTAATATGTACAAGTAGTATATATATATATATATAAATATAATATATTTTTATATAAAAATATTTAATATATATTAAATACACTATATTTTTAATTCATATGACTTAATACCTCATACAATATTGTTTTGTTTTTATTTATTTTATTACATATTTTCTTTTTTAATGTGAATTTTTATTATTTACAGGCAAAGTATTAATGCCATTAACAAATATAAATATATCACAATATATCATTCTTTTATAATAAAATTTTTAAATAATTTAAATTTTTAATTTAATTAAGCATGAAATACATTCATCTCCCTTGAAGTTTGGAGTAAATACACTGCCTACCCCTTATTTTTCATTTTTGGGCTGGACCTCCCCTATAACATACTTTTATGAAAGGTATTAAATTATATTTTAATGGGCAAAATTGGCCTCGTATCTCTCTCTCTCTCTTCTGTTCTTCTGGGTTGGCACTCTCTCCCTCTGTTTATGTGTTTGTCCATAAAAAAATTTGCATTTTTAATTGCAGGAATTCAACGAACATAATAAATGAACAAATTCATCAATCTTTGTATATGCAAACCCTACGATCTCTTTTGCCACTTGATGATTTATAAAGGTGAAACCAAAGATCTAAGTTTCATTAAAAGAATTCAACAAACACAACAAAAAAAAAGAAATCTATAAATTCCTATGGTAGATCTACAACATCTTCAATTAGCTTAATTTATCACTAATGCTTTTGGTGCTTGCCATCCAAGCACTGTGGGAATACTCCCTTGAGGGTCGATCGGAGGTGGTGACATCCAAAGGGAGTAGAGAGAAAGAAGGATGGAAGAAGATGATGCTAGAATGCAAAGCGAGGTGAATAGTAAAAAAAAGAGAAGAGATAGAAAGAGAAAGAAGGGGAGATGAACACAGAAGGCTTTGGTGGGAAGATGAAAGGGGAGAGGAACGCAGAAGTCTCTAGTGGGAAGATGAAAAAATGAGAAAGGAAGGAGAAGTGCGAAAAATGAGAAAAAAACATGTTTGATGAAAATGATTTTTTGTTGCAGTTAGTCTTAGGAGTAGTTATTTCACTTAAATAATTGATACTCAGAGATTATTTCCTCTTTTTATATTAATTAAGTGTTTGATTAATATTAAAGAAAAATTATTTTTCCCCTTTATGCTACTTAAATGCTTCAAAATCAAATTAATTATGATAATTTGTTTAGTTAAAGAAAAGAATTTATTTATAATAATATATTCATTTGATTTTAATAAATTCCTTGAGCATATAATTTTAGTGGTTTTAGCAAGAATATATTATTTTCTTTGATGATTTTTAGTATATCATTTTTAAAATACTTATTAATATTAATTTCAAGTCATTTAATTTCTTTAATAATTTTAATTAGTAAAATTTATATTATAAACATATTTATTAAATTTTAATATTTATTATTTTTCATAAAAATATTTCTAATTATTGATAAAATATTTTTAAATTTTTGTTGTCATTTTATTGAAATATTAATTTTATATTTTTGTTATATATAATTATTTCTTCAATAATATTTTTAAAATTTTAATATAAATTTTTAAACAGATTGATACATCAATTTATTATTCATTTATCATTTTAATCCAAATTGTTATTTACATTAAACAAGTTAACTAAACTTTCTCAGAATTGTATAAATTCAACTAAAATTTATGTAAAGATTTCATGTTTACATAGAATTATTGTTCATGTCAAAACTTATCATTCCTAATTAAATATGTTTGGGAAGTCATCAAAAGATTTAATTAAATAAATGGTTAATTGGATTGGATAATTTATTTGGATATATAGAAAATAGCACATTGTAAATATTTTATAGATTTAAATTTAAAATTTGTATTTTTCTATATTGTATTGATTTTTATAAAATTATGTATACAAAAAATGTTATAGGTATAGAAAATAGTATTTAAAATTGTGTTTTGAATCTTTTATATATATATGAAATTAAATTTTATAAATTTACCTTACTATCTTGTATTTAAAACAATCTTAAATTTATATTTAAAACTTAATTTTATATATTATTTTTAATACATATAATATTATTAATGTATATAATAATGATTTATTTGTTTGCTATAAACTTATTGAAAAAAAGATGATAAAACACTTTACTGAAAAAAACTTCTACAATTAGAGATTTTCCGCCCGCAAAAGTGCCTTCCGTTTTTCTTTTTTTTTTTCCCCAGCAAATCTAAGGCAATGGAAACGGCATTTTCATCTAAAAAAATGATTTTCCACTTGGCCACTAACTTCCATTAGATTCAGTAACGGAAAAATACACTTAAGGGAGGGGAGTGCAATTACTTTCAATTTTTTAGGGAACTTTGGCCCAAAAATAAAAAATGAGGGGAGGGAAATGTATTTAGCTCAAACCTCAAGGGAGGTAAGTGTATTTTACCCTTTAATTAATTTACTTAACTACATATTTTACTTTTAACTCATGCTACTTAGCAATTTATATACTATTTTCCTTAATTGTATTTACCTTATTGCATGTTTTCTTTTTTTATGTGATTTTCTATCATTTATGGTTAGAATGATAATGTCATTAATCAATATAAAAATAACATGATATATTATTATTTAATTATATAATAATAGAAATAAAAAAAAGAAATAATATGTAAATTATAAAATAGTATAAGGATTAAAAATGATATACAACAAAATATTCAATTAAATTAATAATATATTTAAAATATTTTATACAAATTAAAATATGTAATTATTAACGTAAATAATAACTTCTAGAGTACATACAGTAGAAAATAATAATTAATATTTTATTAAATAAAAAAATAATGAGTATAAAAAAGAAGAAAAATATTATTTAAGTTAAAAATATAATGTATATACAGTAAAAAATAATAACTAATATTTTATTAAAAATAATAGAAATGAGCACGAAAAAGAAAAGGAATAGTATGTAAATCATAAAATAATAAAAGAGTTAAAAATATAATATATAATTAAATAATTAAGTCAAATCAAATTAATGAGATATTTATAACATTTTATAATAAAATAAAATACATAGCTATTTGCACAAATAATAAACATCAACATAAATACAGTAGTGAATAATAATTAATATTTTATTAAATAATAATATAAATGAGTTAGAAAAAGAAGATGAATAGTTTGTTGAGTTATAAGATAATATAAATTTTAGAAATAAAATATGTAGTAAAATAAATAAATTAAATCAAATTAATGAAATATTTATAATATTTATAATATTTTATAATAAAATAAAATAGTTATTTAGTAGAGTAAATAATAACTATTAGCATAAGTGCAGTAGTAAATTGTAACTAATATTCTACTAAATAAAAAACTTGAATGAGTATGGAAAATAAGAGAAATAATACATGAATTATAAAATAATATAAGATTGTAAAATATAATATATAATTAAATAATTAATTTAAATTAAATTAATAATTTATTGATAACATTTTATGATAAAATAATATATATATTTATTAGTGTAAATAATAAATTTCATACTAAATGTAATAATAAATAATAATGATTATTTTATTGAATAATTACATGAATGAATATATGAAAGAAGAATAATAGTATGGGAGTGATAAAATGATATAAAATTTAAAAATATAATATATAGTTAAATTATTTAATTAAATTATTTAATTAAATAAAATCAATAACATATTTATAATATTTTTAATAAAATAAAATATGTATTATTAATGTAAATAATAATTATTAGCATAAATATAATAGTAAATAATAACTAATATTTTATTAAATAATAACAAGATTGAGCACAGAAAAAAAGAAGTGTAGTATGTGAGTTAAAAAATAATATAAGAATTGAAAATATAATATATAATTAAATTAAATTAAATTAAATAATAAATTTTTATAATATTTTTTAAGAAAATAAAAAATATTTTTATTAGTTTAAATAACAAATATTAACATAAATATAATAAAAAATAATAACTATTACAACAAGAATGAGCAAGAAAAAGAAGAAAAATAGTATGTAAGTTATAAAATAATAAAATCATTAAAAATATAATATGAAGTAAAATAATTCATTAAATTAAATCATTAATTTATTTACAATATTTTATATAATAAAGTAAAAGACTTCATTTTATATCTATATTATCCAGTGTTGTTGATATATGAACTATAAATAAAAAAATATATAATTTTAATAATAAAAAATAATATATTCTTATCATGACAGTAATGTAATATAAAAATAATAATGTAATAATTATTATAATATTATAAAAAATTATATTTATATCATTAAAAAATAATAGGTATCCGTGCAAACGCACGGGACCAACACTAGTTTACTTATTGTTAGACAATATTTAATATCTTATAATTGCTAGGTATTTATTTAAAAATAATAGTAAATTATCATTTAAAAATGGAATCAATTGTTGTGATTATTTGTAATATAAATTCTAAATGTGACTATTGGCAGAGTTGTACACTTGGGTCTTTTGAAATAAGAAAAATGTAAATTTCGGTGATATTCTTTGAAATTTGATGTAATCATAGTTAATATTTCTCATTTTTAGAATCATATGCTTAATTTTATCCCTCTGGAAGATCTCGACCATTATAAAATGTAATATAGTATTGACTTTTAACTATCACTTATTCTCTAATGTCATTAGAAGATTATTTTTTTTATTTTTTTATTTATAACTATTGTAACACTATACATAAATAGGAGATAGGATTTTTATTATTCAAAGAAAGAGTAGATATGAACATAAAAATATAGAAAAATAATTTTTTAGTTATAAAAAATCATATTAATGAAAATATTATAATTTAAAATTTTAACATCATTATATTTTATAACGATGGAAGTTCTTTAAGGAATGAATATGTATAATTTAAAAAAAAATGAGAGTATATTAGATCAAACCTTAAACGAGATCAATATAATTTTTTTATAAAAATTAATACCTTTCAAGATGAAAGGTTATTTCTTTGGAAAACTAAAGCCATATCTTTTAAATTGTAAAATTATAATTATTAGATAAAATCTTTTATATTTTATAAATAATTCGATATTTCAAACTTTTTAAATGATACACAAGGAATATTAATATCAAGTTTTCTTTTATACTCATTGTTTTCTATTTTTCTTAATCATTTGTAATTATTACAAACCCATTTTAAAGAGAAGCATGGGAAATTTTTCATTTTTATTATATTATAGAATCACAATTTACATCAAAAAATTGGTGTTGATTTTTTTTTTCAAAACAATATACACATTATTATTATTATTATTATTATTATTATTATTATTATTATTATTATTATTATTATTGTTAAAGAAAGATGTATAGTACTTAAATCTATCCTGTGTAACGTACGGATAGATGTTAAATTTTAATATATATATATATTGTCATTTCAATCTGGCAATGAAACAGTAAAAATATAGAAAGAAAGTAAAATTTTTGGAGTAATTTTGGAAAAAAAAAATTAATCTCCTTATTCAACAGATGAACTTAATACAATTGCAAAAATATCAGAACAAAAAGTTAAGAAAATATGCTTGTTACCTTTGTTTCAAACCTATTGTGAAATTACTATGGAATCAGATAAAAAAGGAAAATCAATAAAAAGAAAATGAAGGGAGGAAATGTGGTAAAATCATAAACATAAAGCTATCAAAATTGTCATGATCTAATATATAAAAAATATAGGAAATTGTTAATCTCTACCTTTTTCATTTAGATGAAAAAGTTATATAATTATTTTAATGATAATAAAATAATAAAAATTATTTAAGTAATTTTAATATTTAAAATTTTTAAGTCAATTTTATTTATTCTCTCTAATTTTCATGATAAATGTATTTAATAAATTAAGAAATCAATCGAAGTGATAAATTAATTATAATATTTTTTATTATTTTATTATGATTAAATTAATAATATCATTTTTTATTTAAATGAAAGAGTAAAGGTTACTAATATGTAAAGGTTAGCAATTTCAAAAATATATTATATAATATAATGTAAGTAATATAAGACATATAATATAATATAAATAAAATATTTATATAATATAATAGTACTATTATTTATTTTATAATAATATTATTTAAAATCATAATTGCTATATTATATTTTATTATATTTATATTATTTATTTATATGATAAAAATATTAACTTATTTAAAATATTATTATAATAAAAATAAAATATATTGTATTCTATCTATGTCACTCAAAGATATTAATATTTGAACCATAAACAAAAAGAGTAAATAAAAAAATAAAGTAAATAAAAAAGAAATAATACTTTAGTTGCAAAATAATAAAATAGAATATGTTATTAAAAATATAGTGCAGTAAAGTAGTAAGAGTGCTTAGAGGAATTCTTCATGTTTAACTATGTCTTGTTAGAGATAACAATGGATTATATTTGAATAGACCTAACTTAAACTCAATTAAATTTATACCTATTGAGGACTCACTATTTTGAATCTATTAAAAATCTATATCCATTAAGAATCCAATAAAATCTAATTAAAAAATTTAAAATAGATCCATTTGGATCCATTAATATAAATATAATTCAAAATCTTTTTAATAAAAAAATAAAAAGTTATTCTTTTTTTTTAATAATTATACTTGATAATCATGAATTATATTTATTTTTATTTTGACCTATCCATATTATCCATATTAACTTTAAAGTAAATATAGGTTATATCATTCCTATTAATAATAATTACACTTGATACTTATGAATTATATTTATTTTCTTATTTATATCCATTCTTATTTTTAGTCATTTATATTATCTATAATAGCTTTAGAGTAAATGTAGATTATATTAGGTTAACTCATACATAATTATTTATCTATTTATATTATAATTAGATATTTTTATATTATATAAAATAATATTATTTTAAAATATATTTATAATATAATATAATATAAATTTAAATATTTTTAATATTATTTATCTTAAATAAATTATTACAATATCTTTATATACATGATAATATTAATTTTTATATAATAATAAGTTAATAATAAAATATATTATTAAAATAGGTTTAATATAATACCTAAAAAAAATTTAAAATTCATTAAATATTTATAAAATATGGATTTATGTAAGGTATAAATTAATATTAACATGTACTTAAAAAGAATTTAAGATTTATTAAATATTTAATGAGTAAATTCAAACCCAAAGCATTAAGTACTGAGTCTAATTTGGATAACATCTATTGGAGTGTATTTATGTCATACGCACGTCTTGTGTCCTTAGTAATAATTAATAAATAAAGAATAACTATTAATTTTATAAAATTTATATGCATCAAAAATTTAAAATTTTAATTTTTAAAATATTAAAAATTATAAAAAAATATAATTATTATTTATTTATTAATTATAATTAAAAATATATGATATAATTAAAATATAAAAAAAATTTGAATGCTTCATAAAATATGACTAAATGACTCGCTTGCTCAAAAATACAAAACTTGAAGGGATTCGCCGCAACGTTCAAGTCGGTCTCTTTTGGACAGGCTATGGCCAGCTGCCATTTGAATAGTGCCTCCTGGATGGAGGAATTCTTGTTGCATGCCATGCGACAATTAGGTATTTCCACCACAGAATTATCCTTTAGAAAGATATGTTGAATTATTAAGATTCTCATAATGATACCGATTTTTCAACAGATTATTATGATATCCTATCTTCATTTTTTTCAAAAGAATATTTTCAAAAATATTTATATCTATTTATTTATAATTTTAAAAAATTAAAATTATATTTATTATCTTCTTTTAAATATTATTTTTATTATTTAAATAAATAATTAATAATTTTACTTATTAATTAAATTTTAATATTTAATATCTTGATAAATTACTACTCATCATTTTTAAAATTAAAATTATTTATCATCTTTTTTAATTTTTATATATTAACCTTAAATAATACCAACAAAAAAAAAAAAGAATAGATCACACGAATTACGAAGTTATGGTGCGAATCCACCATAATCAGCCGACTTATGAGTTGTGATTATCTTAAATGCATATTGATCGAGTGATTAAAAAAAAAATAATTTTTACAATTTATCTGCTTTCTCTAAATTGACTCTTAGAATAAGCATTGCGACTTATGCCGAGTATCTTAGCTCTAGTATCAATGTCTCACGCATTTTTACACCCAACACCATACCTATAAATAGTTTCCTATCTCATTTGAGGATTAATGCATACATTCTATTTCTCTATATAATGAATCTCTTCTTATTTGGCATAATACAATAGGTAATGCAATTTCCACCATCTCAAGTGATTCACCCTTCTATTTTAGCGGCACTAGGCTAGCCTTTGACGGAAGAGGCTTCAGATAGAAAATTAAAACACACAGGAGAAAAAAAGGAAGAGAAATGAAAAGAAAATGAAGCAGAGATTCTCTCTGGCATTTTTTACATTTTGATCAAAATACTGTACGTTGAAAAAGTTTTTCCTTAAACCTTGCGTCGGAAAAAGTAATTCTCGAAACACTTAAATTAATTTTTTTTTTTAAATTTGACTAACCACAGTCGAAGAAGGGCTGTGATCAGTCTGCACACCCATTGCTGAAAGACATAAAGCAGGCAGGCACAGTACGTGTGGTCACGTGGCCTTCTTTTCTTCGTTTTTTTTCTTTCAAATTTATGTTCCATTGTTGAAAGCAACGAGTTTTTTTTTCTTTCACTTAATAGACGCATAAAAACATATCACTTCTCTATTATTAAAAATTAATATAATAATTAATTTTTCAATTAATTTATTCATTTTATTTTAATTTTTATTAATAGTTTAGACTTTATTTACTTCAATAAAAATATTTTTATAAAATATAATTATTAAATTATAAAATAAAAATATTCTATTTATTTAATATTAAATATAAAAATTTTAAAAATAAATTTTTATTTTAAAAATAATTTATTTTTCTTCGTTATCATATTTTTAAATATCAATTTTTATCATCAATGTAATTAATATATAATTTTTTTATTAATATATACGTAAATATATAAATAATATTTTTTTTATAAAAATATCTTTCAACAAAAAAAATAAAACTTTAAATAACTAAGAATTTATCGATCACCAATATTGCACCTATATTTCTATAAAATTTTATGGTTATCTTTTTTTCATATAATTTAATCATTTATTTTCAAATATTTAATCAACTTTTTTATCACAATTTATGAGCTTTTTATGAACCCTAAAAATTATATGTCATAAAATAAAAATTAAGTAACATATTATAATATTGTGAATCTTACTTAAAACTTTCTTAGCAACATATTATCCTCGTATATCTAAATCTTTACAAATTAAGATCCATTACATTTTGATTTAAGACTCCTTACATTTTGATAAGTAAAATTTAAAATAATATAAAAAAGGGTCACAGACTAAATTAGTATCGTTAATAATTTATTTAAGGGACCTAAATAAAATAATTACAAATTTGACACATATTAAATAAAATAAAAACCTTAATTTAAATAAAAAAATGACAGGAAAATATATAATAATCTGTACTTTTTAAAATCTTACTTATTCCAACTATCTTATGATATTTACTAATTTAATTATATTATACATGTATTTTATAATATTATGGGAGTTAATAAAATCATTATCTATTTTTAAGAACCTTCAATAATTAGTATCAAAGAAATATCATGTGTTTAAAATAATTAGAATGGATATAAATTAGATAAAAATTAAAAATAAATTAAATAAGGGCCACGATTAAAAAAACACACACCGTTTGCTAACTTAGTTAATTAATCAAGGTAACAAAATATTAAGTATTAGTTATTGTGAAATTCAATTTTCATAATTCAAATTTCTTAAATTCATCACTAACATATTTAATTATTTAACAGTATTAAAATCACTACTAACATATTTAATTATTTTAAGAATTTTTTGCATTCTTTACTTTTACTTTTTATACAATATTAAAATTATATGTGACATAATAAAAATTAAATAATGGATTACCATAATTTACAAATTAAAGATTTATTTTCATAGTGTAGATTATATTTTAATTTCATAATTAGCTAAAAATTTACATGCATATATATACATGACATTAGCTAAAACTCATAATTAGCTAAAAATCATAAATTAATACGAAACATTGCAGCATTCCTATATATTAATATTATATATTAATCAATTTTTTAGTTAATATTTTTATATATAATTAACATATAATTATAATATTATATTACTAAAATAAATATTTACTCATAATATAAAATTATTATTTTTAAAAATTTATTTTATGCTATAATGGGATAAATAAAAATATTATTTTTATAATAAATTATGTTATTAAGTATTAATATTAATAATAATTATTCTATTAAAAAAATATTTAATTAATATAATATTTAAATTTAAAATTAATTACCTACTTAAATATTGAACAATGAAAAGTTAATTATTTTTAGAACTCTTTGTTACATATTAATCAAATTTTATCTAATTTTTTATAAATAATTAATATATAATTATAATATTAGATTATTAAAATAAATATTTATTTGTATAGCACGTGACTACCTAATTAATTATATTAATAGTGAATATCAATTTTAAATTTGATATAATTTAAAATAATTTTTAAACATTTAAAATTAAAGGATCAAAATTTAACCACTTAAAATCAAGGAGATATTTTATAATTTTTATTAACCTCTTCAACTATGATACAGTACCTTATCTTCAAAAGTATGATAAAATTTTTCATTCCTATCACATCCCTTACATTGAAATCGAATTATATTAAAGTGAGTTATACATTAAATTTATTTATTTATTAAATATATAATAATTTATATTAAATTTTTATTTTAATAAAAAATATTTAATTTAATAATTTATAATTCATTAATAAGATAAATTTTTTTATTAATATGACAAGATAAATTCATCCATGCCTATGATAAAATTCGCCTTCTATTAAACAACCCACATGTTTAATTAGAAAATATTATATCTCAGGTTAAGGCAAGGTTGCGACAGAATAGAATAAATTTTTCTTGCGCTCTTATTTTCAATTTTCACCTGCATTCCTTCGTATGTAGGTAGAATTTAGAATTTTAAGACTTATTTTCATGGAAAAGAATGTAAACGAAAAATTAAATATAGAAATATAGGTACAATATTGATGATCGAGAAATTCTTAATTATTTAAAGTTTTATTTTTTTTTGTTGAAAGATATTTTTATAAAACAATATTATTTATATATTTACGTATATATTAATAAAAAAATTATATATTAATTACATTGATGATAAAAATTGATATTTAAAAATATGATAACGAAGAAAAATAAATTATTTTTAAAATAAAAAATTATTTTTAAAATTTTTATATTTAATATTAAATAAATAGAATATTTTTATTTTATAATTTAATAATTATATTTTATAAAAATATTTTTATTGAAGTAAATAAAATCAAAACTATTAATAAAAATTAAAATAAAATGAATAAATTAATTGAAAAATTAATTACTATATTAATTTTTAATAATAGAGAAGTGATATGTTTTTATGCGTCTATTAAGTGAAAGAAAAAAAAATCTTGTTGCTCTCAACAATGGAACACAAATTTGAAGGAAAAAAATGGAGAAGAGAAGGTCACGTGACTACTAGCATTGTGCCTGCCTGCTTTATGTCTTTCAGCAGTGGGGGGTGCAGACTAATCACGGCCCTTCCCTGACCGTGATCAGTCAAATTAAAAAAAAAATTCAGTTTAAGTGTTTCAGGAATTACTTTTTTCGGCGCAGTATTTGAGGAAAAACTTTTTCAGCGTACAGTATTTTGGTCAAAATGCCGATTCTCTCCATCTTAAGCCGTACATGGTAATTGACTTTCAAATCATAATTATGCAAGAAAATTTTTAATATTTAAATGTTAATTTTCTTTATACCATGATTTTATTTTTTGATTGCCATACGATAGAGAAGATAAATATACAAATGATCAACTTATTACAATTATTAATTTTATAAAAATATGTCATTCATAAATTAAGCCTTTTCTAATGATTATTTTAATTTAATTTTTTCTACAAATTTCTATTTCTTGATATTTAGGAGAAATCCTCCCTTAGCAATCTTTTTGCCCTTTGCCAAACTCTTTCGAGGGTGAAAAATAGATTTTAACCGATGGAACAGAAAACCCAAATCACAGAGAAATGAAGTAGAGAACCCATATTAATAAGCCAATCCAAGTTATGGATCTTGTTTATTATAGGATTCATACCTATTTTATTAGTGTTAGATCCAAGTACTTAATTGTTCATTAATCATGTCACACAAGACTTAATTAACAATAATTTTCTCTATTAATAAATTATATTTAGTTCATAAATTATTAACAATCTCCCACTTGAATGAACATTATTTATTAATAGTAGCCATAGGAAAGATTAATGTTAATATGAAAATGGTACTTTTACATCTATTGGTCCAATTGAGAACATAGGCTTCTAATAACATAAAATATTATATTTGAAGGGATATTAATATCAAAACATACTAAACACCCAAACCTTATTGAATAACACTATAAATACATGTAGAATAAGATTTATACAACTTGATACAATTGCATGTAAATTTACATACAATGGGTCCTAACATCCACTTAAGCTACCTAACAAATATTAATAACATGAGCACAACAAATGAGACAAGATCAAAATATCTTTATAAACATGTCATAACTAGAATGTACATAAATATAGCAACATAAAATTTTATTTATAAATATCGAGATGAACACATCATAACAATGTTATATATATCAACTCCTATTAACTTAAAATATCAAAGGGCTCTATACAAACTTATATGGTTTATATATTCAATAAAAGTTCCTGCTATTAAACTTTGGGTTAGTGGATTTGCAAGCATATGGTCAATGGAAATGTGCTTCATAGTAGTAACATGCTCGCATATGTTCTCTCTCACATAGTAGTATTCCACATCGAAATACTTTGAATAAGTAGAACTTTTGTCAGTAAAAGAGAAACTCATAGTAGCAAAGTTGTTTTAGAAAATGATTAAGGGTTCGACAATACTTTCCATAAAATGGAACTAAAAATGATAATTCCTTGACTATATAGCTTGATGAGAAGCTTCATAATAGGTGACATACTCTACTTTCATGGTAAAGGTAGTAATAATTAATTGCTTGACGCTTTTTCATGACACAATATATCTAGACAATATGAAGATATACTTAGATATAGGCTTTAAATCATCTAGATAACTAATATAGTTTGATTCTAAGTAGCCTATAATGTTAAAATCTCTCAATCCTTTATAAGTTAACATAAAGTCCTTCATACCTATAGGTATCTTAAAACTCCTTTTACAATAGTCTAGTATCTCTGACTTAGATTACTTATGTATCTCCTAAGTACACTAATAGCAAATGTAATATCATGTTGTGCACACATTAGGTTACTTTCGACTGATGCATATGGGACCTTTTTCATCATTTCTTTTTCTTAATTAGTTTGAGGACATTGGGCTTTTGTAAAAACTTCATCTCTTTGAATAGGCAAATTAGCTTGAAAGCAAGTAAATATGTTAAATTTTTTTAGAATTTTCTTGATATACGACTTTTGATATAAGTCAAGAATACCTTAGGACTTATTATGAAGTATCTCAATGCTTAGAACAAATAAGACATCTCCTAAATCTTTCATTTCAAATTGATGTGATAGCCATTGGTTGATCTCAGCTAGCAAGTTCAAGTTGTTACTCACTAGGAAAATGTCATTTACATATAGAATTAGAATTGTAAATTTGCCAACACTATATATCATATAAATACAATAGTCCATATTATTCTCCTCAAATCTAAGAAAGGTAACTATCTAATGAAACTTAAGATATCATTGCTAAAAAGCTTATTTTAAATCGTATATGAATTTTTTTTAATTTACACACTAAATGTTCTTTATTTTTCTCTCAAAATCCATCTGGCTATTGCATGTACACAATTTTAGATAGATCACTATTTAAAAATGCTATTTTCACACCTATCTAATATAACTCTAGATTAAAGTAAGCAATAAGAGCTATGATAATTCTAAAAGAATCTTTTCTTGATACTCGTGAGAAAGTTTCTTTATAATCCACTCATTTTCTTTAAGTGTAGCCTTTAGCCATAAGTTTGGCTTTATATCTTTTAATTTGCCTTTAAGAGTCATGCTTGGTCTCGAAGATCCATTTACATCTGATCAGCTTGCAATTTGTAAGTAATTCCACCAGGTTCCATACTTGGTTTTGCCTATCTATATCCCATATTTGGTTTTTATCCTACATTAGTGAGAAAGTTTCTTTATAATCTACTTTTTCTTTTGAATGTAGCCTTTATCCATAAGTTTGACTTTTTATCTTTTAATCTACCCTTAAGCATCACATTTAGTATTGAAGACCCATTTACATCTGATTAGTTTGTAATTTGTAAGTACTTCTATTAGATCCTACATTTGTTTTTTTTATCTATTGAAGCTAATTCATCCTCTATTGTAGTGATCCATTGAGGAGAATTAGAACTAAAAACTGCTTGAGAAAATGTGATAGGATCAATATCTTCATTTAAGTCATACTTGTGTACTTGTAAATACACCATGTAGTCATTTGATATTACCATTCTATACTCTTTAAGTGATCTCGTCAATCAAACTTCTATGTCAAAATTGTCATTTTCCTTTAAAGGTTGTAACATATCATTTTATAAAGGACCAAAAGATAAAAAAACTAGCAAATTGAGATACTAAAAGAATGATAATTCTTTCTTCTTTGAAATTTGTAATATATGATGTCTGACTCCTATTGTCTAACTCATCTTCAAAGTAGATGGCTCTATCAAATTCAATAACCTGGGTGGTATTAGTTGGATAATAAAATCTATTACCTCTAGAACCAATAAAATAACTAACAAAGAATCCACATATTGTTTAAGAATCAAATTTTCTAGTAGCAAGAATGCACGACTTCATTTTTGCTTTATAGTCCTAAATAAGAAAATGACTCAAAGCTAGTTTCTTGTCATTTAGTAGTTTATATGGAGTCTGGATACAAATTTACTTGGTACATAATTTAGTATATAGCCTACAATTTTCAATACTTTTCCCTATAAGAAGTCCAAAAGTATAAAATAGAAGAGCATGCATTTGACCATATTAAGAAGCATTCCATTTCTCCTTTTAGTTACCCTATTATGTTTTACTATACTAGGCATAGTATAGCTAGCTTTAATACCGCACTTTTGAAAATACCTAGCAAAAGGATCTGACTTCCTCTCAGTCTTATCATATTTGTCATAATACCTTTTTTCTTAATTAAATTAACATATTTAATTTTCTTATTATATTTAAGCTTGACTGCTACCTTGAATGTCTTGAATGCATCCAAAGATTTTAACTTTTTTGGAAGCAACTTAATCCATTTAAACCATAAATAATCATCGATGAAAGTGATAAAATATCTCTGAAATTTCATTACTATAGATATGATGAGACCATAGATGTCAGTATGAATAAGTTCCAATACCATTTGCCCTCTAACTCTCTTTCCTTTTTTGGCCTTAACAGTGGGCTTTCTTTTGATACAATTTATACAAGTGCCTAAATCATAGAAGTTAAGACTGTGTAAAACACATTTTTTTATCAACTTTTGAATTCGATATCTAAAAATGTGACCTATATACCTACGCCATAACGTCAAGGAGTTTTCTTTGATTTTATTTCTTTTCTTCCCTACTATTGTATTAATACTATTAAGGGAACTAAAATCCAAACTTAACCTATATAATTCATCTATTAGTTCACTAGTATCTGTTATAGTTAAGTCTTGGAATATATTCACTTTCTTAGCTCCAAAATTACAAGAGCAGCTTTAGAGATCTAGGGTTACAACTAATATTAGGTTTCCTTTTATAGAAGCCATAAAAATCACATCTTTCAATACAAGCTCACATTTAGTAAACAATCACAAAAATACATCCCCAATAAGCTTTACTTTTACTTTCTTACCATTTTTCACTTTGATAATTAACTTATCATTATTTGGCTTTCTAGAGTTTTTTCGATGATTGTGAAAAATTAGTAATGTGAATTGTGGTACAAGTATCTAGCCACCACTAATTTGATGGCATATCTACTAAATTGGATTTAAAACAAACATTGGCCCAGTCTTCTCTTATTATCCTATTTAGTGCTTTTTCAAAGATTTGTTGCATAACAATTAAGAAAAAATATATCAACCATTAATGTATGTGCAACATAATTATTCTAATGTTTTCCTCACAAAATTTAAATATACAACCTTGTATAGTATCATGTAATAAAATCAAATATAGAAAGGCATTTTAAACTTGATAACACATTACAAAAATAAAGTGTCACTCCTAAAAATTAACATTGAAAGGTATTTAAATATTTTAGATGTATAACACTTAATTCTATACTTGCACTATAACAAAAAAACTGTATTGATAACAAAAAGTCAAAAGGCATTTAATATCATTAATAGAGCCTTTCCTTTTTAAAATAATTTTTCCTATCAAAGTTTAACAAAAACTCATCCAATTGGCCCCACAAAGGTTCACACGTAATTACTTATGGCATAATGCAAGTAATTTGTAATTTTCATTTAACAAAACAACACTTTGAAAATTATTAAAATGTATAAATAATATCCAAAAGTTCCATAAAAATTTCAAATGATGGATGACATAGCAAAAAACACATAGGAAAAATTTAGGATAAAAATAAGTCCATTTAATATCCAAATAAAATTGATAAAAAATAATTAAAATTATTCTTATGCAAAAAAAAGTTCATCAAATAGTATTTGGAGAGTAAAGCATGACGGTATCTTCAACACCCCCAATTATTATTGATAGGGTCATATGTAGCCCTCATGTATTAATTGCACAATTAGTCAAGGCATGTCCCATGCTAGAAGCCATCTTCTTTACCTAAGTTACAAAGTTTCAAGTCTCAACCAAGTTAACTTGGACTACAACCCAGCAAGTTTATTATCCAAAAATCATGATTTTCAATGCATTTTTCACCTAGAATTTTCCTTTTATCCAAATCCTAACTAATCAGTATCAAACTCCCTCAAAATGCATTATCATAAGGAATTTCATGAAAAATTCAAACCTTTAATAACAATTATAGAGGTTCTTATATTTTAGGAAGTAATGTCTTCGTATTTCCTAGGTTTTAGAATCACAATTGTCCTATATGTAATAGTAAGAGTCATTCTATGATGTTTTATATAATTAAAAAATCTTCAATCCATAATCCTAATGTCTTATGTGGTTCTAAGAAAACACCCAATTTTGGAGAACTAATGTTTGTGGATTTTATCTTCTTATAATATCTTATGCTTAATTCTAATCCATAATTATGCAGTTTTTATAGTTTTGGAAAAGGCCAAAAAATACATCTAGATCCTAGCATTGTAGATGGTTTTTCTCAACTAAGAGGAAAGGAAAAACAAAACTACTAACATTCGTATCATTATTTTTGAAAAATAGCATGCCTAGAAAGAACAAAATATAAATAGTTGTACTTATAAGGAATTGCTATATATCCATAGGAAAAAACTAACTATTTCCAAAATCAAAAAATTATCAATAAGGATTCATAGCAAAACCTTAATTACCAATGCAAGTCATAAAGCACAAATTCATAATCACACATATATACATGTAATTGATAAACAATTTTAGTTTTAATCATTGGCATAAATTCTATGAGAGGGCCAATAATATCCATCCAAATTTCCTCTAGAATCAACCATAATCAAAAGTTATAATCCAATTCCAATACCAATTGCAAGAAAATTTGTAATATTTAAATGTGACTTTTCTTTACACCACAATCTTGGCTTTTGATTGCAATATGATAAAAAGGATAAATATATAGATGATCAACTTATTACAATTATTATTATAAATACTTGTTATTCATAGTTCAAGCCTTTTCTAATGATTGTTTTACTTCAATTTCTCTAGAAATTTCTATTTTCTAGTGTCCAAGAGAAACCCTCATTCAGTAATTTCTCTATCTTTCACCAAACTCTTTTGAAAGTGAAAAATAGATTTTGATCAATGGAACACAAAATCCAAACTAGAGAGAAGTGAAATAAGGACCCATATTAATAAGCTAATCTAGATTATTGATCCTATCTATCATAAGATTCATATTCATTTTATTAGTGTTGGATCCAAATACCCAATTGCTTATTAAGTATGTCACATAAAACCTAATTAATAATAATCTTTTCTACTAATAAATTATGTTCAGTCCATAAATTATTACAAATTATGCCCATAATCAACCTTCTTAATGAAAGTTTTCACTATAACTCTAATGTTATATTATATATTATATAATGTATATTGAAATAAAAAATATTGATGAAAAGTATGAAGTAACTTTGATCTTTATGTTATAAATAAATACATGAAGTTCTTATCAAAATTTCTAAGCTCATTTAATTATCACAATTTTATTGAAGTTTAAGATAAGCAGTTGGCTTAATGTTTTTGAATTATTAAATTCAAATATAATCAAAGATAATTTAGCTTGAATTACTCTTGAATAAAGTTGATCAAATATAGATTAAGTAATGAATTCAAATAAATAATTGACTTTATGTTTATGTGTTTAAATAAGTATTATTGTTGAAATTGATATTTATTTTGTGTAATCAATATTGAAAAATATGGAATTTAACATCATAGTGTAAAATATTTCATTACAAAGTGAAGTTTAATTTATTCAACTCATGTTTTAGGTTCAAATTTAATATATATATTCCAAGTATGTAATATTGAAATGTAATATTCCTATATTTAATTCAATATATATATTCCTAAAAATATTTTTTAAAATTTTCAAATATATTATATGTTCATGTTTAATTCACATTTTATATTTTTAAAAATCTTATTACTTTTTCAAAAAATACCCTTATTAATTTTTTAAATCATAATAAATTATAGATTTAATTAAAAATATATGAATAAAATTTTTTGAAGACTTAATAAATTAATAATTTGAATTCTATTCAATTAAAATGTAATAAATAATTTAATATAAAAAATATTGAAATTTTTAAGAATTTGAATTTGAATTTTTCATATAATTAATTATATAAGTAAATTAAAAGTACATTTTTTTTAATATCAAGATATTAGTTTCATATGACTCACACATTTAAACTTTTATTTTTTTACTTTGTAAAGCATTAAAACTTATAAAAAATTATAAATTTTATGTAATTAAGATAACTTTAAAAACATATATTACATGTGAAAATGCAATAATAATCAATGTAATCATACAAATCAAAATTTAATATATTAAAGTTACTTTATGAATTCTTTTTTTAATATATCATGAGATTATATATAAATTAATAGGATTGCAATTTAGAATTTGCTTATTAATTTTTTTACTTATTTAGTGTAATTATATTTGTTATCATGAAAAAATTAAAAATTAAAAATAGAGGTTAAAAGTGAAAAATAAAAATATAATTTTTTTAAAGTAAATTAGGGTTGAAATTTAGAAATTACTTATTTTTTTTACTTATTAGTATAATTATCATTAAAAAAATTGAAAATAAAAAATATAAATTAAAAGTGAAACAAGAAAATAAAGTTTTTTCAAATTAAATTAGAATATAAAAAATAAGAATAAAATTATCCATTTATTTTTGTATCTATTCTCATAAAATAAAAATTTGAGATACCTACCTTTCTTCGTAGGAATATTTAAAGAAAATATTAAATTTTAAAATATTTTTGAGAATATTATATTTTTAAGTAAATTTTTTAAAATTTTAAACTAAATATAAAAATATAATATTTTTATAAAATATTTTTAAAAATATTAAAAATATTTCGTTAACCAAATACCGTTATATCTAAGTGAATTACTATTTGTATATTAGAAAAAAACTAGCTTAGTTTAAACTTTTTTTAAATTATTAGTCCATTAATTTTTTTTGGTACTCACCAAATATATCACTGTCACTTTTTTGGGGTTCCGATTTGGAACAGTAGTCAGCAAATTTTCGAAAGAATTTCCATACGCACGTAATGATAATTTGATTGCATTAAATTTCAGCACAAGCTACACGTGCCCCCCCAATCAATCTCACCTATTGTATAAATCTCCGCGGCGCCTCCTCTTCTCCCCAGCTTCCAGCCTTGAGCTATTTGCTTACACGAGCCTGAGAGCACAACCAGTTAAGAACCTCAGTTCTTTTTCTCTACCGATCAGAAAATCAGAAAGCTCATTTCTTCTCAAATTCCTCAGAACCTATAACAATGGCTTCCTCAGTTCTTGGAACTAGTTTTCTTCCCCTCCTTCATTCTCATGAAAACAACTTCTTTTCGATCAATTCTCCACATCTAAGTACCAAAGCTTCTCCCACCAACCTGCAAAGGGTATGTATAATTTATAGAAGTTCGAACTCCTGTAACTTCCAGTGAATTATAATTCACAAAAAAAATGCAATAAATAATTTTTTTTTCTTTTATTTTCAGGGAAATCGAGTCATGGCTATTCAAGTGGATAATGCTGCTGATGAAGAGAGCACTACGTTGAGGAAATGCTTTGAAACCAGATCTCTGAATTTCTCAGGAGTTAAGCCTGTTACTCCAGTTTTAGATACCATAAACTATCCCAATCACATGAAGAACCTATCCGTTCAGGTAACCAAACAAAAAACTTGCACTGAGTTCTTCTGTTTGGTTATGATGAGGAATTGCTTTGCTGTATATTTTTCCATGTTTATGTCAATATTGAAATGCAGGAACTTGAAATTCTGGCGGATGAACTGCGAGAAGAGATAGTATACACGGTGTCCAAGACCGGCGGGCATCTGAGTTCGAGCCTGGGTGTGGCTGAGTTAACTGTTGCACTTCACCATGTTTTCAATACTCCTGAAGACAAAATCATTTGGGATGTCGGTCATCAGGTATTTCATTAAACAACATCACGTTTTCCGAAGAAATAATTCATGTTTGGTTCTTAAGAAATATCAGCTTAGTTCTAACATATTTTGTGAACGTGCAGACCTACGCTCATAAGATTTTAACTGGAAGAAGATCAAGAATGCATACAATAAGACAAACAAGTGGACTTGCTGGATTTCCGAAGAGGGATGAGAGCGTGCACGATGCCTTCGGAGCTGGTCATAGCTCCACCAGCATTTCAGCTGGCTTAGGTACATTAATTCACTATCAAAGCAGAAAACTATTCCATTTAATGTATTGATTAATCGAAGTCAGTTTGATCAACCTTCAACGATTCAGGTATGGCGGTTGCAAGAGATTTAATGGGTAAAGAGAACCACGTGGTATCAGTGATAGGGGATGGAGCAATGACGGCAGGACAAGCATATGAGGCAATGAACAACGCAGGATTTCTCGATACTAACCTTGTTATAATCTTGAATGACAACGAACAAGTTTCGCTTCCGACAGCAACCGTGGATGGCCCAGCTCTTCCCGTCGGTGCTCTTAGCCGAGCCCTCACTAGGCTTCAAACGAGCAGGAAGTTCCGTCAACTGCGTGAGGCCGCAAAGGTACATAGCACATCAATAATTTCAATCACATCATCCATCAAATCATATCTCTGCTATTATCTGGGAGATGGATTTTAAAAAAAAATTTGGACTCTGGCCAGAGTCTAATAATAATAGGCTTGGTTAAAGTAATTGAATAAAGTGGACACCATCGGATCACTAGATGCCGAAGAGTTGGTGGGTATTAAACGAGTATCAAATTTTTTTTCTATTAATTTAATATCAAATTTAAAAAGTTCACTCCAAATCAAAATTGAAAGATTTTATTTACATTAATATAATGCTGAAAGAATCGAAGAATATGAAATTAATACCAATTTTTTAAGTTAATATTAATTTGATGTAAAAAGAAGTTTATTGGTACTAATTTAATACCATCAGCATTTTCGGATAGTGACATGATGATTTATTCTTGAATAAAAATCTAACCAAAGCTTCCGTGTGTGCAACAAAAAATTCCAAACGTTTAAAGCATGGCTCATACTCAATTTTGTTCGATCACATGTGAAGAGTCAATTTGTCGCATTGATATTGATATTTTGGGCTGTTCTGTTCTATTTGGGCTTCAAGTTAATACAATAAAAAAATATAGTCAATTTAAAAAATATTGGTAATATGATATTTAAATTCATAAACATTGAAATGGAAAAAAAATTGATGTAATTATTTTAGTTTCACCACTAATATATCAAAAAATGAAACTAATAATGTTCTGACACACATGTCTGGCAAAAACTGGACAGGGAGTCACGAAGCAGATAGGAAGCCAAGCACATGAATTTGCTGCGAAATTGGATACATGTGTAAAGGGAATGGTGGTTGGGTCTGGCGCGTGTCTGTTTGAAGAGCTGGGCCTCTACTATATCGGCCCAGTAGATGGCCATAATGTGGACGACCTCGTACATGTACTCAAGAAGGTTAAGTTAATGCCAGCCCCAGGACCTGTTCTTATTCATGTCATCACTGAGAAAGGAAAAGGCTACCGTCCTGCTGAAAGTGCACCTGACAAGATGCACGGTACTGTAATAAATATAAACGTTCTTGATCAATTCCTAATGATGATGATGATTCATGCAGCCAATTCCATTAACAATTGGCATAATGGGTTTCTGCTTCTTGATTTGTTGTGTAGGTGTTGTGAAATTTGACCCGAAGTCAGGGAAGCAGCTCAAGTCCAAGACAAACACAAAATCATACACCCAATACTTTGCAGAGTCATTAATAGCAGAAGCAGAAATTGATGACAGAATCGTGGGCATCCATGCAGCAATGGGCGGCGGCACCGGGCTCAACTTATTCCAAAAGCGCTTCCCGGAACGGTGCTTTGACGTTGGGATCGCCGAGCAACATGCAGTGACTTTCGCCGCCGGCTTGGCCGCCGAAGGCCTTAAGCCCTTTTGCGCAATTTACTCTTCTTTTCTGCAGAGAGCTTATGATCAAGTGGCGCATGATGTGGATCTTCAGAGACTTCCGGTTAGGTTTGCTATAGACAGGGCTGGACTTGTGGGTGCGGATGGTCCCACCCATTGTGGAGCATTTGACACGACTTTTATGGCTTGTTTGCCAAACATGGTGGTGATGGCTCCTTCGGATGAGACTGAGCTCATGCACATGGTTGCCACAGCTGCAGCCATTGATGATAGGCCCAGCTGCTTCAGATACGCCAGAGGAAATGGTGTGGGCTCCTTTCTTCCGCTAGACAACAAAGGAACGCCATTAGAAGTAATTAAATTTAACATATTATCAATTTTCTTCTGAAATTCCTGTCATATTTGTTTTTTAATCCCAAAATATGAATAATTGCTGATTGAGAGTTTGAAATATAGGTTGGTAAAGGAAGGATATTGAAGGAGGGAAGTAGGATGGCTCTAGTTGGTTATGGTACAATGGTTGGGAGCTGCATGGAGGCAGCAAAGCTTCTAGAAACTCTAGGGGTCTCAGCAACTGTGGCTGATGCCCGGTTTTGTAAGCCTCTGGATGGAAATTTGATGAGGCAGCTTGCTAAAGAGCATGAAATTCTTATCACCGTTGAAGAAGGATCCATTGGAGGATTTGGTTCTCATGTTTCCCATTTCCTTGCCTTGAATGGCCTCCTCGATGGAAATCTCAAGGTATAATCTCTATCCCAATACCCAATCATTTTTCCCATTTCTTGCAAATGCAAATTTTCAATCTCACTCCTGGGCCCACAATCCCTTTTCATGTATTTGTGTCTATCTTTTTCCCCCTTAACATTGATGGTAAGAATGTTCCAGCCTAAAATAGTGTGTGCTTGGTGCAGTGGAGAGCCATGACACTTCCAGACAGATACATCGAGCATGGATCACAAAGAGATCAGATTGAAGTGGCTGGGCTGAGTTCAAAGCATATAGCAGCTACTGCCTTGTCGTTGACTGGTCAGCAATGGGATAGCCGTTTGCTTCTCGGCCTATAGACATCGATTTTAATTGCAATCCTCTAAGCTGTAAAATCTATGGGCCAGGATTCATACGAGTGTTGGCTTTATTCATATGATTGTAAATAGCAATTTACAATAATGGCCAAGATTGAAATTCAAAAGTTGAAATTACCAAGGATTCTTCTGCATCTTGTTCATATCTTACAACTTAATATATTCTCAATGAATCAAAGGGTTTTAGACTTTTAATTTGAAAATCGTATTTAAAAATAAAAATAAAAAAATAAAAATAGTCCAGTGCGTCTGTGAACAGTAATTTTCAATTAAATAATTGGAGATGTATTTAACATGAGAAATAAATAGCATGAGTAAGAAAATATAGTTTGATTGAATCACAATTCATCTTTCAACACATCTGGAATTTTCAGACAAATTATGCTTTGAAGCTGCCTATCAAAATGAAATTTTCTTTGAATGTTCTAGGAATTGGGCTTTGCGTGTTATTAGCCACTGGGCTCAATCAAACTTCTGCGAATTGGGCTTAGCACATTATCATTAGTAACTGGGCTTCCTCTAACATGTGATTGGGCCTTCTGTCTCCTCCTGTTTCAAGGTAACAATTTGGTGGATTACGATGGCAATGCTTCGTGAACTAGAAGAAGAAAGTAAAGAAAATAGCTGATGCTCTGAATTAAATGTAAAAATTAATTATTAATAAATTTAACTCATTAATTTGTAATTTTTTCTGTATAAATAAAAAGAAATGAATACAAGTAAATAGGGGGGAAAAAACTTCCTCAATGCCTCATCCGCATTGAGTAAAATATGCATTCAAAATTTTAATGAGGATATGTATGGAGACTAAGAAAATTTGATCTAAGCATTTGAATATGCCGATAAATTCAAATGGAAACAGAAATGAAAATATTAATTTCTTTTAATGTCATCTCATTGTCATTTTTATAATATAAATAATTTTTAAAAATTAACGTATTAATTTTTAAAATATCTTAAGTAATTAAAAAATAAATTTATTTATAATTAGTGAATGGAACAACGAGACGTTCTAATTAACATGCTTAATATGTACTTCCTTGGTTTTGGAGAAAAATTTGTTTTTATTTATCTACCATTTTAAAAAATTAAAATTATATTTATTATCTTCTTTTAAATATTTATTTTATTATTTAAATAAATATTGAATAAATTTATTTATTAGTTAATTTTTAATAAAAAATATACTAATAAATTATAAATTATCTCTTATTTTTAAATTTTTATACATTAATTTTAATCGATACTTTAAATAATAGGGAATGGTTATTTTCTCGTCAACTAGTAATGTTAGACACTCACATTTCCTTTAAGGTGGCACATAAGAAGTGTTGAATTGATATGGAACAAGATAAGTAGTTCAATTGGGCTTCATTATTGATTTTATCTTAATTTTATCTTGGCCATCAACTTTACACGGGTATTCTAAAATTGGGCTTCATTATTGATTTGGTAAGATAAGTAGGTTAAAATCTTAGTAGTTCAATTGATCAAATCAAATGATTCAATTATCTTTCATATTTTTATATATAATTTATTATATATTATATATTATATATGTATATATTTTATTACTATATTTTTAAAATAATAAATAAATATTAATTTTATTATAATTTAAATAATCATTCAACATAATTTTAGTTTAAATAAAAAGCAAATGATAAAATTTTTTTCTTTAATTTAAATTAATTTTATATAAATTTTAGTTTAATGATCATTGAAAATGATAAAAATATTAATTTATAACAAAAATTATTTATCCTAATTCTTATAATTTATCAAGAATTAAGAAAGATTTTTTTTTCTTTTAAAATTCTTGAATTTAAATATAAGAATTTTAAAACTTGTTAATTCATATTGGATTGGGGTTAAACCTTATTATTTTGTTGAAAAAAATCGAGGCGGATTAACTGAATTACCAATTCAATCTCAAATTTTATTGTATTGGATCAAACCAATCCAAATTTTTAACAAAATTGAATTTGAAGATTGAATCAATCTAATCTAATTTTGAACCTAAGTACCAATCCCATTAGTCGAACCAGTGGACTTGGGATTCCAAAATAGTGCTTAGCACCACAAGATGACAAGGAATTCAAACAAATTCAATGCTGTAAGCAGTTCTGGAACACGCCCCCCCCCCCCCCCCCCCCCCCCGTCTTTTCTTTTGGTGACTCGGTCAACGGAAGAGGTGATAAATAATTCTTACTCCTTAGACTTCAACGTGCAAGAATTTCTGTAATAAAACAAGGGAGTAGTACTATCAAACGCACCGCCCACGCTCAGAGGGGCGCTGATTTGTTGCCTTCTGGCTCGTGGCATTGGCAAACCAGTATATTCAATGTTCTCCACTATGCGCACGTTACATCTGAGTTGACGTCACTAAAATGTAAGATACATTTTAAATGTTTAAATGAAATATTATATTATAATTATTAATAAAAATAAAATTTCAAAATCAAATAAATAATAATTAATTAAAGATTATTTTAAATTTTAATTATTTATTTTATTAAAAATTTTAATATTTTATTATTATTTAAAATGTAACTTATATTTTAGAAGAGTGAGATTCATAATTGGATATTCCACTTATTCAACTTTGGCCAAAATATATGCTAAAACTTTTAAACATAATAAATGAATAAAGAGATTAACTGAATTATGACATAACGGAGAAGTATTTGGTTGCATTAAATGAACCGGTTTCTAAAGTGTAAAGTGGAATGTTATAGCAATTGGCAGTAAATTAAGAGTTCAGAATTTGATGAATAATAATAAATTAAAATCAATTTTTAAATTTATAATTAATTACTCTCTTTTTTTTATCAATGATTGTAATTTTCACTATTTTCTAAAATTATATCTTATATTTTAAAGAATTTTAACTCTTATTAAATATGTACAAATTATGTGTGATATAACTTTAAATACTCGATTGGCCCAAAGTCAACCAGATTTATTCATAGTTGGCCCAACTTGCTTTAAACTTAATTTATTTTAACGATCCAATGATAATTAGGCCTATATATATATATATCAATCTATACAAATTTACATGTCCACTACAATAATTCATCATTAAATAACCTTTTATTACATTAATTTAAGTACTACATCTCTATATAAATACAGGCATGCAGCCAGTAAAAATGTTTTTCACTGTCACTTTTGTCTTTGTACTATTCTCTCCTCCCGGTTTACTTATTTAATCCCAAAACTCCAACTTCCATCAAGTATCTCTGATATATTTACTCAAGCTTGAGGTCAATCCTGATAAATCAAGATCTATCCATGTGCATTAGAATAATAATAAAAAAATTTGAAAAGGTTTTTAATAATGTGGAAGTATTGCATTAGCATAATCTAAAATTAAAGAAGTACAAAATTAATAAAATATAAAAAATTAATATGATTTAATTTTTAATCTATTTTGCAAAATTTATTAAGAGGAATCAAAGATAAAAATATTGTGAAGTATTTAATTATTCTCAAATTTATACACTCAATATATCTAAAATACAAAATCTTCTTCTAATTAGTCATATATATTCTCATTAATGATGTAAATACTCTTCCTTTAATGTAAATAATTTCACTAGAAAAGAGTAAGAATTAATTATGCAATGGGATTACATTTAAAATCTCAAGTTCCATAAAATTACAAATACAAATTATCTTATCTCATATATTGTTCTCTTTAACTAATTGTTCATACTTAAAAAATATAACATATTTATAAAACTTCAAAATTTGGTTAACAAAGAAAATCCTAATTTAAAATAAAAATAATAATTAATTGATAATAATTTTAATTTAAATAATATAATAATTTACAAGATAAAATGATTATCAATTGACATTTATTAACATTAAAATTTGAATCAAATAGGAATGGAGTGCATTCATGTGTAATAAAAAATGAAAAATTATATATCACTTTCCTGCTTAGCGTACAACTAAGAATCATCAGTAATAATAATCGTTTTCCACTATAATTGTGACGCAAATTATTAGTTTGCTATTGCATACTTTGTTATTATAAATTAGCTAATTATTATTAAGTAAATGCTACCAATAGTACTAAAATTGTTATCAAATATTAATTACTATTTTCAAACTACTTAAATTCATGAATTCAATATAATTTATTAAATATTTTGTTTAAAATTTTAATAACAACTAATGTTCCTCTCTTCTTTTATATAATATAATCTCTTTATTTTTTTCATTAACTATATCATTAAATTTTCAAATAATTTTTTTAAAAAATTACATTAAATTTATAAATTTTAATAATTTGAGAATAACGATTAATGTTTAACAGCAGTTTTGAAGTTATTGTTGGCATTACCTTATTATTATAAAGGATATGAACGTCGTGAAATGAAATACATATATATCAATAATTTTGTTAACATATATATATATATATATATATATATATATATATATATGTGCACGTTAAATTAATTGGGCATATATTGGGGATATAAAATACATGTTTGTTGCTTCTCCCAAAATGTATTCTGACATGTTACTCGGTGAAGGGTCAATTAATTTCCTATCCTAGTGAATTGGAAAAAAAAAACAAAAACAAAAAACGACCACCATGTGTTTGGTATCTGTTATTTGTTGACGTTGGGGGTTACGAATTCATTGTTTCCGACCCGTACTATATTGAAAAGCGAGAAGACAAAATAAAAGAAGAAATAAAAAAATATATAACAATTTTATATATATTAAAAATAAAATTTAAAATTAATTTGTAAATATAAATTAAAAAATATCATTAAATATAAGAGAGAGATGATAAGCTACATTTATAAATTTTAATTTAACATATATATATATAATTTAAAATTTAATTTCTGATTGAAATTTATAATATTTTAAAAAAATAACGGAACAAAAATATCCTTGATACAAGGTTGAATGGAGTGAATCAATTAGAGATGTCATTATCCTTAAACTCCAAAGACTAGTTCTAATTAGGTCAACATTGGATACGTAAATAATAGAGATACGGGGTTTGTCAAGAAATGCCGAAAGTTAATATACCTTGAGAAGTAGGTCATGCAGCCCCGCGCGAGGACGTACTAAATTAATTGTAATTTGGTTTCCATTCTTACAATAAGACGAAAATAGCCTTTTCCGGACTATTAATTTCAACTTTCAACAACTCTCCCTCCCATAATCCCATTATGGACCCATCACCGAACCGGACCCGCGTCATCGCCACCAACATCCTTCTCCATCTATTCTTTTTATTTTAATTTCTTTTATTTCATCATGCCACCGCCCAAGAAAGCGACCACCAGATTCAAAGCACTATTTCTTTTTGTTTTTCTTTAGAAATTTATTTATGATATATTAGTGTTGAATTGTTTTGGTTAAAACTGTCCATCATTGTGAGCTAAGACTCAAAGCCGACTTTCAGATAAAATAATTTATCTCTTCCTGCAGCACTTCATATATTTAGTTTTTAATATAGCCAGGTGATGAGGTTGCCAATCATGTTCAAATATTGGGCAGACTTCCATAACCCCAACAACTTTTTTAGAGTCATATGTGCCCAAAAAAAAGGTTAAGGGCAATGAAGAAATTTGACTCCTTCAAGCATTGAAATTCATGAATTTTTTAAAAATGTATAAAATTCTTCAAATTATTAAATTAATTTTTAAATAAAAAATTAAATGGATAAAAAAATCCAGAACTTTAAACTTCTTTTTATTTTATCTGTGAAATTTAATGGTTTTTGACATAACTAATTATTCTTGATATTCATATCCTTAAAAAGGTCTCTGTTCTCTGTGTGTTATAGTCTTCGCCTTGAGTAGGGTATGCTTTTATCACAAATGAAATAAATACATCTACTTCTTACTTACTACTAACAACTTTACCTGAGAAAGAAAGGCCACAACGAATTGAGAATTGAGAATTCGGAATTTTTGTTTCTTTTACCATTGTAGCCATGGAAATCAAATTTTCACTGAAAAAGAAAATTTATAAATCTATTAACTCTTTAAAAGCATATATATAACGTTTGAAATGGAACTCAAGCTCTAAAACTCTTAAAAAAGAAAATTACAATATTGATACGGGGCCAAATAAATATCCAAAATAGAAATTTCCTGGAAAAATCAGAGTCCGTCCTTTTGGCCGCGACTGTATAATTGGTTGACGAAAGTAGCTCTAAGAATCTAACGAGATAATCGTGATGCATCGCATCAAAAGATGGAAAATGGTTCAATACGACTCGGTCATGTACTGCATGTGGCAGGCTGACAGTGACTCCTGCTGGCATTTGTTATGATCTCGAGGGTAAATTTGTCCAAACACAAAGAATTATTTAAAATTTTTTATTCCTGTTTATATATTATTTTAAAATTTTAAATTATATTTATTATTTTTTAAATACTATTTTGTTACGTAAATAAATTTTCAATAATTTTATTACTAATTAATATTTAATAAGAATATGTTAATAAATCAATATTATTTTTTAAAATTAAAATTATTTATTATTTTTTAATTTTTATACGTCAATTTTAAAATGCTGCTTAGAAAGAAAAAAAAAAGAGCAATCCCATCTTCCTAACTCGGACGCAAAACGGAAATCAATGTACCTAATATTCAGTTCCCAGCCCACCTTAGTTTCAGTTTGCCTTCCCAACGCTCCGGCTCCGGTGATGAACTTTACGGTACACCTCCCTGATTTTGCCACTTGCAGTGTTACAATTTTACTTTTTAGATATAAAATAAGATAAGGTAAGATAAGGCAATCATTTTTATTATTTTAATTTAGTCCAAAATATTAATATCAATTTAATCTTTCAACTATTCAATCATATGCGATCAAATTGTTGTGTTAATATGTCATTAAAATAATTAACAAATTTACTGACATAATAATTAATTTTTAAATAAAAATGATAAATATGTAATTATATTATATTATTATTTTAACATTATCCTCTCAATAAATTAGTTAAGAATTTAATAACAATATTAGTATTTGAAAGCTTCTCTTATGGAATAATCAATTGGTTATGGAGTTGGGTATGTGAGAACTGAAAATTAGGTTTAGTTTATTTTGATAGAAAATATATTATGAATTTATAATTTTATTCATTTGTATTTATAGTTATAGTATATTAAAATAAAAATATTCAATTTATTTAATATTAAACATCATAGAAAATAATATTTCTATTTTAAAATGGATAAAAATTCTTTAGGTAAAATATTTTTAACAAAATAAACAAAATCTTATGGAGCTTTATTATATTCTTGATTTTAACCCCCAATATTTTGGTAAACCCTTCAACAATTAAAATATTATAATAAAATTTCAAAATTGATATATGCACTAAAAATAAAATTTAAAATTAAGTTTTAAATTTTTAATATTGATTGAAATAATATATTTAATGATAATATTTAATATTTAATTTTAAATCCTATTTTCACTGCATATGATATTATTGTCTTAAAATTTGTTGGAAGCGATCAGTTGCTGTCTTACAAAAAAAAAGGAAAAAGAAAAAAAATTAGTTAGAGGCAGAGAAATAGTTGGCCCTCCGTAATCTTAATTAGGTCCTCTTTCCGGATGTAGTAATAAATTTTAAGGCTCATTCAACAAATGAAAAGGAATAATAAGCTTTTTCTTACGGCCGGGGAAGATACATGGAACCTCATATATATATATATATATATATATATATATATATATATATATATATATATATATATATATATATAAGAGTGATTAAATTATAAAATATATATAAAAAATAAAATTGAATTTTAAATATAATAAAAAAAATTTAAAATTTAAAATATTAAATACCATTTAAATGAAAATTTCGATGACGAACCTCAAATGTATGATTGAGCTTGGCCACTTTCCAATCTCGTGCCATCAGGCTAGTGGTGCATTGTACAAAATGATTATGACAGCCACTATACAATACTTTTAGCGTCACTCGTCAGAATTACATATATGGCGTCGGACTATGCACCGAAATACGACTATTATTTATTTATCCACAACACCCCAATTACTAATTCTAAACATTGTTGATTAGTTTAAGACCACCACATCATTATAGAGAAAGCTTCAGTAATTGATCAACATTAAGTATCTTGATATTTATACAAACTGTCGTGTTCTTGCCCGCGAGGCTGGGGTTCATGATTGCAAGATCATGATTGTAATCGAGCCTCTTTCTGATTCTGCGTAGAAGGAAAATGCTCATGTTCCTTTTCTTTTGAAAGTGCATTATATATTATTTTTAATTAAATAATAAAATTTATAAAATTGTTGTTTTCACATTTTACAAAGAGTGGATAAAGAGTTCAGAAAAGTGATAATAACATTATCCTATGTAAAATAGCTCAACATTTTTTTTCTTAAAAAAAGAGTAAATTCTATTTTTCATTCATATAAAATTTAATTTTTTTCAAATTTGTATTTGTAAAATATTTTATATTAATTTTATTCATGTAATTTGTAATTTTATTTGATTTCAACCTTTTATTAGTATTTGTATAGAGATTCATTTATTCAATTTTGTCCCTTTAGAGATAGAATTGGACAAATTAATATTTAATAAAAATAAAATTAATACAAATTATTTTATAAAAATAAAAGTGAGAAAGATTAAATTTCACATGACAATTTACCTAAAAGGATGTATCTAATTGATGGCACAATATCTCAAAGATTTTTCACAAATGCTATGTACATTATATGTTGAAAATGATTCAAATTCAAATTGTAATTAATTAATGATTAATTTTTCTCGTAAATTATCTTTCTATTCATGTTAGATCTTTGTGTTGGAGAAGGATTGAGATTAATTATATGTCCAAAAAAATATTTTTTATAAATATTTATGTTAATTAATGGTTTAAGATATAAGAGAAATACAATGTAAGTATCTATAATTATGAAATTATGTGAGAAATCTCATAAAGTTTTGTGAAAGATGTAGGAATAATGATTAAGAAGTTATGATATTATATATGGTTGAGAACCTCTACAATTATTATCTTATAATTTTTAATAATATAATGAATCTTTTTTATTTGTGATTTTTTTCTTAAAATTTGAAAATTTACTATATTAAATTTTTTTATGTTGTTATACTACTTTATTAATTTAGTTATACTTATGTTTTGATTCCTTGTGGATATTATTTTTATAATAGTAAAGGTTTTTTTTTTTTTGATAAACCCCATTTTGAACCAATCTAAACAAGTTTAGGTAGATGGAATCATAAAAATTTTAATATTTTTAAGTGAGTTCTTCCATACATCAAATTTATTTATATATTAAATATATAATGATTCACATTGAATTTTATATATTTTTTTAAAAAATTCAATTCAATGACCTACAGTTCACCAATAAGATTAATTCATCTTGATTGTACTATCTGATTAGTTTTTTTTTTCATCCATACAATATGATTGACCTCTTTTAACTATCTAATTTGATTGATCTTGTTGATTGTCCAAATGATATGATCAATCTTCTTAATTATTTAATTTAATTTTCTAGATTTGCATTCCCAATTCCTCAATAGGGAGTTCATCGAATAGTGGTTGAGTGTTAGGTACTCACCAAGGTTCTAAGCATAAATAATAGTATGTAATTTTCATACTTTCTTTCTAATGATTAGTGATGTTAATGATTGATTTTTTTTTAATGATGTATCTCTTGCCTATCAATGGTAAGGCTTTTTTAACCACTAAAGGTGAGTACTTGCTAAGGGTAAAGCTTTTACATATACCTTAAGTTGTATATGCCAAATAAGTTATAATGTGCCTTAAACATTTTTTGAAAATGATATCTTTTTTTAAAGGTATTTTACTCCCTTTCTTAAAAATTGATGATCATTTAGATGATTTAAATCATGCATCATATCTTCCTTGTAAGATGTTTTTTATGGTCACTGAGTGGTTCTCCTTACACATTTTATTTCCTACCACATGATTCATGATTTTAGCAATTTTTCAACCTTATTGGATGATTTGTTCATGCTATTAGTGAAGAGAAGGATAACCTCTTAGTGTTTTTTCCTTAAAATTTTTAATCCTTTAGTATGCATATTATACTTGTTGCTTGATCTAAATATCTAGTATATATCTAATAGACCATTAACTCAAGTTGTACTCTTTGTAATAAGTCTCCAATGAATATCAAACTTTTATCTTTCAACATATCAAACTTAAATTATTCATTAAACTCTTAGGTTACTAAACTATGAAATAAATTTTAATAACAATGAAGATGTAATGTGAAGCTGTAATAAGCATGTAATCATAATATTTATGAAATTTTAAGGGTAGTTTACTCATTTTTGAAAAGATTAATGATCATTTGAGTTATGAGATGTCTTCCTTGTAAGCATTTTTACATTGAATGTGTGTGTGTGTGTGTTTAAGCAAACTATATCATAATGTATAATTAGATACCAATCAAGTGGTATTTTTACTATAAGAAAGAATGCATTTCATAAGTAAAACAAAAGAAATGATTAACTAGCCTACTTCATAAATGCAATACTAGTAACAGTAGTAGAAAATGAGTAGAGACTAATTTACTTCGTGAGCAAAATGTTACATTAGATATCAGAAGACTGAAAAATTGACCTATGCCTTGATAATAGCTTCCAAAGAGCCAATGTCTTATTTCTAACCTCATCAAATAATAATCAAAAGGGATCAACTAGTAAGACAAGTTATAGATTAGCTTGATATAGTCGGCCAATTGGTAGCATGGTCAATGGACCTTACAGAATATGGCATAATATTTGAATCAAGAAAAGTAATAAAGGCTCAAGTATTGGTAGATTTTGTAACCAACATGACCTTATTTGAAGAAATGGTGAAGTTATTAAAACTATTAAAACCTTTATGTTAGACACTATATACCAATGGATCCTTTGATAAGACTAGTAGTGGTGTGGGTGTAATCCTTGAAGAACTAGATGAAGTAACAATTGAATATGCCTTAAAATTTGACTTTAAAACCACTAGTATCAGGCCAAATATGAAACAATGATTACAAGTCTACAGTTAGCCCATAAAATAGATGCAAAAGCTATAAAGGCAAAAAAATGATTTACAATTGATGGTTAGGCAACTTAATGGTTCATATGAAACAAAAGTTCCTTGCATGATCAAGTATACCAAAAGGGTTAAAGAGCTAATGTTAAAGTTCGACTATTTTAAAATACAACAAATACCAAGGATAAAAAATAATAAAGTAGGCACCTTGTCAAAATTGGCAAGTTCAAAAGCATTGTTGAATAAACAAAAAAAATCTTTTAAGAAACTATGATAAGACTGACCATTGAAGAAAAAAATCCATATGCATAGGATGATCCTCTTACCGGATAGACCCAATTAAAAAATTCCTAGAAAAAAAATGAAATGCCTCCTAACAATCAAGAAGCTAAAAAATTGAAAAGAAGATCTGCGCCATTCTACATTAAAGATGATTGGCTATATAAAAGTGCATTCATTCTTCTTGTTCTAAAATGCCTTTATCTAGAAGAAGCAAACTATGTCTTACGAGAAATACATGAAAGCATATGTGATAATTACACAACATAATCAATTTTGGCACAAAAAGCTATAAGATCTAGGTACTTTTGGTTGATAATAAAAAAAAGCCTTAGAAATGGTTAAACATTCCAATGTATCTAGAATTCCTACCTCAAATTAAAAATTGATCACTTGATCATGGTCGCTTGCTTAGTGGAGAGTAAAGGTGTAAATAAATTAGGCCATTCATGATTAGCCTATAGTTTTGCTTATTAAAGTCTAGTTTAACTTATTTATTTAATTAAACAAATTAGACCTAAGCTGATATATTAGCCTAATTATTAAATAGGTTAGCCTATTTAGTTAATATATTATCCTAATCTAGTCCATTTAAATTGATTGACTAGTTGCAATACAATTACTGCTCTTTTATCATTGTATCTTGTTTTCCTTTTTAAATTTAGTTATTATTATTCTCAAGTTTTAAAGTTTGTGAATGATAAATTTATATTATTATATTATTTAATATCTTTATTTTAAATAAATATGATTATAATTTGTTATATTAAATTATTAAAACTTCTATAAAAATAGAGATAAAATTTTGTTCAATACTTTTTATTTAACAAAATTGTATTTTTTTTACTAAGGAGCCTATTTAAGACATATATACCTAAATTTATAAATCTATCAATAATTTATTTGTATTTTAATAGTTAGGTTTAAATAGACTAACAAACTAGGATAGGTTTCTCAAATTTTATAAATATGTTAAGTCAAGCTAAATTTTTAGTTTATAAACAAGTCACAAGCTAAGATTAGGCTAGCAAATTTTCAAACAAACTTGGTCTATTTATACCAAGGCTTGGCTTGTTTCGACATTTGGTGAGGAGCAAATTTCTTGGGATGACTTACACTAACCTTTGGATAGTTTAAATTTTTAATTATAGCTATTGGTTATTTTACAAATGGAATGAAGTTGAATCCTTGGCCATTATAATCATTAAGAACTTAAAGATTCATATAGAAGCATATTATTTGTAAATTATGTTTCCTAAAGTACTCATAAGCAATAATAGAGCTTAATTCACTAATGAAACCTTTAAAAAATTTTGTAAATATTTGAAGATTACTCAAAGATTATCATCTATAGAGCATCAATGATCAAACGATCAAGTAGAGTTGGCTAATAGAATAATTTTAGAAAGATTTAGGAAGAAGTTTGAAGATTTCAAAAAGAAATCAATGGAAGAACTATGAAGTGTGTTATGGTCGTATAGAACAATAGCATAATTATTAATAAAGAAAACATCATTCCATTTGACATATGGTCATGAAGCTCTCATATCGATTAAGATAAGCAAGCCCAACAAAGGAGCAAATAATTTAATGAAAAAGAAAATGAAAAACTTTTAAAAGAAGGATTAGATATGCTAAAGGAAGATGGGGAAGTGGCTTCCATCAGATTTAATGCATATAAGCAAAAGGTTACTGAGTACCATGATAAAAAGGTCAAAATGAGAGATTTTATAGTTAGGACTTTGATTTTAAAAAAAGTCGATATATTAGGAAAAGAATGTGAAAATAAAAAATTAGTTGTCAATTGAGAAGGACCTTATAGAGTTATGAAGGACATAAGCAACGATTTGTATCAAATAGAAATATTAGAAAGGAAAATCTACCCAAAACCTGGAATATCATTCATCTCAAAAAGTAGCATGTTACTCTTTTAGAATAGGAGCTTGTAAAAAGTATTACCCCTAAAAAAATAAAGAATAAAAGAAGTATAACAAATTTATTCAAAAAACTTATCTCATAATTTATAGCATTAAAGCCCTATCTTTAGCAAGCAAAAGTTCTATCATTAATAGGCAAAAGTGCTACCTTCAATAAACATTCTCCTTCAGTGTTTAACAAAGTCCTACCATTAGTAAGCTAAAGTTCTACCTTTAGTAGGCACCTACCTTTAGTGGATAACAAACTTTTACCATTGATAGACAAAAGTCCTCCCTTTGGTAGGCACCCACCTTCAATGGATAACGAAGTCTTACTATCGATAAGAGAAAGTCTTACCTTTAATAAATGCTCACCTTCAATAGTAAATGTAAGTCTACCATCGGTAAATGAAGCTTCACTCTTAAAAGGTACCCCTCTTTATAGGCTAACAAGCTTAATAAAGCTTTACAAAGTTTAATAAATAATTGGTTTAATCAATCAGTTATCAAGTCTAAACTGATCCAAAATACTTATCAACATTAAAATGATAAATTATCTTAAAACAATAAGATGCTACATAATATATCATTAAAAGATTGATGTGTTTAATCAAAATTAAATTATCAATGTTGAAGCATAACTCGTTAGAAAACATAATTATGTTCTTTATTTCATATAAATAACTAGTTACAAGGAATAGTACACATATTGATTAAGTAAAACATATATTCACTACAAAATCAATAATATTTTTTTACTACTAACAAACTATGAAGTATAGGCATTTTGCTATACTTCTTTGTCTTGAGCATTGATAAGTGCTTGGATGGTTATCTTAATAGATTGATCGATACCTTTCTGAATGGTTACTTGTACCAAATGCTTAACATCCAAAACTTCAATAGAACGACTCATTTCCTCTTCCTCTTTAATGTCTACCTTATCTTCTTTAGCATTTTTAACCACTTGCCCCATAGTTATAAATTTATTCATATGTGAGAACTTAATAAAAGAAAAAAGTTCTTTGGCCTAACTTTCAACTAAATTCCATCTTGTGATGAAGGTTTTAATTACTAGCTCCTCAAATTGTTTGCTTTTATTTATCTCCTATTGGTGAAACTTCACCAAATCCTCAAATTCTCCCTTTAACGAGGTCAATTCTTTTTTGTATTTATTAATTTCATTTTCTTTCATTTTAAGGGACTCCAAAGCCTTCTACACTAATCATTCAAGCTTAACATTCTTTTTCTTAATATTTTCAATATAAAGTTATCTTTCATTGATTAGTTAATTCTTATGATCAATATCCTTTTAAAGATAAATATTAGTCGCATTAAGTGATGTCACTTTCAATTGGAGCCAATTAATCTCAAAATCTAACGTCTTCTCTTTAATTTTTAACTCTTCCAAGGTTTTAGCCATATCATTTATTTGCTTTCTTATATGCTTAAACCTTTTCCTATGCCTATAGTAAAATTTTTTGTACTAAATGATATGCTTGTAAGTGATCAGGCCTTGAGCATCTTATTTGTACTTTTAGTTAATCCCTTGAATGAAGAATTTAACTAAACCACTCTTCCTCTCTTTCTCCTTTAACTAGTCTTTATTCTTAAGAAAGAGAAGCTTTCTGGCTCTAAATTAAATTTGGTTTACTTTGTCTAAGTACAAATTTTCAATTGGGCATTTGAGTGAAAAATTGACCTATCTAAGAAATGTAGGATGTATTTCATGTAATCACTTTTCCATTACAAGGTACCTATCATTAGGAAGATTAAATTGACTAATCATTTTTAGAGTTCTACTTTGTGAATTAAATTAAAATGTTTATTTGGACATCACTTTATGGATTGTAAATTCTTCTCTAGTTGTTTAGGCTAGTCTTTAGCTAGTAATAAGACCATTGGAGGGCTTATCTTGCTTTTATGGCTTAATTCATCATTTTATCAATATTGATTTCGATTATTTTTCTATTAATTGAATAATAGAAGCATTATTCTTCTTCTTAAAAGTATTACTTTTCTTTTCTTCCTTAATCGCATTGTAAAGATTGGGACTTTTTAGAACGATTTCTTATGAGCTTGGAAGAATGAATTCTTGTACTTTTTCTTGAAACTTCACTGATGGGAGATTGATCTTTCTTATTCCTTTTGGAGCTTTACTTCTTTTTAGCGATTGATTTTATTTATGCTTCTTTTCTAAATTTCTTGACTCATATGATAATTGCTTAATATTAGGCTATATAGGCCTAAACAAAAAGAATACCACTTTTATGGTAATCAAGCTGACTAACTAGTTGGCCTACATGGCCAACAAACTCACATTTTAATTAATTAACTAGTTAGCCCATTGTGGGAAACATACAGTCTAGATAATCATTAAGCACGTGATTAACCAACTGATTAAGGGCGTATCGATTAGTTATAACTAAAACAGTTATAACAATTATAACCAATTAGCATAAATTGGCATCTAGTAGATTCTAGATTGAACTTTTATTATATAATGACCACTTTTCCTTTTAAGAAAGGATTGATTTACCCTTCCGATAATCACTATATAAGACTTTAGATATGCTTTCTGAATTTTATTCACTCTCCTTCTATTCTATTTACTATCTCTATCTCTATCTCTCCTTCTCTTTAACATTGAATGTTGGAAGCCCAATGTGGTAGGCACCACTATAAGTTGCTTACAAGTCCACCATTGTCAAAAGTAGTTAAATACTACTTCATCCTTTACTGTTTACTACTTGCAAGAGATGCATTTCCTCATAGATGGTGCCAATAATGATTTCCTTTCTTTTCAGTATACTTGCAAAATAATGAACATATTGTTAAAAGGCAGTGGATGACGGTCCACCTAATCCCTCCAATGCTCAAGTCAATATTTAATAATAAGTAAGAAAGAAGAATTTGAACAATAAGTTGTAGTTCATACCTTACATAGCAAGGGTAAAGTAATTGACAGGTAGTTAAGCCATTATAGTTTAATTATCATTATGACCCATAAAATATTAGTATTTATCACTTGTCATCTTCTTTTATTTGTCAAAAGGTTTTTTTATAAGAAAATTTTATTTCTTTATATATACATAAAGGAATATCTTATGTCTTTATGCGTTATAATTAAAAAAAATAATTTCTAGAACTAAGGGTGAAAAGAGGTTAAATTACTTATTTAGAGCCTATGGCCAAACTTATTTATCTAAATAAGTTAGGTCAAAGTTGATAAATATGCTTATTTAGATAAATATGTCAAATCTATTTTTTATACAATTGCCTTGTAAGCTTATTAGACTGATTTATTTAATAATTAATATATTTATATATAATAATATATTTATAAAATAGAAATACATATAACATTAATAAAATTTTAGTATATATAGTTATATATAGATCTAATTTAATTATTGATATATTTTATATTTCGAAGGTTTTCACCTATAATTTATTTAAAGCTTTATATATATAAATAAGTTTTTAAATAGATTAAAAGGTCAAGCTAGATTTCTTAAATAAGTCAAGTCAAGCATGAATTTTGACTATAGATAAGCTAATAGGCCATACTTAGATTAATAATTTCTAAATTAAACTTGATATATTTAAAATAAAACATAATTTGATCTAATCTATTTTCATCATTACCTATAGTCATAGTACACAAAAATAACTTCTTTAAAAATTTATTATATTTAATATTGAATATAGTAATTATTTTTTATTATTTTAATAATTTATAACTATATTTTTAAAAAATATTTTTCGTCAAAATAAGATTAACATCTTGATGGCTGATTGTGAATGTTACATTTTAACTCATATTTGTTTGAAGTAGTGTAAAAGCCTAAGTTTATATTGCATTATAAAAATAAATTATAATCACCACTTGATTTTTGGAAAAAAAATATAAACCATTTACTATTATTTATCCTTCTTCTTTTTTTCATGTATTTTAAAATGGCACATAGCTCAAGATTTTGGAGCTCCTAAATCCTAATTCAGGAAAACGGGTTTGAAAATCCAAATGAGGATACCAATAATGCATCCATCCGTGCCATGCTCTGCTTTGCTAAACAAATCATGTGAAATCTCTGCAAAGGAAGGTCTAAAAGTGGTATCTCATACAATCACTTAAAATCACATAAATTCAAAATTAAATCCCACAAAAAAAATCAAAAGTTATTTCGAAGAAAAGAAAAAAAATCACAAATAATAAGAAGAAACATAAAAATCTAAAGCAATATACGACAGAGATGACAAACTCTCAGGTTTCCCAGCTGAAGCCATGTGATGTGCGTATGCCAACATGTCGCCTCTTCCCCTGTTTGTCACGATAAATCTCATGAAACGCCCCGTCTCACACGCTGGCTTTCCATCAGAGGCCCACGTCGGCACAGACAAAAACACAATCGACAACTACTCCTTCCCTACAAAACATTAGAGTATTTGTGTGGCCTAGAGCTTCCCACGTGTCCCATAATCATTCGTCATCACCAAGATTTCCTCTCGCTGACTAGTCACTAATATAGATAAACGAATCAAATCCTCTAAATTGCTGCAAAGCAAATCCAACTCCACCCATCCCCCAAAGGCTCAGGCAATCCAACGCAGCTAGCACCAAAAAAACAGTGTTAAGCTTTTTACTCAGAGTGTTTCTGGAGATGGTTATCGACAGAGGCAGCATCACGAGCTTTAGGAGCGGCTGGACTGTGCCGGCCAAGACGTGTGACTCCTGCAAATTGGCGGCGGCAGCCATATTCTGCCGAACGGATTCGGCGTTTCTCTGCATGGCCTGTGACAACAGAATCCACTGCCCCAATAAGCTTTCTACCCGCCACGAGCGGGTTTGGATGTGTGAGGTGTGCGAGCAAGCTCCTGCCGCCGTCACGTGTAAGGCTGACGCCGCCGCTCTCTGCATCACGTGCGATTCCGACATCCACTCAGCCAACCCGCTTGCCCAACGCCACGAACGGGTCCCGGTGGAGCCCTTCTATGACGCTGCCGAATCCATCATGAAAGCCTCTGCTGATACTGCTTTTAGCTTCCTCGTTCCATCCGATGGGTTTAACCAAGACGACGCTGACGCGGGTTCGTGGCTTATTCCGAACCCAAATTTCAATTCCAAGCTCATGGATGCTCCGGAAATCAAACCCTGTGGCGACATGTTTTTCTCGGAAATGGATCCGTTTCTGGATTTTGATTGTTCGAATACCCTTCAAAATAACAACAACCAGGGCGCCGGTAAGGATGGCCTAGTCCCAGTTCAAACTAAACTCGCTCCGGCTCCGGTCATGAATTGCTCTGAAACTTGCTTCGATATCGATTTTTGCAGATCAAAGCTTTCTTCCTTTAACCACCCAACTCAGTCTTTTAGCCAAAGCGTAAGTATTGGTAACTACATGTCATCTGAAAACTAACGAAAGAATTAATTTTCGGGGAAAATGAAAAGTTTGCTGATTTTGAGAGATTAATAAATAGTATTAATTGTATTATAGGTCTCGTCGTCTTCGCTTGATATCGGAGTTGTCCCTGACGGTAACTCGGGGTCAGACATTTCATATCCATTCGGGCGAAACATGAATTACAGTTCGGATTCGAGCGGAATTATCTCAGCCGGTAGCAACCAAGCCGGTCAATTGGGCGGTTTGGACCGTGAAGCAAGGGTCTTGAGGTACAGAGAAAAGAGGAAGAACCGAAAATTTGAGAAGACCATCCGCTATGCATCCAGAAAGGCATACGCGGAAAGCCGGCCCAGGATCAAGGGCCGGTTCGCCAAGCGAACCGATATCGAGCCGGATGTGGACCGGCTCTGTTCAACTGCTGCGGCGAGCCTGTTGGTGGATGCTCAGTACGGCGTCGTACCAACATTTCAATTGTAAAATTAGAAGAACAATAAACCTACAATAATGGACGTGTGCCATAATAGTAAATGAAGTCTTGGCTACGTGGTGATTTTAGACCTGCAGGACCATAATGTTGAAAAAACGCATCTAGATTTTCAATTTCTTTCTCATCTTTAAGGGCTTACTCTGTGCTGTAGACTTGTCATCTATCTCTTTCCGGTTAAAAAGCTTCCTTTTTCAAAGATATCTGATCACGGATCTCTTACTGCACTCTTATTGGTTCACAACCGTACGCTTTATTATTTTAATATTTATTCACAGAATTAATAAAGTAATATATTTTATTAGGGGGCAAGTTTGGCTCCTTGGAATATTCAACGATGAAAATCAAAATTGAAAATGAAGAAAACGATGGAAAGTTGGAAGAAAGGATATGTTGATATGTTTTGAGGAAAAGGATGAGGGGAATTCTATGGTACCATCGGGGTTTTAAATTCGGGGTGATGTGATGCATTGTGGATCATTGGATGAGATTATCAAAATTTTTAGTAATCTCATCTAATGGCTTGTATTGTGCCACGTCACCCCGGGTTTGAAACCCCCCAGGGTACCGTAGCAAGCACCAAAGGAAGATCTAAAAATTTTGGAAGTTTCCGTGAGTTGTAATTGATGAAATGAGAGTTATCAGGTTTATGAAAGGTTGGCTGAGTGAGGAACGTTACTTGCAATCATAGACGAGGATGTTGGGATATGCCCCGAGGTTTGACCATGTTTGAGGCATGTCTTCGTCTGAATTGAAACCAGAATGTATTGGGGAGTGTTTGGCAAATAGATTTTTCATTAACTGTTAATTGGTTTGACCAAAATCAATTGACCAAAATCAGTTGGTTAACTTGGCAATAAGCTGATTTTGATGTTTGATAATCAACTTATTGAATCAGCTGATTAGCCTTAAAAAGCTAAAAACGAAAAAGCTAAAGGGAGTAGCTTTTTCAATTAGCTTATCTAAAAAATGATCAAATTACGCTAAATAAATTTTCATATTTTTCATTTTGTCCTTTCTAAAAATTCTTAAAAAATTTAATAATTATAAAAAGTAGATTAATTTAATTTTAAAAAATATTTAATATATAATAATATATTATTTATAATATATCTAATAAATTAATAATAAATTATAATAATTTTAAAAGTTATTTAATAGAATAAATATATAATATTACTTATAAAAACTATTTAATTTTAAAAATATCCAATAATTTAATAATAAATTATAATAATTTTGAAAATTATTTAATAGAATAAATATATAATATTATTTATAAAAATTATTTAATTTAAAAAATATTTAATAATTTAATAATAAATTATAATAATATATTATTTATAAAAAAATTTAATATATTGACTAATATATAAAATTTAAAAATATTAAAATAAAAAATACTCAAATAATTCATAAAATATACTCATACCCTTATATGTCATTTTACATACAAACAACTAATATAAACAGCTAATTTTACCAAACACTCTTATTCAAACAGCTAATATAATTAGCTAGTTAAATCAGTTAATACAATCAACTATCAACTAACAGCTAATCAAACCAGCTAACCGTTACAGCTATCAGCTGTTTTCCAAACAAGGCCTTGATGATGGCAACAATAGTTTATTAGTTATTCACCATATATAATAATAAACATAAATTGATACTCAGATTATAATCTTTATTTTTATTAAATTCGAATTATAATTAATTGTTGATGAAATTTTTTCTCTTATCACTATTGTTATATTGCATTAGTATTTTGGTAGTACATTGCTGAATCTTAGTAACCATTAGAAATGAGAATAGTTTATTTTGTTTGAATATGTTTTTATAAAAAGAGGCTTATTTATTTGTATATAAGACTATAAGTGATGAGTGTTATATAATTTTTATGTATTGTAATTATAAAAAAAATAATGTGGACTCACTAAATAAATAACATATAGCATTATAGTAGTTAGATAAAATAAATTTATTTATTTTTTATATAAAGGCACTAGATGCCCAAAAGTACACAAACACTTAACTTTGTCATATTTAAAAATATGATTTTATTTTATTTTTAAATAAATTTTTTAAAATGGTATTTAACTATAAGTAAAAAAAAATTATTTCATTTACAATTTTTATTTTCATTATATTTGTATTATTATAAAATTTATTAAATTTACTAAGGATTTCATTATAATTCATTTCATTTGACCCAAAGTACATATTATATAAAAAATTTATTTTCTTTCTAACATTTTATTTACTATAAAAGAATTAAAATCTACTTTTAATTTAATTTCTTGCATTTGCAATAAATTTAAAACAAAGGAATTTATTTGCAAGTGATTGAAATTATTTTTTTTTATACTGTTTTCAAACAAAAAAATTTATTTATAAATAAATTGACGTCATTTCAATTATGAAATTAATTTTAAAAATTATGATGCTAAATGGACCATAAGTTAAAGTGACATCCCTCGGTCTTAAAACCCCTACAATATTAAAAAAGAGAAGATTTCATGTTGATCTTTTAGGAATCTTTAGGGCTTAAATATTGTTATTGATTTTTTTTTTAACTTTTGTCTTATTGTATTATCAAAAAAATAAAAATTATTATTTTCTATTATATTATATTGAATAAATAAAATATTTTCAATTAACTTAATGTTTTATAACTATAAATGCTAATAGATAATACTATTCTCATAAAACATATTTTTCCGTCATAAACAACTTGGAACTTCAATTTATTTAGTTAATTCGTCTAGAAATATTAATTCTGAGATATTTTTGTTTTCTCAAATTCATTGCAATTGCTCATATGGTTCATTTTGTTTACCTTAGGTAAATGAAGATGGAGGCTTGGATTTATACAGAGTAAAACCATTTAATTCGTTCTACAAGGTGGATATTATTTTACAATTTTGTTTTAAAGATTGTTTTACATCTTATAATTATATAAACTTCTAATTTTTGTATAGAATGCATCCAAAAAGATAAATATTACATTAATTTTTTTCTTGATATTACAATTAGTTTATACAAAATAAAACAAAATTGATTTAACTTCTATTTTTTCTAGGCCAATTTAATAGTTTACTTTAAAATATATTAATTAATTAAAATTGGTACAATTAAGCCAACAAACGAAGGATTTTCTAAAATGCATTTCAAATATAAATATATATATTTAAAATTTTGAAAATGGATAAAACCCAGATAAAATTTCCTAGGAACTTGTTAAGAATTTTCAATTAGATTATGATATGTGTGCTAGTTGCCCAACAATTAGATTATGATAATTTTTTTGATAATAGTAGGAGTAGTTAAATCACTTGATACATATATATATATATATGGATTAGGGATCGAATTCTAAATATAGCAAAAGATATAAAACCTTTAAAGATATGAGATATCATTTAATTTAAATGTTTTTGACATTAAATAGGATAATTATTCATATATCGTGATTTGATTTGGGGTACCTTATGACAAGTATGTAAAAAATTTTACTTAAATTTTATATTTTAAAAATTTATTCATACATTTTCTCTCATTTTTTTATATAATCAACACCTATTCTTGTAAATTTTCATTTCAGACTTGAGGCCACAAAGAGAAGCCACAGCTCACCTGCAAAATGACCAAAACTCATACCTACCCGAGCGAATTATCGACCTCAAGATGCCTATAAGTAGGTCTGGTAATTGTTTGAGACTTTGGGCGGCAAAAATGGGGCCGAACTAATATGGATATTAAGATATTTCTATTTAGTCCAAATTTGGTTTGATGTGAAAATCAATTGTTAAAACCCATTTTTGTTAAGTGCAGGATCCTATTGATGCAGCCGCCTAATTGCTCAATCAAGCACGTTTGTCGTAAAACAAATTAAGTTGTTGATACACTTTCTAGAAAAGCTTGTTCTGACCAACCTTTCCTCGTTATGCTTAGTAGTCTGCCAGCAAACGCTCTTCTATTTTTGAGAAATGATATGTATGGTGTTAAATTTCTAGACATATGCTTTGTAAATTAAATCCCAGCTAGTTGTTGTCTACTCCCATGTATATTAAAAAAAAAAAAAAAGGCTTGGTTTGATTTGGATCATGTTTTTTATGTGTAACTTCGGCCCTTTCTAAAATAGGGTTGTTCAAGACGCAATCTGAGCCTAATTTTAAAATTTTTAATATATATTATAAAATTTAATTATATAAATATATAAAACATATTTATATTTATATACATTATATTATATTTAATATATATAGTAAAAAGTCATTGAAAAAATTATCTCATATATATATGAATTTTTTATAACTGAGATTTATATAACATAATATATGTTTAATATTTAATATATAAATATAAAATTAAATTAAATTTGTGGTTGACTCGATTTTAAATAAACAAGTTTAAATTTAATTTATTTATAAAATATGATGTAAAATTTCGCTCAAACTTAATTTTTAAATTTAATTTTTCAATTCAAATTTTATTTATTTCAAAGTAAAAGTGGGTCAATCTACGTTCACCAACCCCTACTTTAGGTTAGTGCTTTTACTTTCGGTGGTTTACTTCAAAAGCAGCATGCGCAATTCGGAAACCCGTCACAGTATGGCATTAAAAATTTTTTGATAGTAAGTGTGAAATTATGGTAGTGAGACGTAGATCTACCCTTTTTCGATGTTAACCATTATCTTCTTTCTCATTCGAAATAGTATATCTTGACTTAAACAATTTTTATTTTCATTTTATTATATAGGCATCAGTTTTATAATATTTTACCTACTGTTGCATAAGTAGTAATTATTATTATAATATTTTTAATATTTAATTAAATTTCACTCGTTCTCTCTTATAATAATATTAAAAAAAAAGGAAAAATGAAAAACCAGATGTCGTGAAAAAGGACGTTAATTTAATTATGTTGATTCCAGTCCACAAACAGTACAGAATCACAGAATCAATTATATGGATGGTGAAGGCAATCTACATCCGTTGGTACTCATTAATTTTGTAGGAATGCTTTGTTTTTGTATGGACTGTTAAGAATTGAAGTAGAGTCAAGTATACGTATTGGTTCCCAACAGGAGGCTGGAGTCTTATGCTGGGTCCCTATTCTTAAATAATCCGAAAACATCGCCTTCACAAAACCACCACAGCTCTCCATCTATTCTCATCCATTAATTTTTGTATTATATTTGTCACTGTCACCCATTTTAATTTTTCTTCCCTTAAGCCGTCAGGCTATTTTGATTAGTTTATTTTATTAGAATTTTTTTCATAATTTAATCTTAAATTTAATTTTTATAATATATGAAAATCATTTAGCATGGATGGTGATAAAGCAGGCAAGAGCAAATTAACATTATCTTATCTTATGCCTCGTTTGCTAAATCAAAATTTTATAAAATAATAATTTTAATTGAATCATATAAAAAGATAATACTCCCTCCGTTCTTATTTATTTGTCGCCATTAACCGATTTCACACATATTAAGAAAGTAGTTAAATTTATTTATTTTTAATAAAGTTTATAAGATTACCCTTTATGTAAAAAATTCAACATAGTTGAAAATAAAAAAAATATAAAGAAATAAATGCAAGTTGACTAATAGTGTAGAAAAATAAAGTATTTATTAATAAAAGAGAAGGATAGATTTGAAAAATAAATATTTAATACTTCATTGAAATTCTAAAACGACAGATAAAAAGAATAAAAATATTTTTTAAAATGCGACAGATAAAAAGGAACGGAAGAAATATTAAATATGGATAAATTTTATTATTACCTAATGAATCTATTATGAAATAAATGTGAAATTAGGATTTGCTGTAAGTTACATATTATTCATAATTAGTCTTAATCATGAAATCTAATAAAGAATTTACTATTTTGATTAACCCTAGATGAAAATTTAATTGAAAAGGTTTTCTAATACTAATGGAAAGTGTACAAAATCAATTTTAGAGTTTAGAAATAGTGATCCTTATTTATATTAGTTACATTAGTGAGTCAATTTATCGTCGAAAATAATCTATTACTATATTAATTAAATTATATTATTATTGGATCAAAACTATAAAATCATTTTAATATTAGTCCAAATTTTTTTACATCTTATTTTATTACTAAATTAATATATCTACATTAGAAAATCTAATAATCTCCCACTTGGATTATGTAATTTAATAATAGTAGTTGCTTTAATAAGATGTAAAAGAAAATTATAGTATCTTTACATCCATTGATTTAAATTAAGATTATAAATGTCTAGTAACATAAAATATAGTATCCAATAGGAATATCAATGAAATATATATATTGCACACTTATACTTCATTAACCATATACAATATTTAATAGGGATATACATAACAAGATTATGCTTAATAAAATTTACATAATAAAATTTTGACAATATATGTAAATTTTTATACAGTGGGCTAAAGCATTTACTCAAGATTCTAAATGAAAATCATAATTTTCAATAAAGTATTGAGATAAAGTCTAAGTGTCTTCATAAATATGCCATGACAAAAATGTATATAATATATGACAAAATATGGATATTTCATTATGAATATTTTATTTATATACATCTCAAAAAATTAATTTACATTATAAAACTCTTACTAACCTAAAAATATCAAAAGACTTAGTAACACTATTGCTTGTGATACGCTCGTGTACTTTCTCTTGCACAAATTGATACTTTATATCAAAATATTTTGTATAAGGAAAAGTTTTATTGTTATAAGAAAAGTTTACAGCAACAATATTATTACAATAGATGATCAAGAGTCTAGAGATGTTCTCAATAATCTTAAGACTAGTCATAAAATTCTTTTACCATATAGCAGTGTAAGTGGTTTCATAACATGCGATATATTCTACTTTTATAGTGGAGGTTGATGTTAAGGAGTGTTTCATACTTTTTCATGACACAACTCCTCTTATCATCATAAAAATATATCCAAATGTAAATTTATGATCATTTGGATAACTAGTAAAATCTAAATTTAAATAGCCTGTAACTGTGAGATCTCTTAATCTCATATAGGTCAGCATGTAATCTTTTATACCCTGTAGGTATCTCATAACTCTGTTTATAGCAATCCAATGTCTCTAACTAGGATTACTCAAGTATCTCTCTAGTACACTAATAGCGTAAACTATATCATGAGATTACATACCTGAATATACATTAAGCTACTAAAAATTGACACATATAGGATATTTTTCATTTTTTTTAATTTTAACATCATTTTGAGGATACTGAAATTAAAGAAAATTTCCTCTTTTGAAATAGGTGTAGAAACTTGAGAGCAAGTTGACATGTTAAATCTTTTCAATACTTTTTTAATATAAGTTTGCTAAGATAAATTAAGCAAATCCTAAGATTTGTAACAATAGAATCTATCCTTAGAACATAAAAGACATTTCCAAGATTCTTTATATCAAAATATTTGGATAACATTTGTTTTGTCTTAGTTAGCAGGCTCATGTCATTGCTTGCAAAAAGAATTTTATCCACGTATAGTACTAGAATAACAAAATTGCCTGCACTAATTAACATATAAATACATCAGTCTATTACATTCTTCCTGAACCCAAGAGAAGTTATTATTTCATCAAACTTAAGGTATCATTGTTTAGAAGTTTGTTTTAAGTCATATATAGATTTTTTAAGTTGACATATAGGATGTTTCTTTTCTTTCTCTTAGAAATTATCTAGTTGGTTTATATAAATAATTTCTAATAAATTATCATTCAAGAAGATTGTCTTTACATCTATTTGATGTAGTTCTAAGTCAAAATGAGCCACTAAGCCATGATAATATGAAATGAGTCTTTAGTTGAAATTAGTGAAAAAGTTTGCTTGTAGTCTATACTTTTCATTTGGGTGTAACCTTTTACTACTAGTTTGACTTTATACTTCTCAACTTTACCTTAAGTAGCCCTTTTAGTCTCCCATTTGTATCTAACTAGCTTACAACTTGTAGAAAACTCCACCAGATCCTATACTTGATTCTTATGCATTGAAGCTAACTTATCCTTCATAGCATTCATCCAATCAAAACAATTTGAATTAGATATAGTTTGAGAAAACGTTGTAGGATCAATATCATCATTAATATCATATTCATACTTTTGCATATATATAAAATAATCATTAGAAATTACCAATCTGCATACTCTATAAGATTTCCTCAATGAAATTTCTTCATTTACTTTATTTGGCTCAATATATTCTGCCATTGGTTGTAATGTATTAACTGATAGAGCAGCAGAAGATGATTCTTCATAATATTCCCACAAATAATATTTAAAATTTTAATATTTTGTATACTCTAATATAATTATTTTAATCAATAATGATAGATAAATTATATTTATATGACCAAATTTTGTTTTAAAATTTTACTAAATATTTGAATTGGTGGTTCTCACATAAAATTGAGAGAGAAAAAAATTTGAAATGTATATTTAGTTTTGGAAAATAGATTTCATAATATGTTTGTAAATTTATAAGGATAATTTTTAAAATTTAGGGTATAAGGAATCTATGTATACATAAGTAAATATATGTATATTTATAGTAAAATATTTTTTTTTTGTATATACTTATAGAGAAGTGAAATAATTAAGTTAGGATTTTAAAGTTATTTGGAGAAAAGAAATATAATAAAGTATAAAAGTCTAATGGCTAGAATTTTATAGAATCATTAGAGGGCTAAGATTTAAAAAGGAATATGGGTTGTGATATACCGTGATGCATAAGAGCATTGCCCATAACTTATTATTTTACGCTTTCTTTCCTTTTCTTTTCTTTTCCCTAACATTTGTTCTCCTTATATTTCTAGAAAATTCTTTCTTTTCTTTATTACCCACACATGGCTTCTTTTTTCTCTCCCATTTGCCTCTCCTTCTTCTTTTTTCATCTTTGGTTGCCAACTTCTATTCTTCTAACTACCTAATTCCACATTTAACCTTCATTTTGCCTAAATTCATCTCTAGTAGATAGTCGCTTCTCATCACAACAAGGGAACCGTGGATTACAGCAACAAAGGTATGAGGTTTTTCTTCACAGTGCTTCTCTTTAAATATAGGCATTAATTGACTTATTCAGCCATCATAAGCTAATGTACTGCTAGGGGTTGCTGGCTTGCCAACTTGGAAGTTTTTTAGCATAAAACGGAGTGGCTAATTGGAGTCGAACTAGAGTGTAGCTCCTTGATGTTCTTTGGTGACAATTTATCACCGATAAGCTCCGGCCACACACCTCAACTGTAGATGAACATCTTTATAGCATAAAAGTTTAATATTTATGCTAATTTGAGGTTTAATTAAAGAAAACCCAGTTATGTATGTCTTAAGTAATATGTTGTTAGTGAAAAAATGATTTTTAAGATGAAACCTTGTTGCTTTGTTGTTATGAAGTTGATCAGAAATGAAACCCACTTTTAGGTGTTATTGAAAAATATGATAACGCTTATGAAAAATGAAAATACTATGTTTTAAAGTGATAGATTAACATAAATAAAGATATCCTAAAGCATTAAATTTAAATAGCTTTAATTATAAAGATATAATCAAGAAAAGTCCTTTTTATGAGTAATTTTAAATATATAATCATGGCTTTGCAAAATAAGAGTTTTATAATATAGATTATTAGAATATTTTTCTTAAAGTAATTGCAAACTGTTATATCTTTATATTTGAAAGATTCTAATAGGATTCAAGAAAACCTTGTTTAATAATATTATTTGGATAATTGGTATAGTAATTATCAAATAAGGATTTTATGGTAAAAAATATTAGAATAGTCTATTTCGGACATGATTATATCATCAAAATGAGAGCTCTTAAAAAAATAATTTTTATTTTTTGACAGAAAGAGCTATTATATACAAGAATTTCTGATAGCTTAATGATAAGTTTAAACATAAAGAAAGTGAGAATCTAGGATAATTAAGTGACATAGTTAGATTACCAATTACTATTACAAAAGAATATAAGAAACGAGTGTTATGGAATGTTATTATATTATGATTTGAATAGGGATTTGTAATGTGTAATGTTTATATAGTTATAATTTACCTTTGTAAATGATGATAATAGGAGGAAAATAAGAAGAGAGGAAAGTGGATGCTTTGGGAACTCCAAGGGTGGATTAACGTTATCAAGTGAGTATATATCTCGCTTAATATTAAAGTATTTAAATACCATCAACTATGATCCTTCCTATAAATGATAAAAATCATATATCTATTTATTGATGAATCTTAAATAAGGTAATAATGAGGCATAATATTTAGTATGAAATCAATTGTGTGGTTATGTGTAAGAAATTCAAAATAATACTTATGATAAACTAGTAATTATTTATTAGAGAGAACAACAAGTTTGTAAGGCATATGAATGATATTATGAATTGTTAATAGATTGTGATGGGAATGTGATGACAAATGATATTGTATTATAAATGATTTTATATTGTTACTTATTAATAATTACCGAAATAACAGACTATGAAAATGTATGGTATCGAGTGAATATGGATTAACTATTATGGCCATGCAAGAAAGCATGGTTATATATTGTGTTATGTATTCTAATTTACCTCATGATGATAGAATGATTGCCTTATGTTGATATTGCATTAAATCTTGTGATTTGTAGAGCTGAGCTCTAGTGTGCATATTATAATGTGAAATATCCCATGAGTAACATTTGAAATGAGAAATATGATGGGATGATAATGTGATAGCCAGATGGGAAATTCCTAGTAAAAAAATGGGTGGGGTATAAGATTAGTTTGACAAGAATAATGATGGAAAGGAAGGTAGGGTATAAAGCTGAGTTGGGAGATAAAAGATAGATGTATGTGTTTTCATTATGATTGATATGCATTATGATATGGCATCAAATCTTATTTATGATTGAATGTCTTTGATTGATGTGATTGTGATAATTTGATATGATTGAGCCTTACTAGTTATTGTAAAGGTGATGATCACTCGAAATGGGTTATGCGTGATATAATAATGATTTTATGTACCAAGGAATGGTTAAGAATGCTATGACTTGTAATGTGAACTGTGAAAATCTCATCTGTGTGTAGGTAAATAGTCTACCTAAGGATTGATTTCATATACTTAAAAAGTTGCAAGAAACTAGATTGTATTTATTTTCTAATTAAATACATGGTCAGCATATGGACGTTTAATATAACTAAATCAAGGTAAATATTCACGAATATATGCTTATTGAGTTCTCATAACTTATTCTATTTTATTTTTAATATTTTCTAGTTAAGCTAAGAATGCTTGAGCTTTGTTACATCCATGGAGAATTATAGATGGCTTAGTTAAAGGATTCTAATAGTTGGATTAGGATTGGGATAAGTAAACACATATATATAGAGATTATGTTGATTCAACACTTGATGTGTTGGATCATTTTTCTAAGTATACATATTGAGGTTGAGTGGTATTATATATGTGTACAATGCTATAATATCTGTCATATCTAAGAATATATATAGGTTTTATGATTCAAGGTGTGTGACCCTTAGAAAATGTTTGAAAATAAGGGAAAATCTATTGATAGAATATGAATTAAATCTGAGTCATATAGAAATAAGAAAGTTTTTTTATGGAGTAGAATTATGGTAAATAGTGTTAAGGTTAGAAATCAAGTATTATGATCCTTGTCGATCACAATCGAGTTCGATTTGTTACACTCTCCTAATATTGGTGTTAATAAAATAATTATTCTATCTTTAGAGAAATCCATGATGTATAGTATCTAGCTCTTGCTGTCTAACTCATCTTTAAAGAAGATGGCTCGATCAGACTTAATTACTTTAATTAAATGAGTTGGATAGTAAAATTTGCTTCCTCTCAAACTACTGCAATACCTAACGAAGTATCTACTAATAGTCTTTAAATCAAGTTTTCTTGTAGATAGAATGTATAACTTTACTTTAGCTTTGCAACCCTAAACTTAAAAATGCCTTAGGCTAAGCTTCTCACTTTATAATAGTTTATAAGAGGTCTTAGGTATAAACTAACTAGGAGCTTATTTTAGAAATTTTGCTATTATTCTCAATGCATCACCCTATAAGAATTCTGGTAGCAAAATATAGATATAGATTAGTATGCATCTTACCATGTTCATAAGAGTCCTATTTCTCCTTTTTGCAATTATGTTTTACTTTAGTGTTCTAAGCATAATGTAGCTTGCTTGAATTTCACAATCTCATATGTGTCTTACAAATAGACTAAAATTTCTTCTTGTTTTTATCATACCTACCATAATCCTATTACCTGTATCAGTATTAATACACTTTATCTATTTCCCTCATTTCAATTCAACTATCACCTTCAATAACTTGAAAGCTTCTTAGATTTTGACTTCTCACTAAATAGCTTTACCTAACCAAATCTAGAGTAATTATTAATGAATATGATAAAGTATTTATAGTATCCTATAGCATTGTGTTACACTATCATGACCTAAATTTTCAAGTTGAAAATCATGACTGGTGTGAATATATCATAATTCTATGATATATCCACAAGCCTTTTTCAAATTTTATCTCATATCTAACCATACATAATAATACTAATAAATTAATATATATAAAGATCAGTTATATTTACAAATCTAAATAAAAGTATTGTTTCATAACTCATACAAACATCAGGTAGCGTTCCACTACTAAAATACTATACTCTAAATATCTAACAATTCAAAATACATGGTATACCTTGTTGGGATCGGGAGTCAAACAAACGCAACGGAATAAACCAATCCCAGTTAATAGATCCATGTAAAATGTTAAATTAGAATAAGGATTCGTTTAAGATCTTTAATGATGACTTAAGAACTTAGTCATTGATCACCTTTTCAGCTTTTTTTTGGTCGAAAACTCCGACGTATCCATACGAACCCGTGAATCACCGATGAACATCTACACGAACACCAGTTGAAATTGTTCTTCTTTGCCTCGTAGTGCGCTATGCCTCTTCAAGAGTTTTTGATCAAGGAGAGGTGCTAGAGTTTTTATGCTAGGGATGCGTGAATAATCATCCTATTGTTGCCTAACAAGCCTATTTAAATAGGTGCATAGAAAATACTAACTAATTGGGCTTTGTTCCATGTATAATTATGGGCTTATTATTAGGCCTTATAATTATAACATGAAATTCCTAAATATTAAGCCTAAACAATTTAGTCCATTAATTCCAAATCCACCAGGCTCTAAGTGTACAACTCTATAGGCTTTCATTACGTTAGCAATGATTATTAATCATATTAATGATTATAAATAATGAGCAGTGTCTAGCAATACATTATTGTTACCTAAGTAATGAGAAAGTCGGTGATTCGACTAAATCTTTACACGTGATCATCATCTATGTCTTTTTATCCTAAACATCTAGATTGAGCGCGAGACATGAATCTTGTCATTCTTGTATCGCCCAATCTTGAGGTTTCTTGATTCCTAAGTAAGCTGATTAAAATAAATGTAATTGACATCCCATGTCAATTCATCTGAGTATGATCATGCATTTTCTCAGTTTTACTTAATCAAGGGACCCACAGATGTTACTCCTGTTATATAGGAGGGATAAATTCCATCTTGATCACACAAATCCCTCTGCATGATATGTGACATATCCAATAACTACCATTATATTCACTCAACCATGAGTGACACATAATAGTATCAAAATATAAAACTCACATGTAAGGAACTTTGGTGATCTCATGTTAAAGGATCATCGTAATAATGATCACTAAGAGTCACTCATGACACTTATATAACGATTCATGTAGTGTTCTTAGGATGGGTTGATCCAGTATACAATTTCTCTAACTTGTACTCACGTGCAAACTTAATATCTCATATAAGTCACCACACATGCTAGTCTTAACATATCAAAGTAACCTAATCCACAATGATTTATGACTAGGGACATTTAAGAATATAATTATTCTAAAGTTATTATCATAATTAAATATATTATGCAGATAATATATATAAATATAATAATTAAAATTGTCATTAAAATAATACGATTCAAATTTATAATCATCAATATGATTAGTTTTAGGACATATACACTAACATACCAGTGATCATATATGATCTTGGGATCCACTTGTAAAAAATTAAAACAACAGAATTTGTATTCTAAATACTTAGTGAGCTTATTTACATTCTAATTTCTAAAATAATCTTATAAAGAATTTACTATTTTTCTCATGAATATTTAACTAATAATAATTCTCTATCAATATAATCTAACTTTATTAATTTAACTGAATTCAAACTTATCATACTTCTAATATTTATTACGCAAGTGGGAATGATGGGAAGGTATAAGTTCTACCTTGTACCTCCCATCCAACTTTATCTCTCACACCCTAGCCTTATCCCTCCATTTCAGCCTTATCTTACTCTCCAATATAATGACTCTAGGCTAAAATATTTCTTCGAAGAAATTCATAGTTTCCAACATGTAAGCATATTTTATAAAATAAGCATATTTTATAAAATAATCATATATATAATTTTAATTATAAATCATTTATTTATCACATTCAACAATTAAATTAGCAATTATATTGCTAATTCTTTTGTTTACAATACTAATAATATTAAATAAAAATTTTAAAATTACAATCCTTAATTCATAATTTTTGTAATTTTTCTAAGCAAAATTTAAGCCTAATTAAAATTATTTAAATTTAAATATAATTATTATAAATTATTGCATAAAATTAAATTAGAAATTGAGTAAATAGAACTCATCTCAACTCTCCCAAGGATAATTATTTTTCTTTCTCTCTCTTTTTTTTCCTTCTTCTTCTTTCTTCTTTCTTCTTTCTTCTTTCTCTTTTTTGACTGTAAGGCAATCCCTCTCCTTTTTTTATGTTGTGTAAATGGCGGTGACAGCACCACCATTCGCCATTAATTAATTAATTAATTTAATTTAATTTTTTTAAAACTCATTTTTTTTCAATTTTTCCCCTAATCTTTTCAAGAATTTACATACTTGTCTTCATAAATTAATTTTCAATTTTACCCTTTTCCTTTATGAAAAATTTTGAATGTGTCCAAATATTTTCAAAAAATTATTTACTTAATTTCTTTGAAAAATTTACATTACAATACATTTGTAATATTTTCATATTTTTATTTAATAATTTATTTATTTAATAAATTAAAATATTTAGTTATTACATACACCCTCCTTAATTATAAATAAATTAGAAATTATGATATGAGGAAAAATAGTTTAAGTAAATGATAATTTCAGGTGAATTAAGAATATTATGTGTGAATTATGGAATAAGATAAAATTGTTAAAAATAAAAATGTGAAAATATGATTTGGATGAATTTTATTAAGAAAGTTTATTAGAATTTTGAGATGTAAAGTTATACACCAATATAAATGAGTATATGATGGAAGAGGTTTAGGAGCGTCTTTTCGAAAATGACGCTCCTATGGCCTTATTTCCCCAATTTCAGCCCTAAGCCTTATAATCACTTCATTCTCCTCATTCTTTCCACTCTTCCATCTCTCTTTATAAGGATTTCTCTCCCTATTCTCTTAATTAAGCAAGAAGATTTCAAATCTTATTGATTTTTTCCTCCAATCAAGGTAAGAATAATGTTTTCATCAAGAATTCCCCCCATTTTCTCTTAATTGATGAAGTTTATTTGATTTTGTGGTGCATTTTAAGGCCTAATTATGGAATCCATGAATTTTAATGTGATTAAAGCTGAAAAATTATCAAACTAGCCTTCTAATATCCTCTTCCATATAAGGTGAGTGAATAATCTAGCTAAATCCATAGATTTTAAGGTTATATGAAGATATTTATGGAATATGGATTGATTTGTGACTTTACTTGATTCTATTTCATTTTGATGTTGTGGAAGTAGTAAATGATGAAAACAGTTGATATGAGATGTTAGATAAGTGTATTGATGATTATACTTGGGTTTGATGTGCATTATATGTATTTAGGAGATATTTTGGATCAATTGTATAGTAAAAATTTCATAGAAAATTGAGTTTTTTTATATATGAATCAATTTACTAATCGATTTTAGGGATCCACAGATGAAACTGGGCTTTAGAATCAAGTAACCAATCTATTCTGGGCTTCTAAGAGTTGATGAATTGATTCACCAATTGATTCTAAGGGTGTAGAGGTGAAAACTAGGTTGATGAATCAATTCCCCAATTGATTCATTGATTGCAGAATTTTATATTGACTTTAAAGGGGGATAACTCCTTTATCTTATGCTCGTTTTAAATAAATTACTTATTATTTTAAAGGTAATTAAGTATACTTTCAAATAAAATAAATTTCAAATCAAAATTATATATATTTTGAGATACCATTAAAATAGTGAACAAAGGCCATGAACTCTGAATTTCAGAAATGATAACTCTTATATCTAACTTTAAAAAGACATAACTTTTTCAAAATTTAGTTAATTTGGGCAAATGAGCAGTCTATGGAAAGGTGATTGAACCTACTTTCATGTGAAAAGAGTTTAATATATAGTACATTTATAGTTTTTGAGTTATTCCTAAGATGTTGCTTATAGGTCAGAATCATGGTCATTATTTAGTGACCCATATTCAATCTATTTTATGTTTCCATACCTTGTAATGGCCTAACATGAATATTTAGTCTCTAAGTACTAAAGGTATAGTGGGTTATGATAAAATATAACATGAAAGCTATGATATATATAAATACTTATGGTCATACAAGAAGGTATGATGATGCTGATAAATATTATGATGTATATTGAATTGAATTGTGATTGTATTGGATAAAACTTAAGCTCTAATGTTAAAAAATTGCATTGTGAAACATGCCATGAGTGGCAACGAAGATAAGAAATGTAATGGAGGTGATATTATGAATACTAGATGAAAAAAATTTTAATGACATGCTTGTGGAGAGTATAAGGCAAACCCTAGAAGGATAAGGATGAAAAGCTTATGGAGGGTATAAGGTTGACTTGAGAGACAAAAAGAGGATGCTTGTATTCTATTCTTTACTTATTATTTTAAATAAAAGGTAACTTGATTAGAGTTATCCTCGAGTGTTTGCATATGAGGCATTGAAAAATAAAATGATCATGTATTAATTTTATTAAACTTGGTTCTTGGTTTCTAATGTGTTTAATAATGATATGATTAGTTAAGGGAGGATGGTCCGATAGGTAAGTTATTGTAAATTTATTGTCGTTCTTATAGATTATTACTCACTAAGCCCTAAACTCACTCCTCTGTATTTTATTTCATAGACTCCCAAGTTGAGCCTCCATCACCACTTCCTCAGGGTTAGAGTTTATAGGGACTTGTTGATAGTATTTTGGTAGCGTAATTTCTTGTACATAGAATATTTTGGACCTCCTATTTGTCATAAAGTATAGAAGGAATGTTGCACAAATTTTCTATTGAGTTAGTTATGATTACTTATCCTCATTTTAGAAAGGCTATAAGCATATCTGACTTCCTCATCTTTTGTAAAAATCTTATTGAAAATTTTCTTTTTAAATTGCTAGGTTCTTTATAAATACAAGGCTTTTGTTATCTTGAATCAAGGTAGTTAATCAAGAATAGGCTAGTGGAAAATAGTAGAGGGCGTTCCATGCTAGTCATGATTAGGTTAGGTTTGTGACAAAGTTAGTATCAGAGCATAGTCTAGGTTCCTAGTGGGATGAGGCCTTTAGGTCATATCTATATGCTACCATGATAGGTGTTGATCAAAACTATACTAGTGGTATGTGTGCACTCGGGATCATGTACCACCAGTAACATTTCGATGGACCCTATTATACTATGATGGTGGGTGGTGGAGTTTGTATGTGACATGGTATATTATAAGTTATTTGATTGATGAATTATCCATTAATTATTGAATTACTATATGATTGTTTTTATAATTTATGGATAATTAGGAAATGGTCAACACAAAGGTTAGGCATAGGCCAATCACCTTGAAGATGAGGAATCATCTAGGGCCTCAAACTCAAAATGATGGGGCAGAGGCTAGTGAGGAAATTAATCAACAATTTCCTTCTTAGACTACACCTTTTCTAGAGCATGTCTTAAATCGTGTCAATGCGGTCCTTACCTAATGATTAAGGCATGATGCCTTAAAAGATCAAAGTGATCCTTCCGATAATCCTAATGATTATGATAAAAGTCATGATTAGAGAAGAGAAAGGGAGTGTGATCCCACCCTTTGTACAAGGGCAAACAACGATAGGTTCAAAATTGTACACAAGTTCCTCTGGCTAAATCCACCAAGATACTCTAGTCTTGATTCAGCAGTAGATCCATATCAATTCCTTGAACATATTGTGAAGTTAGGTGAGATGTTACAAAGTCCAACTTCTTTGTTAATTGAGTTGGTGGGTTACCAACTAGATGATGTGGCTAATTATTAGTTCACTGATATAGTAACTAATTAGAATCCACGACTAGCGTCCTTGACTTAGGAGGCCTTCCGAGAATTGTTCATGGATGGTTTCGTACCATCAAGTGTTCGCTAAGGAAAAGTTTGGGAATTTGAGACCTTAAAATAAGAGAACTTATCTATTGTGGACAATGATGCTCGATTCACTTAATTATCTCGATATGCTCTATATCTAGTTTCTACATAGAAGGCAAAAATGGAAATGTTTATATATAGCCTCAAGGATTTCTATTTTAAGAGAATCCACATTGATCGCAATGCCACTTATCAAGAAGTGGTGGATCAAGCACTAGCATTCAAAATTAGAGTTAATGAGAGGAAGGAAAGATAAGCTTAAGAAAGAAGTAGAAAAAGGAATCGATCCGAGGGACTGAGTCAAGTACATTCTTCAAAGGGGATGCCTCCTTAAGCTATCTCTAGGTATGGAGGAAGTGGTTCCATTAAAGGGCCACCATCTTTTCAAGGTACACCTAGTAGATACTCTTCAAGGAATAATCTGAGAGGATACAGAACTCATTCTAATCCTTCAAGTCAACGAAATCAACCTTTAAGGTAAGGTGGTGGAAGACCTTGGTACTTTTAATGTTAGCTTCACCATGATGGTCTTTGTAACCATTTTGGAGGACAATGCTTCAAATATGTGATGATCAGGCATAAGGCAAAGAATTGCCTTGGAAATGTTGCAAGCCAAGGTAAAAGTTATTTCAGATCTCAATGGAATAATCCAAATCCTTCATTAATTTCACAATCTAGAGACCTTTCAGCACCTTTAAGGAGTGCTAATATCTTGGGCATAGGGGAGAATCAAATAGGAATTATGCTCGAGTGTATGCTCTTACCCGCCAAGAGGCTTATGCCTCAAATGCTGTTGTGACAGGTACTATCCTTATTGAAATCAAGCTCGAGTGTACGCTCTTACCTACTAAGAGGCTCATGCCTCAAATGCTATTATGACAGGTACTATCCTTATTGAAACTTTTACTGCTAAAGTTTTATTTGATCCTGGTGCTACCCACTCTTTTATGTCAAAGAAATTTGCTGCTACTACCATAAGTAGAACCATAAAAAAGATGAATACTCCATTAATTGTAATAACCCCTATAAAGAAATCCTTTATAACAACCCATAAATTGGAGGCCTGCCCCATAAGAATTCATGGTCACGTAATGCTGGTAGATTTAATCTTACTTAATATGAGTGACTATGATGTAATCCTGGGGATGGATTGGTTGTCTAAGTACCATGCTTATGTAAATTACTTTCATAAATCTGTGACATTCTTTATAAAGGGCTCTACACCCATTGAGTTCTAAGGAGATAAGATAATGAATTTTATTGTTATTACCTTAAGCATTAAGGCTCAAAGGCTTATCTAGAAGGGAGGCACAATGTACTTAACACTAGTACGAGATTTAAATCAACCTGTCCTAAATGTTGATACTGTTTCAGCAGTAAAAGAATTTCCCAATGTATTTCTAGAGGAATTGCCTAGGTTATCCCTAGATCGCAAAATTGAGTTTCACATTGACTTATTGCCGAGCATTGAACCTGTTTTGATTTCGTCATATCGAATGACTTTGATAAAATTGTAAGAGCTGAGAGAACAATTGTAAGATTTTATAGATAAAGGGTTCATTTGTCCAAGTTTTTCACCTTGGGGAGCTTTGGTCCTCTTTGTGAAGAAAAAGGATGGATCTATACGGCTGTGTATTAATTATCGTCAGCTTAACAAGGTTACTATAAAAAATAAATACCCTCTTCCTCATATTAATGACCTTTTTAATTAACTTTAAGAAGCAATGTACTTTTCTAAGATTGACTTTCACACAGGATATCACCAATTGAAGATCTATGAAGGAGATATTCCTAAGACTGCATTTAGGACTCGATATGGCCATTTCGAGTTCCTAGTAGTGTCCTTTGGATTGACCAACACTCTTGCTGCTTTCATGGATTTGATGAATTGCATCTTCAAATTGTATTTAGATAAATTCGTTATTGTCTTCATAAATGATATTTTGGTATATTCAAAAAATAAGGAGGAGCATACTCAACACCTTCGAGTAGTATTATAAGCCTTATGAGAGAATTAATTGTATGCAAATTTTTTCAAATATGAGTTTTAGATTATCAGTATTACCTTCTTAGGGCATGTAGTGACATAGGAAAGGATTCAAGTAGATCCCTAAAAAGTTGAGGCAGTAGAGAATTGGCTGAGGCCATCATCAGTTATAGAAATTTTTAGTTTCCTTAGGTTGGCAGGTTATTATCGGAGGTTTGTTAAAGACTTCTCTAAAATCTCAGCACCATTAACTAGATTAGCACAGAAGGGAGTGAAATTCAAATAGATAGATGCATTTGAGAATAGTTTTAACAAATTAAAGTTATGCTTGATATCGGCACTAGTATTGGCACTTTCCTCAAGTATTGGAAGATATATAGTGTATTGTAATGCATCAAGGATTGGACTCAGGTGCGTTCTTATGCAATATGGTAGGATAATAACTTATGCTTTTCAACAATTAAAGATACATGAACAAGATTATCCTACACATGACTTAGAGTTGGCAGTAGTGATTTTCACCTCAAAGATATATAGACACTACCTGTATGGAGAAATCACTAAAATCTATACGGATCACAAAAGCTTGAAATATATCTTCAAGTAGAAGGATCTTAACTTAAGATAAAGGAGATGGATGGAGTTAGTTAAGAACTATGATTGCTTTATTTTATACCATCTTAGTAAGGCTAATGTGGTGGCAGATGCACTTAGTAGGAAATCTATGAGCAAATAGAAAGAGGTACTAACTAAAGATTCTGGTGTGGTGTTAGCCCATGTAATAATTCAATTTGTCCTTGTAGAAAAGATCAAAGATTCATAAAAGAGTAATCCACACTATGCAACTTGGGTGAAGGAGGCAATTGAAGAACAAGGGTCTGATCTAACTATTGATGAGAAGGGAGTAGTTCGCCATCAAGTGAGAATTTGGGTTTCAATAAGCATATGGAATGAATTGCTACATCAAGCTTACAATTCTTCTTACACCATGTACCCAAGAATAGCGAAAATGTACCATGATTCAAAAGAAGTCTTCTAATGGAAGGGATCAAAATGGATATATTAAGCTATATAGTGAAATGCCTCACTTATCAGTAAGTGAAGGTAGAACATCAACGTCCAGCCAGAATGCACTAGCCACTCCTAATACGGGAATGGAAATAAGAGAGTATCATAATGGACTTCTTGATCAGATTGCTTAAGACATGAAAAGGATATGATTCCATTTGATTTATTATTTATAAGTTAATAAAGTCAGTGCCCTTTTTTCTTCTTAGAACCACTTTTACTATAACTCAATATGTTAAAGTATACCTTGATAAGATTGTGCCATTGCATGGGGTCCAAATTACTATCTTATCAGATCATGGTGCTTAGTTCATATCTCATTTTTTACAATCATTTCAAGAGGCATTGGGAACTCAATTGCAATTTAGCACTGCTTTTCATCCTCAGATTGATGGACAACCTGAGAGAACCATTCAAATACTTAAGGATATACTTAGAGCTTATGCATTGAAATTTAAAGGTACTTGAGAGAAGTATATACCATTAATAGAGTTTGCTTACAATAATAGTTATCAGTCCAACATTCAAATGACACCTCATGAAGCCCTTTACGGGCAAAAATATCGATCACCAGTAGGATGGTTTGAACTTGGAGATGCACGACTTTTGGGACTAGATTTAGTGAGTGATGCTTTGGAGAAGGTTTAGATTATACGAGATTGATTAAAAGCAATTTAAGATCGATAAAAGTTATATGCAAATAAAAAAAAGAGAGTACTAGAGTTTCAAGTAGGGGATATGGTGTTTCTGATACTCTCACCTATAAAAGGTGTGATGAGATTTGGCAGAAAAGGTAAATTGGCATCGTGTTTCATTAGGTCTTTCCCAATTCACAAGCATGTTAGAGCTGTAGCCTACCGGTTAAAGTTGCTGGATAATTTATGAGTCATTCACCCTATATTCCATGTATCTATGCTTAGAAAATACCTGCCAGACGAGTCCCATGTCATTCAAGATGGATCACTATAACTTGATCCTAAGTTATTATATGAGGAACAACCAATGGAGATCTTAAACCACTAAGTTCGAAAGCTGATATCAAAAGAGGTTCCTTCTGTAAAAGTTCATTAGGAACATCACAGAGTGGAGGAAGCTACATGTAAGTTAGAGTCAGATATGCAGCAACGATATCCTCATTTATTTAGTAAGTGGTGAACTTGACATAATAATGATCTATATTAGCTTCACAATATCATATGTGTTGAGAATTTCAGGACGAATTCTTTTGTAGAGGGAAGTATTGTTACACCTTCCTTAATTATGAATAAATTAGAAATTATGATATGAGAAAGAATAGTTTAAGTAACTAGTAATTTCAGGTAAATTAAGAATATTATATGATGGAATAAAATAAAATAGATAAAAATAAGAATGTGAGAATATGATTTGAGTAAATTTTATTAGAATTTTAAGATGTAAAGTTATACACTAATATAAGTAAGTATATGAGTATGGAAGAAATTTAGGAGCGTCTTTTCAAAAATGCCCTTGAGGCCTTATTTTCCCTATTTCATCCTTAAGCCTTATAATCTCTTCATTCTCCTCATTCCTCCCACTCTTTCATCTCTCTCTACAAGTATTTCTCTCCTTATTCTCTTAATTAAGCAAGAAGATTTCAAATCTTATTAATTTATTCTTCCAATTAAGGTAAGAATAATATTTTCATCAAGAATCCCTCCCATTTTCTCTTGATTGATGAAGTTTATTTAATTTTGTGGAGCATTTTGAGCCCTAACTATAGAATCCATGAATTTTGATATGATTAGGGTTGAAAAGTCATCAAACTAGCCTTTTAGCATCCTCTTCCATATAAGGCGAATGGATAATCTAGCTAAATCCATGAATTTTAAGGTTATATGAAGATATTTATGAAATATGGGTTGATTTATGACTTTACTTGATTTTAGTTTATTTTGATGTTATGGAAGTAGTAAATGATGGAAAAAGGTGATATGAGATATTAGATAAGTGTATTGATGATTATACTTAGGTTTGATGTGCATTATATGTTTTTAGGAGGTGTTTTGGATTGGTTGTATAGTGAAAATTTCGTAGAAAATTAAGTTTTTCATGTGTGAATTGATTTACTAATCGATTCTAGGTCCAGAGGTGAAACTGGGCTTTAGAATCAAGTAACCAATTGATTTTAGGCTTTTAGGGGTTGATGAATCCATTTACTAATCGATTCTAGGGGTGCAGAGGTGAAAACTTGATTCACCAATCGATTCATTGACTGTAAAATTTTATATTGACTTTGAAGGGAGGTATAACTCCTTTATCTTATGTTCGTTTTAAACAAACCATCTATCATTTTAAAGGTAATTGAGTTTACTTTCAAATGGAATTAGTTTCAAATCAAAATTATATATATATATTAAGATATCATTAAAATAGTGAACAAAGGTCATGAACTTTGAATTTTAGAAAAGAGAACTTTTATGTCTAACTTGAAAAAGATATAACTCTTTCAAAACTTTATTGATTTGGGCAAATAAGCAGTCTATGGAAAGGTGATTGAACTTGCTTTCATGTAAAAAGAGTTTAATACATAGTATATTTATAGTTTTTAAGTTATTTTTACAATATTACTCATAAGTTAGAATTATGGCCATCATATAGTAATCCATATTCAATCTATTTTATGTTTCCATACCTTATAATGGCCTAATATGGATATTTAGTCTCTAAGCACTAAAGGTATAGTGGTTTATGATAAAAATATAGCATAAGAACTATGATATATGTAAATACTTATAGTCATACAAGAATAAATAATGATGTTGATAGATATTATGATGTATATTGAATTGAATATTAATTGTATTAGATAGAGCTTAAGCTTTAATGTCAAAAAATTGCACCGTGAAACATGCCATGAGTGGCAACAAAGATAAGAAATGTGATAGGGATGATATTATGAATACCAGATGGAAAAATTTCCAGTGACATACTTGTGGAGGGTATAAGGCAAACTTTGGAAGGACAAGGATGGAAAGCTTATGGAGGGTATAAGGTTGACACAAGAGATAAAAGGAAGATGTTTGTATTCTATTCTTACTTATTGTCTTAAATAAGAGGTGACTTGATTATAATTATCCTTGAGTGTTCGCATACGAGGCATTGAAAAATGAAATGATCATGTATTAATTTCATTGAACTTAGTTCTTGCTTTCTAATATGTTTAATAATGATATGATTGGTTAAGGGAGGATAGTTCGATGGGTAAGTTATTGTAAATTTATTGTCATTCTTGTAGATTATTCACTCATTGAGTCCCGGACTCACTCCTCCGTGTTTCATTTCACAGTCTCTCAAGTTGAGCCTCCACCATGACCTCCTTAGAGCTAGAGTTCATGGGGACTTGTTAACAGTATTTTGGTAGTATAGTTTCTTGTATATAAAATATTTTGGGCCTCTTGTTTGTCATAAAATATATGGGGAACGTTACACAAATTTCCTATTGAGTTAGTTAGATTTGCTTATCCTTATTTTGAGAGGACTATAAGTATATCTAACTTCCTTATCTTTTATAAAAATCTAATTGAAAGTTCTCTTTTTAAATTGCTAGGTTCTTTATAAGCACAAGACTTTTGTTATCTTGAATTAAGGTAGTTAATTAGGAATAGGCTGGTGGAAACTGGTAGAGGGGTTCCATGTTTGTTACGATTGAGTTAGGATCGTGACATATTAAGTGTGATAGGCCCACTAATGTTAATGTAGATTAGTTCTAGAATATTCTTCTTTCTACTTTTCTTACCCTGTTTACCTCTAGCTGTAAGTTTTCCTTTAATGTAATTTACACATGTTCCAAAATCTAAGAAGTCCAGATCATGAAGTACTTTTTCCTTCATAAGTATCCAATTTTTTTTTTCAGAAATGTATTCTAATCATCTATACCATAACATTAAGGATTTTTCATCAATTCAACACTTTTCTTATTAATAATAGAGTTTATAGAGTTCATGAAATAACGATTAAAGTTAACTCTATATAAACTATCACATATAGAACTAGTACTAATAATAGAAGATTTATAAAATAATTTAATTTTTCCATTTTCAAAATAACAAAAGTATCCAACAGAATTTAAAATAGCAACTGAAATCAAATTCCTTCTTATGGAAGGAACATAAACCACATTATTAAGTAAAAGCTTATGTCTAATCTTCAATTTCAACTTCACCAATCCTATATGCTTCATTTCAACTCTATCTCCATTTTCAAGTCTTGCAATTAACTCTCCTTTATTTAGTTTTCTCAAATTTGTCAATGTTTGAAAATAATTAGTTATATGAGTAGTCACACTAGTATTTAACCACCTAGAGTTTGATGGTAAATCAATAATGTTTAACTTAAAAATAGATTAGAGCTAAATAGGTATTTTTTTTTCTTAACTCATTTTTTGTATTTAAAACAATCCACTTTCTTATGCCTATATTTCTTGTAGAATATGCAATTGCCCTTAAATTAGGCCTTATTAGGTTTATAGCATTGTTATCCACTAGATTCAACTTTTTCACCTTTCTTTATTCCATGGTTATAGCATCCTTTATTATCTTCCTAATTAAACCTTCCATCATGATTTGAATGTGTGCCATAAGAGATATAATTGACTGCCTAAACCTTTTCTTTCCTTATATTTTCCTCTGCCTATATAATAATTAAAATGAGCTCGTTAATAGTCCATTTTGGTTTTTGGGTGTTATAAGATGTTTTCAAAATGTTAAATTGAGGTGGAAGAGATTCCAATATATGTCAAGTCAAATAACTTCCCCTTAGATTAACTTGTATAGTTTTCAATTTGTTATAATAGTTAACCAATCTTAAAATATGCTTTCGCATCTTATTAATACTATCATACAATGATTTTTCAAACAATGAAAAATATTGTCCTTTTTTAGCCTTGTCAAACTTCTTGTACCTTTTTACTACATAATTTAGGAACTTCTTTGCATTTGTTGTTTTAGGAATGCCCTCTCTTATTGTTTTATCCATTCTATACTTTATTATTATCAAGCATACTCTATTAGAGTGTCCACTTTTTATAATGATTTTTCTGATCCATTGTAGATTCAACATTAATCTGAAGTTCTGTTTTCCTAATTGTCAAATCAAAGTTAGATACTGCTAGATATAGCTTTAGTGATTCAACACAATTTTTATGATTGATCCATTAAGCATCTTAATCACATTTAATTGCATGGGTAAAAGAGCTAAGGAAATAAATTTAAAAAATACTAATGCATATTTAACTTTAATCATGCTAGAAATTTATCCTAGTAAATTATACAATTGAACTCAACATTGTGTTATAAGGCCCAATACCGATGGGATATTAAGGACCTTATAATGTAATACAAGGACTAAATATCATATTTCTAAAATTTTAAAATCAATAAAGTGATAAAAATTTTGGAAATATGATATTCATTTTTACACTTATATTATCACTTAAAAATCATATTAATAATATTATACTGATAGGGTATTAAAATATTATTAATATGATAATTTTCTTATTCTAACTACCATTTTATTTAAAAATGAATAATTTTTTTTTGTAATTCCCCATGATAGATAGACTTATAGTTACACAAAATTTTATAATATAACATAAAGTCTAAACAATTTTCTAAATTTATTTTTCAATATATATACATAGAAAAATAATTGATGGAACAAATGGCGTTAAAAAAATTCATAAAAATAAATATGGAAGCCCAACATACAAAAACATAACAATAAAATTTTTAGTCCAAAATAATATTAATTAACTATTCAAATTAAATAGCTAAAAATAATTAAAATATTTTTAATTTCAAAAAATTTATAAAATATCTAACAAATCTAGGTCGAAAAGTGGAGCTTATAGCATTATTCGCCACCACCAGACGATGTTGGTGTGGCCGCACATGGTGCTCATGCACTAGTACCACATGTGAGGGTTGTTTAATGACTTCTATTTATCTTCTTTCCAAGTAAATTAAGTATAAAATTGAAATGGGTCAGGTCACCCAATTTCAAATTCACATGACTAGAAAGCTAAAAAATTGAGTTTTGTGCATTTTTCATATGAAAATTTCTTTTAATGCATTTAATGTTTAAATTTTTCTAAAAAAATTCACTTTAAAATCGATTTTTATATAAAGAAAATTTTTAAAAATTTGATAATGGAGTTTTAATGCATTTTTCCTTTTAAAACTTATTTAAAAGCTTATAAATGGCAAAGTATTATTTCCATGAATTGTAAAATATTGAAATAAAAAAAATCACTCCAAATTTGGTTGAAAAAAAATTGAAAACTTTATTAATGGAGAAGATTGCAAAAAATGCCTAGTTTGTGGGTAATTTTATTATTCTAGAATTTTTTTTGAAATTTTTTTAATTATGAATCAAAAATAGAAAGTTAATGAATTTGTAATTTTCTGGATCAAAATTCAATCAAAAAAATACATATGTGTATATGATTGCATCATGATTTGCCAATGTAATACATATTGAGATGTAAAGTTATATTATTTCATATTCCAACAAATTTATCCAAAATATATATAAAATCCAATTATGGATGAAAAATAAATTTTCTTATTTTGTTCACATACAAGATGTATAACATTCATAAAGAACAAAATAATAAATATAATAGAAAAAATAAATATATATGAAAAGTTATGATATATTTTCAAATTGATAGCAAAATTTCATCCAAAGTATATTTATCATATGATATAATACTATGAAAATAAAATTTTATTTCTGAATCTATGTAATAGTATATTCAATTTACATGATTTAAGGGCTGTGATACCAATTACAAAATCAAAGTTTTATAAAATAATAATGACAAGTGAATTATGTGAAAAGATAATATTAAACATGAATAAAATAATTTATTATTACTTGATGAATTTACTATGAGATGAATGTGGAATTACAATTTATTGTAGGTCACGAACTATTCACAATCGGTCTTGATTATGAATTCCAATAAGGATTTGTTGCTCCTATTAACCCTAAATGAAAATTTAATTAAGGAGGCTCTCTAATACTAATGGAGAGTATACAAAATCAATCTTAAGGTTTAGTAATAGTGATCTTTATTTATATTGATTACATTAGTGGATTGTCTCATCGCCGAAAATCACTTGTTACCATATTAATTGAGGTTAAATTATCATTAGGTCTAAATTATTTTATCACTTTAATATTGAGTTAAATTCTTTTATATTTTATTTAATTATTAAATTAATGTGTTCACATTAAAAAATCTAATATCATTATTAGGGATAAAATATTACTTTGTCTCGTGTTTCAAGAACAAAATTTACTCCATGTCTATAACCTATGAGGCAATAGAGCTCTACGAGAACTTAGAGAGAATAATAAAAAATATAAATATTGAAATTTAGGGTCATAATTTTAAATATAATTATTAAGTAATTTTAAATATTAGTAAATAAAGAACAAGGGAAAAAATCTAAATTTATTTGTTACAAATCATATATAACTAACAAAATTTATAATATAGGTCTTACATCATATATAATTAATTTAAAGAATTTAAAATTTTAGAAAATATATTGATACATAGCCAATAAATATGCCTTTATCATTTCAAGTGATATTTTAATATATTTTTAATTTTTTAGACAAATTAAATTATTAAAATAACTAAAAAATTATATATATGTATATATATTAGTATATAAAGTAAAATTATATAATTTTATAATAGTGATGTTTCATAAGACAAAATAAAATATTATTATCACATCCCATCATTTTATTTTGAGGTGAAAATTTACTTCGTGTCAAACTTTGTGAGATAAAAATTTATACCACTATCAAATCTAATACTATACATCTAAAACGCCCTTCTACTTCTCCATTTAATATTATATTCTTCTGCGACGTGTCAGTCTCCGGAGACTTGGTTTTTTCCATTTCCCGCCTGACTGCACCGTCTTTCATTGTGGTTGACAGCTTGCAGGCATTGGTAATAGGGTGCCGGCCCTGCATGATGCGGCCTACTTCCCAGCAGACGTGATGGACCAATTTTTATGGGCTCATTTGGCACGGGCCACGAGCCACTTTACTGAAATAGAGCTGACCCAGCTTTTATTGACCTATGCCAAGGACAAATGCCAATTTCTTTTCCTTCTTTTAGTTTTTCATTTTCCTGCTCAAATCCAAATCAATAATTTTCTTTTTTTTTGTTTATATTATTGCTGCATATATATATACATATTATTTTATTTATGTTATTGTATTTTTTTATTTTCATTTCTATTAATTACACTTTTTTATTAATATTTTATTAATTACACTTCAAATTCTAATATCACTAAACAATATAAATATAATATAATATATTTTATTTTATTATAAAAATATATAAAAATAAATAAAACTTATTCATTTAAAATTTTTAAATATATTTTTTATATATAAAAATAAATAAAACTTCTTCATTTCATCAATTGGCATTTTATTAAGATTTTATAACTCATACACAATTCCATTTCTTTTTATCTATATTATTGTATATTTTTCATGCTCAATTTTGTCATTTCTACCTTAAATACGTATATCACTAAGTAATATAAATATAATATAATACATTTTATTTCTATGATAAAGATATTAAATTATAAATATTTTATTTAGTTAAAGTTGTTAATTTCATATTTTATTTTTTATTTTTTGTCATTTTACGGCACACCCATAATTCATTTTCTATTTATTTATCTTATTGCATATTTTTATTCTTTTCCTTTTCTATGTTTACTTTTATTATTTAGGACTCAAATATTGATATAATTTGAAATAAGCGTAGGATATGATATATTTTATATTATGTAAAAATAATTTAAATAAATTTAAATGTTTAATTTAATTGAATTACTTTATTACATAATTTATTTTAACTTTCATATTTCTGTACAACTCGCTCATTACTTCTTTTATTTTTATTTGCTTGATTGCATGTTTTTTATGATGATTATTATTATTATTATTTAGATGTTAATATTATAAATTAGATAAATAAAACATGATGCATTTAATTTTATTATGAAATTATTTTAAATAAGTTAGAATTTTAATATAGCATATATAATTAATTTTATTATATTTTTTTTAAAAAATTTAAAAAATTAATTTAGATACTATTAATCAATGTATATAATTATATATTCTATTTTTTTTAAAAATATAAAGTTCAAATTAAATTTATTTAATATATTTTTTATTTTAATTTTCATATACTATATTTTACATGTTTAGATTCAAAAAAATCTCTCAAGAATATTTTTTCTTGGAAAGTATATAAGTGAAATAATTAATTTAATAATATTAAGAAACTCAAGAGATTTTTTCATTATATCATTGATGATTCTAATGAAATTTATAGGTATAGAAAGAAGTCCTATCAATTTTTTTTATTCAACCATTTTTTAATTGTCAATATTATGCATAAAGATTACTATTATAAATATGCATCAATTGGAATTTTTAATTTTTTATAATTTACACATTTTTCTATTTCTTTTTATCTGTTTCATTGTGTGTTTTTTTTTCACTTTATGTACTTATAACTTAAACATCAATATGATTAAATAATATTAATATATCATAAAATATTTATTATAATTTTTTAATAAATAAAAATTTTAATTGAATTATTTTGATATATATCATATATTTTAACTCTTATATCATACATTTGTTCATTTTAAATCTAAATATCTATATTTTCTTAACTACTAAAACAAGCTTTTTCTTTTTTTCTTTTTAGACAAGTATAAGCTTTACATGAAATTTTTTTCCTCCAAAAATTCTTATTCTTCTTTTTCCAATAATACCTATTCTGTAAATACTTTTTCTATTACAATTTTACTGCCTTTGTAAAATTTTTTGGACTTTAAATAAACTCTTGATATATGGTTATGTATCTTTATATTTTATTTTTTTCTCATTTCATGTACTTATTTTTATTTTATAAATTTAAATCATATTTTAACCATTTGTTATTTTACATCTCATCTACTGTTCTCTTTTTTTTTTTAATTTCATTTTCAACTTCTTTATTATTTTATAACTCAAATATTATTTTTTATCAATTTTATTATATCTTTCATATCTACTTTTGTTATTTATAATTTAAATGTATATTTTATTTTTAACTCTTATAATAATTTATAATTTATTTATTATTTCTCTTCTTTTTATTAATTTATTTTATTGGATTTTGGTATTTTTCTTTTTTTATGTGAATTATCATTATTTATAAATTAGATATTGATATTACAAAGTAATATAGATACCACATGATATATTTAATTTCATTATAAATTAGTTTAAATAACTTGAAATTTTAAGATAGAAAATGTTAATTGAAATAATTAATCACGTATATCACTACTTAATAAAAGCATTTAAAGTTTAAATTCAAATTTATTTATTTAAAATTTATAAATATTTTCTTAATATCAATTTCTCATTGCTATGTTCTAAATTAAGTATATATTAATTGAGATTTTATCAAAACTATCATATTGCTTCACTTTTTTTAGACACTTTATTATATACATTTTTTCAAGTTTCATTTCTATTATTTATAATTCAAATGCCAATATAATTAATTAATAAAAATATAATATAATTAGATTTTTGTTATATAGTAATTTAAACAAGTTAAATATTTATTTAAATTAAAATATTTAATTGTATATCCTATTTTTAACTTTTATGTTATTATATAATTCACTTATTGTCTCTCTTTTATATATATATTACTATCATTTATAAATTAAATCTTAATATTAAAAAATAGTAAAAATATAAAATGATAATTTAAATTTTTTATAAAAAATTTAAAATAATTTGAAAATTTAATAAACATTTTTAATTGAAATGATTAATTACATATTCTATTATATAATAAAATATTTAAAAATTAAAATAAAATTTTTTGTTTAAAATTTATTAATATATATAATCTTGATATTATTTTGCTATATTTTAAATTATATAAAATATAATGGAGATTTTATCAATATCACTTCACAATTTACAGACTATTTTACTTTTGCTTGTTTTAAATAAATTAAAATTTTAATTTAATTGAATTATATTATATTTTCTAATTTTAACTTTATATTATTTTATAATTTACTTATTGTCTTTCTTCTTTGTATATATATACATATATATAAATATTCTATTGCATTTTTTTATGTCTATCACTGTTACTTATCACTTTGATGCTCATATTACAAAGTATTATAAATATAAATGAAAATTTTAAATTTAATCTAATACTATACATCTAAAACGCCCTTCTGCTTCTGCATTTTATACTATATTTTCATGCGACGTGTCAGCCTCTCCTGCCTTGCTTTTTTCGATTTCCCACCTGAGTGCACCTGTTGCTGTTGTGCTTGATAGCTTCCAAGCATTAACACAGCCCGGCTGCTGGTCCTCGCGGGCCATTTCCAGGCAGATTTCATGGGCCAATGTTTTTGTGGCCTTATTTAACACAGCCCGGCTTGCCAAGACAGCTGAGAGGTGTTCCTTTGGCAGACAGCATCTCCTCGGCTCGGGAGCATTAGGTAGGCTTTAGATTTCTTTATATTAATTAAATTTCTTTTTACACTTTCATTACTTTCAAATTATTACTTAGTTTTAATTCTTTCTATTTTCTGTATTACCCCTTAAATTATATACAAATTATTTTTATCTAATTTATTGCATTTTACTTATATTTATTCACGTTATTTTGCAACTCAAATGCTAATGTTATTTAGTAATATAAATATAATGATATATTTTATATTATTATAAAATATTTTAAAAATTTTGAATTTTGAATTTCTATTGTTAACTTTTATGTTATTTTGTAACTCACTTGCTGTACCTATTTTTTTCATTTGCTCCATGAATTTTTTTTTTCTTTTGTTTTTGAGTGTGAACCCCTATTATTTACAATTTAAATGATAATATCATAATAAGTATATATATTTTAATTTTGATATAAAAATAATTTAAATAAATTAAAAACTTAATTTAATTAAATTATCTAACTACATAATTTTTTTTAACTCTTATATTATCTTACTACTTATCAATTGTTCACTTCTTTTTATTTGCTTGTGGATTTTTCTTTCTTTTTTTATTTTTCATATTTACTATCATATTGTTTACAATATTTCAGATACTAATATCAAAAAATAATATAATATAATATAATATAATATAATATAATATAATATATTTAATTTTATTTAAAATATATTATAATACTTTAAAATTTTAATACTGAATGTATTAATCAAAATAATCAACTATATATTCTATTATTTAATAAAAATATATGGAAATTAAAATATTAATTATTTATTTAAATTTTATCAATATTTATTCATATTAATTTTTAAGTGCTATTCTAAAATCAAATATATATCTTTTTATTTACATTATTATATATGTTTTATATTCATTTATATTATTTATAATCCAAATGTTAATATCGTTGAATAAAAGCATAGACGATATATTTTATTTTAGTTATAAAAGTATTTTTAAAAGTTAAATTATTAATTTAATTAAATTATGCATAAATACATATTTTATTTTTAACTTTTTGAATTTTTTGATGTTCATTTATATTATTTACAATGCATATATCAATATCATTGAATAATATACATATAATATAATATATTTTATTTTAATTAAAAAAATATCTGAAATAATTTAAAAATTATTTTATTTCATTATATTTAATTATATATTTTATTTTTAATTCTTATATTATTTTTTAACTTAATCATTATTTCTATTTTTTTATTAATTTGTTTCATTGTTTCAAACTTATTTACTTAAATTTTGCATACATTTTATTGATATCAATTTTTAAAAACTACATTTTAAATTAAATTACATCAATTAATATTTTGTGAAAGCTTCACAATTCACGCACTATTTCATTGCTTTTTATCTATATTATTATATACACTTTTGTACTCAATTTTGTTATTTATACATCATATACTAATATCACTGTATAGTATAAAAATAATATAATATATTTTATTTTTATTATATATATATTTTAAATAAGTTATAAATATTTAATTTAATTAAATCTCTTAATTTTATATTCTATTTTTTTAATTTTATATTAATTTTACACCTCATTTCTTATTTATTTATTTTGTTACATGTTCTTTATTTTTCTATATTTATCTTATTATTTGAGGCTTAGACGCTAATATCATTGAAAATATATATATAATATGATATATTTTATATTTTAAATAATATTTTAAATAAATTTTAGATTTTAATTTAATTGAATTACATAGCTGCATAATCTAATTTTAATTTTTATATTTTTCTTACAACTCACTTATTATTTTGCTTATTTTTATTTGCTTGATTATATATTTTTCTTTTTTATGATCATTATTATTATTTATAAATTAAATGTTAATATTATAAATTAGGCAAATAAAGCATAATATATTTAATTTTATTATAAAAATATTTCAAATAATTTAAAATTTTAATATAGAAAAATTTGTTGAAAAATTACTTGCATAATCTATTGTTTAGTAAAAATATTTGAAAATTAAAATCGAAACTCATTAGTATTAATTTTTAATATTTATTAATATTAATTTTTAAATGATAAATTTTAAATTAAATATATAGTAATTATGATTTTGTCAAGGTTATGAACTCACATGCTCCTTTACCTTTTTTTAACTACTAATTCTATATTTTTTAATGTTCAATTTCTATTTTTCATAATTCAAATGCTATTATCATTAATTAATGTTGATATAATATGATATATTTTATTTTTATTTCAAATAATTTATAGATTTATTTTAATTAAATTATTGTATATTCTATTTTTAACTCTTATATTATTGTATAACTCACTAGTGGTTTCTTTTTTTTGTTTATATTCTATTGCGGCAAATTTTTAAATATTTACTATTACTATTTATCATTTAAACACTAAAATTACAAAATAATACAAATATAAAATGATGAATTTAAATTTTTATTAAAAATATTTTAGATATTTTGAAATTTTAATATAAAATTTTTAGTTGACATAATTAATTACATACTTTATTATTTAATAAAATATTTAATAATTAAAAATAATTTTATTTATTTAAAATTTATCAATATTATTTTCATTTCATTTTTAGGTATTTTATTTAAATTATATAGATATTAATAAAAATTTTATCAAAATTTTATAACTCATACATTATTTTACTTCAAGTTATCATTATTTTCATATTTATTTATATTATGTACAAATCATATATTAAGATTTAAATTTAATTTACCATCAATGTATTGTTATATCAATATAAAAATTATCAAGATTTTTTATTGGTGCTAAAACTTTTTAATTACTATTGCTTTTTTAATGAAATACCTTTTTTTTATTTGCTAATAATGTAAAATACTTTAGCTTAGTGAATAACTTTTAAACGTTACATACTAATATTACTAAATAATATAGATAAAATATAATATATTTTATTTTTTTATAAAATATTTTAAATAAAATAAAATTTTGATGTAATTAATTGACATAACCACATGTTACTTTTTTTTAACTCTTATATTACTTAATATTGAAGTTATATCATCTTCTTTTTATTTTTTTCGGATTATATTTTTCTTCTTTTCCTTTTTAAACCCTTCTCATGTTATTTGTAAATCATAAGCTAATATCAACAAGAAGTATAGATATAGAATGATATACTATTTTTTATTATTTTATTTTAAATAAATTAAAGATTTAATTTAAGTGAATTATTTAACTACTTATTTTATTTTTAACTCATATTATTTTTCTACTTACTCACTGTTTCTCTTTTCTTTTATTTGTTATGTTGCTCATTTTTCATTTTTTTCATGTCCATTTCTATTATTTACAACTTAAATGCTAATATTACTATAATATATGTATAATATGACATATTTAATTTTATTATAAAAATATTTTAAACAGTTTAAAATTTTAATTTAGGAAGTATTAATTGAATTATATAATCAAATGTTATACTTCTTAATAAAAATATTATTAAATTAAAATTAAAATTATTTATTTAAAATTTATCAATATTTTCTCAATATTATTTTTTAAGAACTAAATTTCAAATTAAATCTATTTTTTACCTTTTATATACTATTTTATTCCTTTTATCTATTTCATTAATTTTTTTATATTTTCATATTCACTACTATTTATTATAATTCAGATATCAATATCACTAAATAATATAAATGTAACATAAATTTTTTATTATAAAAATATTTTAAATAAATTAAATTTTAATTGTAATTAAATTATTTAACTGCATATCATATATTTTTTAACTTTTGTATCGCATTTTAAAAATTTATTATTTATATATTTGAAAATTTAATTAAAAAATAAGATTAAAATTGATATTTAGAATTCTTAACTAAGATTAAAATAATATATTAGTTCCATCTCCTTAATTTAAATCTATGAATTAGATGTTATAGTTATATGTATTAGAAAATTTTCTATAATAAAATACATGAATTTGGAAGGATAAATCCATATTACTTACAAAGGCTCATTTTATGGACTTAGTGAAATAAATGGCTCATAATTAGATTGGTTAAACTAGTTAGTCGAATTAATGCTATTATTTTATATATTTATCTAATAGTAATAATATAAAAAAGTATATTGTAAAATATTAATAATGTTAAATTAATTATATCTGATAATAAGTTTCACATTCATCAATATAATATTAAAAAGACTTTAATTAAAAAATGGGAAGTAATAATTATATTGAATTTGATATTATTTAATAATAACTAGATTACTATAAGTAATTATAATTAATGGAGTGGTATAAATAAAATAAAATAAAATCTCATTTTGGAATCTCATTAATTTTATTTATATCAATTTTATCTCTTATAAATAATAATTTAATAATTTTTCTCTTTCCATTAGTGTTTCTGTTAATGGATTAACTACTTGATTGATGGAAGGACTAATATAAATAGATAAAGAATGAAAATGATATTAAAAATTTATGAGGGATTGAATGATATAACATATACTTGTGAATGGATAACATATGTATTATAAATAAAAAATTTAAAAGTAAATGAATTTAAAATAATTTAAATATTAATTTATAATTAAAATTTAAATATACATAATAATTTAAAGTTATGATTTATATGAATACTTATTTCAAATAATTTAACATGCCGATAGAACTTTTTAGAAAATAAGAAAAGAATTCTTGAAAGATGTAAAATTTTAACTTTTACTTGTAATAACTTAGTTAAAAATGTTTAATATAAAATGTAGTATTTTGGAATTAAATTTATTTTATAATAATTTAATTATAGGTATTGCTATCATCCATATTTTCAAAAATTACATTCCATACAAATATAATTTGCAAGTGTGTGCATACATTGTTGGTAATACAAACTGCATCTTTAATTTTTATTAAAAATTAATATTTAAATCATTAATAGTTAATTCTTTTAATTTTCTTTTTTATTTTAGATCTTTCACAAATATAACTTACATCAATTTCATACCTAAAAAATTTTCAATATTAATTTTATTTGTAACATATTGTTTATCAACTATTTTAGTTTTTTTATTTCTACAGTTGTTAACTTATTAATGAAAATACTAACAAAGAAATCAAATTAACTAATTTATTATTTATGAGAGATGAAATTGATATAAGACATATACAAAGGATTTGATGAGGTTAATTTAGTGAGGGATAAAATGGGATTTCCCATTTTAGTTTACAAAAAATAACTTGTGAAATAAAATCATAAAACATTTTAGCATCAATTAAGATTATGTGTACCTATGTTATCTTTTATTATCATATAATTAATGTAACATGAATGTATTTTTGCTTATAAAGTCAACCAATTAACTATAACTCTGTATAAAATATATTATATTATAATAATAAAGGAACAAATTGGTGTGATAGTAATGCTTATTGCTCCCTAACTTGGAGAGTTAAGTTTTATTTCTCATAAATATAATTTTCGAACACTTAGAGTTCTTATAAAGTATTAATGATTTTCAATAGATGTCTAAAAAAATATTGCTTAGATAATCAATTCAGTTGAGGATTATAAAAATTATTTTAGTTAGTTACATTAGTTTTTATAACTTTTTTAAAAAAATTTTAGCCACAATTTTGTTCGTGACTATATAAGTTATTAGCCATGAGTATAGTTGATAAATGAATTTGTTCAATCTTTTTGTGAATTGCTTACTATGAATTGGCCATAAATAAACTAAATTAAGTTTGATCCATGAAAATTATAGATTTCCTAAATGGTTTAAGTCCTAAAGTTTGCAGATTGCGGACTTGTGGATTTACGCATTAGGTTTGTGAACTTTTTCTTTTCATTTTTTTAAAAATAATTTTAAACATAAAATAATAATTATAAATTCAAAAATTATATATTTAGTTCATACTTAATTCATATCAACAATTCAAGACTAAATTAATTTTAATAAAAATTAGTTAATTTAGAAATAAATTATTTAGGTTAGGTCGATTTGAAAGATAAAGAATTGATTTTAAAATGAGTATTAGATTGGGGAAGTGAAGATTTGTATAGTATATCAGTTTAATTTAAAAGTAAGAATGTTAAAAAAAAAAAGAATGCAAACTCATTTGTGGATAGTTCGATTTAGTTTGTGTAGATTTTAAACCTGATGGACTAGACTGTTTTAGGTTAATATTTAAATGGATACACTTTTTACAAGGCTAAAAATATGGACTCATGAACTCACTATGGGCTTGAATCCATTTCAACTACTTTAGCCACATGTATACTTTATTTGCCATTATTGACTTAGTGGCTACAATAATTTATAAGTTATAGGTAAATTCATGCAAAAAAAATTATTTAAACCACAAGATTTTTTCCTCTTGTGAAAATTTTCTTGTCATATTCACTTGTGTCACAGGTTCATTCAACTAGTATTTCCATAGTTAAATAACATAATTAAAAAAAATTAATCTTGTCCTATAATTTTAATCTTAGTACAAGTGATAAATTGTTATAGTGATAAGAATACCTAGCCTTTAACCAAATGATTGAAAGCAATTTCTTTGAAGTTAGGATAGAATGCTTACTTACGTTATATAAAGGAAATGAAGAAAGGGTAAAATCAAAGTTAACTTGCTTTTAATCATTTAAATCAATCAAAGTCTAAGTTAGGGTTTCTAATATCTTCCTTGAACTAAAACCCTTTAACTTAGCAATTTCAAATGAGAAAGAAGAAACTTTATTGTGATTAGGTTGAAAATTTAGCAAGTACTAACTCTTTTTTTGATTGAATCATGAATAAGATGAAGAAAAGGAGGATAAGGTATGAGGGAAGTTAATGAGTGGGCCTTTTGTCTTAGGAAAGGGGAATGGGCTAAAATTTAAGGTTAACAATAGGATATCTAGCTTAAGGTTTGTTTTTTTTTTTTAAAGAAAAATTGCCCTAAGTCTCCTTCATCTTAATTATTCGTTTATAATCACATTGACTTTTAAGCATATCATTTCTCCTATATTTTTCTCAACTATTTCACATGAAACTCCTATTTAAAATTTTATTCAATTTATTAATTCCCCTTTCCTCTAATATCTTTTCCTATCTTTTTGTTATACTTTATTTATTCCACGTAAATATTTCATTCTAATTATTGTAGTCATAATTAATTAATTATTTCTCACATGAAATAGATACAAAATTTTAAAAGGTATGTTACATAATCCAATTAAAATCACACTCCTTCTCTCATGGATGATATTTTTATTTTATAATTGACTTATTATATATACATAATATGTTTTTAAGATTATATATAATGTTTAATTTATTATAATTTATTTATGGATAAATATATGATATTTTAAAATGTTTTTCACTTTTTTATGATTTAAAAGTTAAAAAATGTACAATATTTTAAAACAAAAAAGTTTTTAGGTCGACTTATTTACTTGCAAGTTCATAGAACAGGATTTGAATTTTAGATCTAACCCATTAAATGTTAACTTATATAGATCGATTCATAAATGGACTATTCTATTTTAATAGTTGCAATAACTTTTTGTTCAATTTGTTGCTTAAACTTTTTGTGCTAAAGTATGAATGATATTTAAAGGTTATCTTAAAATATTAAAAGTTTAACTTTTTTAAAATTATATTTGTATAAAATTATTGAAAAGTCTAATTTCAAATGAATTGAAATAGTTTTTTTTCCTTACCTCAATACTGCTCTCTTTCAAACCAAATCTATATACAATCGAAGAACATGAAACATGGCTTCACACTTTCACCGATAAAATAATTGCAAACAATAATCGCATATAATATATTTTCAAATGAACTATATGTGAATTTTTGAGGTTATTATTTCTAGTTTTTTTTGGTGAATTGAATTATATATTAAGCTATTTTTTCACTTGTTAATTACAAGAACACTAAGTTTATATATCCTACATTTATTTCAATAATTAGATATAAAAGGTATCAAAATATAAGAATTAAAAAGAGAAAAATTCATTCAATAAACACCAAATCATACTTTTATAAATTGAATCAATTTGGAGATTTTTTTAGGTTTAATTTAGAGATCAAGTAGGTACTATAAAGACAGAAAGGCATGGGTCATCCTGTGCACGTGATGTCACCACCAAGTGGGGCTCTATATGGGGCAGAGTGGGCCCAAGGCCATCCTTTTTCACATGTGTTATGGGCCCAAACCATATGATGTGGGCTCTACTGTTATCTAATTGAAACGACATTAGTGTCCAAGAGTGGTCCATTCCATCACACTATAAGAGGCCTACGGAGTTAGGGTATTATTATGACAAGAGTTAACAATTACAAACTGCCTAATTAACCTAACAGCAGCTTTGTCTAAGATTCTAGATCTTGTGGGTTGCCCATTTCCTACCAAGGTCCAAGGAGGAGTTTATTTGCTTATTTTTGTAATAATAAGGATGATTATTAGATGATATATGCAAAGGTCATCTTTCGACCTATGAATCGAGAAAAGTAAAGTTAAAATTAGACCTTAACTAGAATATATCATCTTATAATTTGTTATTAATTTTAAATTATTAAATTTTGTTTAGTTTATATGATATTATGTAGATCAATGATTTTAAACATTTATATTTAATAGTACATTATAATAATAATGTATCAAAATCTCTAAAAAATATTATAAGTTACTTGAACTAAAATTTTTTGTTTTAGTATATGGACATTGCTATTTTACTTACTATATAACATTTTGTTATCAATAATTTAAACTAATACAAGCATGGGGATTACGAGTTGTTGTAACAATAATTTTATATATCAAATTTTAGAAAAATGCAACAATATTAAATTTGAAATCAAATAATTGATTTTTCCTATGTTCGAAAGTATCCAATCTGAAAACATTTGAAATAATATATTAAATCTTATTGGATTGATATATATCATATGATCTTGATTAATATTTTGAATTCATCAAGGATTTAATGAGAAAGACAATAAAAAAAATTATGTAATGGTGTAAATAATATGTGGTATGAATTAATCTCCATTTGTGGGTGTTCTCTTGAATGAATGGTGATTCCTCAAAAGTGAGGAACTAACTTTATTAATTTGATTTAGTGATAGATGTAGACTATTATGTTTGGATTGAATCCATCCTCTATTTCCTTTAAAACCTAATTTGTGGTTAAAATCTAAGGAATGATCCTATCTTTTGTCTTGCATGTTTCCCATTGGAATAAAACAAAAGAAAATCAAGTTGGTTGAGCATAATTGGGCATTCCATGTTTTTTAATACTCTTTTAGAATTAGTAATGATTAAATAAAGTACAAATTCAAAATTAAATCATTTCACATGTGTCCTACATTATTGGTTTGCCTTAATTGGTTTCACATGTATACATAGAGACATATGTATATAGAGTATATTATATATTTCTGATTTTACATTTTTTTCACTTAACTTTGTCACAATTTTATGTGTTAAAATTTATCTACGTGTATATTCTACCATTAATTCTTTAACTTTTGAAAAAATTAATTTAATTTAAAATTTAATTTCAACAACAATTTACCAAAAAAAAATCACTTATCTGTTGAAACAATTATGCAATTTTGTGTGTAGGACTTTCATTTCTAATTTGAAATCCAATTTTAGGTAAAAAAAGAAAAATCCCTAACCTACTTTGTTGAAGTAGTTTAGCACTTATATTTGATTACCATGGTTAAAATATAAAGTATGTGATTTTTTAAATGAATATATGATTTTTTAAGTGATCATATGATTTTTAATTATTTTTTAATTTGTATTATCAAATGTAAAAGGTGTTAGAAACTATCACTCCTTATATCTATCATTCAATGTCCCCTACATATATACACACACACATAGAAAAATATGATTTACTTCCTGAATTTTGACTAAATGATAAAAATAATATATAAATTTTAAAAACTTACACCTTACCCTTTGACCTCTACTAAGTAACAAAAATAATATATGAACATTAAAATCTTAAATTGTTTCCTTTAAATTTGGAGAAGACTTTGATGCACTACTAAAATAATGGTGCAATAATGCACCATCGTATCAATAGCATGTGTATGATCTCATAGCTTAGTTTAATTGATTACCACTTTCTATTAGCAAGAATAGAAAATTGAAAAATGATTCCAAATTTGATATATTCTAAAATAGTGCTGGGCAAAGAGATAGAGCTAGATCGAATTGAATGCTACATCGAGTTTAAATTTAAATCACATCTAACAATTTACGTCGTCTAGTACATTTTGTTGGTAGAAAATTGAAAAAGGTTAAAAGCAAAGTTAACCTTCATTGTTTAAGAAGCTATGAATAATGAAAAGTTCAATTACCATTTTTCAGATATGATTTATATTACATTTCTTAGTTAATTTTCTCTTAGGTAATTTTTTTGGTTTATGTTATTTTTTTTTACTTGAAAATGTCATGAAATTTGGGGCATATGATTATAAATATTGCTTGGAGACCTATTATTTTATATTTTAAGCATTAGGCTCTATTTGGCACTTATTAATATTAAGAAAATCCATTATCTCTTTGTACCATCATTCTATAATTTGATTGCATCTAGATTGATTGTAAATGTAGGTTCTAAAAGTTATAGAGGCAATTGCTATGGCTATATTGGATTTAAAACCCATACTCATTTCTCTTACTTGAGTCCATTTTTTTCTTATAAGTCTTCATTCATTTCTATCAAGTTTAAGTAGCAAGCTAATGTAATAACTTGAAATAATAAAATCTAGGGTTTTATCTGTAAATGAAATCTAATTTGAAACTTTTTAAATAAGGTTCCTCTTTTATTAATTCATGGTTTATATTCTATATTATAGTTAATGAATAAAAAATCTAATGAAACTTAATGGGATATGAGTAGAATTCATTAATAAACCAATTAAACTTATTTATCATAGGTTTGTGAACAAGATAGTTAAAGTCTTGATTGGTTAAGAAGCTTTAGTATTTCCTCAGAAGTCAAGAATTTAATTATTGAGATAGTTTCTATAAGTTTAGTTAAGTGTATATTAGTGCTTTTGAGTTTATAAAATTCAATTATTGGTATCTTAATGCAACCTTTATTACTACATTAAAATTTGCCTTCATATTTTGAAATCATATACAAAAGATAGTGAAAACATCCACCAACTACTTTGCATTTGGGCTTAGTATTGATCATAAATATTCAATTACATGATTTTCATGAAAATATTTTTTGGATGATTGACATTGAATCTAATTCATTGTGCTAGTTATGGATAGATGTTGGCCTCCTATGTTAGAATTATAAGATGATTTTGGTGAAAAATTTTGATAAATTAACTTGATCCCCCTTTATTCACTTTTTTATTATTTTAGCCTTATTATTTATGTTTTATATCTCTCACTAAATTTGCTTACTTAACATAATTATTGCAAATTTAGTTTTGCCAATAAATTTTTCAAAGAAGGAAATATGTCTGTAATATGTCAAATGGATTTTATTTGAATATGCTTCTTTTAAACCCATGTGAAAATTTATGTTTTATGATTGTAATGTCAATACTCTTTTATTGAGATATTGAGTTGATTATAATTTTTTATATTATTTCTTTTTTTATAGTTTGTCTAACTACCTTTTTATTTTTGAAATTGTTATCAAGCTAGATTTATGAATCCATCATGGTTATATAGGTAAGTTTTCACATGATTACACATAATTTTAAATTTGAATAATCTATGATAAATTTTGTAGTCATCTTGTTGATTATCTAGCAATGGCTTTATTTGGAAGTATTGTCATTATATAGCTTACCTAGTTTTCAACTCGCAACCTTCAAAATCAAATCCCTAAATAAATAAAAGGATGCAGATAGTTTTACATATTGATATCCAAATTGAATTGCCTAAAGATTCATATTTAGTCTGTGTGAAATTTATACATTCAATGTATGAAGAACTATTTAGGTTTTTGAAAATTGCTTCAAAGGTATTTCATTATTTGTAAATGATGGTTGAAATTAAGAACTATTTTGCATTATGTTTGTATAGTAAATGATTTCCATGTATTTTATCTTACATGAAATAAATGATTTGTAATTGATGTTGACCTACAATGTGTTCATATGATTAGTGATTTATGTAAACTTCCATTTCCTACCTTTTTTTATCAGTTATGTTTTTAATAGCCCCTTGAATGGAAAATATTTATTATAGTTATAGAATTTTTTGATTAGTACTTAATGGTTCAAACCTTGATTCTTAGAAATTGACATTAATAAAATTAGCTAACTCTATAAGCATTTTTGTTCATTCTTATGTAACATCACTAAATAAATAGCTAGAAAAATCTAACATACAAAGATCATAACAAGGTAACTAGAGAAAGATAGAGCATGGAACTAAAATAAGATTCGTATATATGAATGGGAGCTAATATTGTAATTCCCACAGATTGCTTAAAGTTACTTTCAATAATTAAACTTTATAGGAGCATCTTTTTTAGGAAGTAGTAATCTGGCAATGTATTTTCTATAATGGATATGAACCAATTAAGAGGTTACTTACAATAAACAAGGATAAGAGAAAAAATGTTCTTTATAGATATTGGCAATGTTATCTACTTAAGTTACCTAGTCATTATAAGTTCTTTAGGAATGACTTCGATGGAAGCATCTAATTTCATTATGAGTGTTACATCACAAGAATTACATTACTAATTGTGCCAACATGAAAAATATTTATGGTAGTTAAAGAATTTTCCACTTGTCTTTTAAATTTAAAGTCTATGTTATATGTTTTGGATTTTTTATGAAAAACTAATGTCTTAATGAGCAAGCATATCACTAGAACACCATTTTAGATCCTTATAAATGTATGTAAGCATTATGTTAATCATAACTTTTGATAAATGCAAGAATTTAAATTAAATTAGTAATAGTTGTACATAAAATAAATACTATGTTTATTCAATCAAGTTATAATCAAATGCTAAAGATATTCAACTATGGTATATTTCACATCATGATTCATCTGACTAGGCTTTTAAATTAGGTCAATGTGAACTGATTTAATTGTAGAAGTAGCATGAAGCTAAAATAGAAATGACATAAATTAGAACATTTGGATAGAGCATGGTCTCATTATGCTATTTGATATTGTGAAACGAAGACTAAAATAGACAATAGAAAAGTAATTTTCATTCTATTGCTATACAAATTAGATAATTTTGTCTTATATTTTTATAAATTCAATAATGGGATATTTGGATTCTATTAGGGCATATAAATGGATTACATTGTTGGCATAACTTCACAAGAATGGACTCAGATGATTTATTCATTAATTGAATTGGATACCTTTAATATCTAATGTATCGTAGCATATAAAGTAATCTAATATATTCCATTTAACTAACTTATATAACATCTAAAGCTAGATTAAAGCAAACACCCAAGTCATCGAATTACAAGATATTATTGTATGCTTTATCTAGTGACATTTTTGACATTGATAATAGAAGTTTTGTTATATTTGCAAAAAAAAAGAGACTAAATTAATTGAAATTATTTATGTTCTTATTGTTTTCTAGTTCTTATCTTCAATGTGATTAAATAACAATTCAAAATGTCTTTTCATAAGTGGTAGCTTACTTCTTCTCTAAACCTGACTATATGGATAGTTACTAAATTATATTATATTCATTTTGAAATTACCTAAAAAATGAAAAAGGTAAGCTAAAAAATAATCAAATAGAAGGACCAACAATTATTTCAGTTTTCAAGTATAGATGATTTATAGGTCACTCAAGTAACTTTTCATATATAGGGTTAGAAGCATACAATTGCTTTAATAAAAAGGTATATGAGCAATATATTCCACTATGCTTTACAAGGACTATTACTTTAATCTTATTACACCTCAACCATAATAATTCAAGATCTTATAGCTGCACATATGAAGCCTAACATAAATTATCTTCACAATGGCATTATTAAACTTATCCTAGTACTTAAGACTTTATATTAATTCATAACGTGTTAGAGATTGGCATATTATCTAAATTAGAAGGTGGTTACCACTCAAAACTCCAATAAACTCCACTTTACCACCTAAATGTTGAAACTTAATAATTTATATTATTAGATACTAGTAACATCTCCTTTGATATATAAAAAGCCAAAAGCTTACATGCTAGATATATATCTTGATCCATTATATTCCTAACTAGTGCAAGAAAGCTAACCAAGATTCTTTGAAACCAACACCTTTTTTAGTCTTTGTTTATGGTGGCATAAATCCTTTCTTGTAACTTACAAATTAATAATTCTCACGATGAAGTTTGTATGAAATGACTTAGAAGTTAATGAAAATCTTCATCAGAATCTTTTAAAAAATTAACAAATATTTTTAATGAATCCAAATGGTTTATTATCTTTCAAACACACTTTTTTGAATTAACCATATCAAATAACTACATTATAGCTAAAAAGAGAGTCATATATGAAAGTAAATATTAGAAAAAAATGTTTTTATAAAGATTACTACATTATTGATGCCAACCTAATATAGTAACTTATGGAAAATAATAGTTAACTCAAAGAAAATTTCTCTTCCTTTCAAAATTTAGCAAATTTTCAAAATGTAATATCAAATTTTGAAAAAAGAGGGAAGACCAAATTAATTGCCCTAATGGATTTTGTTTCATCAATCAATGCATTTATGTGAAAAGGTGGCTTAAATGGTTAAGTTATATGATGATACATGATATAAAGTTTAACTTTTGGTGGCACCTATTAAACATTGCAATCATAAATAAAGGACTTAAGGATATATCATGTATACTAAAAAGCATACCTTTACCAAAGTCATTATCCTACTAGCATCAAAACTATCAAAGTGTACAGATTAATGGAAATTATAATTATTTAGGAGTACATCCTTGAACTTTTACACCATGTAATAAGATAATAGTTCAAGTAGGAAATTAACTTTTTTCATATATCATATAATTTTTGTCACTATCTTTATAGCACATATAATAAGAATTGATTAGGTGATATTAATTAAAAGCTTTGCCCCCATGATTAAAGATTTTGACTTTTTTTGGAAAATCATAACACTCATAATTATACATTTGGGATGTTTCCATCCAAGTCATTAATTCAACATGTATAATTAGTTGGTATCAATTAGATGCATATAATGAGCCTAATACGAAACTTATCATTATACAATTTTATAGATAATGCATAAGGTGTATAATATCCAATGATATTAATAAGGTATCTAATTTAGTTTGAGGACAAAGAAAGGCTAAATTAGATAAGGTTGGTATGTAATTAAATGTATATGGTGAAGTTGAAAACTTATGATTAATGACATCAAATAAATTTTCACCTAATTATTCTTTGTGCTGTAAGACATAGGAATTAGCTTTTTGGGCCACACTTGCCTTTTCCAATCCTTCTTTACTCATTATTGTCCTTCTTTTACACACTATAGTTAGCCAAGCCTCAGCACCTCTGTTGCTCTTTCCTTATCTTTTTATCCTTTCTTTTTACTGGGATTGGGTTTTACGATTTTTCTAAATGAAATTCCACATTTTTCTATATCTATTTGTAAATTATTTTTTTCTTTATGTTATTCCTTTTGCAAGTTCTCTGTTGTGTTTCACAATGCAATTTGAGTTTTACATCTAATGGTGTATGGCTACACCACTTTGTTCGTGGTATATATTAACCATTACCTTTGAACTTTCAAAAAAAGTGAAACAATTAGTTTTGAATTAATTTTAATGGCAACATCTATTGACTTTTACTTTTTTACTATGCTAAGCTACTTCTATAGAGGTAAAAAAAAGCTTATATTTGATGGTAAATTCTCTAAGAAAATTAAAGAAAACCTAAGAGATTTAGGTTTAAAATCACTTTTAAAATTTAATGTTAGATTTTTTTAAGCATGTTATTTATTTTGAGTATATCTTTTTACTCAACTTTTTAATTATATGTAAAATAAATCAAACATTAGATCTTAAATTTAGTATACCTCGATGAAATTAGAACTGTTATTTATATATTAACTTTTTAAAATGTAATTTATAGGAACAATTTTAAAATAATCTTTTATAAAAGTTTTAACTGTATTGGTCAAACAATTCAATTTTCAAATATATTAATTTGATAGAATTTATCAGACTTTAACAAATATGAATTTTAGAGAACTTAAAAAAAAAAGAAACTTCTTTTATATATAAGTGGATTAAACTTCAATATCATGTATTTATCGGGTTTTAATAATAATTACAATACTTTCATAATTTTTAAAAGACTTATTTTGATCCATATATTGTCAAAATAGTCAAATTAGCAAAACTCTCTATTAGATATAACTTAACAATTTTACCCTTTTTGAAAGTTTAGAAAAGTAGAGTGTAAGATTTTAAAGTTTATATACTATTTTTATGACTTAGTTAAAATTTAAGGGATAAATTGGATTTGCCTACATATATATATGAAATTCCTTCCATCACCATTTCTTTTTAAGGTGTGGACTTTTGCTTTATAAATTTTCAATTATGCATCATGCATAAAAGTAAGTTCTATGTTTAATTGATAAGAAAAGTATACCACATGTTTTAGGATTAAACACTTACACTAGGTCAAAACTTATAACTATTAGACATAGCATAATTTTATTTCTTCCTTATATTAGCAGTGTATAACTTCACATCTATATGTGTTACAAGAGGGCATAAGGGGCTTTGCAAAACACTTTAAGGGTCTCGACAGCTTGGGTTATCATTTATTGATATTATGCCTATACATGGTATAAATCCCTAAGGGTGATCACTGATCTCCCATTTAACAAACAATTTCCCCTTTAATGATATTTGAGATATTTAAACTTGTGACCTCCCTCTAATGCTAATTGTTAAATGATGGATATATTAAGAAAGAGTGAATTGGGGTTTTTATGAAAACTTTTCTCAATGCAAAAATAGAGTTTTTGTTAATTATAATAGGCTAATTTTTAATTAGCTCTTAGAAAAAATGAAATTGAGCAATCAATTACCATAAATTATGAATCAATATTCAAATTAAATAGCTTAAGCATGCAATATAATCGATAAAATGCTAAAATTTAAAGAGAGATAGGGTAAAGAGATTGCAAATTCATGTACAATAGTTTTGTTAGGAAGAGAATCTACTTCCTGTGTATATCCACTCTCTGAAATTGAACAATATATCAATTTTGCTATTAATATACTAAAACCCCTCAAAATTGATGGCATTAAAGAATCTTTACAAGTTTTCTTGAATTATATAATCCTTCCTTTGTGCCTTTTACACAAAACACTCTCTAAAGCTACCTCACTTTAGAAACTATGGAATCTTTAACCTAAAAGAATGAGTAGAAATGTAACAATGATTAGTGCACCATTGCATAAATAAAAAGAGAAAGTTTTAAATGATGAAGTTTTTAAGCACTTTTGGCTCAAATAAACATTTGAAAAGATAAAGCTTTAAGAAATTTAAGGTTTTTGGAATGTCTTAAAGTGTAGAAATGTAAGTGAGAAATTTAAAATAGAATTTAGAGAGAGAGAGAGAGAGAAAGAGAGAAAGAGAGAAAGATTCATTTTTCTTACTAAAACAATTGAAAATTTGAATTTAAGTCATGTTTAATTGATTGTTTATTCATGTTCATAAGCCCACTATTCAAAAATTTGAAAATGAATTGATTGCTTATTCGAATATACAAGGTTTATTGAGCTTTTGAACTCATTGGATTAGTTATGCAATCAATTTAGCTAGGGGTTTTCACATTACAAAGCTCTTTGGATACATCGAATCAACTGCATAATTAATTTATGTGTTTAGGATTACATTTTGGAGACTATCTATACATGCTAAATCATTTATGCAATTGATTCATGTGTCTTGAATCATAAATTTAGTAACTTTTCAAAGTTTAAACAAGTTTCCACTATGAATTATAACCCCACATGACTCTAACTTATTTTAAAAATCATTTTTGAATAATAAGACACATATTTTCATAAGTTTTAAGCCAATCATGATTTTGAAAAACTCATGTACTCTTATTTTCCTATTTTAACAAAATTTTCAAATTGACTTGATGCTTTTCCAAACTTTAAAAGCTTATGATATCAACTTTCTTCAAATTGAAATTAATTCAAAATGCTTTGTAATCATAAAAAAATAAAAAGGAGAAATGGGGCTAAGCTAACAGCATGAAGTACCTAAGCATGGACCCTGTTGTAATGAGTTAGCAAGAGCAAGCCCTAACCTCTGATCTCATCTTTTATTTACTTCTAACATTAAAAAATCTAGTAGAGTTAGATGAGGGTGCTTCATGTGTAATTGTTTTTCACCATATTCTTTTCCAGGTTCCAATTTCAGATCAAATATTTCCTTAATCTTACCTACCACTTTGGATTAGAGTTGTTACATATTTAAACGTCAAATAATAATAACCATTTTCTTTAGTAACAAGAATGATGTTTATTTAACCAATCTTGTATCTTGTTAGCATTCCAAGTAGCTTTTCAAATTTACTTCACTCTAAATTCAATCTATTTAATTAATTCTTGGAATTGTTATAAATGACTGAAAATAAAAAAAAGGTTCATTTTCAATGTAACATCTAACAAAAGAAGCAGTATTAAGATGTTGACATGATATGACTAATTATAATCTATTATAATATTAACCATAATTGTGTATTAAATCACTAATTAATGGGTCAAAATTTTTTTACTCAAATGATATTTTATGTTTCTTAATGATTTTATGCCTTTATATATATATATATATATATATATATATATATATATATATATATATATATATATATATATAAAGTTTGATCTTGAATTTTTACATTAGCAAATCTAGCAGGATAATCATTGCTATTGTTACTAAAAAAAATTAAAAAATACATTAATTAAATGATGCAACAAATTCACAACTCAGAGAAAAAATACAATTGTATTTATCAAATTGAAAAACAAAAGTTGATACGAGTATCTTACATTTTTATTCAAGTATTTATATAGATAAGAGCAAATATAAAAAAATCTAGCAAAGTCGAACGAGAGTGCTTCATGTGCAATTGCTTTTCACTATATTCCTTTTCAAGTTCCAATTTCAAATAAGATACTTCCTTAATATTACTTACCACTTTAGATTAGAGTCGTTGCCTATTTGAATGTCAAACAATAATAATCACTTTTTTCAACAACACGAATGTTGTTCATTTAACCAATCTTGCATCTAGTTGGCATTCCAAGTAACTTTCTTGATCTACCTAACTATAATTCTAATTTATTTAATTAATTCCTAGAATTGCTATAAATGACTAAAAATCAAGAAGAGTCCATTTTCAACGCAACAGTTAACAAAAGAAGCAATATTAAGATGCTGACAAAATATGACTAATTACAACTTATTGCAATATTAACTACAATTATATTTTAAATCATTAATTAAGGATAAAAAACTTCTAGCTCAAATGGTGTTTAATTTTTCTTAAAAATTTTATGCTTTTCTATATATACAAAGTTTGATTCTTGATTTTTGTATCATTAAATCTAGTAGTTTAATTACTCTTACTATTAGCAAAAAAATTAATTAAAGGATGCAACAAAGTCACAACTCATAGAAAAAACACAATTATATTTATCAAACTGAAAAAAAAAGTTAATATCTCACATCTTCATTCAAGTATTTATATAGATAGGAGTAAACATATCATTGTCAAGTAGCTTTTACCCTGATTCTTTTGTCATCAAAGCGCTTGTAAGGATCTTGTATCTTTTTCCCCTCATGCTCACTTTTATCCTTATCATCATCACTGGCTTGATCAAGTTCCAACAATTCTTCATTGTACTTAATGCTATCTATTCCCTTCTGCACCACTTTACCATCAGCTTCATAGCCTTTTAGAAGATTAACCACTTGCCTCATATTAGGCCTTTTCTCTGACTCATTTTGCACACACAAAATAGCCACATTAATGGCTTGTTTTACTTGATTGTCATTGAAGTTCCCTTTAAGTCTAGGATCAACCATATCCTTGAACCTTCCTTTTGTTATAAATGGCTCAGCCCATTGAGTTATTGTTCTCTTAATCCCACCAGGGAGCTTTTCTATGGGTTTTTTTCCAGTTACAAGTTCCAAAAGAAGGATTCCATAGCTATAAACATCACAACTCTCTGAAACCTTCCCCCACATAGCATATTCAGGTGCCAAGTATCCTAGAGTGCCCTTAACTCGAGTAGTTAGATGACTAACTCCTTCCGGGATTAGCTTTGCAAATCCAAAATCAGCAACTAGTGGCTCGAAATTAGAATTCAAGAGTACGTTGCTGGCCTTGATATCCCTATGGATTATATGGGGTGTGACTTCATGGTGCAGGTACCTATAGCAAAAAAAGAAAATTAGAAGCTTAATACTACTATAATTTCCAGCAACGTCATCTTTAGTCTAACACTAAGCCTGTTGCAAGGTTTGTGTACTTCTAATTTTAGCATGTAAAATTACTTGCATAATAATGCTATCTAGAATAGTTGGTCAAAGTCTAATGGAGTTAGTTGATTTGCAAACAATTTCAACTCCAAAGACATTATTCTTGGCAACATTGACATGATCCAAAACATTTGATCAAGTAACTATTTAAGTTTGTTTTTGGAATTTTTTTTTAAATATAATTATAAATTATTAAAATAATAAAAACTAATTAATATAATTAATGTTAAATATAATGAGTTTAGTGAAGTATAATTTTATGCTTTTTTTAAAAAAAAAGTTATTTCTTCTACCACCATAACTCTAAATATCAATCTTTAGTTATAAAATCATATAGCACTTATAGATTTATCAACAAGGAAATAATTTTTTTTTACAATAAATATCTTCTGAAAAATAAATAGATCAATAGTGTAAGTTTGATTTGCTGATGCAAAACCAAATCAACTTGAGTGAGGATTGGTTATCAAATTCCTCTCTGCTTCACCAGGCAAGATACCGCCTCTATGAAAATCAAGGTATGAACCCATTATACTCTCTCCCATTCTATATTTTGTGCTCTCTCTCTCTCTCTCTCTCCCTCCCTCTCCCTCTCCCCTGAGACATACTGATCACCTGTTTTCTAGTTTTGCAGGTACTGAAATCAGAATTGATCAGAAAAATCGAGATCTATCACTATAAATGAAATACATAAATGGACTATGGAATCAAAGCTTCACAATTAACTAAATTCTTTCCAGTTGTGCACAAACAGATTATCTCAGCGTAAATTAATAAGAATCAAACAAAAATTTGAATGAGATGATGTTGATATTAGTCAAAATGAGCTTACAATATGCCTTCTGCAGAGCCAATTGCAATGTTCATTCTCTTATTCCAATCCAGTTGCACTTCACCAGCAAATTGGCCATGCAGATGAGAAAGCAGGCTCAGATTTTGCATGTAATCATACACTATGAGCCGTTGTTCGTCACCAGCACAATAGCCCCTCAATCCCAGCAAATTTTTGTGCCGAACCCTCCCAAGAACTTCCACTTCTACAGCAAATTCCATCTCTGCCTTTGAGTTCATTGCTTTCAGCTTCTTAACTGCAATCTGCAAAATTTTCATCATCATCATAACCAAAAATAAATTTTATGCACTAATTAATACCGTCCTCTTCAACTAAAACATGTTGGAATTCCTAGCATCAGAAGCACGCGCACGTGCCCACACAAATCTGATCCAACAACAATTTTTTTTCCATTTATCCACAATTGCAATCATTTTGAGATCAGAATTTAGAACAAAGGCATGGAGTTCAAATGTTTACCTTAAGACCATCGCTGGTTTTTCCCCAGTAGACACTTCCAAAACCACCTTCACCTAGTTTATTATCCTCACTGAACCCATTGGTCGCTGTGTGGAGCTCTCTGTAGGTGAATATTCTCCAAGTATTGCTAACCGCGCCAAGTGATGTTTTTGGCCTAAAAATTGAATACACAAAATTTGATAAGAATTAAGATTGATGATGATTTGAAGATATTGCATAAACTTTGTTATCAAAATGACAGATCGTCTGAATGAAGAGTTTAAAGGAAAGACAGAAGCTTGACGTACGCTTCTTCCTCCTTCTCCAAATCACAGCAACTGAAGAAGGATCCCATAATTGGTACAAAGGGACAAATCTTCTAAACTGAAACCAACTTGGTTAAGTTTTTGTCGGAAATGGAATCTCCACTTTTAAATTGTACTGAAGTCGTTTTATTCAGCCCAGTTCCTTGTGCCGGCCGACCTTCGCCGGCTACCAGTTCTTTTGACATCAAGTTTGCTTACAAAGGGAGAGAATATATAATATTAGTATTATTTAGTTATTTTTAAATTATAGTAATAATTTATGGGGAATATACAGTCATCAAACGTTGCCTTTTTAAGCCAGTGTTCTTGGATACATCTGAACGCTAACAAATTTCTGGAGCATGTGTTGAGGGAAGAAGGAATAATCGTTTTCAAGAAAAGATAGCAATATTCTTATTGAACTTCGATTATTGATTACTATTATTATTTTTGAGAAAAAGATTAAATTCTACTACTATTTGTTACATAACACATATGAAATACAGATGATTCAAATCTAAGACATAATTTAAGATTGACTTTATAACTTTTTATTAAACCTAGAAAGTCTTAAAATTCAATTTGCTATTATTGAATTAGTCAATTACTTGTAATATCAAAATTTAATAAAATATATATTTCTTTGCATCATTTTTTAGAAGTTTAACGAGAACACATGAATGTAAAAAAATATGAATGCTTGAAACATATGTCACTAGTTTAAACACAATAAATCTAGTGCGCTGTAAAATAAAAATCCTTTCAATAAATAAATATCAGAGAAGTACTCTCAATTGCTTTCAATAGGTAGCATTTCGATGACGTTGAAGAAGCATTTTTAACCGTTTTGTACACCCACTACTTACTTTTAAATGCTGTGGTAGCTTAAAAATACATCAACAAGATACAAAATAGACCAAAAATATTGGTCAAACAAATGACTTTTTTCGCTTATTATTTGCAATTTGCACATAAAATGATTATTCTATGACAAGTGTTGTATTTATGACGATTACAATATAATATATATTGCAAATAGAAGAAGTTAAAATCACACTTTTTGATGACCTCATGCAGAGTCTTGGGGAATTTAATATATTGAGGACCAAATAAAATTGAATTTGGTCAAATATCTCTGGTTGATCCAAATTGCTAAAAAGTTTCCAAGTCAAAGAGACATGTCCCTGTCTGTTTGTTTTTATTGCTATATTCGCTTTCCAAGCAGACTGCCCGAGTTCCCGCGCATCGCGCTCGTTGACTTTTATTCTTTATTTCTTTTTGAATCATAATTTCCGACGCTTAGAAGTGTATTCTCTATGGACCTGGAGCCCATGGGCCGAAAAAAATCAAGTGGGCTAATCATGTTACTTTTGAAGAAGTGATTGGGGCTTTGCCTCTTCTGTCTTAAATCTGTTAGGCCTAGGTCATATGAATGGTGAAGCCCATCAGTCTTTGTTCAAATTTCTTCCCTTCGTTGTTTACGAATTAACCACCAAATGAATTAATACTTGAAAGGTTATAAATACATCAAATCAATGTTGAATGATATTTTAACATTAAGTTAATATTAATTTTATAAATATTACATTAATTCAATATTGTCCTCACTTTTTACATGACATATGTTTGAAAGTTTTTTGTGGATAGAGAAGTTAAATTCTGATTTAGAATTATTATTAAAAAGGGTTTCAAATAGCTATTTATTTTAAATCTCAAAAACTCAATTTTTTTCCACTAAATTCGTAAATGATAAATTCTTAATTCTTCACACTATTTAAGAGTTCTCAAGTTAGCTTATGTATTGATGTTTCAAGTAATAAGTATCTTAGAATGAAACAAGCTTCAAATTTCAAGTGAAAGCAGCTCTTTGTGCAAATTTAGAAGTAGTGACACTAAATTAATATAAAATTTGTAAAATTGATACTACAATTTAAACATATACATATATGGACCAAGTATTAAATTTTGAATGTAAAGAAAGATATAAAATTTTCAAGAAATATCAAATGTTATTTGAATCAATAGCTTTTCACTTAATTATTTAACCCTCTTTTATACGTAGGAATACACTCCCTTATGCAAGGCTGAGATGCAAGGCTGAGGTTCAAATTTTTGAATCCAATCATGTGAGGGATTGAGTGAGAATTTGAAATTAAATAAGATAATGAAAAATCATTGCCGGCAATTTATTGCCAAAAAGGAAACTATGATAAGTTCAGCTTGGAACCAAACTCTATCTTTTTTCCCTTTTACAAGAAGTAGCATAGGATTTGGATAAATTATTTTATTTTAAAGTTACGTGCTATTTGTTTATTTCCTTGAGTACTTAGAATGGTATATATAAATGAACTATTTTTTTTTTAAATTGTTTTCAATGTGGTTCAAATTTCACATATAAATGATAAAAAAATAGTAAACTTCACCAGCCGGGCTAATTCAAAAGAAATTATAATAAACCCTATATACAGGAATTATACCCATGAATGAATGATATATTTATCAATATATTAAATCCACTTGGCCAAGTTTTCATCAGGCAGCTTTAATTTGTCGACAGAACTACCAAGATTGCAGCAGGTCAAGGCAGGCAGCTAGACGTACTTTAATAATGGACATGGTCCAATTCTGGCCCGTCACTCGCATTCGCATACACCTTTGGGAGTTGTAGTTTTCGCACCATTCTATATGGAAAACAAAATAAGAAGCATGCACCTTTCATCATTATATTTGAGATTTTTTTTTTAATTTTGACGTCAAGTTAGTTAATTAATTTTTGATATAATTTAAGTAATTTGAACTTAAAATTTTTAATACCTCATTTGGAGGTGGCACTTGAGTTAAGCAGCTCAACTATTTACTTGATTGGATTCAATAATTATTTAATTCAATTAGATCCTTTGTTTAATTTATCAATGGTTTGATTATAGTTTTTTATTATGTTTTTATATAAAATGTAATATATAATTAAAAATTTAAAAATTTAACTTATTTTTATATTTTAAATTTTTTTTATTTAGTAATATTTATTATCATATTAAGTATCATACTTTTTCTAGGAAAAAAATATTCATTATTATTTATTTAATTAAAAATTATATCAATTCAAATTTGTTTTATTTTAAGCAAGATAAGTTTGGTAAGGTTAAAGCTTGACTTGATTCACCCTTAACCTTGTGATTGACAAAGCTTAACTATCTTTAATCAACTTAGACCAGACAAATAGATTTCCAATATTTTTTAAGTAGTATACAAGCTTTTGAATTCATTGTTGAAAGCCAAGATACAAGAGTTCGTTAAAAGATAAATGTATTTCAATATTTCAATGAACATAAAATTTCGAAAAATACTGATAATTTAAATATTTTAGTGAGAATAAAATTTAAAAATTAGTGGGAGTGAATGCGTGCCGATACTAAAATATACTATCTCGCACACTCTATTATTTGACTTCATGAAGGGTTTGTACGCTTATGTGATGCGGTTTTTGAGGTGAATATGAAATCAAAGATCAATTTATAATTGAGAGACCATGATTAGTAGCACCAAGCAGAGCATACTAGAGATGTGGATGCTGACACGATGGAGTTTGCTGTGGTGACATTTGCATTGAGCTGTTGAAACCTATTCATTCATATATAAAGATAACCACAAATAATTCAACTGCCACTTGAGCTTATTAATTCTAAGGGCAAAGCACTGAATTGTAGGAAGAAATTGGTGTGTGTCCCAGGGCTTTATAGTGACAATTCATGATCAAACTGCATCAATGGATGATGGTTATATCAAACTTTATGTGTGTGTGTGTGTGTATATATATATATATATATATATATATATATATATATATATATATATATATATATATATATATATATATATATATATGCACCAAATGTGAAATATGGAAATGAAAATGACAGTAATAAATGAGTTGGATGATGACATCAAGTGAAGATATTTGAAGGGAGATGATTTGTTTAACGAAATGACCGTAGAGATATAATTTATTATTGAATATTGATTTAAAAGAAAATCAGCCTTCTAAATATCATGGTCTTTAGGTTTTTATTAAAAAAAATCGAGTTCAAATTTTATTTATGCTTAAAATTAAACTTTTGCTAATCCTTTTGTCGGCTCAATTAATTTATTGTCTTCAATTATTTACATTTCATGTTCAAATTCCCTTGCTAGGTAATGATTTGTATGTACTATAGTCAATTCTTAAAGAAATTAATAATACATCCTAATTCTAAAATGAAATAACCTATTCTAACTAAAACTTTTACTTACTCAAACAGAATAAAACTTTAACGTACTCATATTATATTGTATACTTGAATTCTTGAAAATTTTGATGTAGGAGAAAACCTTACAAATATAATAATTTTTTACCTTCTTCTAAAAACTTCAAAAATTATTCGAGACTTGAAAATTAAAAGTTTCTAATCTAGTATACAAGTCAAATGACCTAAACAATCCATGGAAGAAATTTTCTATCAAAATATAAGATGTATATATGAGACACAATTTGATTCAATTCTCAGCCAGCTCTCCATTTGTTTGTTTTTCCTTCTTAGTAGTGATAAATAAACTTAGTTATTTCATCTTCTTCGGAAATTAAACTATCATTTTCCTTAATAGTACAAAGATTAAATATTGATAACTACGTTTCAGTGTCAACAAAGCCCTACCTATAAATGTGGGTAGTTATGAAAATGAAAGTTTCTCTAATGAAGCATTACGATATCTAAATCCGGAAAAACTGCATAGCAAGCATGAAGCCTTAGGCCATCTTTATCCAATCTAAGTGCCAACATTGTCACTGTCACGATAGTTGCTATTAATTACCAATTTTCGATGCTCATCCTAATTTTATTAGACAATTCTAGCTGTATATATTTTGTAATAAAACAAAAGCAGCTGACGGAGTAAATGTTCAAGTTAAAATATGAAAATGCTGTTATCGGATTTTTAACTTATTAAATTATTATCCTCATAAATTAAACGATTGGTACAAATATCTTAGATGACCGATTGACTAAACACAATATTTATTTTCTCGTTTATAAACATAGTTATTGTTTTATCTCTTGAAATCCATAATAAACATTATTAATTTTTTTTTTTAATTTTGTTATAATTATTTATCTTCCCTTTTATTTATAATATAGAAAATGGTGAAAAGAAAGAATATATACTAAAAAGTAAGACTGTATTTAACATTGTTAATTCAAGTGAAATTTAAAAATCTATTTTAATAATTTTTATTTATTTTATTAAGGGATGAATAATTGTAATAAAAATAAAAATAAGACACTAATAGAATTATTTATGAAATTAGAAAAATATTATAATTATTACTTTTATAAATAAGATACTAATTATTGCGTGCTAGTTATGAACTTCAATATCTTTTACTTATTTTATTAAAGAATGAATAATTGTAACAAAAATAAAAATAAGAGCCCAATGGATATTTAAATATTATATTATATACATATAAATGTATATATTTAAATACAAGTATCTCACACTTTTCACACTAATATCTATTTAAGGTGAAAGTAATAAAAGGTAAATTTTTAAATAATAATAATACCTTCAAAATTTTAAAATTATTATTATTTGATATAATTTTTAAACAATATAATTTATTTACAAATAAATTTAAATTATTTTTATTAAAAATTAAACAAATTCAACTAAATATTTGATTCCAAATGAACCCTTAAAATATCTTATATTGGTTCTTTGTATAGTATAGTCATCTTTTCTCGTCAATTCATAGTAAAAAGTTCAAATTTGAGTTTAAATGTAGTATTTCCTTCAAGGAAGGCTTCAATAGTTTTTAAAATTGAGGTAGCTTTTTGTTTGTAAATTCTTTCTCATATTTTTCAAAATGTTTTATAAGTTTTTGACAATGGTTAAGTAAAAAATCGATAGTTTAAGTTTCCATATAAAATTTAAATGTTGATTATTTTATTGTCTATCATTGTAAATTTTTATATAATTTTAAAAATACAACAATGTCAAAATGAACATCGATATTAATGTAAACTACACCTTAAATTTTTTTATTTTTCAAACAACCTTCAAATATTATATATTATAATATTGATTAAATAAAAAAATTATCATCTTAAAATTATCAAGAATTTACAAAATGCCAGTAAACATTAATTGTATTTACTGACTATCATTTTATTAATCCTAATAATTTTAAAAATATTATCATATCAATAGAAATCTGAATTTTACTTTTTATTGGCACCTAGCCATCAAGGTAAAATTTCAATTATATAACAACGGTATAAACTTGGAAACACCACCGTTCGCGGGAGGGTTATGTCTTGACGTGTTTGAAAAGGATTAAATTTAGCGTTCGAAAACAAAACCAAAATATATATCAACAACAATCTGTCCCGATGAGTATTCTCCATTGCATGAAGAGTACGGTATTTACGCTTACACTCTGCAATTAGTGACATAAAATTTCATTGACAAATATAATTTTTTTAAGTGTGAAATGAAAATCAGAATAATAAAACAACAAATAAAAAAAAAAACCTGACTTCATTGATAACATAATGATATTTGATGTTGGTAATGAAATTCTTCTCTTAAAATGTCTTCATTTCAAATATAAGATGTTACTTGTATAAGTGTATATATCATGTGGTTTGTTACTAATTATCTTGTTGAGAATATATGAATAAACAAATGAAATGAAGGGGGAAAATCTCATACCCTGGCAGTTTCTTATTTTCCTTAGAAGCAAAGAGTATTTAATTTAATGCGGTTAAGAGTTGCAAATTGGTAATTGTAAGCAAAGAATATTTAATTTAATGCTGTTAAGTGTTGCAAATTGGCACTTGTGACTAATTTGATATGCAAATATAGTTGGTTTAAATCAAACTTGGTGAAAAAAATTAAATATGATATGGATTCTTTGAGTGTGTATTTGGGACCAACCAGTTTTGTGTATAATTTTTTGAATTTTTATCATTTTGGGCTATTTTAATAATTTTGCCTTAGTTTGATTGTTTGGTGGGTGTTGAAAGACGTATGATTATGATTCTCACTATTTTATCTTCATGTTGATTAAGATATTGCTAATACCTTATTTGAAGTTAAGAGAAAAGACATTATATTCTCAAAAATTATGTCTACTTATGGGATGTAATCTTTGGCTTAAAATGATTTTTAAGAGGTGGAGTGTTAACAAATTTTTTAGGATAGCCTGGTAATGTGATTGGGATGGGATGGGATGTGTGATATAAATTTGAATGTGGAAACATTGAAAAATGCCTTAAAATTTGAAAAATAAAATGAAAATAGAAAGATAATCATATTACACTTTAAAATAAGGATGAAGGGAAGTGGTAAGTGATGAAAATTATGTCACAAAAGAATGAATCCTTTGATATATAAGTGATAGCAGACATCACAAAGATTGAATCTCTTTGATAATTCTTCAAGTTTATTTAATAATTAAAAAGAGAATCACACTTTTATAAGAAAAGACAACAATCATTTAATTAAAAAGTGCGAATTGTGAATGAGGATGGAGCTCGGCACCCTTTAAGCAAAATCTCGGGTTTGAGTTTTATGGATAAAGTAAACGGTGTTGGGAGAGCTTATCCCTACCTTAGGTCCGTTCTGACTCGAATTCGGATTAGTCAGTAGCCCAATGAAATTTAATGGATATCGGATGGCTAGACTAAAAAAGTGTGAATTATCTCTCCTCATAAGGAATAAGTTTTCTTATATAACTCTTTAAAACTCCAATTGAAAATGAATTCAAATAATACAATTAGGACTAAATTTAACACATTAACCTAAACCCAATAATTTTTTTTTAAATGACTCTAAGTAATATAGTAAACAATTCAAAGTAAAATGATAGATATTTTAAAATAAAATAAGTCAAAACACATTCAGTTAAAGTTAAAGTTTAAGATATTCTAAAATAACCCAATAAAAAATAAACATAATTTAAAGGTTCAAATGCTAAATTAAAATTCAAAACATTAAATCATAGTAAAATGTGATGAAGTGGTGCCAATTACCAATGCATTTAACCAAATTCTTCTCCAATCTCTCTTTTTCATGTACACAAACCTTTTGAATTACATCTTTGATTATCTTAATTTTACTCTTTGAGATGCCCCTTAGGATTGCATCATTAGCATGGTATGTGATTATCTCTTACATATTCAAAATTAAAAAATGAAGTACATATTATTGAATGGAATTTTTTCTTTTATTATTAAAAAATAATTCTTGTTTATTATGCTTAATTAGAGTCCATTTATATGGAATGTTATGAATCGATATGTGTGGATGCTTGCAAATATTACTTTCGGATATATTATACATGATATTTCATCAAAAAATGATATATTTTCAATGTTTTGCTATTTATTTGAAGTGTGCTACAAGTATTTATAAAAAATGCTAATATATTCCCCAAGAGTGATAAATGTGTATTGTTCGTACCTGATGGATAACTACTAGGTCATGACTTATTTTGTATAATAAATAAGTTAACTTCTAAAAGTATTTTGCATATTAACTTTTTTTTATAAGTTAACGTGCAAAATATCTTTAAAAATTAACTTATTTATTGTGCAAAAAAAGTTACTGTATAACTTTTAAGTTACTACCTTTTTAATTTTTTTCTTAAATATATTTTTATCCTTTTTTTTAATTTATAATTCATATCCTTTATAATGTAAACCTAAACAAATAAATATACAATATCATAAAATATTGTTAATTTAATTTTAATGTAATTATATGTCATTTTAAATTATATATAAAAATACATATGTAAATAAATATATGATATTATAAAATATAATTCATTATATTTTAAGTAATTATAATTTTGTTATAAATAATAAAATAAAAATTATATAAATATATAAATCTATAAAATGTAATTAATTAAATATTAAATATTATATTTTTATTTTAAATATTTTAATTATATTAATATAATCTAATTTTAAAAAAATATAAATTATTTTAATTTATATATATTTTCATATTATTTTATAATTTTAAATAATCTAACAATTAATTTTATAAAATATTTTTATATAATTTATTAACTATTAATTAATTTATTAATTATTTATACAAAATAAAGCTCATGACACGGAGGCAGAGAGATTAGCCCTCTATATGCACTTGGCGTTCGTTGCCTCAAAATAAATGGGAATAAGAAACTCGGGGCTGACGTCCAATGTCATCTGTGTTTTGGTCTTTGGTGGTCCAATTATTATGCCATATATTTCTCTACATCATATACGTGAAGCGCTATTGGGCACAATTGTCACCTGCTTAATCATTCTCCTTAATTAATTTTTTCTTTGAAATTCTTGATATTCAATAATTTTATTGAACTATCAGTTAATTTAAAATTAAATCGGATCAAATTTAATATGAAAGTAAGTTCTTTTAATATTAATATTTATTTATAAAATTTGAATTCAAAATTTTATTTAAAATATATTAAATTCCTTACTATTTCCACTAATAGACGTTGGTCTCCTTGATTAACTTCGTTTTTGGAAATTTTGATTCAAAAGTCGTCATCATCGTAATGAAAATGGCAATACTATTATTTGTGGAGAATAAGGAAGAATCATTACAGCGGTCATCTATCCGTATGGCGCAGTGAAACGTTAATAATTTAAAATAGATAAGAAAACAAATTGCTACTATCTATCAAGCTTCTATATTTGCTCGATAAAATCAGTGCCACAAACTGTGCAATGGGATTGTGATATGGCGTTACGTAAGTATTCACTAAGTACCAGACCACTTTTATGGGGCTCCCTATTTGCGCTCCCAATAATTGTTGTTTATCGTCATTTTGCCCATACCCTACAAAGGAGTGATGCCACTCTAATTTAACAACTTTCACTTAATCTAACTTAAAGTAAAATATAATTACGTGGACTCTGCGCAATTATTTGAAATTCGAGATTTGAGAGTAGCAACAAAATTCTGCTTCACTGCTTGAAACATGTTATTTAAAAAAATATCTCCTCTCCAAAAATATAAATATAAGATAATTAAATTAATTTAAGTAGTGTAAAATATATGAAAAATTTAATGTGAAAAATCTCAAATCTCAAAAGAAAAATTACAAATGAAAATAAATTTACTATAATAAAATATTATAAAATAATACATATAATAACTCTTTACTATACTTTTATAACTTTCTAATCATTATCTCTATAAATCTTCTAAAGTATTTATATCATATTTCTTTTATACCTCAAATCTTTGGTCCAAAAATATTGATTTCACAAAAAAATATAATACTTCTCTGATATAAACATATCACTTGAATAGGAAGGTAATTTCATAATTAAAAATAATCACAAATTGATTATAGATAAAATTTTGGTTAAACTCAACGAGATATCATAGATGGAATAATTAGTAAAATTACACTGCCTAATGTTCTATCTAGCAAAGAGTCATTTTCCTTTCAATTCCAGTTGCCTCTGTGGACAAGGGATCTAAATTGCCCCCGTAAGTTGGCACGATTGCGATTATAATTTTACCGTCGTTAGTAAAGTTGAGAATAGATATGAAAAAAGTAATTATTATAATACATAATTATAAAAAAATTATGATTGTAATGCTGTTTGCAACAACGCAAATAATATTATCCACAATGTTACTGTGGCTAACAGCAATGTTGAACTTTGTTTGACACTAAAATTGTAGAGATGGGAGGAGAAAATAGCATGATTGATGCTTGTTATGATATTTAAAAATTTCAAAATTTTTAATAATGTTATAAATTTTAAGATTATTATATTAAAATTATTTAATTAATTTTAATTTAATAATTTTTAAAGTTATTATTTCATTCCAAATTTTAAAATATCTGATTACCTTAGAATTCACCGGCATGATTCGGTTTCAGACAATATTTCGTGTTTGAGGATTCCCATATCCAGATGATGTCTTCGTCTCGTAAACTCAGAATATTGTAAGAGTGCCATGTTGCTTATGGAAGGCATTTTCATCTCGCCGCATCAGACACAAAATCTCCCACGACTATTGCAACATAGCTTTACATGTACCTTTACCAACAGTTGCAGCCCACCGCGTACTCTTGATTTATTTTCCAATTTTGCAATCCCATCATTTACAAACTGGCTCAAAATTCTAGCTTCCCCCTCCCCTTTCCTTCAAATTTTTTGACGGGTTTCTTCAGCTAAATTTACTGGGTTATTTTTTCTAAAAATAAAAATAAAAAGAGAGAAAGATTGCAATTTGGAAATTAATTGATTTTGCATTACACCTCAACTAAATTTACATTCCCGAACTATACAACTAAGGGGAGATAAAAAGATCAGAGATTCAAATTATGCTAAGCTCGTATGTACAGATCATCAAAACAGAGGTCCAAAAAACCTGTCTCACGAGCTTTCAATTAATTTCATTAACCATCTCTGCTTAAAAAAACAAAATTACAACTAAAATCGAAATATATCTTAAAAAAAAATTAATGGTTCTGATCCGCGGTTTCTTGGTTGTCTCTGTTCTGGCTCTGTTCTTGATGATTTCCTCTCTCCTGTTTCACTGTCTCCATCATGTCCTCCGGTTTCTCATTTCTCCCGCAGCTACAAGTACTGCTGCTGCTACTGTTATCTCCGAAAGAAGAAGACCGGCTCGACGACATGGGAGTGGCTAAGAATGTCGGCTTCTCTTGTCCAGCCATGATGACTAATATTTTCTCCTCGTACGCTGCCGGTGGTTTCTGGGCTTCATCGGAACCTTTTCCTTCGCCGGCTTCGAGGTCTCTCTCTCCCTCGCCGTTTCCCTCGAGGTATCCAGAAAGCTTCCAATATGAGCAAGCGAGAATCAACAGAGCAAAGGCTATCAGACCCAGCATCGCCGCCAGGCCGCCGAACAAGTACGGGACCGGCGAATGCCACGGTGAGTGTGGTTGCAATGAAGAGACCGGGGATTTTGCTGCTTCTGAACTCATGGTCTGTCTGTATGCTGCTGCCATTGAAGAAACTTAAAAGGATTAATTGAGAAATTAAAACAATGCAAAAGATGAAGATGGAGGGTGGAGGACTGGGTTGAGAGGCGAACGATTGGGTGGAAAGGTACTTATAGAGAGAAACTTTAAACGGTGATTTTAATTTTAATTTTATTTTTAAAGGAGGTGGTTAATGTCGTCATTAATATAATATACATGGAGGTGTGGGGCCACTGTCTTCTTGGGTTTACTTGGATCATATCGAGAGTTAGAGTGAAGCGCACTCAAGGGCATATTGGTAATCTGAAATATGATGATATCACGCAGAACAGAATTTGATGTTGGAGGCAGACAAAGAAAAGAAAAAAAAATAAAAAATGAAAAGTCAGCGGAGGTTCTCACCTTGGCGTTTAGGATCTTCAACTTTTCTAGGATGAGTGTGCTTTTTTGCATATATTGATTTCTTGGTTATGTATTCATTTAAATTGAATTAATTCAAATAATATCATTTAATTCCTATATATTTAGACAAATTAGTATAAAATAATATAAGGCTGTTGATGAAAGATATCTACCGAAAAATTATAGTTATAAAATATTAAAATAATAAAAAATAATTTATGTGTTTAATATTAAATATAAAAAATTTGATAAAAGATAATTTTTTTTAAAAAGCTATTTTCTTCCAAAATTATACTTTAGTTGTCAATTTTGTTCATCATAAAATATAAATGTACATAATATTTCTTTAATTATGTATAAAAAATTAAAAAATAATTTTTAAATAATATCTTTCGAAAAATAAAGTATTGCTATCACAAGCTCATAGATACACGTCGCTTGAGAAAATCTTGGTTGTACAGAATATATTTAAATTGTTTATTTAAAAGGGAATATATATATATATATATATATATATATATATATATATATATATATATATATATTAAAATAGAAGAGAAAAAACATATTGATATACAATAAAATTTATTTGCTTCTTTAATTGATTTAATGGACACAACTTAAACATATCTAACTAAGAAATTCTCCCACAACAAGAAATTACAACCTATCCAAGAATAGGTCCCATTGTTAACAATTTAGAATTTTCACATTCTGAATCTGAAAGAGATAATAAATGGCTGACAATTATATACACCTACCATTGATGTCATGCTTTCATTTTAATTATAGATGGCACTAATATTCAAAAATGGTATTTTTTCTTCAAGGAACATAAAATATTAGAAGGAAAAATAATAAATATGATGTTTTAAAAAAATATTTTAACGATACAACAAAAAAATCTAAAAATTTGAAATTTCTCCTTCCAAAAAAAAAAAAAAAAATACTGAAAGCAGAGAAATGAGGCTTTTTCTTCTTGTGATACTGATGTTTTGTATTATTAATATAGATATAGTTTGTAATATTGTAATAACCATTTTCCCTGCGGTTTCTGTCCTCCCAATTTTTTTCATCATACCTGATTATGGAAATATGGGTGTTGTTGAGGGGGATGAATCTTAGGTACAAACTACAAACTTCTAAATTAAGTTGGATAATAATCATAAGGTCATCAGAAGTAGAATTATATGTTTGGCAAGGGATGACTTGGAGTGACATGATCCACAAGTGAAGTTTCCTCCATTTCATCATTACGTCCTCATGAGATCTCTCGTCCCATTTATTTATTTATCTTTTAATCATCAAATGGTAAATAACTACTCTGAATTAAAATATTAATGAATTTTTCTTCTCAATAATTATCATATTTAAAAGTTAAATTTTATTTATTAATAAATAAAGTACAGTTTGAAATTAATATATTTTCTATTAAATAAATATCCTATCGCTATTTATCTCGCTTATATATCGTCAACACTTACATCGATATAGATCAGGAGAATTATTGAATCTAAAATGATTTTTAGAGTCGAAACACACATTTAATAGTACATAAACCAATGTTGGTCCATTGTTTTTTTTATATACTATAAATGTTAACCACATTTTACTTATTTCTTTCCTATTGAACATATCAATTGGGAGGCATATTATAATTATTTGTTAATATGTCATTATATAAATTTATAAAAAATGTTATATATATCGGATTTAAAATTAAATTTTAAATTTTTTATATTTATTAAATTAAATTTTATAAATTTATTTTATTATTTTATATTTGATTGAGAGCCTTTAATTTACGTTCAAAATTTAATTTCAAATTTCTTTTTGGATGCATAGAGCATTACTGATAAATTTACGATGACATGAATTAATTGTTCACCTCTTGATTTTATTTGACAATCAACTAATTATATTAATAATTAGTTAATTTAATTAAATGTTAATTAATAATTAATTATATTAATTAATTTAATTAGTTAATAATATTAGTTGTTTAGTAAAAATTAATTGTGTATATATAAAATAACATATAAAGATACAAATATATTTCATAATTTATTTGAATATATAATTTTATTTTAATAATATTTTAAAATATATATATTATTTATTAAACTAAAATTTGTTATATAAGATATATTATTGTAATTTATTATTTATTAAATTTTTTTATGCATATACATTTGTATTATATATGAGTATAAATTAATATTATTAATGTAAAAATATTAAATTTATTAAATAATCATTTAACATAATTTTTAACATATTATAGTATCCATTTTTCTAATTTATATTAATTTGATTATATAAATTTAAGTAATGAAAATTTAAATAATTATTTATTATTTATAAATAACTATTACATTATATTGTAATATATATATATATATATATATATATATATATATATATATATATATATATATATATATATATATATATATATATAATTAGTAAACATATAATTAAAAATATTTAGCAATTTAATGATTAAATTTTTTTTGTATAATCTGAGGTTCATAATTCAACTTCTCTTTCTAATATTTTAAGTAAAATAATAAATATATATAATTATATAATTTAAAAATAATTTTATTTTTAAATCTAATTTCCATGAATTAGTTGATTTAAAATGTTAAATTTTATAATTTTTTTTAAATTAACTGATTGGATGTGTTTACTTCACCTTCGATTCTTCAAATGTTAGGAAGATTATGGTAATTGAATTATGAAATGAATAAATTATAGGATGTGGTGTACGACCATGTGGCGTCATACGGTCTTGGAGTGGGGCCCTTTCAGGCGGGATAAATGTGGACCATCTGCACATGATCATGAAATCATTCATCGCTGCCAACTTGCATGATTCCTCATCAGATCAGATATGTACGTAGCAACGTGGAGATTCCGCCCTCCATTTCAGATTCAATTATCCTAAAACGGCGGCGCATTAACTACAGAGCATTGTGTACTCGTTACCCACGGAATCACTCCCTCCCTCTTCATCATCTGCCAAAAGTAAAAGGAGAGAAAATAATTAAAACCAAGTGGGGGAAAACGGTTTCATTTTTTTAATAAAGCTGCTGAACTAAAACAAACAATTTAATAAAGGAGGGAAAGGAAAAGTAGTTCTTCTTTATTTGGTCGTGGGTGCTGAATTTGATTAAATGGCTGCAAAGACATCATGCATAATTAGCAGGAACACTCCCAAACAAGAGAATTGCCGAAATAAGAAATACAAACAGGAGAAATAGTTTTGTGAGGACGTGTTTCCAGTTTCACCACGTAATTTGCCGTCTCCACTTTGAGTCTGTAACTGCTCTTAATTAATAAGGTTTTGGTTTTTCTGAAATTGGGTTTGTTTGTTTATGTAGAAAAACTAATCCAATTTCAACTATCACCAAATGAGATTTAAGTTTTGTGTTCGTATAATAAATCAGAATCAACCCACAAATATAATCAATCAAATTTGATGACAGAGGACGTTGGCATATGTGAAAAGTACTTGTTTGGTACAGTGATCAATAAATTTGAAGGTATATAATGATTTTATATTTTACACTACTCTTAATAATAATTAATTTTTTGAAAACTAATTGATTTTAAATATATTTAATAAGAGTAAAATCTTAACTAAACAATAAGTTATTTTTTAATTGTAATTTTTTCATTAAAATTTTTCTACAACAATTATTCTTTAAGAGTAATTATTATTAAAAATGATATCATTAGCAGAAGAAAAATTATGATTATTACACATTATAATCCATATGAATAATATCATTCTAGCTACCATACGGATTCTTAAAGAAGAAGTAATGGATGGTATGTTTTACCTGAAAAAAATCATTATTAAAAATTATGCTCTTAATAAAAGAAAAATTAACGCACACACATACTTAACTTTATATTATAAAAACCATTGTATTATAAATTTTGCAAACTTGTATTTGTCGACATGGATAAAATTTACTTAAAATGTATTTTTTTTTTAAAAAAATAATTATAAAATTTCAGACAACTTCGAATGTGTATAATAACCAAAAAAAAGAAGGAAAAATCAAGATATTATCTTAATTAGGCAGTGTATTTGATTGGAAAGGCTAGTGAGGTATTGTATAGCAGACATAATATATATGTTATGTAAGAAGGATATCAGCATTTTTAGCGTGGACTAAAATACAATGAGACGGTTGCACCGCAGATAATATTCATAGAATTAGTTTACAAAAGTTATGTAAATTAAAGGAATCACAAACAGTGATATGTAATTGTTATCCACTAATATGTTTTCTTTCGTCTAGAAAACTAATGATGACTTGCAATTTGACAATTGATAAAGTGGGGCAACCCTTCAATGGGGGAGCCAAAAGCCCTAAACAAGGGTGGGGTCCTAAGGAGACATGATTAATAATTGGGACAATGAAGTGCCCTCTTCCACTTGAATTTGTTTTGCCTCTTTACTTTCAATTTCTTGCTCCAATGGTGCAACTTGATACAACCTTTTGCCAAAAACGTTCACAATAAGTAGGAGGTGGAAAGTGCTATCTTTCCAAGCAATACACCAAGAAAATAAAATGCAACGAAAGAGGAAAGGGGCCAGCGAATCCTGCGAAGCCCTAGTCTACTGTCTTTAACCCAAGATGCCATTGGGACTGTAGTTAATATCAAAGAAGTGTAAAAATATCTTTGTTCTTGACTTGAAATTTATATAATTTTATCTTGTTTGAAATTAAAATTAGTATAAAAAATAATAATAATGATTCAACTTAATAAAGGATTGACATTAATTAACCTGATCTAATAAAAATTGAAATTGGTAAGTATTAATTCATCAAATTATTAAATTAACTTGATAATAATAATAAATAATTAATTTATTATATTTATATATATTAAAATAATAATTTTTATATATTAAAATTATGCTTTAATATATATAATATTAAAATTATATATATAAGTAATATTAAATTAATAAATTTATATATTTAATATTGTCAACATATATTATATAAATTTATCAAAATAAATAATTACATCAAAATTTAAAAATATTTAATATTAAAAATAATGAATTTATATATTTAATATTATTAATATATATTTCGCAAAGTTATTAAAGTAAATATTATATTGAAATTAAAAAATAATAAAAATTATGTGAAAAATTCAATTTGTCATCATAAAATTTAAAAATTAATAAAAAATGATTATCATAATTAAATACACATAAAATAATTATAATAATTAAATAAATATATCAATTAGAGTAATAAATTATCATTAAAGTAAAAAGTGATATATATATATATATTATGAATTTATTTAATAAAATATTTTTGTCTATTTTAATTAATATGAATTTCTTAGTCTAGATCTTGTGATTTTTAGTTATTCCTCTAATTGGAAGTTCTTCATATTAAAAATATTATATAATATTTTTATTATTATTTTAGTTTTATTCAGTAATAATATACAATGGATTATAAAATTTATCTAAAATTACTTAATAAAATCCGATTTGAGATTAGAATCGAAATTAGGACTAAAACTAGAATTATAACAATCTAATCTGACTTGATTCATTTGACTTAATGGAAATATAATCTGATCTAAAATTAATTTAATATATAATTTTTATTTATTAAATTAATTTGAGAAGATTGAGTTAATTCGGTTGAATTTATTTGATAAAGTTGACTTAACTTGTTTTAACAGCAAGAAGGACTTGAAGGGGGATTGTAAGGTGCTGGCCTCACTCTAGGCCAGGCAAGTTCCAAGATGAGCCCTGTCTGGGGCCTTCTTTCAAAAGCATTTTGCCTCGTCACCTTCCACCACCCCCAAGGGCCAACGTACACGCCAAGGACGCCCACAGATACTCCCCTCAATGAACGCATCCAAACGCATCATCATTTGAATCATGCCATTATAAATTTTATAATAATATCTCTACTTTCCTTGATTATTTGTTTTTCAATTAATACTCCGTTTAATCAGTTACCACAATCCTCACATCCTGTGGGCAAAGTATGATGGTCATGTATAACCGATGATAAATTTAAAATTTATTTTATATTTATTTATTATTTACCAAATTCACATCAGTTATTATTATTATTATTATTATTATTATATGCTTGATCTTAGATGAACTAAAGCCACCTTTATAGGATTATTATATAGAATAAGAAGAATACAAGTCTAAACCAAATCCTACGGGGTGCATTAATATATCACAAGTAAGTGAACTAAAGTATCTTTCCTTCTTATAATAGGTTGCAGATATTTTAACAGTACTTTTGCAATATCAACCTTATCGACACTTTTACCACGTTATCAAATGTATCTAAGCTGCTTTGACGTTAGGGGTCTTCTCCAGTCATAATCATTTGCTAATTTTCTGTTGCAGACATGGAAATTTAAGCTCACACTGTATCGATGTGGATATAGATCCATTTCACCTTACTCATTGACTTGGGAGTTAATCTTCTATAAATATTGACAAGATAACCCCTAATTCAGATGATATTAATTAAATTTTGATCATGATAACGATATTTTTTATATAATAAGAAAAGAATGCCAACTTGGTCATTTACATTTTGAATGCTTGAAAGAAGAATAAAAAGAAGAGAAAAGAGACGAAAACGACGGGTTCAAGTAGATAGACATTATGTGAATTAAAGGAGAATTGATGGTATTGATTAAAAAGAGATGATGTAGTGAAACTTTGTGAAAGTGAAATAGATAAAATGCACAACTATAGCATGGTCCATGCGAGCTGTGCATGAAAAGATGAAATGGTCAAACCTCAATCAAAGCCTTGAATTGAAAGGACTTTAATTTAACGATGGAACTGAAAGTAAGCATATTCACGGAAGCTATAGCTCTGCCTTTCCCAGATCATGAAAGGAAGCTAAATGACGTTTTCTTTTCTCGTTAATTTCATTTTAACATCAACACGCATATAAAGCTTTCTTTTCCTAAACTAATGTTGCGGCAAATAAATGATGCCCAAGTATTACGTTGTTAATTTTGAATTAATTTAGGGAGATATTTCTGCCCAATTCGAGTTTAGGGTTTAGAATTTATTTAAAGAGATTTTTCTTAATTTTTAAAAGAATGAGTAATTATTTTTTTTTAATTCTTACTGTCTTACATGAGAGTAATTAGGTAATGCATTGAACAAGATTCTTTAAATTCCTGGACGTTGAAGGCACCCTTGAAGTAAACTTGTAATTTCTATGGAGTGGAGTTGATTTTTTTCCCCCCTTCCTTTCACCATATTTCACTCAAAGGATAGAAGAGAAATAGTACATCAAGTTGTTCAAGTTATTCGAAAGAAATAAGACAAGTCCTTAAAATAATTTTGGGTGCCACCAGCCTAGCTAAATTAATTGCTTTTAATATTACAGTAAGTATCGGATTAAGTTCTTAAATAAGGTTTTGGTGCGTTGCTCACATCTTTCCCGCTGCTTTATTTGTGCATTTAACAAATAGTTAATCCTGAAGATAACCTGACGTGTTCCACTCCTAGTTACACAAAGGGATTAGATCATCCTTGGAGATACAACAGTTAATTAAGGTACAGTTGATATATTAATTTTGATAAATTACATAATAATAAAATGAAAAAGTGGGATAAGGCACTAATTCATAGTGGAGAGATGCTTAATTAGGATGGGCCACTTTAGAAGCAAATAATTAAGCCTAATCAGAGGCTACAAATGCTGCAAGAAGGGGTAGCCTAATAACTAATAAAGCATGGGGGCCTGCCTAATGAAATATCGTTGGTGGAAAAAATGTTGGAATCCATAGTCACGTGCACCAACATCAAATCAAATTAACGTAACAAAAGTGGGAGAGAACGTTCAGTACAATGAGCTTGCTTTTATACATCGTTTTATACAATATTGAAAAGAGCTCAATTAAGCTTCTTGTCAAATCATTTAACCCAAACACATAAAATTTTAAATTTAAATTCAAAACACAGAAGAGAAAGTTGGACAATGTCAAATACTATTATACTAAGCATATTGGTAATGAGTGATGAGGTGTATGTAATAATTTTTTATAGTAATATAAGTGATTAATTCATTAGAAACATGTATACAAATAAAGATCTGTAATTGAATTTAGAATATAAAAAAAAGGAAGAAAAAATTTAAAAATTTAGCAGTGTCATTTACATAAAATTCTCTTTCCAGTATTTATGTTAATTATCTTCTATAAAAGGTTAAATATATGTTTGTCTAATAGTCTGACTTAAAAAATATAGTTTTAGGATTTGCGGGAATGAAATCTACAACATAAACCTAATCAAATATTGGAAACTTGCTCTAACTTTATTAAATCAACTTCTTAATATTTTATGTATCGCAACTTTGGTGGTATGAACATATCGTCCGCACGCATGGCACGTACAAGCTTCATTATTCACAATAGTACCATCAATAATAGCATAAAGATGAGCATACGATAATGGTGAGCATGAAAAAGAAGGCCGCAAACAGCCCACAAAAGGGACTCATAAGATGACAACAGCCCTGCTAAGGGGCACAATAATATAAGAAGTTGTAATTTTATCTTTGGGAAAAACAAATTTAAAAGTTGATTTGGTGTATTTGTCGTGTAAGGTTTGGCTCTTTCCGAGAATCATATCAACAAAAGGCAAAGCCACGAATAAGCACGCTCGCTGCATTAAGAAATTAGGTACTGAATAATAGACACTAGTTCTCACTAACCAATAATCATTAATGATTTTTCTCTATTCTGATATTTGAAAAGAGTCATCCTTGATTATTTCATGAATTTTTCTATCGATGTATTTATTATTGTTAATAAGGAATGCTCAAATAAAAGAGAAAGGGATAATAACAAGGAAATGATTCAAATGTTTATCTTCATATTTATTAATTGATAAATATAATATTTACAACTTAGAAGTAAAGTAAGTTATTCTACTTTGAAACTAGAATATGTCATTGATTTTTTAAAAAAATTTGCAATAATACTTATAAATTACTTGACCGCTAAGAGAATTCAATGCTAAAACATAAGCATCGGAACATAACTGATCCTGTTGGCTGAGTTTCATCAATGCTGATTTTGAATGGTGCCACAGTGGTTAATTTCTACCACGTTCTCCTTCATACTGTTCTTAATTAAATGATTCGATTATTGGATAATCCGTGCTTAAGACATACGGCACTATCATTTTCAGTACAGGAACCGAGTGATGATATTAAATTAATATATAAAAAAGCAGAAAATGACAGATGAAAAAAGAGAATGCCACAAAATTTGTGAGCCAAATCAATCAGAAAGCAGAAATGGCATTCTGATTCACCTCTAGCACTTAATTAGTGACAATAATGAAGTGCTAATATAAGATTTTTTATTGCTAGATGCGATGTTTAGGAGACTAATAACCCATTAAATCATCCAAAACTCAGGTGTGTCGGAAAAAAAATATGGACACACATTATTTATTATATTTATCTGTTATAAAATTACATATATTAAATAATATAAACAAAAATCAATCAATCACTATTTTTTAATTTTTTAACACGCATCATTTTAAAAAAGGGACTCTCCTTGCAGAGTACGCACAAAGATGCTATTAATAAGTGGGAGGTCCACACAACTTATATACGTGTGATCTGTTTTTCCAAGGGTAGTGTCATGTAAAAGTACAATTTATTAAACAATTCCAAGTCTCTCTTTATTTTGATAGAGAAAGTTTTTGTAAGAAAACCATTTTCGTATTTCTTCATATTTGGTTATAGCAATTAATATATGGTTTCTAATTTTTCCGAAGTGGCCAGGATAGGGGGAAAAAAAAAAACAACGTAAAAGGTTTTCCATTCAGTATTGGAAAGAAATTACTTTTCCTGATGAGGACATCTCTTGATAACGAGACAAACGATGCCCATTTCCTACCAATTACACGTAACGGTATATGGCGTCTTGGATTCTTGTAAACTTGTAAAAACATTGATGCAATTTTTTCTTTTTACTTTCCTAATCAAACAGAAATAAAAGACAAGATATAATAAGAACATTTAATTTTTAAATAAAAATTAATTAAATCACTGGATGTATATATATATATATATATATAAATTAAAAATTAAATTTTGAATATATCTAAATATAAAATCTTCAAAAGATAATATCGTCTAACTTAAAATATTCTTGACAAAATATTTAATTTTTTAAATAAAAAATTAATTAAATTACTAAATACATATATATAAAAATAAAAAATTTAACTTTGAATATATCTAAAAATATAAAATTTTTAATAGATATTAAATATCGTTTAAATTAAAATATTCTCGAAAAAATGTTTACTTTTTTTTATTTGAACAGGAATGCTAGTGGCACAGAAAAAGTGAACATTGGATTTTGAAAGACGTTACAGAAAATTGTGGTGTGTCCGCATAAAGAGCGGTAAAATTAATGAGGTGGTCCAGGCGGGCGTCAAATCCGGATGCGCTTTGGCTCGAAAAGGAGTCAAACCAATTAAAAGCAATTTTGGCTGAATCTATACAAGACCGAAACAAAGGCAGTCACTAACCAACATTAATCACCAGACATGATGTTCCATTAGCTGATTCCCCTGTTGGCGCCGATATGTCGAGCAGACCATTAATTGGATACACCACCAGAAATTCTTACATGTAGCTTATTTATTGTGAATATGAAAAAAGAAATAAATATGAAAATAAACGTAAATCAATAAATTCTACAGTTATGTATCTATTTCCCTGTTCTAATTTGTAGTGGATTAGATTCATGCTAAAAAAAAGCCATACAAATTGTTTTGGATAGAGAATGATAAAAGTGGATTAATTAGAAATAGAACAACATTTTGTGCAATCAGAGAAATGATTAATTAATTTAGCCATCAACCGAGTCTGACAAGCACTAATTTTATTGCTATGGACCCCGTATGATTGCCGCTTTGATTATAAAAAAAATCGTAATAAACAAATTTAATGGTGTGGTGTCGGCATAGATACCTGTTCTCTGCTTCAAGTTTCAAATGCACATAATATCTAATCATGTTATTTATGTATGATGGAAATTGATTCAGCTTCCATTTTTTTAAGTGTTTTAAATAAATGTCTCGCACCTCAATTGGCTGCCATGCCTAATCCAAATCTTGCAGCAGCGAGCTGTTGCCTGTTGGTTTGTTTCACAGACAATATAAGCTGACAGTATTCTTAGACTAACCTCAGAAACTGATTCTTTGATTGCCCACCGAAAATCTTCCGAGTAGTTCTTCTTTCTTAGGGGATAAACAAGCGAGTCCCCCCAAATAATGCTTGTGGCTGTTTGGCACATCTTCACTCTTTGTGCACATATTTCATATTATTTTTAACATAAGTGATGAAGAGGTTTGGATCTAAAACTTCAAACATACTATTCAAGTTTTTTACCATTAGCTCATCATTTTGTAATATATTATTTCTTACATCAATATACATGACACCATTATGAATTAGAGCCAATATAATTTAAAATGTATTATGTTCAGAAGTGTGAAGAACGTTACAAGTAAAACTATTTTACATGATTCTGTACACATGGATTAATAGTTTGAAAATATCTCACTAATGAAATTATTGCTTGAAAATATGAATTATCATCCTTTTGGTATAACTTCAATATTTAAAGTGTGCACGAATAAGTGCATGGTGTTATATTGAGTCGTAAAAATTCATGTAATCTTGTAACAGTTTAATTGTGCTCACTAGATCGAGTCATTTTTAGTAATATCATCTTCCATTAAATAAAATACTAACCAGAAATGCTTAACACAAATAAACTTACATAGTTTTATTATCGATACCACATTAACATGACATGAACATCCTTTCACGCCTTCAAATTATGAGAGAGGAAAATGAATCTCACGACTTGTAGAGTTGACTCACTTTTCTTATATTGTGAGAAGATGAAAAACTAATCACGCATACAAGAAACATTTCCTTATTACGAAGCAAATGAGAAAGGTCCTTTACTCGGTTCTCTCTCCATGATAAGGTGAACTTCTGCCCTTGCAGTTATGGGGATAAAAAGGCATATTCGATTCCAAAGGAAATGCAGAGCACTGCACGACAGCCATGTCTGAAAACTCTAGGAGGTCCCCACATCTCGTTCAATCTTTCTGAGTCCCTTGCAATGTAATATCGCAAGAAATGCACGTCACCTGTCACCAGGGAATTGCAATTTTGCTGTGTAATCATTCCACTCGCAGCACCACTAGTTATCAATTAAAGAACAATAGAATACGCTGCCAACAGAATCTTATGACCGGTTTGTAAACAGGAAAAATGGTGTTGATCTGTAAAAATCCCTCTCAAACAATGACAACTAGTCACTTTCAGGAACTTGTACCAAGATTATGGTTGTAACTGCAAACCTTAACCCAAGCTGCAGCCGCAATACTGTAGTTAGGATAGACACCACAATCATAACAAATTGTAATTATAGTTTCAATTTTGCTAGAGACATGCACAGGGGGAGTGGCGTCCATATACATGCTAGGGGTAACTATTTATAATTCAGACAGTAATTCTTTTAGAACTCAAATAGTTACTTTCTTAAATTCAAATAGTAACTTTCTAATCACTTCAGAAAGGCCCCAACGGGTGCCTTATGTGATGTGGGCCCCACACCTTTGCGAGGAGCATGAGCCTAGCATTTTTATTACAGTTTTACCTTAATTACATGCATTGTAATTTGATGTGATTCCAATGATTATAATCGTGGTTTTGATGCTATTTTGTAATTATTCCCAATCTGGATTTTAACTACAGCCATACTGGCAGCTTCAAAATGTGCAATAGAGTCGCACTCGAATTTTAGGAATCTGATGAAGTTTACCTTTAGCATTATTAGAATTAAGTGTGAAGCCACAAATCTGACCATTAAGGTTTCATTATATATAGTAAGAGAAGGCATCCATGGGAAGCATGCATAACCTTTCCTTATCCACCCCACATCCTACCTGCGTAAGTGAACATTATCCAAGTAAAGGAATAAGGTACCGATAAACATAGTAAACAGCAGGAAGGAAATATGCAAAAGGATAATGCAAAGCTGAAAGCTACACATGCATAAGAGAGAGAGGATATGATATGTGTGGAGTGTGAGTGGATGATCAGCAAGGCTTGGTGGTTAGAAAAGAACAAATTGTTTCCTGAGGGGCAGGCACAAATATGGCAATTAAGTTGCTAGCTGACGACGTTGCGGCATCAAGGGCGCCACCTCCAACCCCCCCTAAAACTTACCACTTCAAGAATTCCCTCATCTGTCGTTTTCTAACCCATACCCAATTCCTTCATTTGGATCTTCCTTTTTCACAAGAAAGCTCTATACCTCCATCCCATCTCCTCCCCTCTCCTCACCCATAGACATATCCCTTTCCTCTAATATTCCTTTTTCTTAGCATCACGGGTTCCCTTAGAAGCATGTGGTTGAGCAATCACGTGGATTATCTGATTCCACTGTGACAAGGATTAGCAAAATATATGCAAGTTAGCACCGACGCCACTACCCACTGAAAAAATAGGAGTAGGAGAAATTCTTTATGCATGAGTATAATATATCATACACCTTGATTGAAAATAAAAATATAATTACTAAAGGACGCACCTTTTACAAGTCCATGGGCAATTGACCAACATACTCCCATGTCAATAGGTATTGCCGGGAAAGCAAGAAAAGGAATTACATTAGTCAACAAAATTTGAACCTTAAAGCAGAAAAGTAGATGGTCAATGATACTAATACAAATTATTAAAATAAATATTGTAATATCTTGCTATACTGAATACATGGATATTATTTTACCACGATGATTTGAACATATCTTGACAACAAATACAGAAGATTTCTGAATAAATTATAAAAGCTTGGATCAATCTTTTGAAAGCAAAAACAAGAGTCAAGAAGGAAAGAAGGCAAGAATACTCTGCACTGTGTATCAAAGACCACTTGGTATTTCTAACTGCATGCAAACACTAAAGACAAACAATTTCCATTTCATCTCCTCTAACATTTATCGTGACAGCATTTCTCCGTTTGCAATTGTTAGAACAGTACCTAGTCCAGAAAAGAGTCAATAAACAGAAATATATTTGAATTAGTGTAGGAGAGGGAAAGCAGTCAAATTGCACTGATACATAATATGCTTTTGCTTTTGGGGAAAACTTAGCAGATACAACAAACTAGGAGTTCCAAAGAAGTCAATCAATTGCCTTTAAGTGATGGAATAGGATCAAACAAAAGCAAGATAAAAAGGATAATCAATCAATAAACTATAAAATGGTTACAATGTTAGTGGCATTCTTTCTCGTGACTAAAATATTGATCTTCCAAGCTGGAGCCATACACGCTATTCAGTCAGTCACCGAAAACTTAATCAGGTGCACCAACAAATCAAGCTGAGGCAAATTGAGTGAAATAAAAATCTAGTCCCACGGAAATTCATAAATGATAGGGTTTTTGAAAATTATATTTAAAACACTGATAAAAATATATTTATATTGAAAAGTAAGATATCAAGCTCCTTATAGTTAAGAAGGAAATTCAGAGTCTGCAAATATCTCAGAATGACAATACTTTACCCCTTGAACTTCAAAGAGAAATTTGTAAGAGAAAAAGACAATTCCACTAATATTCAGTAAAAGCAAATCATGAGAAAGAAGTATCATTTAACAAGTTAGGCAGGTTGTCTCCTTTAAGAAGAATCCTCTATGATGAAACAGATGAGATGCCTCAAAAAATGCAAGAGTTGGAAGCAAACACAAGAATGAAGAAACAATCAGAGAATGCAATGCATCTAATGCCTTTCTGCTCTTTCTCTTGCTTGTCATTTATTTAGCAATAAGACTGATAAAAGGCCCAAACAAATGATCCATACATTAACAAATTGGATGCATATGAGATCTGAGCTCATATAGCACAACACATGAGTACAATCCCAATTAATTTGAAGAAATGGAATATGAAGTTACTTACATTTACAGTTCCTTTATCAAAATAGTGTTCAGTCGGGCATTGGCAATCTATATTCTGTAATATATGGCAAAATATGCATGCCAAAATTACTATAGGCAGGACTTGAGATGAGATCAAGTCTGAATTAGTCTGAATGGCATTATTTTTCTACATTGGTATCTGTAGCATTCATAGATCCAATTGAATGGCATTATTCTATAAAAATATTCATAGATCCAACTCAAGAATCAATGCCATTTAAAAAAGTTGATGGGGCCAGAGCTCCAGTTATCATGAGCTCAATCAACCACAACCCTGACTAGGGGCAACATTAATTTTTACATTAACATCGACAATCATATCCTTACACTAAGACAACAGAAACAGGCACTTTTAATCCTTAAAACACTCAACTAACTGGCCCTTTAGTTGACTTGCTGTGACCCCATCAGTCTAACTAATTGATACTGTTGTGATGTTGTCAAATTTAGAACCAACTTTACAAAACTATGCATGTCCTGATTCTCATGAATTTTTTTTCCTTTTTTTTAAAATATCAAGACAAGAAAGTCCTGATATGACATTTTCTCTTTCTCCCTGGTAAAATGACAAGTTTAGCAATTTCTACTTTCTATGTTGTAAAAGATAGAACTTCTTACCAACCCGAACTGTAATTTATGGCTACAAATTAGGAATCTTGCAACCAAATTTAAGTTTAGCTACACAAAAGCAGAGAATAAGCAACCTACATCCAAACTAATGTCTTCAAGCATAAGGATATTAGAATATCACAAAGCATTTCACTCTTGACATAGCTGAATAGATTATGGAAGTTCTAAAAATGCTTCTAATTTGTGTATCATGTAAGTGAATACTCCATGATCTAGTATTTGTTAAATATCACATCACTGATTTCTTAGGAAAATTCTAGAATTGTTTAGTGCATTTCCTAATGCTTGGTTTAATTATTCTAGATTAATGTAGTTGGTCCAAATCTAGAATTGTCTTAGGATGAAATCTAGAATTATGTAGCAATGTCAAGTTGGCTAATGCAACTGACTTTGCTATATTAATGTGTAGTAGTGCTCCTGTGCTGTGTGGTGTGAAGGCAATCAAAAGTGATGGTGTGTGTGAGATAAAACACCAAGTGATGCAGTGAGGAAGTGCTCAAGCGTTTTGAGTGAACTGAGTGAGGTAGCCAAAAGGCTATGTTAGTGTGTTATGATTAGAGTGTTTAAAGAGTAAAGCATGTGGGGAGCTAGTGTTAAAATAAGTTTGAGAGAAGTGTGTATTAAGTGTGATTGAATATTGATATAAGTGAATTTTATTTAAGTTAGTGGCCCACCATTTCCAACAGTATTCCCTATCCATGTAGCCTGAAGAAGGAAAATAAGGAGTTGTTTCCTTACATTACACGATTCTAAACAGGACCTAACATGAACTTAAAAATTATTCAAAATGATAATAAATTTTTATCTGAATCCTCCTTTGTCCCACCTAACAACATTGCCCATTCTCCCTATTTCAAACACAGCACTTAGTTGCATTACAAATATAACCCAAACTCACTCCATTTAAAAGCCAAAAATCCGAACTACTGTCGACAATTGGAATTCAAGCAATGACTATCATCCAAATCAATCAACATGTCAGAACTACCCGGCAATGCGCAATGTGAAATACCTTCTAACATTCTAATTGAAGAATTCCCTCGACTGAAAACTTAAACTTGGAATTTATTACCTCAATAAACACAATCAGATGCTCAAATAACATTTAAATTAAATCACACCTACTAAATTCGCAGAACATTACTATGCCTACCCGTGGGAGTTTGCTCGCTTCATAAAGCATTTAAAGCAGACAAAACCAGATGTTGGTGTGTGCCCAAATAATAAACGAACATAATTATGAAAACTCAATGAATCGTCCATTAATCCTACGATCTTTTGCTCGAAAATCGAAACCCGAACCTAGTGCTCCTGCAAAACAGTATAAATGAATCAGGGAAAACAAATTAAAACAAGAGCGATCCAATCAAAGTAAACCCAGAAAGAAATATAAATCAAAAAGCACCATAAGGACTTGCATTTTGAACGAAACTGAAGATCAAGTTCTGATGTTGATAAAAATTAACCCATCAAAGCATAAAAATAAACTTCGCCACATAAGTAAGAAACGCAACATATGTGTTCTAACCCTCAAGTTGGGTACAAATACAAAATTCAATGGGTTTAACTTACCGGCGTCACAGAGAGCTGGGTTGAAAAGGCGTTGCAGTTAAGGATACGAATGGCACGCGGGCCAAAAGAATACGGATTTTAGAGAGTTGGATTACCGAACCTGTTAACGCGAGTTAATCCAATCTTACTGGATAAAAATTATACGTTGGTTTAATTTCAGTAAAGATTACTTTTACATTAGGTTACGTCAATTCACAAATTCAAATGAATTTTAATAATTCGTTATATTTTATTATTATTATCACATTAATTATTTAATTATTATTAATTTTATATCATTAATTAATTGAAATATGTTATTATTAAATATAATTATATTTTATTATTATCACTTAAAATTTTATTACGAGGAAGAAATTAAAATAAATTTATTAAAATAATTAAAATAAAATTTATATCTTTTTTAAATTTTAAAAAGATTAAATATGAATTCTTTTAAAAAAGAAAGAATTTTTTTTTAAATATTAATGTAGTTTTGTTTCTAATTTCTTATGATATATCGGTAACTTTTCAATATATTAAAATTTTAAATTAAAATCTCATCACTTTTAATATACAAAAGCAAATATTGACTAAAAATAATTTGATTTCTTGTAAAAAATTATTTATAAAATACATTTAATTTAAATAAGTTAAGCTTAAATTTGAGATATAATAATTAATAAAACTTGTTACTAAAATCATATATTAAAAATTTTAGGTGATTAATTAGTAGTGTGAAACTTTAAATTTTAAATTAAAATTTCTTTTATAATTATTATTATATGTTATTGTTATTATTATAATTAATTTTATTATTATAAAATATAATAATATTTTATTATTATCACTTAAAAATTATTATTATTGTTATTTTTGTTATTTAGTAAAATTAAAAATAATAAAGAAATAAACTAAGATATAATAATTTTTAACATTGAAAACGGGTAAAAATCACAAAACCTAATTTAGAAAAATTTTACTATTAAATAAAATGAGTATAAATATTTTATTAAGTAAATTTATAACATATGTATATATCACTATTTTTAATTATCTCTTTCACTTAATGATGATCCATCTTCTTATAAATTATTTTGTTATCTATTTTCTGCATCAAATTAATTCTTTAAATAAATAGCCATTTCTAAATTCTGATCATACATAGATAAATATTTGTCATCCACAATTCGCTCACTAAAAGAAAATGCACTTTTTTATACTACTAAAGACATTGGAGGGGTTAATATATTATGTGCCATAATAGAAAGTACAAGATATTGTGCCATTTATGCTTTCCACCATTTTAAAATGGCAAAATTTGATATATTAGTTACAATAGGTGTAAATAAGTAAAAACTTAACTCAATATTAATGAAGGAGTATCATTAGTTAAATCTAAGAAGTCATTATATTTTTCATGAAATGAGACACTCATTTTTTAAGAAGATAAAGAACCCATGTATAAATGTAAAGAACTAAATATATATTTGAAACATTTCTAACAATAAATTATTTATATTATTCATGTAAAACTATAAGTCAAATTCATATTACATATTTTTATGGTACTTTTGTAACAATTTGTTTACTCTTCTTTCTTCAACTCCATGGTCCATAATTACAGCTATAATATATAAATGAGGAATATTTTTAAATTATTTATCCTATTTTAGTAAACATTTATTAATAATAATTTCAAACCTATTAATATTTTCAAATTTTAAAAATGCATAATTAGAATTAAGTAAGACACCAAGTATTGAGTGAGATATCGGATAATAAGAATTAGATAAAAGATTAATTATTTTATAAAATATTTATAAAAATTGTAAATAAATTTGTGTCCTTTTTCATTCAATATTTTTAAGTTGATGATTAAATTAAATTTTCGTTGAATAAAAAGTATCAATAACATCTTTATACTTTAAATAAAATTCTAACATTTTAAAAGTAGAATTTCATTGTGTACAAATATCTTGGGCAAGTGTCCTAGGTTTCTTAGATATTTAAATACATAATTGTTTCCAATCATGCTTTCTAATTGGTGATGATTTGATATATAAAATTATATTTCAAAGATTTTGTATAAGTATAGAAATAACTTTTAATACATCTTGAACAACTAAATTTAAAATATGGCATGCACATCTAAAATAAAAAATTGAGCTTCAAAAATAGGATTTAGAGTTGGAATTAAAATTCTAATAGTACTAGTATTAATAGATGTATTATCAAAGGTAATTGAAACTATTTTATTTGATATCATATATTCATTACAAATATTTTTTATATAAAAAGCAATAGTAGATGTATCATGTGATGATGGACTTGGTTTAAAATAATTAATTCTTTTATGTAAAATAAAATTATCATTAATATAAAGGGCAACTACACAAATATAGTTTATTTGAGATGGTGATGTCCAAATATCAGATGTAAGTATAATTTTACCTTTGAATTTTGAAAAAAGTTGGCTAAACCCATTTTTTGCTCTTTAAAAATTTTATTCAATTTATTTATGCTAGTATTCCTACTCATACCATACCATTGAGGATTAAAGTGTTGAAAAAGGGTATTTAATTTTAGAGAACTAACTATACTAAAAGATATTTTAGCATGAAAAATCTATTTACATAATTTATACTCACAATTATCTTGATTAGGTATGTTAAAATTTTCACTTGAAATATTTATAATATCTATATGCTTAGAAGAGTAATGACATCTTATTGTACTAGTACCACTATAATTATCATAATTATAATTTTTTGGACAATATTTATAAAATACTTTAATTACAGCATTTACATTTTTTAGGTTAAAATGATTTCATATTTTAGAATGCTTTGATCTTTTTGTTAAATTATATCAGGATGCAGGACTGTTTATATTGTTAAGACTACGAACACGTTATGAAGATAAATGTTAAGAAGGAAGAGGAGATGATGTAAATTCAGGTGTACTTAAAGAAGTATTTTATAAAATTGTTATTTAAAAAATTAGTAGCTACATTTTCTAAAAAATTTTGATTATTAAAATATTTTTTCATATTATTAGGAACATTCAAATCTATAATTAAAATTTATTAATAATATAAAAATAAAATTATTAATATTAAATTTAACAAGAATAATAATTAAATAAAATACTATAAAAATTAAAATATAAAAAATTTAATAAAATATAAAAATATAAGTGTAGATTAGAAAAAGGTTAAAGAGTGTCACAAATATTTTTCTTTTAAGTAAAAATTTCAAGGTTTTACGATTTAATGCATCAACTTCACCTTTAATCATCAATATTTGTAGAGAAATAAAAATTATAAGAATGAAATTGAAGAGAGAAAGAATGATTTGTTGTATGAATTGAGTTTGATTGAGAAATGAGAATTTGAGATAAGTATTTATAATAGTGTAAAATATATAAAATATTTAGGAAGAAGAAAACCGTTGCACAACAGCTACAAGTCCGGCTACTCAATTATATTTGTATCATATTGGCATTGCAGATCAATATATGTGGATCCCATCGTTCATGTGGCAGGACTTTTCCAACAGACGTAAAGGTGCATTGTTCTCGAAACTACAATTTTGACAAAGTGGGGAGAAACCTTATTTAATTACTCCTTTCTCCTCCATTAGTATCGTTAAAGTTTAATATTGATATATAAAAATTAAAAATATAATAAATAATTATAATTTTAAGAGATATGAATTTTAATGTATTAATATATTTTTTAAAATATTATTTTTAAAAAACTTATATTTATTTAACTATTTTTTTTAAAAATAAAAAATATATTTATTTGAGAAAAATATTTTTTATAAAAATGTAAATATAATATATTAAAACAATAAAAATTTTTCTTCATAATTAATGTTTAAAAGAGTAAAAATTGATAGAAGATAAACTTTTATGTAAAAAAATGTTTTTTTATCATAATTTTATATATTATTTTTTAATTATAAAGTATAAAATTATTATGTCACTCTTTTAATAATATATAAATAAATAAAATTTTCCTATAATAAAAACGTTCCTCACAACAAATAGATCCCATGAGTGCAAATAATTATAAAAAAGTTAGATATTATTTAAATTATATACTCACAATATAAATTTATTATTATTAGTTAGATTTTTTTTGTAATGTTAATTAGATTTAACATACTTAAATTTTGTATTATATAAATGAATTATAAGAGAAACATACAAGTTGTAAGGTAAACAAAGCCAAAGATTAATTGTATTTAATGCACTTGAATTGCATGAATTGAGTAAAAAATAATATATATTTTATTTAAATTTAGTTTATTATGATATAAATTAATTTTATATCATCACTAATTTTTATATTATCACACTAAAAAATTTATTAAATTTTTTATTATTATTAAGAATTTTTTTATTTATTAAGTAACATATTTTTTACTATTATTAATAATATAAAATATTTTATCATAAAAATAAAATTTATATTTTTTTAATTGTGACTTAGATAGTTAAAGTATAATTTTAATATATTAAAATTATTATTTTACTATATATAAAAATTAAAAATTAAATATATAATAATAAATTAATTATTTATTACTTACTGGTATTACTAAGCTAATGAATTAATTTAATAATTTGATAAGTTAACACTTACTAATCTCAGTTCTTTATCAAGTCAAGTTAACCAATCTCAATCCCTTATCAAGTCGAGCTACTATTATTATTTTATGTATCAATCTTAGTCACAATCTAAGCAAAATTATACCTGTTCTAGACTAACTTGTTAAACTCAACTCATTTTGACAAGTCTATGGATCATCGCAATGAAAGCCAATGGTAAAAAATTTAATAAAAGCTAGTTATAATTTTAATTTTTTTAATATACAAGTTAAAGGATTATTTACATTTATATTTGGAAATAACAAATCTTCACTTTTTATTTAAATAAAAATTATTTTGTTAATTTAATAATAATAAAAATTATTTTGTTAATTTAATAATAATAAAAATATTATAATTAATTCATCACAATCAATTATTTTTACTAATAAATATAATTATTATGAAAATAAAAAATGAGAAAATTTGAATTTTATATTTTGAATTAATATATTTATTAAAATTATTTAAATATATCTCATTATTTATTTTCATTAAAGTAGTAAAATAAATTTTTATTGAAATAAATATCTAAAAATTTCTAACTTGCATAAAAATTAATCCTTCCTTACAAATTATATCCATTTCATTCCATAAATATAATATTTTTTTTTAATATTTAAATTGAATCAAATTGAGTTACATTACATTAATAAGTTAGGTTAAATTAAAGAATAAAAATTAGGCCACATTCATTCTTATATTTTCCTCTTTGTTTGTCTATAAAATTGTTTAACGTTTAATTATTCCTCGATTCCTTTGTTTATTTTATACTACTTTTTTATTTTTCTTTTTTTGATAAATAGATAGGATGTAAGCCTTAAGGAAAGGAAATTACAAACAAATGTCACGTGGGGTAGAAACCTTTAAGGCATTATGTAACATTAGAATAAAGAGATCCACTAGGGGATTGGCCAATTTCTTTAATCCTTGGTCCATTAATAAGTTGTAGCTTGCTAGCTAACTTGCACATTTATTACTTTCTTTGTAAGTGTGTTGGATACATACCCTTCAATTTCTATGTAGTACGGAATGACAATGCACAAAAAGGTCCATATTCTTAGATTTTACAATGGTATCTCTTTGCAACATATTAACTAATAGTTTTGAATCTGTTTCTAGTATAAGATTATTCATCCCCATTTCCTATGCTATTTGTAGTCCATGGTAAGCTCCCCATAATTCTGCTATAAAAGATAAGCATATGCCCAATCTTTGTATGAATCCATGCACCTTTTGGCTTGTTGCATCTCGAAAGATACCCCTACATCTTGCCTTTCCCAGGTTATTTTTTGAAGCACCATCAATGTTCAACTTTATCCATCCTTCCTAAAAAGCAGACCATTTCACTTGAATTATTTGAAGTTGTCTTCGATCATCAAGGAGATTATTCTTAAAAGCTGTTTCAAACTGCTTTCTTGAATAGACTAAGAAGTCAATTGCATCAGGTAGGATATCATGCTCATTGCAAAATACAAAGGCATTATGCCATTTCTAAAGACAATATACTATCACACACCATGATTCAGTTTATTTTACTCTACTCAACATGATCAGGTCTTTACTATGTTAAGATTGAACCATTCTCATCCGTAAGTACCTAAAAATAATGCTCTTTTATTGATTGAAGTTAACTTAATCCAGATAGCTTTATTTTTTTAGCAGCCACAAAGAGCGTGGAGAATATTTTCAAGATGTTCTTCGCATATCAAGTATTATAGTTGTCCAAGACCCTAGCTAGCTTTAAAGGAGTTTACCATTATGCCTCCCTAATAACATTACAAAGGAAAAAAGTTTAATACATTCTGGAATGTGTAGCCTCCAAATGTTGTTCCAAGTTGGATCATGATTAGGTGACAGGTATTTTTGTAGGTTGTGATATGTTGATTTGACACTAAAGGTACCATTTTGTGAAGCATACCATATTATCTTATCGTCTTCGTTTTTAGGTAAGGGAGGTGGGATGAATTCAATCATCGGGATAAATTTTGAAAGAGGTAAATTTCTTATTTTTTATAAGTCCTATCCACTAGCAATTGAAACAAAATTAGCCACCTTCCCATGATACCACTTGTTTGGGACTAAATCCACAATAGATTCTAGAGTGTTATCACCAAGATAGTAGTTAAACCAAAAGGAAGTTTGGAAGCTATTTTTAATCTATTTTGAAATCCCATTTAAAACTAAATGCGATATGCTCCCAATGGTTTTCTAGAAGGTTAAGTTTGATTTTTTCCACCTAATTTTTATTACTCAATCCAAATTTTGTTGATAGTTGCCTTTTAAGACGTCAACCTATAGGCTCACTTCCTTAATGATTAGTTTCCAAACCCATTTCATCATAAATGTAGTGTTCATTTCTTTTAAATATCTCATCCCTAAACCCTTAAATTCCTTAGGTTAGTAGATTGTATTCCATGCTATAATTTGTATTTTTTATGTGCTTGCTTTATGACCTTAAATGAAATTACGTTAAATCTTCTCAATCTTTTTGAGAGTGGTTATAGGAATGGCTATAGATTGCATGATATAGATTGGAATGGAAGTTAAGAAGGACTTTGCCATAATTCACTAAATAGGAGTATGTGTGATGGTTTACCCTTTTGTGGGTGATAGGTACTCCTAAATATTTGTAATATCTTCAATAATTGAAAAGTCACTTTTCTAAGTAATTACTTGTTGCAATTCATAGTTAACATTTCGGGAGAAAAAAATACTAAACTTAACATGGTTCACATTCTGGCCTGACATTTTATAAAAGTATTGTAAACATTTTAGGACTGTGTCTATCTATTGTAAGGAGGCTTGGCCAAATAAGAGTAAGTCATCTGCAAACATTAAGTGTGATATCCCCACTCTAACTTTTCTAGCTTTTAATGGGATCCACTTTTTATTGTTAACTACTTCACTTATGATATGAGATAATTTATTGATGAATAACACAAACAAATATGGAGACAATGGGTCACCTTGACAAAGACCTCTAGTAGGGTAGAAAGAAATAGTCTTACTACTATTTTATAGGACATTTAGAGAAGTGGATGAGATAGACTTCATTAGGAGATTAATTTTTCCAGTAGACAAGTTTATTTAGGAAAGAACTTCCTTGATGGATTCCTAATTCATTCTATCATAAGCTTTCTCCAAGTCAATCTTAATAGCAAAAAAAACCTATGCATACTTTCATCTTTCTTATAAAGTGAAACATCTTTTATGCTATGACAATGTTATCCTATATTCTTCTACTTGGGATGAAGTTTACCTGGAAAGGAAAAACCAATGTAGGAAGTATGTACTTAATTTGATTTACCACCACTTTAGTAATGCGTTTGTATAATACATTATATAAAGATATCGATCTAAATTAATTGATAAACTCTAGTTTCTCCATTTAAGAATTAAGGTAAATTAATGTCTGATTGATTTCTGAGATATCTCCTCTTACACAAAAATTCTTTACAAATTGATAAACATTATTTCCTATAATTTGCCAATTTTTCTAATAAAAGATAGCAAGGAAACCATCCTTTCTAGGTGCTTTAAAGCCACCTATTCTAAACATTACCTTTGTAACTTCTTCAAAAATAATCTCCTGATCTAAAATCATATTTTAGTTTGTAGATATAATGGGGTAGGAGATATTGGTAGAAGTAGATATTCTTTTATCTAAATCATCATTAAAAATATTTTATAAAAGGATACTATAAGATTCACCACGGATTATTTATTTTCAAGCTAGTTTCCCTTATAATTGTGTAGCATAATAATTTTGTTTTTATTCAATTTTACTATAGTTATGGTGTGATAGTACTTGGTGTTTCTATCATTATTAATGATCCACCTAGTTCTAGCTTTCTAGAACCACATAATCTTTTCTTGATAAAGAGTTTGGTCAAGTTCTAATTGCAGTTGTTTCTCCAATTTTTAAAGGTAGAGATTACAATTACATTCTATAGCTTCTTGGATGCCAGTTAATCTATTTAGTAGAGTCATTTTCTTTTTTCTAATATGGCTAAATGTGTTTTTATTCCAATCTTTCAAAGTAGGGGTCGAGGATTTGAGTTCTTCAATCATGTTGCTTTCAAAATTCCATTTTGAGGATAGAAATTATTAGAACTAGCTATGGGTTAACCACGAAGCTTCAAATCTAAAAGGCTGGTTCTCCCTTTTTCCTTGATAATTAGAAAGATTCATAGCTATTGAATGATAATCAAAGTGAAATCTTGAAAGAGTTCTTACAAATGCTTCATTGAATTTTAATCTCTATTTTGCATTACATAGTGCTGTATCTAATTTTTCAAATAGTTGTGGATATTGAGGATATTTAAAGCCCTTCTAGGTAAACTTGCTTCCTTACATTTCCACCTTTTGAAGGTTGCAATCATTTGTTCTATTGTTAAAGAGATTAGCTCTTTTCCAGTTGAAAGGTGCACCTCTTTTTTAAATGGATCTCATACATCATTCATATCACCCATAATCAGCCAAGCATCTTTCATGGTATGGCTAATCTTTTAAGGTCATTCCAAGAGAAGTTTTCTTATTTGGATTTAGGTTGGCATAAATGAAAGAGAGAAACTATCCATCTCCACCTTCTGATGTAACTTTCATATGCTACAATTAAAAGTTTTTCTCGATTAGTTTAGATATACTTAGTTTTGCTTCCAACCAATCTAAATTCCTTTTGAAAACCCACTACCTTCTGAGATATACTAGTAATCATCTCTTAGCCTTGTAAAAATGTTTTATACTCTATTACTGTCCACCCTTATCTTTAACAAAACAAGGATATCCGGATTAATAGAGATTAAATTCATGTTTAACTTGTTAATAAAGTTCTTGCATCCAGTACCTTGACAATTCCATATCATAATATTTTTAATCATAGGAGACAAGATGTAAGGAAAATAGTATAGCATGTAATACTATACAATATCTAACTACATTGCTTTTTATTTCATCTGGCCAAGATTAAAATTCCCAAAAATAGTAGCTTGTGAATTATTACATACCTCGATTTCCATGTAGTTGAGTAAGGGATTTTGTTTATCTAATGGGACCTCTTTGAAGTTATGTGGAATAGTTAACTTATGTGGCACCGTGTTCATGGCATGTGTTACTGGTGTTTGGATATTCTCCATGATTGAAGAGTATTGAGATTTCAACACATATGATGGCTCGCAATCACTTAGGTTTATTAGTTGATAACTCTTCAAATGATCATTATGTAGCAATTTTTATCTAACCTCAGTTGGGGTTGCTTTATTTTAGGTATCATGCTTTTGTCAGTTAATTTGGAATGTTTATTTCTTGCCAAGCTATTTGTTATGTCAGTAAGAGGCATACTATGATCATTATCAGAGGCTTGTGAGACATCCGTCCTTTTTAACAGCTTTCTTTTTTGATCACTTCTGATCTTTTTATCATTCTTGGCTTTCCACATTAGTTTATATGCAACCTATTCCTTATCTCCTCAATATTCTGAATTAGTATAACGTCTTCCTTCTCAAAGATCTCATTATTCAAGACATCGAAATAGTTCCTTTTATTTCTTATTAAGCCTATCGAATTTGATAACTCTAAATTTCCTTTTTACAATTTTGCCTTTTTTGTCCCTCTTCGATTTCTCTAAACAATCATCCATTCTTCATATTTGTTGCTAACAATAGGTTAGTTTGAAATGTTTATGACCTAGTCAAAGTCATTCTTATGTTGTTTGAAATCCTTCTTCCTTTTTCCTATTATTTTGCTCATCAATGATTCGCATGATCATATTTTCCACACATGAAGTATACTAAATGAATGCTTTTATATTGAATGAAATATTTTCATCCTTGGAAAGTAATTCCAATAAGAGTTCATTCGTCAAATTGATTTCAACATAAACCCTAGTGTATTTTCCCCGAGCTTGTTCTCTTGTGGAAGTATTAATTTTTAGGGTTTGTCTGATTCTATTTCCTAGAAAAATTAAAAATTTTCTATCAAAGCATTTGATTTGAAGATTTAAGATGCATACCCATGCTGCAATTTTTTCAATCACATCTTTAATCAGATTAAAAGATAGATCCTAAGTATAAACTAATAGATACTGATCAAATATGAGTTATGGACCTCTTGGTAAAGGGAATTTATAATCAGCATAATTGTTGAAGCATACTAAATAATAATCTTCTAAGAAATCAATGATATCAATCATTCTATCCTTTTCCCAGAGTCATTATATTTTTTTCTCTAGGATTTTGAATCCTATTTTCCTCCCCCATAACTTGATGATCAGAATTTGTTTCCATAGTTTATTCATCCTCTCTTCCTCATCTTTTGAGATTACTATATTTGGATAAGGCTTGCCATCATCTATATCCTTTACTGCCTTAAAACCGGTAAAATAATCATCTTCGAATTTATGACCCTCATCTAATATTAATTACACCTTTTGCATTATAGTTTTCCCCAACAAGGAATCCTTATATGATTTGGAGCTAATCTCCTTCTCTTACTTGTCGTCTATCATGACTCCTTCGCCATCAACATTTTTATATGAAATTTGCTTTCTTTTTTTTTTGTTAGAAAGAGATATGAACCTTATTTAATTTTTTTCACACTTTGACTGAGGAGATCAATCTCCTCAGATGATTATTATGATGCAACATTTGGATGTGTTTCCATAAACCCTAGCAAAGCTATACTTTTTTATTTTTATTGTATGCTTTGGCGATCTGGTAGGTGTGAAATCAAATGGATTTACTAAAAGTTGATCATATATGGTTTGGTTTAGGATTATTGGTACTATTATATTACTTTTTGAAATATATTTTGAAATGATATCTAATAGAATAATTTCTTAAAGCATAAGTTTAATATTCTTAAAATTAAATTAAATTAAATTTTTTTAATAATGCAATTTTATCATATAAGAAAATAAAAATAATATTATATATCAAAAATATAATTTAAAACTAAATTTTGAATAAAAATTAAAAATTATTATATATAAATGATAGATAAATTTATAAAATTTAATCTAATAAATATAAGTAATTTAAAGTTAATTTTAAAACATATTTTGAATACTTATAATATTTTTTAAAATATAATTCAAAATATAAATTTGGGCTTGTATTAAAAAGAAGGATAACCTTTTTGAAATGATTAGTAGGCTAAGGAGTTGCTAATTAAAGATTAGGCTACCTTTTTCAAGGATAACTCATGCCAATTTTTTGAACTAGTAAGATGTTGATACTTATCTTGTTAATGGCTTATTAGCTATTTCCTTTCTATTATCGATCATTTTGCTAAATAGTCCTTTAAACTTTTCATTCTTATTTATTTTTTGCAAGGAAGTGGCATTCATAAGGAATTTTATTTTGTACCTAAGAATATAAATTCATACCTAAATAGCATGCGATGTTGTTTGAATCTTAATTCTGAAAACTTAAAATTTCTATTAAAACAATCAAGTGCATCTCAACTTTAAAATATGAATTAATTTTACATTGTATTCAAAACCAAATCAAGCTTATGTTAAATTTTCTATTATGGACTTATTAATTCAATAATAAAGTAATATGTAAAAAGATTTAGTATAATATTAAAGTGATTAAATAGTTTGGACCTAATTGTAATCAAATTTAACTAATGATGGTAACAAGTGGTTCTTGGCGATAGGTTGATTATTAAAATTATCAATATAAATAAGGGTTGCTATTCTAAACTTTAAGATTAATTCTAAACACTTCTTATCGGTGTTAGAAAGCCTCCTTAATCGAGTTTATCATATAAGATTGATAAGAGCAGTGAATCTTTATTGGATTTTATGATTAAAATAAGATGTAAAAGGATTTAGCATAATATTAAAGTGATTAAATAGTTTAGACCTAGTGGTAATCTCACCTAACTAATGTAATAATGAATGGTTCTCGATGATATATTGATCATTATTATTATTATCAATATAAATAAGGGTCACTACTCTAAACTCTAAGATTGATTCCAAATACTTCTTATCGGTATTAGAAAGCCTCTCTAATCAAGTTTATCATCTAAGATTGATAGGAGTAGCGAATCTTTATTGGAGTTCATGATTAAAATTGATCATGAATAGTTTATGGTCTATAACAAATTCTAATTTAACATTCATCGCAAATGAATCTATTAGGTAACAATAAATCATTTTTATCCATGTTTAATATTTTTTTTACATGATTCAATTTGAAGATTATTATTTAATAAAACTTTGGTTTCACCAATTAGTATCAAAGCTCTTGAATCATATGGATTGAATATATTTTTACGTAGATTCAAGAATAAAATTTTATTTTGTAATTGTTTTATATTATGTGATAAATATATTTTGGATAAAATTTCGCTATGAATTTCAAAATATATCATAACCTTTCATATATATATATATATTTATATGTATTATTTTGTTCTTTATGTATTATAAAACTTTGGTTTCATTAATTGGTATAAGAGCTCTTGAATCATATGGATTGAATATATTTTTATATAGATTCAGGAATAAAATTTTGTTTTGTAATTGTTTTATATTATGTGATGAATATATTTTAGATGAAATTTGGCTATGAATCTCAAAATATATCATAACCTGTCATATATATTTATTTTTTTATGTATTATTTTATTCTTTATGAATGTTATACATATTGAATGTGAAGAAAATTTATATATATATATATATATATATATATGTTCAATCTATAATTAGCTTCTATATGTATTTTGGATGAACTTGCTTAGATGTGAAATATTATAATTTTACATGCAAATATGTATTCTATTGGCAAATCATGATGTAATCATATAACATATGTATTTTATTCTTTATATTTTTTTATAGTAATAAAGTATATCATGGACAAAACAATAAGACATAACATTCTTGAAAAAAATGCAAAATATTTTTTGGATTCTATAGTGGAAAAATATAAGAAGTTTGATAAGATTGAAAAGGGATGATATCTTTCATTTCTTCAAAAAATAGTGTATAATGGTGTCAATGGGATCAAAAAGCACATTCTGAGATTGATTAATTATTACAACAAGTTAAAAACTATGTAAGTTAATCTAAGAGAAAATTATTTAACTTGACATGTATTGGAATCTTTTCCATCTTAATTTGACATTCTGAGAACATTCGATAATACTCAAAAATCAAAATGGATTATTAACGTGCTTATTTCAATCATTACACTGGCTAAGGAAAATATAAAGAAAGAAAAAGCTCAGGTAGTTAATTATACCTTTTATAGCATACATTTAAAACATGGTGAAAGGTTTAATTAGAAAAATAACAAAGGATGTTATAACTACGAAAGGAAGATGGGTAAGAAAGGTGAATTTAGTGGACAATTGTGCTCTAAACCTAATAAGGCCCAATTCAAGGGTACATGTAGAAGTATGAGCATAAGAAAGTAAACTGTTTTAAAATAAAAAATGGGTTAAGAAAAAAAAGAAAGTTACCCATTTAACTCTAGTTTGTTTTAAGTTAAACATTATTGATATATCATCAAACTCTTGGTAGTTAAATACTAGTGTAACTATTCATATAATTAATTATTTTCAATGCTAATTAATATGAGGAAACGAAATGAAGGAGAATTGATTGTGAGACTTGAAGATGAAGATAGAGTTGAAGTGGAGCATATAGGATCAATGAAGTTAAAGTTTAAGACTAGACATGAGTTTTTGTTGAATAATGCAGTTTATGTATCTTCTATGAGAAAGAATATAATTTTAGTTGTTGCTATGGATTCTATTAGATACTTTTGTTATTTTGGAAATGAAAAAGTTAAATTGTTTTACAAATGTTTTGTTATTAGTACTAGTTTTGTGTGTGATAGATTATATAAAATTCATTAAATCCTAATTTTGTAAATTTAATAAACTTTGTTATGGGTAAGAAAAGGTGTTGAATTGATGAAAGATCTTTAGTGTTATGGCATAGATGATTATGATGCATCTTTCAAGAAAGAATTTAGAAACTTGTGAAAGGAGAAGTACTTCATGATCTGAATTTTTTAGATTTTGGAACATGTGTAAATTGCATTAAATGAAAACTTGGAGCTAAAATTAGAAAGTGTAAAAGAAATAGAAAAGAGAATATTCTTGAATTGATCTACATTAACATTAGTATGCCTATTACACCTAATGTTATAGGAAACTATAAATATTTTATCACATTCATTGATGATCACTCCAGGTTTGATTAGGTAGAGCTACTTAGTAAGAAGTCAAAATCACTAAAAGTCTTCAAGTTATTGAAAATAGTAATTGAACTAAAACTAGGAAAATAGATGAAATGCATTAATTCTGATAGAGGTGGTAGATATTATGGCAGGTAAGATGAAATAAGGAAAAACTATGATTCTTTTGCGAGATACCTATACAATTATAGAATTCAAGCAAGTTACACCATATTTGGTACATTAGGGTAAAATGGAATTGTAGAAAAGATGAGTAAACTCTTATAGATATGGTGATATGCATGCTAGCCTATACTTCATCATCAAAATTTTAAACAATAGCATATATTCTAAATTAGATTCTTAGTAAGTTAGTACCTAAGATCCTTTATGAACTATTATACGATAAGAAGCCTAGTTTAAGGCATTTTCAAGTTTGAAGTTGCAAAGCTAAAGTAAAGTTGTACATTCCATCTATAAGGAAACTTGATTTAGAGATTGTTAGTAGATACTTCATTAGGTACTACAATGGTTCAAAGGGAAGTAGATTTTACTATCTAACTCATTTGAGTAAAGTAATTAAGTTCAATCAAGTCATCTTCTTTAAGAATGAGTTGAATACTCTGAGTTGAATTCTATATATCATGGATTTCTTTGAAGAGAAAATAATTATTTCTTTAGCACCAACATTGGGGGAGTAATCTTTTGTTACTCCACCAGTTAATCTAGTACAGCTAATGATAGAAGATATTGAGTCAAATGAAGTAAATGAAGGAATTTCATTAAAAAGATCTCATAAAGTTTGCAGATCTATAATTCCTAATAATTATCTTGTATATCTATAAGAGCATGAATAAGATATTAATGATGATACTAATCTTACAACCTTTTTTTAAGTTATATCTAGTTTAAACTATTTTGATTGGATAAATGCTATAAAGAATGAGTTAGCCTCAATACATAATAATCAAGTATGGGATCTAGTAAAGCTTCTTGCAGGTTGTAAACCAATTAAGTGCAAATGGATATTTAATACCAAGAGGGATATTCAAGGTGAAATTGAGATATACAAGGCCAAATTAGTAGAAAATGGTACTCTTAGAAGGAAGGTATAGACTAAAAGGTAATCTTTTTACTAGTTTCGACCAAAGACCCATTCCGAGTTGCTATGACCTTAGTGGTTTATTTTAATTTAGAGCTGTATCAAATGGATATAAAGATAACTTTCTTGAATGGTGATCTGTCAGAAATTATGTATGTGAACTAGCTAAATAGTTTCCAAGAAAAGGGAAAGGAGTACCTTGTATGATAGCTTAAAAAGTCCATATATAACTTAAAACAAGCTTCTAGATAGTGGTACCTTAAGTCTAATAAGGTTGTGACTTCTCCTATGTTCAAGGAGAATGTAATGGACTAGAATATTTATATGTTAATGAATATAGATAGTTTTGTTATTATGGTACTATATGTGGATGATATTTTACTTGCAAGCAATGACGTGAACCTGCTAACTGAGATAAAAATATTATTTAAATATTTTGATATGAAGGATATTGGAAATGCCTCTTATATTCTGGGGATAAAGATCCATCATGACAAATCTTAAGGTTTGCTTAGTTTGTTTTAGCAAACTTACAGCGAGAAAGTATTGAAAAGATTTAACATGTCAACCTGCTCTCAAGTTCTCATACACATTTCAAAAAGGGAATTTTTTTCTAAGTCCAAGTATCTTCAAAATGATGTTGAAATAGAAAGAATGAAAAATGTCCCGTATGCATCAGCAGTTGATAGCTTGATATATGCTCAGATATGTATATGTCCTGATATAACTTATGTTATTAGTGTACTGAAGAGATACTTAAGTAATCTGGATTAGAGACATTACACTACTACAAAGAGAGTTATAAACTAGCTATAGGGTACAAAAAATTATATGCTGACTTATAAGAGATTGGAAGATCTCACAATAAGCTCCTCAGATTTAGATTATGTTAGTTGTCCAGATAATCATAAATCTACATTTAGATACATTTTTATGATGGCCAAAGGAGCTATGTCATGGAAAAGTGTTAAACAATCATTAACAATAACCTCTACTATGGAAGCAGAGTATGTCACATGTTACAAAGCTACTTGCATTACTATATGGTTAAGGACCTTTATGGTTAGTTTTAAGATTATTGAAAGTATCTCTAGACTTTTTACCATCTATTGTGACAATATTACTGCTATAAACTTTTTTCATAATAATAAAAGTTCTATCTATATGAAGTATTTTGATATGAAGTACTTTAATATGAAGTACCAATTTATGTGAGAGAAGGTATACAAGTATATCACAAGTATTGAACATATTTTTATGGATTGTATGCTAACAGATTCATTGACCAAAATCTTAATAGTAGAAATATATCATGAACATATAATCAATACAGGATTAGTTAAGTATTTTAATATTTTAGGTTAGTGGAAGTTTTATGATGTAAAATGTTTTATGAAGATATATGCAAATAAATATATTCATATTTTGTCATATATTATGCACAATTTTGTTATGACATATTTATAGAGACATTTAGACCTTTTTTCAATAGTATGTTAAAAATTATGATTCTTATTTAGTATCTTAGGTGGATACTTTGACCTAATGTATAAAGATTTACATGTGTTATCACAATTCTTTATGTAAATCTTATTAAGTACAATCTTGTTACATATATCCCTATTGGATATTATATATGGTTACCAAGGTGTAAGTGTATAGTATATATATTTTGTTGATATCCTTATTGGATACTATATTTTATGTTATTGGATATTTATGATTTCAATTTAAATCAATAGATATAAAGATGCCATAGTTTTCTTTTATATCTTATTAAAGTGACCATCATTTTTGAATTACATGATCCAAATGGAAGATTATTAAATTTTCTATTGTGAACTTATTAATTCAATAATAAAATAAAATGCAAAAGAATTTAGCCTAATATTAAAGTGACTGAATAGTTTAGGTCCAATAGCAATTTAACTCAACTAATATGGTAATGGGTGATTTTCGACGATGGGTTGACCCACTAATTTTATCAATATAAATAAAGGTCATTACTTTTAAATTTTAAGATTGATTCTAAACATTTCCCATGATATCAAAAAACTTCCCCACAAATTTATCATTTAGGATTGATAAGAGTAACAAATCCTTATCAAAATTTATGATTAGAACTAATCGTAAATAATTTGTGATCTATAGCAAATTCTAACTCAACATTTATCACAAATAGATCCATCAGGTAACAATAAATCTTTATTATCCACATTTAATTTTGTTCTTTTCATATAATTTAGTTTAAGGATTATTATTTTATAAAAATTTAGTTTCATTAGCCTAACATATTTTTTGGGTTAATTTTGTCCTATTTAAATTTACTAAAATTTACAAATACAAGTCAAAACAATGGGATTTTTTTTCAAATAAACAATGCCTTTTAATCAAATAAATAAATTTTTAGCAAGTAATCAATTGTTATTAAAAGAACAAAATCATTGTAATATTTATAAATTAAGTAAATTAATAAGTTAGTTATAATTGAATTAAATTCATAAATTTATAGTATAAATCAATTATTGAGAAAAAATCTTCACATCATCATTTTTTATCAAAGTAAAATGCCTCTTTAATTTAAAAAAAATTACCCAAACCTCACTTGAAGTATAATAAAATTTTACGTCGAGTCTCGAGTTTAGAATTCACATTAGTGAAATGATGAGAAAAAGATGGATATAGAGTTCAAAACAATGGTATGAGATATTATGATTATTTTATAATCAAATATATGCTTTAGTTAAGTTTAAATGGATAAAATATGATGGATAAGTCAACATTTTAATCTAAGTGTAATTTTTTAATCATTTGAATTTAATTAAATGCATTTTCACAAAATATTTAAAATATTTTCTAATATTTGATTTGAACACTATAATTGGATTTTTCTCATCATCTCATTAATGAATATTTTAAATTTAAGTTTGATTGTAATATTTTTTTTATGCTTCAAGAGAGGTTTGAGTAGATTTTTTAGTTTCAAGAGAAGTTTATGTAATTTTGTTAAATCTCATGGAAGTTAGTGTTTCTTTGTATTAAATTTTTATAATTTATTTTTTAATTGAATTAATATATAAATTAAATTAAATATATTACTGAATTTAAGTGAAAATGAAATATAATAATAAATTAATTAAAATGTGTGTTACATTTATTATTTTTAGTACAATGATTAAATTGCAAAAACTAATATTAGGTAAAAATAAATTTGTCAAAATATCAAATCAAACAGAGGTTAAATCCTAATTAAATGGAGTAACTTTTAAGATTATGCTATTTTCTAGTACTAATTTGCAAAGTGTAATACTAGTTTTTAGAATAAGTAGATTATAGTGTACAAATCTTCTGATCCTAACTATCAATCACATTTTAACATCATTTTTCTTTATATCCTAAGATTGATAAGGGTTCAACAAAGTAAGGTGAATTGTCCTAAGAAAAATTTCAGGGTATTGTAGTCTTTGCGTAAACTACGGTGCTTCGCCTTGTGGTGCACCAAAATCACTATATTTCATTTGATCTATAGAGTATTACACAAATTAATATATTTAAGCCATTAGATTTATTGGCGCATAGTCTCACCCAAATAAAAACCGGTTAGTCCATTTCTGACTTCATTTTGTTACCAATTTTCAAGTAAAATCATTCAAAATGGCGGAAGAAGCTTCAAAATAATTTCCTATTTGGTTGTTCACACTTAACCGAGTCAGAGAGAAATAAACTATCAAATATTATAAAAACCTTAAACATATGAAGCTATTAGTTAATTTTGATTATCCCTTTCCAGCAAGCAGCGCTGACTTCCTCTGCCTTCGCTAGGAAGCAACATTCACTGAGAAAAATATCTCTTAACTATATTATGGGCTTTGAATTTAAGATTTATGATTTAGAGTCTTAACATGTTAACATCTGCGTCGCTCTCAAATTTAATCTTCTCACCAGCAGAATGTTAATGAATTTCGGAAAGACTTGAATGACCAGCTTAAGGTACAATACATAATTAAAAATTCAACATTAATTAAATAATTTAATCATCAGCAAGTAAAAAAAAATAAAAAATTGACACAAACACTTTAAGTTGATTCGGTTAATAAGATTTATTATTTTCAGTTATTTATATATTTTAAATTTAATTTTTATTGCCAATGATCTTAAAGAATTATGTACTCTGTAATTATTATTTTAAGTTCTTAAAAAGGTTAGTGACATACCATTACTTTGGACTGAAATAATCTATTTATATTCTTAAACTGTTTTCATAGAAAAAAAAAATTGACACATTCTCACATTCACAACCAGTAATTTTGAAATGGAACAATCTACTTTATTCCTAAACCTCTCTTCACGAGAGAAAAAACGAAAAAAAATGACACATTCTCCTTGTCGGAATCCATATCACACATTACCGTGAACGATGCGCCTAAAGGCACGCTTTATGGATCATGTCATATAACTAATGATAATATTGCAATTATAAAATAAATAATTTTAATTACTTTTCTCACAAAATTTAGAAATAATAGAGCTCTGTGGGAGTCCAAATTGGTTCAAATTAGAGCCCAAAGTTACATCAAACCCAGCTTAACATGATTCAAGATTCACTTTAGTGGACCAATGTAATTTTAGGGGTCTTATAGTAGTTAGAAGACAAATTTGTGAGATTTTTATTATAATAAGCTCTTATAGTATTTTAGTTTGTAAATTAGGTTCTGAGCTTCCAAATTAAGCAAGGTGTTGTTTAATGTGATCCTAAGAGCTATCTTAACTTAGCCCAATAGAAATTTCTTTAGGAAAAGATCATATATATTAGTTTTTGTCCCTCCAAAGGAAGACATTCTTTTTAAATATCTTTTTCTTCTTTTCAAAGTTTCTTTTGTAAACTACAATGGGTGGTTAATTTTCTATATTAGCTTGAGAGATTAGCATTTGATTTTTAGATATTTCTCTTAATTTTACTTTTTATTTAATTATAGTTTATTTTTCTATTATTGTTGTGAATGATTGCTTAAGATAGTTTGTTAATTACAACTAATTAGTTGATTATTTATTATAGTCTATAACTAAACAATTAATTGCTATCAATTCTTGTGTGCATGTTAGTTATGATTAATTATAATCAGTATTAATTAGATTTTAGTGATTTGATGCATAGTGAATCATTAGTTACTTAAGAAAAATAGGATAAGTTGATAATTTTCATGTGTGAAGTTGTTGATTAAATTTTAACTTTATTCTTAATGTTTAATGCAATTATTTATTAGATCCAAACACTTGTTTTGAGTTGAAATCAATAGTGGGAGGTTAATTTAAGTGTTTATTCTAGATTAATCATCATTAGGACCTTTGCATGATTACTACTAATGTCAAATTAATTTTTAGTTAAGTAGTTTAATCAATTGTGAATTTTGTTGGGGTTTATGATAAATATAAGAATTAGAGTATGATACTTCTTAGATTGGACTTTCATATTCTTTTTAATTTTACTTTAACTCTATTTTTATTGTTTTATTTACATTGTTTATAAAAACTTCTACTTTACTTTCTGTTTTCATTAATTAACTTTTATTCCTTTAGGTTTGACTTGAACTCATCCTATCTATGTGTTAGAATAGGTTTAGTATTAATTTTTGGTATAAAATGATGCATATTACTTCACTATGGGTAAAGTTTTCCTACTTAAATCATGATTCAAGTGTACTTTATCATGTGTAAAATATTCCTGTGACTTAATTTGTAACATATGTGATTCTTTATCATAGGTAAAGTTTTCCTATTGCATATTTTTTTAACTCTTTAGTATATTTGTTTGAATATTTTTATTCTTGTGGTAAAAGATGAAATCGCCAAAATTTTCAAATTTTAATGGGATAAGTGATTTTTTATTTAGGTAGTGCCTCAATTTTGGTACCATTTTATTTGGAAGGAATCTTTTAACTAAAGATGTCAGTATATTTCACTATGAGAATAAGGAATAACAACGACGATATTTTTAGTGGTGACAAAAATTCAGTCGCCGCTAAAAGTATTTCCGATGACAATGTCGTTGGTAAAAATGACGTGACTTTTTAGAGGGAATTAGACAGTTGGGCAGGAAGGAATTAGGCTTTTAGCGACGACAAAAGTCATCGCTAAAAGTCTAAAATTTTTTGGCGAAAAAATTTGGCCTTCAGCGACGACAATTGTTGTTGCTGAAAATGCAAGACTTTTAGCGATGACACTATCGTTACTAAAAGTTGCCACTTTCATTAACGATACTATCGTCGCTAAAGAGCTAAACTTAGCCCGTCCTTCAGCGATGACATTGTCGTCACTAAAAGGCTTACCCTTTAGCAACGCCAAATGTCATCGCTAAAAGTCTAGTCCAAATTCCGAGATAAAGCTTTAGCGATGACATTGTCGTCGATAAAAGTGGGGACCTTTTAGCGACGATAATGTCGTCGCTGAAGCCTTCATCAACGACCAAAATTTTTTAGTCGTCGATGAAAGTTTCGGGTGCCTCCTCCCTCCTTATTAGTTTCTTTCTTTTAAGACCGGTTGCTGCTATCTCTCTCTCAGCAAAAGTCACCGCCTCTCTCTCACACTAAAGGTTTCTACTTCACGTCTCTTCCCAATAGCAGTGCCTCTTCTCTTTTTCTCTCTGGTTTTGTTTCTGCTCTCCCTCTTTTTCCTGCCTTTCTTTACTCGCAGCATTCCTAAGCATCGTTGCAGCCATGCAGAATTGTTGCTGCCGCTGTCTTTGTCTACTAAGCATCACGGCTAAACCCTTAACACGAGCTATTGTAGTTCCCATTCAGCTTGTGAGTTGTAATCACGAAGATAGAACTGTGAACGATGATAGGAAACGCTGTGGATGACAGCTACACAACTGAATGAAGCTGCTGTTGGGTGGCTGCAATTGGTGCCTACGAAGGAGCAGCAGTAGAACCGTATGTGCATAGCTGGGATCAAATAATCATCATTAGCAAAAAACCATCGCTTCTAGTCGCACCACCATATGTTTTGCTGTTGGAATAATCTTCTCCATGAGTTGTTCTTTTTCCATAATGACGGAGCATGGCAGAAACACTAATACAAGGCCGATTAAGATCTTCAACGATGATTTTTTTGCTTTTAGCGATGATAAATGTCGCTGCTAAAAATCAAATTTCAAAATTTTTTGAATTTTGAAATTATTTTCTACGACGACATTGTCATTGCAAAAGGGCGTACTTTTAGCGACGATAAATTGTCATCGCTGATGACCTTTTCAGGCACGGAGCTATATTGACGACATTTTTAGTGATGAATTTTTCTTTAGCGATGATCGAGTACTTTTTAGCAATGACAAATTTCGCCGCTAAAAGTCTTTTTTGTTATAGTGTCTAGTGGTAGGGTGACGTTTAATATTATTATTCTAACTCTTTTTATATCCTTAATTCAATCTTAGAATTTTATGCATGTTAAGTCACTTGCTGTTACTTTATTTAAAAAGAAGTTTTAATGTTTAACCAAATATATATCTTAAGAAAATCACCGCAAAAAAAAAAAGAGACAAATTTGAAGACAATTATTTGCATTCATAATTAAGAAGTGGCCATGACCATTGCAATCGTCCAGTTTTCAAGTCTTCTTCCTTCTTCAGAGCTTATGTAAGCCCAAGTCAGCCTGAGATGCAAGGTTCTCTGGTTCTTCGTGGAAATTTCCGTAGGTCAACACATAATTCTGCGCTAAAATAGACTTTAGGCAGTTGTTTGTTTTTTTATTGGCTTTCTTGCAACAACGCCGCCGTATACATAAAACCGCTCATAATATATTGTATGATTTCTTTTTCAAAGGAAGTATTTTTCATACACCAAATAATAATAATAATAATAATGTCGACGGAAGCATCACGGACATTTCCACTTCAACAAGTCAGAGAGAAATAAACTATAAAATTTTATAAAAACCTTAAACTTGAAGCTGTTAATTAATTTTGATTATCACTTAGCAGCGCCGATTTCCTCTGCCTTCGCTAGGAAGCAATTAATATTCACTGGGAAAAAAATCTCTTAATATATTATGGGCTTTAAATCTAACGTTTATAGTTTAGAGCTTAACACGTTAACATCTGCATCGCTCCACCTGCGGATCTGGGGAAGACTTGAAGGCTGCAGATCGAATGATTGACTTAACTTCCTGTTCCTTCTGCGAAGCACCCATTAATCAATCTTCTAGATTTTCCACTAATTAGCATTATGTGGGGAAAAGGGTGGGGCTGAAATGTGGACGATACGTATTAAAAAAGCAACGTTAACAAAAATAATTTAACGAGCAAAGCACAAAAAATTGACACATTCTCACTCTTCGAGAATCCATATCAAACGGTAGCGTGAATGATGCACCAAAGGTATAAATCATGGATCTTATCATATGTAGAGGTGATGGTAATATTGCAATTATGAAATAAAACAACATAGTTACTATTCATATGAAAATTTGGATCATTGAGATTATTTTTTTATATATTAATGGTTAGAATGTTCATACTATCCAAAATTTTCACCGCTTAACTACCATCCAAATATTAGCATAGGAACATAATTTTTCGTAATCCTGCCGAAACTGCATTAATTTAAAATCAGGAAGGGAAGAAATTTCCAGTTAGAAATCGTGAATCTGTCCGGAAAAGGCCCATAAGGCAAGATTTGTAAATTGACTGTGTATGATGACAGGAATTTGAATTGTTTGGACACATGCAGTTTATTTGAAGAGGTCAAATATATATTAAAAAAAAATAATTATTTTCCCTTTTATAAATCGCACGACTGTTTCAACTTTCAACTGAATTCTGAAGTTTTTAATTAAGTATAAATGATTCTGGAATTAATATTCATTAATATTTTAAACAACTGTATCAAATTCATTGGTGAATATTTAACTATGATTTTTTTTTTGAAGAGGTCAAATATATACAAAAAGGTAATTATTTTCCCTTTTATAAATCGCACGATTGCTTCAACTAATTAAATTCTGAAGTTTTCAATTAAGTATAAATGGTTGCGGAATTAATATTCATCAATATTTTATACAACTGCATCCAATTCATTGGTGAATATCTAATAGACCCCTTTTTTTAGTGATTTTTCACAATGTCAAGTGTCGACCCAGCTATATTATCATAAACTGTACTCATCTCAAATCCACATTAGTACTGAAAATATATATCCTTTGATATTAGAGTTTCGTGATTGACGGCTTGTGTATCTCCTAACAAACTTCGCCAACGACTTGGCTCAATAATTCGTTGACTTACATTAAACATTTGCTAATATACTAAAACCAATAAAAATAAATGCCATTAGGTTAGTCAAGATGAAGAAAGATGCAGAATCTTTTTGGCAAGTGGTGGGCGCGAGATGTTAGATATAACCTGTACACGCGGCTCGGAGAATTCATGAAATAATTTTTGAGAATCTTACGGTATTGTATCTTAAGTAGTTTATATATATATATTAATCCAATTTATATATTTGAATAATATTTATAATATTATTCAATTAATATAAATGTCCTTATTAACAATTGAATCGTAAATGATATTAAATAGTGATTAGTGATGGTCAATAGTGATAAAAGATGATTAATGTTTATAGGTAGGAGTAGATGATGTTAAATGATGATAACCAATTTATATATTTGAATAATATTTATAATATTATTCAATTAACAAAAATGTCCTTGTTAACAATTGAATCGTAAATGATATTTAATAGTGGTTAGTGATGGTCAATAGTGATAAAAGATGGTTAATGTTTACAGGTAGGAGTAGATGATGTAACCAATTTATATATTTGAATAATATTTATAATATTATTCAATTAACAAAAATGTCCTTATCAACAATTGAATCGTAAATGATATTAAATAGTGGTTAGTGATGATTAATAGTGATAAAAGATGGTTAATGTTTATAGGTAAGAGTAGATGATGGTAAATGATGATAAATAGTAATAAGCGATATTCAATTATAATGTAAAATGACATGTTGTGGTCAATGGCAATGAACAATAATAGGTAATAGTCAAATGTGGGTGGTAGCGAGTGGTGGTTAACAACAATATGTGTGATGGTAAACGATGATTGATAGTGATCAAGTGCAATAGGTTTGGTCAATAGCAATAGATAGTAATCAACGATGATGGGTGGTAGTGACAAATAATCAATGGTAGTGGATAATGATGGTTAATAGTAGTGAGTTGTGGTTATAAGTGTTAGTTAATGGCATTGGTGATGAATAATATCAAATGACAATAAGCGTTAGTCAATAATAATGATGATATAAGAGGTGGTAAGTCTTGAAAGGATAGACAAAATAATCATTTTATATTATTAAAACATTCTTATGATATAACAAATGTATAGGATGCCCACCTTCTCATAATAATATATTAGCCTAAAAATATTTTGAAGAATGTTTGTAATTTCAAAAATATTTTATTTAATTTTGAACTAAATATAAGAATTTGACACTCTCTATGTTGTGAAAAAGATTTTATAAACCAAATATTACCTTCTCAATATTATAGAGAAAACATTGTCAATTGCCTACTTATTCAAATGTTTGCATAGAATAATAATAATAGAGAGGTTTCAATTGTAGTATATCAGTATACTATTAAATTTGATTGTATATTAAATTTACTTTTTTATAGGATCAAATTTTACATATTATATGATAATATATTAATAGTTAAATTTGGAAGTACATTGTTATATCATCGTATTAGTGATATGCTATAGAAATTTTCTAATAATAATAATAATTCACTTAGATTAATATCTCTATATTTTGCTTAGTTCTGCAAAGAATATTTTGAAAAAGAATCAACTGATTGTTAAAAACGACTTAACTATCCTAATTTTTTTTTAATAATATAGCAAGGACATAGTCGGGGAGGAGATGTAAACAAGAAGGATATTATTTTGGAATATGAGATGGACTCGACTCTATATAAACTCTTACAAGAGTTGATTTGAAAACAACCAAACTGATCTTGCCATAATATTCAAGATGGCTAAGCAGTACTCCAAGCGTCTTCTTTATTGTGTTCTTCTGCTTGCTTTGTTGGAGATACAGACTGGAAAAAGATTAATCGCAGAGGGTGCAACAAGTGCAATACCCAATATGGGAGTGATCAAATTGAGAATAGGTGTTCCCAAGAAAGATGGTTTCAATGAATTCGTTGATGTAAAATGGATCCCTCGCGAAAACAAGTACAATTTCTCCGGGTATTGCATTGATGTTTTTAACGCCGTTCTCAGGGCTTTACCTTTCACTGTTCTTCCTCAATTCGAACCTTATGTTAATGCATCAGGAGAAAGTGCTGGTACTTATGATTCACTTGTCCAACAGATTCCTAATAACACGGTTTGTTCATTCTCCTTTCTACTTCTGATAACTTAATCATTTTAGCCATTCTATTACCATATCGCATGATTGTGTTCATTTTTTACTCTTGCTAGGCTTCCCAATTAATAGTTAATACTAAGTAAGTGTTTTCTGTTTGTGATTTTGATGGACAGTATGATGCCGTGGTGGGAGATGTTACGATCGTGGCGAACCGTTCGAACTTTGTAGACTTCACTTTGCCATATACTGAGTCAGGAGTATCAATGCTAGTTCCAGTTCAAAATGGCAGGCACTTAACAATGTGGATTTTTGTGAAACCTTTCAGTTGGGATCTTTGGCTCAGCATATGCATACTTAACATATTCATAGGGCTTGTCATATTCATCATGGAACGCAATGTAAACAGTTTAGCTGAGGATGGTTCATCAACTCGAAAACAGTTCAACGCGATCAGCATCTTGTGGTTTCCTTTATCACAAGCTGTACTTCCAGAAAGTAATTCCAATATCCTTTCAAAGAAGCTAAAGACACAATAATGAGAACACGCCCCATACACGCTGCTGGTAACTTTTTGGAAAGCGGAATATAATAATTTTATTAAACTTAAGTAGTAATAAATTGAAGGAGCGTGTATGAGGTGTGTTTACTTGACGTGTTTCTAGCCATGCTCACATCTCTTTATATATCACTGTTATATATCATCCTCATTTATTGTATATAGCGAAGCCTTCCACACGCCCTCGGGCACTCTCTCACGGAGTAAGGGCTCACAAATCAGCAGGCCCCACTTTCATGATCATCGAATGTTATAAGCCTTAAACGTGTGATTAACATTTTTGCATCATATATTAGGCAAAATCTACCCTAAAACATTAGTCTCACCAATTCAAAGCTTACCAAGTGTAGTATATTATTGTACTTCAGTGTAGAATATGTGTTAGTCTGTGATAGTGATATAGTAATTACTAATTAAAATTAATTGCATTTATCTTTTTGGTGATTTGAACATGTATTTTCAGGACAAGTAGTTGCAAAGAACTGCTCAAGGTTTGTATTAATGGTTTGGCTACTGTTAGCCTTCGTCTTAATGCAGAGTTACACGGCAAGTTTGACGTCTATGTTGACGTTAGATCAACTGCAGCCAAGCTTTCCGAGTGTAAATGATCTTAAAAAGAACGGTTACTATGTTGGATATCAAGCTGAGTCATTTGTATGGGATCTGCTGGTACAACGATTGGGGTTTGAGCCGTCCAAGCTGAGGCCATACAGCAACATTTCTGAATATGACAAAGCTTTAAGAATGGGAAGCCACGGAGGAGGTGTTGCAGCTATATTTGATGAAGTGCCTTACCTTAAAGTCTTCCTTAATAAATTTGGGTCCGATTACATGATGGCTGGCCCCACCTATCGAACAGATGGATTTGGTTTTGTAGGTCCCTCTCATCACAATCTTGAAATTATGGTATTACTAGGACAAATGTGAATGTATTGTTGTTAAAAACTGTGAAATTTCATGCAACTGATTCATAAACAAATGTAAATATTTCGTTTACGTTTCAGGCATTTCCGTTGAACTCCAATCTGACATCTTACTTTTCAAGAGCCATCTTAATTGTGACTGAGAGCCCCGTAATGGATCAGATTGAGGGAAGGTACTTTGGGACGAATGATGGAACGCAAGATCAGAGTGGGCAAGGTTCGTCCAGTAGTACACCAAGCCTCACCGCTCATAGCTTTGCAGGGCTTTTCTTGATCACAGGAATTGCTACCATAATAGCACTCATGGTCTCAGAAAGTGTTATTTGGCAGAAATCCTTTTCCATGGCTAGAATTTATAGCCAGAGATATTTGTTCAGAACTCCACGTGCTAATAACATTGTTCATCCAACCAATGAACTTGCAAATACAAGAGATGAAACCGAAGATGGCCCAACCCATGAACCTGCAAATATAAGAGATGAAATTGAACATGGTCCAGCCAATGAACCTGCAAATACATGAGATGAAATCAAAGATGGCCATTAGAATGATTCTTGAGATTCCCTCGCAGATTAGGCATTGAAATGTCCAATAAATTGATCCATCATGTGGAAGTGTGATGGTTTTACATGTCTCTATATTCATCTTCATATTTTTCTGACGTGGGTATTTGGTTATGTCCCTGTGGGCGTCATGTGCAGAGCAATGGGCATTTATGCATAGATGCACGTGGGTGTTATGTATAATATATTGGATGTTATATATATATATACACACACACACGTTGTGGGTGTTTTATACACTTATATCTATGGGTGTTGTAGTTTATGAAATAGGTGCTTCATAAAAATCCAAATGTTTTACTTTCATTTAAGAATGCTTTATTTTCAGAGACAGAGGGCTATGAACCTATGCTCTTCATCATTTCTCCTCATTTTTGATAGGGCTTCCATGTTAAAGCCTTAATATATTGAACCAATTTTATTAATGAAAAGCTGATTTCTTGGAGGATCATTGTTAAGCTTTGCTACTACTATTTCTTTTATTTTGTGCGTTTCTCTTTTTGATTTATGTCTTAATTGCTATGTTGCTCAATGTCTATTTTTTATGGTTATAACTAAATAATTCTTGCAATTTATGTTCTGCTATTTTGTGATTTCAACCAACTATTGACATCAAAGCACTTTAAGCTCTTGAAGTACTGTATCAAGGTTTGCCCACCTTCATTAAATCATGATTTCTTCATCTATTTTCATGCCTAGTTCTCCTACATTTTCTAGTGAAAACTATGATTTTTCGGCTATCAAAATGAGAAAATTTCATAGAGCTTTAGATTTATGGGATATGGTAGATAAATGGTATGAGAACCATGCTTCTAATGCTGTCTTGACTAATCAACAAAAAGAATATGTTCAAAATGTCTCCAAGGATTCTAAAGGTTTATTTCCTCTTCAAATTACCATGTTTGATGTTATGTTGCAAAAAATCATGAATGGATCTATTGCCAAAGAGACTTAAAAATTTTTACAAGATGAGGTTTAGGCAAGATTTTGCAAAGTAAACTCCAAACATTACGAAGAGAATTTGAAAATTTAAAGATGAAGTCAACTGAATTTGTTAAGGATTATTTTTATAAAATTTCTAATGCTAAAAAGAAGATATTTATAATGATAATATTTCCAATCAATGTGTTGTAAAAAAGATTCTTTTTTCTTTGCTTGCAAAGTTTGAATCTACTATTGTTGTCATTGAGTAAGGTAGAGATGTTTTAGAATCATTTGTCAATGAAATTATCAATGCTCTGGAGGCACAAGAAAAAAAAAAGAAAACTTCAAAGAAAAAGGCTCTTTTAAAGGAGCATTCCCATCCATACATCAATAAAAACCCTCAAGCTCCAAAGGGGTTGAAAAATCATTTTCTATTGAAAGTGGTGGTGACATTACTATAAAATTATAATTCTATAGGTAAAAGGAAAAATTGATGCTTATATTGATGCGTGACATTTTTGAAATTAAATAAAAACTTAGAATGATGCATAACAAAATAATTAAGATCTAAACATTATGCAAAAACTTAAAATTTTAGTTTTTTACTTAACCATCATTAAAAAAGTATTTCAAAATTGATATTGGAAACAAGAGATGAATAGGATGTCTATTTTATTTAATAATCGTTAACTAAAAAGCATTTCAAAAATCATACTGGAAACCTCCAAAATAGGATGTTATTTTCATTTAAGAACTAACATTTAAAAGGCATTTCAAAAGCTACATTGAAAATAATAGATACATAGGCAGTCAATTTTATTTAAGAACTGATGTCTATTATTTTTCTATAAATGTTTGCTTTAACTCTCTCTTGACATACAAAACACTTTTGACATCTCACTTTGCAATATTCTTTTGATTCAATGATCAACCATTTTCATTGCTAGAGTATTTGATATAGTCTCATGAATAAAGTGGGAGAAAAATAAGCAACAAATTGAAATTTTCATTAAGTATGATGATTTAAATATATAGTATTTTTACTATTCCCTCATTCCATTTTCATAAGAGAGTGTCCAATGGGAGAACATCACCTTTGATTCTGTTGTATACTCTTTCATTTCTCATGAAGTGAAAGTGGAGTGGAAGAGTTAGTAAATGATAATTTAATACTTGGTTCTTCTATATTTTCATTCCATTGTTATATCCCTAGATTATACAAACTATAGAAATTTAAGTAACAAATTAGGGTTTGCATTAACTATGAAGATTTTGATACATAGTTGGTTTGTTATTATTTTTGTGTATTCATGTAGATGTGGTTTATTGACAATTTAATGTAGTTATTGTGTATAAATTTGCAAATATTATTTCTTTTTACTCATCATTTGCACTTTCATTATGAACAAAGTAATGACAATTAAAATTATATAAATTTATAAAATTATTTCTTTTTACTCATTTGTAGGTTGTTTTTACGTTAAAAATACTATAATCAACAATTGGATTACAAATATTAATAAAGTGAAGATATATTGAAACAAATATAACTCTCTATGTTAAATTGGTTTAAAAATAACTTTTTTTTTATAATTGTAATTTCTACTAACATATATTGTGAAATTTACATGAAAATAATTCACAATGTTAAGGCAATGATTAATGATGCTTACAACATCAATTTATAGTCCTTAATTAATAATTTGTTTGGTATATGGTAAAGTACAAGTATTTGGGTTTATGGTCAAGTTTTCAAGTCTTCTACACTATTTTTTTTATTAAATTTTGTTCAAAATATGTGGTTGATGGTAGACCTATTTGGAGGTGCATTAGCACTTGGAATGTGTAATGTAGTATGCTAAAATGATGAATATTTGTGATAAATAACTACATATAGCTCGAATGATGAATTTTTGTAATTCTTAGAGCATATTTTATCAAAAAAATATTAATGAAATTGAATTTTGGATATAGGTAAATATTTACAAAAAAGCATGTATTTCATGATGGTTCCATTCTCAACTACAAGTAAATATCATTATAGATGTTGTTTTCTTTGCTTACTATAGCATTTTGCAAAAAAACATAATTTTAAAGCATTGGAAGGCAATTTAGTAATGACATTTATATCAAACCTCGTTGAATACCCTAATCCTTTTTTACACATGAATTTATTATTTTTTTCATTTGAAACATATCCCAACTTTTTTCCTTAATTCTTTTGTTTGGAAAGTTGTCCCAAAATTGAGCCCTAGTTAAAATTCTAGTCATTCTAGTTGTCTATAGCTTCTACTCACTGTGATAGCAAATAGCTTTTGCTCTCTTTGATGATAATTACCTTCCTCCACTTCGATGATAAATAGCAAAGTTGCCTTGATTAAGGTTAGTTTAATTTACAATTTTTTAATTATTAGCATTATGATTTCATTTTTGTCTTGATTGAGATGTTTTTGATAATTGTCATTACAATTTTGACTTGTATCAATGTTGAAAATTACTTTAATAGGGAACACCTTTGTCTTTAATTTATTTGTTGTTCAAATGTTTGTTGAGAACACCTTTGCATAATTATAATTTTGCTATGAGGTTAGTTTTATCTTTAATTTATTTGTTGTTCAAATGTTTGTTTTCATCTTAAGATGGTTTGGTATATATATTATTTGATAATTAGGGTTAGGATTTAACATTGAACTGATTTAGTGAATTTATGGTTTAAAATGTGGTGTCTTGCAATTTGCATTTTTTTGAATTAAAATCGTAGAAATTTGGTTGCATCTTGTTAGTTTCTAATTTTGTTAATTATTTGGAATTCTAAGAATTGTTTTTAATTAGCAACATTCAAATCCTACCTTTTGTGTGTTAGTTTTTTTGCTTTTTGGGTGAATTGGGAAATAAGGTTCTTATAGGGAAAAAATGAAAAAAAATGAAAAGAAAAAAAATTATAAGAGGCTTTAAGTTGAATACCCTCACTATTGAAAACCATTTGCCAAGTTTTTCAAGGAGCATCATCCTCAGTGATCTTAGTGTTAAGCAAGCACTTGCTTATGTATGGGTTCTTTGGCTTGAACTTATTCATAGTCACTCCTTCTTCTTATTTCTTTGATTCCTTCTCAACCTTAATGGTAGGTGCTTTTGTGGTCACTTAGACTTTAATAGAAAAACCCTGCTCCTACTATTGTAATTAGAGAAATACTATAATGGAACCTTATAAAATTAACTAAAAACCCATATGACATCACATTAAATTGCATTTTGATCAATTACAACAATTTAGATTTTATTATGCTTTTTCATTCAAGGAACTTATCTCCAAAAAGAACTTTATTAATTTAATTAAAATACTAAAATCATAATTCAAAATTGAAGTGCTTCACTGCTAAATATGAAGGAAACATTAAAATACCTTCTTAAAAACTACTCTTTCAAGGGCAACTATGGAAGTCCTACTTGGAAGAGAAGATGACTTAGATAATGGGAAAGAGATTGAAGTAGTTATAATAGTAGCCATATTTACTACAACAAATCATCACTTGTATCATAATTAAAATTGCAGCATAAGATCAAAATTTTTATAACTGTGTTATTTAGCCACAAGAATACTAGTTGAATAGTCTTGTGGTACAAGTGAATGTGACAAGGAAATTGCCATAGGAGAAAAGATCCTATGGCATAAATAATTTTTCTTTTTTGCCATGAATAAACTCATGACTAATAGATTCTTCTATCCTTCTAACCATGAGTAGAAATATGGCAAGAAAGGTTGGCTAGTCACTCATTGCCATAACTAGAATTATGATAAAAATAAAATAAAATTATTACAAAAACTAATATAGTTGGCTAAAATAATTTTTATAAATTTGAATTGAATTGATTATGTAGCTAATTTAATCAAGTACTATCCTATCATTTTGTTTACATATCAATTAAAACCTATTAATGTTTTTAGCCTATATCAAGTTAGTGTAAATCACTAAAACTTTATCCATCTATAAATTGTAAACTGCATTTACAAAAAATCAAACCTAAATCTCCTAACTAATGAATGTTAAGCCTTACTATTATGTTAGTTTGCTTTTTTAATATTATAATATAATATATTTTATACAAAATTTTAATTGATTAGTTAACTTTAGAAACAAAACTACACTCATGTAATACTAATTTTATAATAAAATATTACATAAATACATATGATAAAAATTTTTATGATTTTATTTTAAAAATTATTTTGTATAGACTAAATTTCCATTTGTTCTATTGCTAATTTTGTTTGTAGCAAAATATCTTATATTAATTTCATCATTTATAAATAATTAATTAGTTAATTTTATCCTTTTATTAATATTTTTCATTAATTATTTTTAATTGAGTTATTACATGATAAAAGTAAAATTTTTACATCTTTTAGTAATATTTTATTATTTTCTAAAAATTTCTTCAATAAAGGTTGAATTATATGAATAAATATCCATATAAATTATAACTTTGAGTTATTATACATATTTAAATTTTAATTATAAATTAAAATTTAAATTATTATAAATTATTTATTTTTAATTTTTATTTATAATATATATATTTTTTCATTTACAAATATGAGTTGAATCATTCCACCTTTCATAAATTTTTAGTATTAATTTTATCCCTCATATATTATTTATATTTAATTTTTATCCTACTATTTATCAAGACATTAACTATTAATAAAATTATAAATGAATATAATAAATTAATTAAATTATTATTTAGAAGGAAAAAGTTAATGAAAAATATTTATAAGGAATGAAATTAATAAAATTGAAATTAATAAGATTGAAATTAATAAGAAACAAAAATGAAATTTTAGATTATTATATATCACTTTTTTAAATATAATTTACTTCAAAATTTTAATATAATAATTTAATTATTATTATTAAATGATATATAATTTTATAAAATTATTATTCTCTATTTTTTAATAAAAGTTTCATATTATTACAGTAATGAATGTAAAAAATTTTATTACATTTAATCGAGAACAAAGTTTTAAAACACCAAATAATGTAGTGTTTACCACTACTAAGTTAGGATATTATAGAAGATTGAAAGACATCATTAAGTTGAATTATTATGGTCAATTCTTTATTATTTTGTTCAAATAAGAATGGGTCAATACTACAACTGGCATAAGAAAGGATTGATATCAATTTACTTCAGTCAACTTTTGTCAATTGATATTGGTGATTGTGAGGACCATGATTCATGCATTTTGGCTTCATAAGCACAAATAGTTTATTATGTAAATGATGAAGTAGATAAAAATTGTAGTGTAATAGTACACTTAAAACCAAGGAACTTATATAATATAAAGGGATAATGCTAAAGACCCATTTCTTGATAATGAGGTGCATGCTACTTAAGATATAGGATCTTATTTCATTGATGATAATGATTGCATGCAATTAGCAAGAGAAGATATAGATAATGAAGTTATGGTTACCGATGTTCTAGATAACATGGATATTTGATTGATATTTTAGAAAATTATGGTTACTAAAGTTATGCTATTTTGAGTTGTAAATGTTTCAAATTTATGTATTACAAGTATCTTATTCATTATTATCTATAGTATTAGTTATCATAGCCATTATGGATTTTTTTCTCATTACCTTTAAATATCAAACCTCATTGTCTTTGAAACATTTTTATTAACTTAAAATTATAGTAGATAATTGTGATTTTCATTTTCATGTTCATATGCAACTTCCTTTATTGCTTTCCTAAATTGCTTTAAATTGCTTCTAGATTTTCAACATTACACATACTATATTAGCTCATGATTTTTGAATTGCTTTCTTAGTTCATTCTTAATTGTGATTTAGTATATGCATGAGACTAATGGTTTTACCATTTCTAAAAAGAAAATCCACATGAAATTTGGCTTTAATTGCCATCCTTTGAATTTTTCTTTTATTTATCTTAGTAATTTCTCTTCCCTACTAAGCTTGTACAAGTTTCTATTTCAAATAATGAATATGAGTAATTCATGGAATTGAATTATATATATATATTTGTATAATATAATTAGCGTAGTGGTTAAAAAACTTATAATTTATCACTATAATGTCATTTTGGATCGTTATGCTATACACCAATTGAAATAAAAGTGCTTGTGCAATAAAGGTAGGGTTTTATGCAATGAAATTATGAAAAGTTATTAAAGTTAATGATTATTTGTATTAATGAGAGTACATTAAATGATAAATAATGAGTTTGATTTATTTTGTACTTTTTATGTTGTATATGTTTTAACTAATAATGCTTTCTTACTTATAGCCATGCTAAGGATAAAGTACTATGAAAATAAACGTAAAGTAACACGTTCCAATCGTATCTCTTTACTAAGCATCAAAATTAACCTTTTCTATAGCCATAAACTCCTTTTGGACTATATACTCCTACACAATTATAGGCTTCACTTGGTCCATATGCTTCTTCGTAGTTGTGGGCTCCAACTGGCCTGTGGGTCCAACTGGCCCTTGGGCTCTATCACAACTATTAACTCTTCCACAATTGTAGACTCTACCTTGCCCATAGGTTTCTCTATAGTTATAGGCTCTTTCTGGCTTACATGCTCTTTCTAGCTTTAAGGTTATTCCTGGCTATAAGTTTCTCTTTAAGCACCTTAAGATCATTTTCAAAAACCATAAAATCCTATATCATCCTAAGGTCTATTGATAAGAAAAATATTTATTATATTATTTCCTCCTATTTCATGTCTTTTGTGAGTTACACATACTTAATTTCAAAAAATTAGCCTTATTTTATAATTTTGAGTTAGTTTTATAATATTTTGAATTTATTTAGTTAATGCTAGATTTTGACGTTGTTTCTATTTTTTAGCTATATCTTGAACTCTGGATGTTAAATCAAGGTGATCTATATACCATTGGAAAGTTTAAAGAAAGACCTATAACTTTGGTGTTTTGGTTAAAGTCTAATTCAAATTCCCTCAAACCCTTATTTAGCTGAAAAGCTGAAGCCTTATCTTTATTCCAACTAAGCCAGCTTTGGTTTTTAAGGCATATCTAAAGCTATATAGGTTCAATTAACATGGAACCAATGCCCAAATTTTCATAAGACCTAGCTCTATAATTTTGTGTTTATGAATTATCTAAATTACCATATTTTAATGGTTCTGAACTAGTTGAAAGTCAAACTTACAAGAATTCATTACTTTAACTATTAGAGTTAATTATCTTGTAAAAAATAAATCCAGGCTTCTAAAAATTAGGAAGGCCCCATTCTTGTATTCTTAAGAGGCATACGATCTAAGTCTAATAAGGTTTTTAGGCTAATTTTTGAAGTTGATTCAAGGATTTTATGGCTTTTCTCTACCAAATTATGAGATTATGATTTGTAATGTTGACTTTTTTAATTAATTTTTTCTTTCCCTAATTACTTGTGCTAATTTCTTGAAATTACATATGTTGAATATTAATTTAGCATAATTGATGTTCATCTTTGTAATTTCTAAATTCTTACTACTTTGATATTAAATTGTAATTGGTAAATCATAGTTTTACACATAAGGGCAGAGAGTTAAAGGATTAATTTGGATGTTTCTAATTTAATTTCTTAATTCAACTTAATTCTATCATTAAATCAATTTTAATTTAGTTTAGGGATTATAGCAATTACTTTATTTGGATAATGTTAATTGATTAAATCCTAAATGGTAATCTAGTATAGGATTCATGAATTATTGTAGGAATTCCAAGTAATTCAAGATTGAAGAATTAGTTTAAAAAGTCAAATCCTAATTAATCTATAATTAATCCAATTAGAGCATCTCAATTTCTTGAATTGACTATGTTATTATATTAATTTTCTTTCTTGCTATTTACTTTGCATTTTCACTTTGTTTAATACATTCAATATAATTTTGTAAGCCCCCTAAATCTAATTCTTTTCTACATACTACAATCTACATAGTACGACATTCTGCATTGCATTCTATCAGTATATTGCATCCATTATGTTGCATTCTATTTTAGCCTATTTTTGCATTATATTTCCATATCTAATTTTGCATTTTATGTCTGCAGTCTACTAATAATTCATATTAGAATATAATATCAAGGGATTATTAAAGGTATGACTTGGTTTGTGCCACTATATTGTATTATTTCAACAAATTAGTTTTTAATCTAATTTTAGTGCATTGTGACATGTATGATCATCCACCCATAAGTCATTGATGAGTTATAGTTATTAGCAAATGCTATTATATTTTATAGTATTAATGTTAATTTGATTTACACATTACCTTAACCATAGTTGTGTTTACCATATAGATGAGTTAGGATCAATTAAAGGGTTTTCATAAAAGCTTTATATGTTTTGGAAATAAAAAATAAAAAAGTGGTTGTTCCATGTGATGAACTTAAAGTCCTTACTAGTAATAATGCATGCATATTTGGATAAATTTTTAGGTGGTTAGCAAGTGAGCTAATTAATTTACTAATCACCTATAAAGATTAGAGGCTTATGCCTAAATCATGAAAGTTACAAGTGTGGAATAAGCATATCATAGCAGTTTCTTAATTTTAATAGTTATTTAATATTGTTCATATATAATGTATTGATAAATGTTACATCCTTTTGTTGTATTAAAGACAAGGTTCCATTTTGGTATGGCGAAGGATATTGCACGTACTTGAACACTTAAAAATCTAAGTAGAAAGTGGAGAGACTTTAAGTTAAGGTTGTGGTATGAGTTCAATGATGAATTATTGATAAAAGAGGGGATGCATGATAAAGTTCTAGATGGTGTTCTTCAATAGCAATGAAGATAATTTATTGATATTAAAGATGATAAGAAGTACAAGGTAAAAAATTAGGTTTAATATACTATTATTGTTAATCATTTTGAGTTAGTAATAGGCATCACATTTAGTACTAAATAGTTTGTTCCTTTTTTATAGGCAATATGAAAATAAAATACAAAAAATTGTTAAAAGTAAAATGTTGCACACACTTCTAGTTCTAAAAGTTTTGTAGAAGGGCTCAAATGGTAGTTGAATCAATTATATATATATATATATATATATATGGATGTTACATGATCAAATTTCACTATATATTATGTAGGTGGAATAGCTAGGTCATCTAGTAAGGAAAGGTGAAATATATCTTGACACACACATGAATAAGGATGAGGAGTATACAAATGAAGAATCTAGAACTTGAGGGTTTGTAATTGCTCTACTACATTATAGATTTTGCCATTCATTTCAAATTTTACTTTTGTGTTATTCTCTTTGTCATTTATCACATTCTATTACTAGTAATTGCATTTTTTAAAAAATTTGGTAGGAGCAAATCAAGGAAATTATGAGCCAACAACCTACTTCAAAATTTGAAGAAATATTATTAACTAATGATTCCTTTGCAAAAGTACTTAGGAAAGAACACTTTGGATAAGTTAGAGGCGTCAATTTTGGTCCATCTCCATCATTAATATTTGGAAGGCCAACATAAGAATCTAGGCGTATGGCTTTAGGACATAATGGAGGTTCTTCTAATCTAGTGCAATTGGATGAATGTTCCAAAATTTAGAGTTTGACATTTAATCAAAATGTCAAAAGTGACATTTAATGGAAACTGAGTTGGTAAATGAATGTGAAAAGAGATTGGCCATGGAAGGTGCATTAGCTAGTAAACATCATAAAAAATTGGCTATAAAGGGTGCAATAGTATAGGTCTTCAAGAATGACAATTTGGCAAAGTTCCCACCCAACTCGCTAATATAATATCTAAGCCCTCAAAGGTATATGCATGTTCTTCCACTTATTTAATATGGAGGCTACTAGAGATTTGTTTTGTTCTATATAATATTTTGTGTTGATTTTTCTTTGCTATGCATTGCTTTGAGTTACAGTTTAATCTTGTTGATTGTATTGTTGTTGTCTTATTTTTCTTACAATTGGTTAGTATTATAGTAATGAATATTTGAAAATAAGGAAAATGTATAAGAAAAGAAAGAAAAATTTAACTCTAGTTTAAAATGTCTTTTGTAGGAGCAACCTTTTTCTTGGGTAAAAACTATTATGATTATTATTCTTGTAAGTGTATGAACTCAAATTCTAAGACTTGTTGAATTAGCTAATCATGAATATTTCATATGTTGTAAGCTACATTCAATTTTGATGAAATAAGTTAAATTGTATATGCTTTGAAATAATCTAGCTTTTAACTTGTTGATCCTTTGTTAGTTGTTAATTTTATGAGCTGAGTTATATATGCTTCCTTCAACCTATTGATTCCTTGTTAATTGTTAAGTTTATAAGTTATGGTAAGAAATAGAAATGGACTTTGCTTGTCTTTACCAATATGTTATTTTCTTATTTAATTAATTAATCATCAAGCTAGTATAGAATTTTGGTTTCAAAGATGTTGCTTTTGGTGTTGGTGACTTCAATTTTTGATACAATAAATGTTACTAGAAGATTAGATTAGTAAATGTAATTAGAAATTTTCATAGTTCAATGTTGTTATATAGTAAGGTAGATGGCTATCATGCATATGTGAATATAGAAAGTTAGGATTATAGTCTCATATGCTTTATGTTATTGTTAAGGAACTTAATTTTTTCCTTGGGTAATCATTGTCCATAAGTTTATACTTATATTATTAGTACACAAGGTTAAATAGAATAACAATTCCTTATTGTTTCTATTTGAATATTAAAAATATATTATTTATCTTATTAAATTTAAATTTGAAATTGTAATTTTTTAAATTTATAATTTGTTGATGATGGAAGTATACATGGCTTAACTTGTTAGAAAGGAAGACCTTTTACTAGTTACTATTCTAGAAGTGGACATAGGAATGCAAGGAACTTCAATTAGAATTTACAATTGTAATGTTTCAATTTCATGGTTAGTATTAGAATTGTTCTTAGACTAATCATTAGTACTAACACACGATTGTGCAGTTATTGATAATACTTGCTTTTTTTTAATAATATTCTGGCAAGTTTTCCATTTTAATATATTCAAATATATTATGACATTTTGTTCCAAATTATTTTCATATTCTATTCTTTTAATGATTACATGCCTTTAAAATTGATTTAGTTTATATAAACGGTCAGGGATCAAAATAGGAGCATAGTTTTATTATGATATAGTATAAATTAAAATGAGTGAAAATCTATAAATATATATATGATGTATTTGTTGACGATTTCTTCAGCATGGAAAATGCCATTAAACACAAATAAAAAGCTTATGAAATGGCTAGTCACACATGAATTTGTCAATCGTTGTATAACCCCTACTAAATATAAGGCGGGAAGTAATTTTCACAAGCAATTCAAAGCAATTGAAACTATCGTTAATTGCCAATAGAAACCACTATTAATTACATGTCACTTGTTCCAATGGTTGGAAATAATTGTTGTTAAACGTATAACATTGTATTAAACTGTAGCACTTGGAAGAACCACTAATGAATGTTATAGAGGCAATTATAATCACCTCTAGATGTAGAAATAATTGCTGCCAAACACCAATATTGTTACTGTCTGTCTTGATTTTAAGAATATTATTAGTGAAAATAAAATTTTATGACTTCAACAAATATTTGTTAAACTAAAATTTTTTTTAATTGTTTCTTTATGTGAAATGCACATGGTATACAATCACTTTTACTTCTACATTTTAAAGTTTTAGAATATATTATATTTTTCACTTATGTGATTTTTTAAATATATCCTTTATTCTTTAATCTATTAATTATTATAATTGGTTGTTACCCATAATTTTTTTATAAATGTTTGTTACTATTATTTAATTCCATTAACTATTCATGAATTATAAAATTTAGCCATGTTGAATTTTTTTAACATGTTGTATTAAACAATTTATCCATAAGATGTAATAAAAAATTTAAAGGATGTCTATTTTGGATATCACTTAAATATGACATAGATATCAATGAAATACAACATGATTATATATCCATTAATTTTTAATTTAATTTTATATTAGTTCCATAATATATAATTATCTTTGTAATTGTTCTTTCTTTTATATATATATATATATATATATATATATATATATATATATATATATATATAATGGAATTTATTTATTTTTCTATATGCTTCTTGATGAAACTTGAAATTGGGAGATGATGAGATCACCAAACTCGAAAATTGACAATAACTTCAACAATGACCTTATATATTTTTAGTGTGTAATTTATTTTTGCTTCTGGATATAAATTCATATGAATTTTATTTGCTTTATGCATAAAATGTATACTAGATTAAATTACATACAATGTATATTTACAAATTATTCTAATAGATTATTTCATCTTTTTGGTACTGCAAATTTTTTAGTATGATTAGTTGTTTTATAATTTTATGTTTGCATGATGGTCACAATAATAAAAATTAATTTGTTTTGTTTCTTAAGAGATAGTATATTTGAAATAGATATGAAATAATTACTAATTATAAGCCTTTGTTTATCTTGTAAAAATTTATTGATAATATGAGTTATTATCATTATAGTAACTTACTTATTAAATTTATATGTTCTTGTTATATACTCTTTTGAGATCTAATTTTGATTATAGCCTACTAATTGTCCCATAAGATTTTATTGGGAATATAAGTATCTACTATTATAATGAGTCATTTACTAAACCAACGAGATCTTATTAAAAATGTTTTAGGATGTGATAATTAAGTATGGGTTATCCTATAGGAGTTTTATTATTGATGGTGAATATATGTCATCATAGAGACCATTTATCAAGTTAATGTATTCTTCTATTAAATTTTGAGATATTCTTATTATTAGAATTGATTTATATAGTAACCTATCCATAGGAGGTTATTATATAAGTTAGTTTAAGTAAGATGGAGCTTTTGGATGATGCTGAATATTACAAATCTTTCTACCTATAGATGAAAGATTTTCTTTCTTTTTTTAAAGGAAATGTGATTATTATCTAAATAATTTATTTTGACTTTTGTCATTGTCAATTGCCCACATGCTAATTAATAATTATGCCTTTATAATATTTAGGCATGTTAATTAGACTTTTATTATCAAACTTTGGCTGTGAATAATTTTAAGTAATTAAAGAAATATATAGAGATAATTTAGATTGACTATTTTCCATGAGGAAATGTTTACTAAATTATCCGTGAGGATATATATTAGAAGTAAATAATTATTGATGTTCTTTATTTTAAGAATGTTAATTATATGTTTAAAATTATTGAACTTATGATTTATGAGAAATAATTTACATATATTACTCATTAAATTACAGTTCTTCAAAAATTCATTTAGTCTATTTTTTCCAATAATTTTATTCATGATACTTCTAATAATTGTATGAATATATCAACCAAAAGAGAATATATGCTCAATAATTAGTCATATTGACCACATAATTTAGAGCTGTAACATATATTGTATGTTTCACCTATAGGCGACTATATAGCTGTAATCTTCTGTTCTTGTGAGAGCAATTTTTAACTATAGTAGATATTAATATATCTTTTAATATTTGGTTTCTAATATATATACATATTAATATATTTGATCATTCTTATTTTTAATGTGATAAAAAGTATTATGTGTTACATGTTTTAGATGAATAAATGATCTATTTGAATGCATATAATGCACTTTTAATTTATTGTTTATTCAATTTGTTTGTTCAAGACCTTGATGTTGAGAAAAAAATATTTTTTATATATTAAATTTCTCTTATTTTGGATTATAAGAAAAGGAATATGGTGATAAAATTTATTAAATTTTATTTTATTTTAAAATTTATTTATAAGAATTTGTATTGTTTTAATTATTTTGGAAATACTATATTTGTTTTCAAAATTTTAGTCTTAGGATTTTCTAATATTTTGCTTCAATATTTTCAGTTAACTATGAAATTTAAATGATTAAAATTTATCCTTCTTGGGTGTAAAGTCCCGAAATATACTCATATTTATCTTACATGATTATTTGTATAGACATTCATTGACTTATTTTAAGGATGTTGGTGTTTGTGGGAGTAAATGTGTTGGTTTATTTTAATATTACCATATGCAAACATCTTTAATGACCATATACAAATGCCTTTGATGACCTTATAATTATTTATAGATACTTCTTTGTAATATTTGATGTTTTGAAGTATTTGTGAAAGATTGTTTGCTTTTAAAAGTATTTTTGTCTAAAAGCATGGATTTTGAATTAATATCCTTTCTGAGGTTGAAATATATAAATGTTGAAATTTACATCATTACTTATTTACCATGTTATTAGCCTTTATATAATGTGGCATGCTTAATAATTTTATTGAAAGGTTATTTTGATTAATGTGCATGGTTTGTAAGTTTAAATTTCTTGAATAATTTTATGATTAAATTGTTACAAGAATTTTAGATTGTGGTATGAAACATGTTGTACAAAACATTATAAGATACTATTTGATGGCTTGGTGCCTTTTGTATATTGTATTAAGGATTACTAACATATTATAAATATATATGATACATTATTACATACTTTTAAGTAGTGGATGCATGACTAGTAAATTTATCAAAGTATTTTGAATATGCTTTATTAAGTTTAGATTATGCTTTATTTATTTGTCATGATGTTATTATATTATACTATACTTTTAGGGGCTTGAGAATGAGTTCATGTATAAGTTAGTTTAGTTACATATAAAGCTTTTCTTGAAAGTTGTGTTTCAAATTTTACGAGTTGATATGCTAGAAGTTTGTGCAACTTGAAGATGTATAGTTTATTTTTAAATAAATTAATAGCTTAGTGCTTTGATATCCATTGATATGAACTTTGGAGTTTAAAGTATACCTTTAAGTTGACTTTTAGAGTTATTTTAACTTTGATAGATTAAGCTGGAATGCATGATGTATTATCAATCATGTTTACATTTGTTATAAGGTTAATTGAAGCACTTATTATTAATTCCACTTTATGCTTGATTTCTTGAATAATATGGAGGTTTCAATTTTATTCACATGCTACAAAATATTAGTTAGATTCCTTGGTTGCTAGAGTTGTTCTAAGAAAGTTTAGCAAGTTTATTTTGTTAAAAGAGATGTCATTAAGGCTTGAAATTATTGATTATGACCAATTATATAAAGAATATGTTACATATTTTTTTGTGTTATAGGTCAAGTAGGAGAAAGTAATATTTGTGCTTATGTGTATCTTACTCTTGATGAATATAGTCTAATGATCATAATTTTATGTGTATTAGATATTATGATTGATGTATCATGTTAGACATAATGTTATTAAATTGGAGTGACTTAAGTTAATTATCTTTTGTAATATTTAAGGATATGAATGTTTTCTTCAGAAAATATTTATTCTTTGACAGAAAGATGTTGCATCTAGTCATTGGACTTATGTTTTTTTATTATGTGCACATAGTGAAAAATTATGTTATTTTGATATGATTAGTTTATTTTAAATTAAATCTTGAGATTAATGTAATTGTTTAGGTAAAGGCAATATGGTTTTGTGAGAAATTGTTTATATCTCTTTATAGATATATTAATGTTATTACTTTTTTATGAGAAAGTTACTACAATTGTCCCTTCAGAGGATGTTTATTGAAAACCTAATTTTTTCTTGTATAATTAATTATAGTAATCTCTTGTGAAATGTTATTGCGTGAGATATTATGTTAATCTTTTAAGAAAGATTTAGTGGCTTTTATGAGAAAGATCATGATGAAGACTTTTACAAAAAAGCATATATGGATCACTTGACTATGCTATATGTGTAACTACACCATCATATCTGTGTGGTCATATCAATGACATAATTGGCTTATGTAATTATGAATGATATACATCTTCAAATAGGATATTTCTCGTCCATAGTTTTGAGTTAATTATTTTGTTGATTGGATCATGTTTTCTATGATATTTTATTCGGTTATGTTAAATTTAATAACCACTTCAATTGTTTGTTCAACCCAAGAGTTATTTTTAAATTGATTTTACATAATACATAAAACCTAATCAATGTTTGCCCATATGAGAAAATGTAATTTTTTTTTTGGTATTTATTAGGCTTCAATTGATTAGGATTTTGATTTACAAAAATAGGCTGAATGAGTGGCCTAAATATAAACTAAATACCCAAATATATAAGTGATATTAATTAGTTAGGTTGCACCTTTTGGACCTAAGGCCCAATGTATTGGAGGTGATATTTTTAATTTGGTGTAATCCTATAATTAAATTTCCCAATAGGATATTAGTCAATTATGTGAAAAGATCTAGTTATGAAATAAGTCCCTTCTACACCCTATAAGGTATTGACATAGTGTCCCTTTGAAGTCGATCACTAAGTTAACGATGGAGAAGTAGGGGAAGAACTTGTTCCCAATGTATATTGCATACTTTCATGATTGGATCACTTCCATCAACAAAATTCATAATTCATGAGGCAATAATTTTCTATTTGATTTATATTTACTTATTCTATGATTGTAAATTTTATATAGATGGTCTAGAATTCGGAATTTTTCGAACAAAATATACTTAACTAGGTAATCTGTACCAATTATTTTAATTATGTTCTTGGTAAATTTGTAGACTTTGTGCTTCGATTAAATTTTGATTTGAAAATTGGGTTGGCTTGCAAATTTACTTGGTAGGTAATCACTCATTTGCATTACTATTCATAAAATAATCCAAGAAAAAAATATAACTGTGGGAAATATATGTGGAATTTTTTTTTGTGTAAGTCACATCATCCTTCTTATAAATCTCTTGTATAATATTTTGTTCAGAAAAGTGAGTTTTGCGTGAATAAGTGGGAATTTTGAATAGGCCGGGATCAAATGAAACTTATGACTCGTATTTATTCCATTTTCCCTACGTTCCTCTGTGGAATAATCAATTTATTAGAAGTTGGAGCCCGTTAAACGAACCATCTTGTATAGCATAACTTTTGGAATCGTCGAGACTATTCTCAGGATTACTGTAATATTATTCTTATTAATGCTGAAAAGTCTAATATTTGAAATGTCTCACTTTGGGCGATTAAACAAGGATCTACTGTATTGGAGAATATACCCACCTTGAATTGAATCCATCGGATGAGATAGTCAATGGAATCTGTTTTATGATTCAAACAACGAAGATTCCAAGGAAATCAAGAATACAGAAGACTTGTACCATTCAGCTTTCTAAGCGAGTTTCATCTCCTTCCCCGAAGCATCCATTTATAATTAGTGTAAATTTCATTGAACTCCAGTAAAGTTTAGATATAATTCATCGACTTTCCCTCTATTTTGAAAAATCTTACTAATCTCCCATTGAAACTACCAATGTTGACCTTTTTTTTTGTTATACCAATTTTGCCCATTTATATATTATCTTACTTACTATCTTTACAAAAGCACTATATATTTAAGTTAACAAAGTTACTTAAAAATTATAACTATTTAAGGATGATTTGCACGGTGACATCTTGACATGTATTTTTGAAGATATTTTAAATTTACTTAAATGTTTTATTAAATATGATTTTGTAACTTTTTATATACTTTGCATGTTATAGCAACAAAAAAAATCTTTGTTGATAAAAATTGTATTATAAAATTATTAAATTTTTAATGAAAAATTTATATAATAGTCAAGAAAATATGAATATTTTCATAAAATTTAATTTTACATTTTAATATTTCAAATTATTAAATTATTTGATTATCATAAGCAACATCTAAATTTATTCATTCAATATTAGCCCGTTAAGTTATTTTAGTAACGATTTTAAGCAATAACTTCTCATTATTATTTTTGAATATTTTGATGCATTGCTTATTTTTACTATTAATTAATTATTTACAGAGTCTATTCTATAACTAAATCTATATATTATTAAATATCATTGAAACTTTATGTATTTGTTAAAGTTTACAATTGTATTTATTAAATGGGTTAAAATATTGAAAATATAAAATTTGTTATTGTTTATCCCATAATTTAATAGAATAAATACAAAATTTAATCTCTCATTTTTAAAATAATGTTTATTACTTAAACTTCATAAGTAGCACAATTATTTCCTTAAGTATTCATCCCTTTTATGATTTGTACCACTAAAATAATAGTAAAAAGAAATAATAAAACTAAAAAGTAAACATGCATTTTATGATGTTAAGGTGAGATTTAATAATCCACTTCAATATTTTTTCCTTTATTTTAACATTATAAGTATGTGGAGGAATGAATAATTGTAAAAAAAAAAAAAAGTAAAAGTAAGGGACTAATAGTGCTAGTTATAAAATTTAAAAGATATAGTAATTATTATTTTAATAAATGAGAGACTAATTGTTATATTTATCTAATAGAATAAGTTAAAATATTGACAATATAAAGATAAAATTCATGAAATATTCACATTTTCTTGACTATATGATGATATGTAATTTTTTTATTAAAAAATAAACAGTATATGTAAATCAATTTTTATCAATAAAGTTTTTTTTGGAATATATAATATGTAAAGTATATAAAAAGTTACAAAATTTTATTTAATTAAATATTTAAGTAAATTAAATTATTCCTAAAATACATGTCAAAGCATCATCTTACAAGTCTTCTTGAATGAATTGTAGTATTACTTTCATAAGTATTGCAAAATTTTATTTAATAAAATATTTAAGTAAATTTGATATATTTCTAGAATAGTTAATTAACAGTAAAAATAATCAATGCATCAAAATATTCAAAACATTAATGAGTGTTATTGCTTAAAATAGTTACTAAAATAATAAATTGTGATGTTGTTTATGTTAATCACATAATTTAATAATTTATAATATTTAAAAATATATTTAATTTTTATGAAAATATTCATAATTTCTTGACTAAAAGATAAATTTTTCATTAATAAATTAAAAATTTTTATAATACAATTTTTATCAACAAATATATGTTCTTTTTGTTTCTATAACATGTATAATATATAAAAAGTTACAAAATTACATTTACTAAAATATTTAGAAAAATTTAAAATATTTTTCAAACATATGTCAAGATGTCATCTTACAAATTATCCTTCAATAATTGTCATTTTTAAGTAACTTTATTAGTTTAGATAATACTTTTACAAAGATAGTAAGTAATATAATATATAAAAGGGTAAAATTGGTATAACAAAAAAAATCAACATTGGGATGTTAGTGAGATTTTTGAAAACAAGGAGGAGGCTAGTGAATTATGCCTTAATCTTAAAAGTACAAAAGTCGTTCTCACGCGGTGGCCAGGCCACAAGGACTGAAACCCAGCTTCGACTAAATTTGGAGCGTCCCCGTCAACGTAATAATTTCCAGGTATATAGCCGGCGGAACCTCAATAATTTCCAGGTATATAGTCCACAAAATAATAATTCGGGCTAGGACGTTTATGATTAGCGCATATTCCATGTCTCAAATATTGACATACAATATCTTACCCCTCTTTTTTGTCTCGATATAACTGAGTCAAACCCCCCCTCCAAGAAAAAAAAAAACTAACGATGCATCCACACGGTCCCTTGTAGACTTCGTCTCCATATAAAGATGCACAGGGAACTCAAAACATGCTTAAATTATTTCATCAATTTCAGGAACAAAGAAAAAAGAAATTCCTATTTCATCATAACTTACAAAATATAGATTGAGTTATAATGGCGAGAACAAACTTCTATGGCAGCCTTTTTTGCTTCCTTTTGCTATTAATATCAGTAATAACTCAATCTGGGACAGGTTCTCCAGTACTCCTTGGTGGGAAGACGTTGATAATAGGAGTACCCAAGAAAATTGGCTTCACAGAGTTTGTGGATGTACAACTGATCCCTAATACAAACCAACTGATCGATGTCACTGGCTACTCCATTGACATTTTCAATGCCACAGTTGAATTCCTTAGGCGTGATCAAGGCTTGAATGTTTCCTACGAGTTCAAGCCTTTCGTGAACGAAAGGGGAGAAAGTGCTGGCACCTACGAGCAACTCCTGCAACAGGTCTATAACCAGAAGGTCAGATCATTATCTTTTCATTTTATTATTGGGAACTGATTGATCTCTCAACTTGTCTTTTTTATTTATTTCTTTTGGCATGAATATGAGAACAGTATGATGCAGTGGTGGGAGACGTGTCGATTGTGGCCAACAGATCGCGATTTGTGGATTTTACATTACCATTTGCAGAGTCAGGTGTTAGGATGATCGTGCGAGATCAACATGAACGTCGGTTAGACATGTGGATTTTTTTGGCGCCTTTCAGTTGGGATCTCTGGTTGTCCATCATTATCGTTTGTGTCTTCATAGGAGCAGTCATACGATTCATGGAACGTAATATAAACAGCAATGAAGATGATCATGAGGGTTCACTTCGTGGGCAAAAGCTGAACAGAGTATCTATCATATGGCTTCCTCTTGCGCAGATGGTGCTTCCTGATAGTAATTCTTTACCCTATATCTCTGTAATATATATTTAAAAAATAGAATTTCATTCATTTTTTTTTTTTTGACGATTCCATCGATGATATACATTCTAGGAGAATCGGTTGTCAAGAACTGCTCCAAGTTTGTGTTGGTTGCATGGTTGATATTGGCGTTTGTGCTGATGCAAAGTTACACTGCAAGCTTGTCATCGATCTTGACATTAGATCAATTAAAACCTAGCTACCCTAGTTTGAATGATCTTCGAAGAAATGGTGAAAATATTGGATATCCAACTGGTTCCTTCATAGTAAGTATGTTGGTGAATGACTTGAAGCTCGATCCATCAAAGCTGAAGAATATTTCCACCATTGATGATTACCATGAAGCCTTGAAGAATGGAACACGTAATGGTGGTGTTGCTGTTATATTTGATGAAATACCTTACATCAAGATGTTCCTCAAGAAACATGGTTCGAAGTATAGGATGGCGGGTCCTCGCTACCGCACGGATGGACTTGGTTTTGTAAGTTTCCATATCTCTCTCCCTCTCTTCACATATAGAAAAATGATACATCTTCATATAATTTCTTCGTATTATTTTTAAAATTTAAATTTGATTTGATTATCACTTTTATACAATAGCTCATTCATATATTGCCATATTCTAGGGTTTGCAAAAATTTTTATTTATTATTATTTTTTTACGATATGCTGTTTTCTATTTCATTAATAATATAAAATATTTTATAGTAATGATAATTCAAAATTAAACCTTATTTTTACACACAGCGTTGTTTGAATCGAGTTAATTATATCTATTTAAATTTAAAGGTACAAAATCATTCTAATTCAAACTCTTTTATGTAAAAAAAAACTATATATAATGTATAGATAGCATTCCTCTTTAAGTCAGCTAAATCGTTTTACTAATTTTGCTTACTTCTCTCACTGCTCCTCTAAAAAGTGCAATGCGCATGTTAAAAGGCAACAGAAATTAATATCCATGTGACCTTTCTTTTTGGGTTTTTTTTTTTTTCCCTATGTACCGATGTTACATGTTTGTACTCTTTTTTTTTTTTTTTTAATACAACTAGTTAACACAGAATTTTTATTGGATGAAACTGAACTATATCCGAGAACTAAATCAATAAGATATAGATAAGGATTAAATTTATAAAAAAAAATGTTTAGTAAACGACAAAAAAATGTGTCATGTTAATGTTAACATCTATGGCCTGTAAATAATGAAAGTTTTTAACTCTTCGTAAGTAAAGGAGGCGGCAATTGTTTCAGGTATTTCCAAAAAACTCCAACATGACCTCATACTTTTCGAGAGCCATATTAAACGTGACTCAAGGTAACAAAATAGATCAGATTGAAAAGAAGTATTTTGCTAGTAGCAACCATGATGATGATCCTCAAGATCAGTCTGGGCAATCATCGTCGGACATGCCAGCCAGCCTTACCACTTACAGCTTTGCAGGCTTATTCATGCTCACTGGAGTTGCTACATTGTTGGCTTTGCTGGTTTCTGAAAGCCATATCTGGCAAAAACCTGTCACGGCGGCCAAGACTTATAGCCAATATTTGTTCTCTCCACGTATGAACAGAACTGTTCAATCAACGCATGATTTTCAAAGCAGAGGGAATGTTAGTACTAATCCAATAGATTATGAGGCAAATGAGCATGCAGAAAGTCCTCCGGGATCTCTTCCCTAGTGTCACAAGTTGGACTTGTGCACCAATTGACTAGGCGAACAAGCTTGTTCAGGACGAAATTTGGCAGATAAATTAAGCTTGGAATGAACGTATTGTAGCCCAAATTTGGAATTATTCCAACTAGTATACTGGTTTTTCAATTTTTCCCCATTTTGGGTTTTTTTAATAATTTTGACTAAGGTAACTTATTCAGCATGAGTAGTAAAGTACATGGCTATGATCTTTAGGTTTTAACCTTTCCATTGATGTATTTTGGTAGTAAAATTCCACCTAGAGTTATGAGAAAAAGCTTTCTGCCAATTTGGAAAAATTATGCTTATTTTGGTCAAGTGAGCTTTGATTTAAAATGCTCTTTAGGATGGGGAGTACTTAATGACCTTGGTGGTTATTTAGCACTAGTTTAAGAGTCCAAGTGTGTGGCTTATGCCTCCCTTACACACTTTCAACATTGTAATGAAATTTTATGTCAACCATACAAGTACTCCCTCCTCAATTTGTGATGTCCTAAATTTTAGCCGATTTTGACCGCATTTGCCCACATTTGTTTACATTACGTCCTTTGCCCTTATGCACTTTATGCTAGTCTTTAATATGTTTCATGCTATGTGTTGTGCTTTGTTGCCTTTACTAGTGCATGTTTTGATTGACTTAATTGTTTATCTTCTACTGCTTTCTTTACTATCTTGTCACTTGATATATTTTTCCTTTTGGTGTTGTTGTACCAATTCTTGATTGGCTTACATTCAAATGTTTGATAGCAAATACTACATGATCTAACAAGTGAAATTGCCAGCTCGAGCAAGTTCGGACTCACTTTGGAGATTGCTTCAAAATTGTTAGGGGATTTGAAAAGTAATAATAATCATGTTGAACACTTTATACATAGTTGAAGGGGCAAATGTAAAAGTTTTATGGAGTTGTTGAAGAAATGCAAAGCTATGATATTCTTGAACTTGTTGAAGGGTTAAGGAATGGGAAGGAGTTACTACTTGGGTTATGGCTATAGAATCCTATTTGGGCATCAATCAAGAGACCTTCAAGTACCAATGTTAAAGGTAACTTGGAAGAGATAGTTAGAGATCTAAGGGTTAAATTAGATGGTGTGAAAGCTAGCTTAAAGTTTTCACTAAGGTTTTAGAAAATCAAGGCCTTAACCATGGAGTATTGGAATATAGACATATGAGAGTTCCCGAACCCCACTCTTTCAAGGGTGCATGAGATGTTAAAGAGTAAGAGAACTTTCTTTTTAATATGGAATAATATTTTCCAACTGTTAGGCCAAATTCGGATGGTTACAACTATAACCATGTACTTAATTGGTGATGCTGAACTTTGGTAGTGAACAAAATATAAAGATATTTTGGTAGGCCAATGCACTATTAATATGTAGGAAAACTTGAAAAAAGTTTGAAGTCTTATTTTCTCTTGAAAAATGTAAAGTACATTGCTCAACACCAACTTTGTGTTCTTAAATAGACTAGTGCCATCCATGGGTACATGAAGAACTTTTCGACCTTAATATTGGACATTCGTGATATGTCAAAAAAGGATAAGATATTTTTCTTTCCTGAAGGTCTTAAACCATGAGCAAGGACTGAGCTTTAAAGACAATAAGTACAAAAATTTCATATTGCCTTAGCTACCACTAAACACTTAATTAACTACCATATTGAGAACCCTATTAAGAAGTCCTAAGAAAATAGCAGATTTTCTTCTAGTCGAAGTGAAAGATAGTTGAATAAGTCCAATAAGGGTAAAAATAAGGGAGAAAACAACAAGAAGGGACCCAATAATGCAAGCATGGCATCATCTTGGAATGCTACTAACATTGGAAGGAGGAGAACTTTGGCCTACTTCTTGTGTAAAAGTTAATTACCTATAAAAAGCTAGTTTCAATGCTATACAAGTCTAAAAAAAAGATGGAAGTAAGGAAGAAAAGGTTTGTATATGGATCCTTGGTGTACTAAAGAAGCAAGATAAAGATAGGAAAAAGAACCTAAGTTGATGCCTTACGTATTTGAAAAAGCAAATATCAAGGAAAGCTACCATAAGCGTGATGGTGGACATTGATGCCACTTATAATTTCATATCAGAAGTAGAAGCTAAAATGTTAGGTTTGAAGTTAGAAAAGGACTTGGGCTACATAAAAGCTATAAATTCCAAGGCCTTCACCACTGTAGGAGTGACGAAATAAGTAATTGTAAAGCTTAGTTCATGGCAAGGAAAAGTAGATTTTGTGGTCACTCGTATGAATGATTTTTGATGTAGTGTTAGGGATAGAATTCCTCTTAGTATACCAGGTCATGCTAGTTCTTATAGCAAGTTAGCTTTTATTCATAAGAGAAAGCCCATGTGTAGTGCCAATTTAAACAAGACAACTTAAAGAGATAAAATTTTTGTTGGCTATGCAATTTAAGAAAGGCCTAAGGCAGTAAGAACCATCATTTTTAGCAATAATTATGGAGGAAAAAGATAATGAGAAGGGAAAAGCATTGCCTTAAGAAATTCAAAGCATATTAGAAATATACGAAGATGTCATGCTAGATCAATTACCTTTGCATCTCTTTCTTCCATGGGAAATTAATTATTAGAAAAAGTTGCTATAGAGTGTGAAATTCCTTGCAAAGAAACCTTATAGAATGGCTCTTCTAGAATAAGCATAGTTATGAAAGCGATTGAATAAGCTTCTGGATGCAAGGCTCATTCAACCACCGATGTTATTTTAGAAGAAACAGGATGATAGTCTTTAGTTATATGTGGACTATCGAGCTTTGAACAAAGTTATTGCAGAACGAGTATTCAATCCCTTTGGTGTAAAATCTATTTAACTAATTAAATGGTTCTAGTTACTTTGTTAAGTGGGATTTAAGATCAGGATACTATTAAGTGAGACTAGATGAAGGGGATGTAGCAAAGACCATATATGTCACTTGTTATATGGCTTCTGAGTTTCTAGCGATGCCATTTAGGTTAACCAACACTTTAGCTACATTTTGTACTTTCATGAACCAAGTGTTTTGTAACTTTCTAGATAAATTCATGGTTGCTTACATGGAAGACATTGTTGTATTTAGTTCCATAATGGAAGACCATATTGCATGTTTATGACTCATGCTTGAGAGATTAAGCCAACATTAGTTATATGTGAAGAAAGAAGAATACTCATTTGCTCAAGAATGCATTAACTTTATTGGACATATCATTGTGACATCCGTTGATACACAAGTATAAGAAGTTAAACTAAATAGTATAATAAATATTTTAGAAATGAAAATTTAATTAAATAGAATACAATTCTAAAATTTTAGGACTTTAGAAATTTAAAAAATTAAAAAATAAATTAAATGTGATAAAATAAAAAAAATTAATTGAATACGTATACTTAAAGCTTGAGTTCTTATATAATATATCAACTCTGACAAGTGGATGTTATATAAATAGAGTTCACGAGGAATTTCAAAACTTTATATATTTCATGCCAAAGTTGGTGTAAAGGTGACAATAAGGGATTACATCATTACATATCGATAATAGAATATTATATTAATATAATAATATAATATCTTATTTGTCCCATTTCTTCATTTGTTTGAAGTTCAGGATGAAAGCTTTATCTCTGTCGCTATAGAATTATAAATCCTTGAAGTCATAGAGACATAAGTCTCTTTCCATTTAAGCCTCAAACAAAACAAAATATCTCTTGGCTACTGGCTTAGAAACACGTGAAGGAAAAAATTGATAATCACTATGGACTTTTAGAGCACTTTTTGTCACCTACGTATACACATAATCCCTATATTTATTTCAACTTATCATTAAAGTAATATTTTAATATTGTAAGTCTAGTATAAATATCTCTCTCACCTAATTGTTTTAGACCAAACATTTTATACAATTCTTGGTCACTTCTTAAGTTCTTGGGCATTATTTTACTTATGTTTTTTTAGAGCTCTTAGAGCACTGCCATCTTATTTTCCTTGCTTAAGATTTTAGGTGGTCAAAGGAAATCTTCTTTGAGTAACTCTCTCTCCTCTATCTAATGAGTTAAATAGTTAAAATTTTTCTTAAATTTATATATTTATACATTTATAATATTTAATTATCTAACATTATTATTAAAAAATATTAAGTTATATCATTTAATAATATTAAAATATTACATGTTTATATTTATTATATATTGATAATTATTTGTTTTAAATTTTCAGTTATGAAAACTAAACATAAATTATGATATAGATTGTAATTGGAATTATTGTGATTCAGATCTTGTTAATGTTTGTACTTTGCAAATATATATATCCATGAAATATGCAATTATATAGGTTGTGCTTGTACATCAAAGCTATGAAATAGTGACATGACAAATGTAATTTATATCAAAAAAATTTTAACAAGTGTGGTTGTTAAATTACAAGATTACTTTTGTCTAGTATATTGTTCTATTTGTATGAATTTTTTTGTTGGTGCCTAGTTTACTATAACTAGGTATTTATTATTTAAATATTTTTGACTATGTAAATATGAATTAAATTTAAATTTGAAAAGAAGATATTTTAATAGTAAATGTATATTTTTGAATATTGAGTTTTGATTAAGGAATAAATGAATAAGATGAGGGGGAGAAATATTGACTGAATGTTATTTGTAAGAGAGAGGGTTATGGTTGAAATGAGTAATAAAGTGAAAATTTATAAACCTTACTACCATTCTTTTCATGCACTTTGGAAATAGTATATTTAAAATTTCAGTAATTTATTTAAAATTTTATAATTTAGTATTTGTCTTGATAAATATACTGATAAGTTAAGGATTCATAAATATACTATTTAAAAGGAATGTGTTTAACTATATGACTCATTGAAAAGTAGGTTAGATAGTTACTTACTAAGTATTTATACTCACTTTTGTTGTTAAATTTTTTTTACAGATACTGGAGGAAAATCTGTCTCTCTAGATAGTTCTTGAGAAATGATTAAGTTTAGGACTTTCATTCAACTTTCGGCTACTACTACTAAAATTTCATTACTTTCTAATGATAAGTATAAAGGACCACCTCAAATCCTTTTAGCTTTTATTATCTATAAATTAGAATATTGTAACTTATATACATATAGTTGCATAGAAAGGTAAAAAACAAAAGGCATATTTTGCTATGTATGTAAACCTTAGTAACATTGTATAATACTTTTGTAAATAGCATATATAAAAATATATGATCTCTCTTTTCAAGTTTTTAGTAAATGTGGAAAAAGCTTGTGAAGGATGTCAAGAAGACGCTTTTCATGCTGGTCATGATCAAGAAAATATTTGGGTCATGACAATCATTGAATATGGTTTGATTTGCATGGATATAGAGAAGGTAAGGCTTATCTAAGAGTAGGAAGTTCCCACAAAGGTGACTGAGTTAAGATCCTTCTTGAGCCTTGCCAATTATTATGACCAATTTATAGAGGGATACTCCAAAAGGATGGCATTATTGACAAACTTTTCAAGAAAGATGTGGCTTGGAAGTGGATTGAGAAATGTCTAGTCACATTTAAAGATTTAAAAATGGTAATGACTAGAATCCTTATGCTTGCCTTACCAAATATATCCAAACCTTTTAAAGTTCAGATGAATTAGGTTACTTTAAAAAGGTTATCCTATTGCCTATGAGAGCTATAAGCTATCATAAGATGAGTGGAGATATACAGCATAAGAGAAGGAAATGCTAGTGGTCATTCATTGCTTGAAGGTATAGAGATATTACTTGCTTGAGTTATAGTTGATGGTGAAGATTGATAATTCTATAATTAGCCACTTTTTCACTTAATTAAAGTTAACCTCAAAGCAAGTTTGATGGCAAGAGTTTCTAATAGAATTTCAAATTCAAACATTAGGCAAGATAAACAAACTAGATGGTAGATACCCTTGGGTATAAAGTAATGCTTATAGCAATGATGTTGATGGCTTGCATGGCTAGAAGGCATATTGTTACAATTATGCAAGAATGCATAAAGGAAAATCTTACCAAAGAATTGATGGCCTAAATTGTTATGAATCTTGTTAAAAAAGGCAAAATTCATCATTTTTAGGTAAAAAGATAATTTACTATACGTGAAAGGGAGAAGAATTTTTATTCTTAAAGCTAGTAACTTGAGAAAGGTGTTTTTGAAAGAGTGTCATAATACTTTTTAGGCAAGTCATTCAGATTGGTAAAGAATATATGCTTTACTAGAGTAAGGTTATTATTGGCCATAGAGGTATGATGATATGGTTAATTACATAAAGATTTATTTCATCTGCTAGCAAGATAAAGTTGTTCGAGACAAGGTTATGGGACTTTTAGAGCCATTGTAAGTGCTTAACAAACCTTAGGAGAGTATGTCACTGGATATTATTTTCAACCTTCATAAAGTAAAGGATCTATCTACTATCCCGATGATAGTAGATTGCTTTTCAAAGTATGGAACTTTTATTCTAGCTTCAAAGTATTGCTTGGTAAAGGAGACATCATGATCTTTTTTCAAATTCACTGTAAAGTATTAGGGAGTTCCCCAAAACATTATAAGTGATTGAGACAATTGATTCATAGGGGCTTTCTGGTCAGAACTTTTCAACATTCTCAAGTTTTAACTCAATTTTGTGATAGTGAAATTGAGAGATTCAACTATCTACTAGAAGAATACTCAAGGCACTTTGCTAGTACTAATTAGAAAAATTGGCCACAACTACTTAATGTTGTACAATTTTGTTTCAATGCTTAGAAAAGTTCTACTACTAATAAAAGTATGTTTGAGATTGTTATGGGTTAGTAGACACTTTTGACCTATACTATGTTTAAAGTGTACAAAGGTGTGAATCCTATTGCACGCAATTTCACCAAAGATTGGAAGCTAAATATTGAAGCTACCTAAACTTATTTGGATAAAGTTTCAAAAAGGATGAAGAAGTGAGTAGATAAAGGGTGTCAAGAGTTAGAGTTCAAGGAGAAAGATCTTTTCCTTATCAAATTACTTCTAAAACAAAAAGGTAAGGACTATAGATAAGTGATTACTTCACAAGTATAGGGTTTTTATTCTAGTTATTGCAAAAAGCTGGGAAAATAGTGTACAAGATTGCTTTGCCTAAGTGGCTAAAGATTCATCTAGTCATTCATATTAGCAACCTAAAGCCTTATCATCCAGATGCTAAAAATTTAACTCACAATTAACCCATCAAGCGAGAAGTCAGCCTTAACAGGCAGAAATTAAAAAGTGTGGAGAAGATTCTAGCAAAATGTGTAGTGATTGTAAAGAAGCACCCTAAGAAGGAGAGGTTAGTTAGGAGAAAGAAGAAAATTTATCAGAGTTCAAGTAGCAGATTTCAACCTTTCTAGTAGCAGAGTTTTTAAGGATGTCAACCAACTAAGTAGGGGGGAATGTCAAAAGTTAGCTTTATGCACCAATTGACCTGACAAACAAGATCCATTTAGGATGAAGCTTGGCACATAAATCAAGTTTGGATGGAGGTCTTGTAGTCTAAGTTTGGGATCATTTTAACTTGTGTACTATTTTTTCAAAAATTTCCCATTTTAGGGCTTTTCTTATCATCTTGATCAAGGTAATTTATCCAATGTAAGTAGTAAATCACATGACTATGATTCTTAAATTTTTACCTTTCCATTGATGTATTTTGGTGGTAAAATTCCAATTGGAGTAATGAGAAAAAACCTTATGCCAATTCTAAAAAACTATATCTACTTTTATCATATGAGCTTTGGCTAAAATGCTCTTTAAGGGGGAGTTGGACTAATCCTTGGCTAGCTTGTTTTCAAGTGGTCAATTGCAAGTGACACACAATCTAGCATGTGAAGTTGTTAGCTCGTGACACTCAATCCAGCTAATGTACAAGACTTGCCTATGTAGAAACTCAAAGTAGAAGGTAATTGGTGATAAATTCTAGCTCCCTGTATATATAATTGTTATATAATCATAAACTTATGTGCATTAATAGTGTATAAATTGTGGTTCCCAATCATGATTAATAGTGTATAAATGTATGATTTTGGTTCACAATACTCATTTTTTTTTGTATTTTTTTTTATAATTTTATCGATGATAATGTAAATATAATCGCAATCTTAATTTAAAATATAATTCAAAATGTGATTAATTGAGTTCATTAAGCACTCTATTAGCTTTTGACACGCATGCAGTGGTCCACTAATTATAAAGTTCCTTTTCTTAAGTAAACTCTAAGCTGTAATTTCATCATTTTTTCAGACAGAAAGTTAATTCCGTAATGCACTGTGCGTATCATGATTCTTTTTTATATAATCTAAGAATTAAAAAAATTAAAATTAATTGAGAGGGAGGAGAAGAAAAATGGGTCTCGCTTTAATTAAAAGAAGAAAAAATTAAAAATTAATTTAAAATAAGTCTGGTTAAAATTCAAGCCGAGGACTTAATTATAATTAATTCTTTTAGGACTGACTTCCACGTGAGGATGATGAAGAGGAAAGAACCGAACATTGAGTGCGGTAATTAAAGGCATTAATCTTTCTAGTGATTTAAACACGTATTTGGTTTTGTAAGTCCCTCTAATCGCAATCTTGAAAATACGGTATTTACTTGAACTTTATTTTCTTTATAATACTAGTAATTAATTAGACTTACATATGTTGTTTAGTTTGAGTAAAATTGGTTTAATTTATTTTAAGCAAATGGAAACAATATAATTTTGATTATGTGTATACATATGAGGTAGTACCAAAGTACAAAACTCTGCTCACAAGTTTAGGGAGCTTTGGCATTATTAGTTTGAATGCAATATATATAGTTTTATGCAACACTCTACAATTAATCTGAATGTAACGGCGAATGTTAGATACTTTTGTATTATGGTTATATATATATATATTGATTGTTCTAATTCAATTTGTGCAGGAACATACATGTTAGGGATGCAATGAGATTTAGATAATTAGAGTACCCTAAAATGGTGTCAAGCCACAATTTAAAAGTGAGCAATTCCAATTTAGAATTCGGCTATAAGGCGAAAACAAACTTCTGAGGCCTTGCTATTAATATCAGTGATAATTCAGTTTGGGGCAGGTTCTCCGGCCCTTGGTGGGAAGACGTTGATAATAGGATTACCGAAGAAAACTGGTTTTACAGAGCGTGTGAATCTAAATCGGAAGCCTAATACAAACCAATTGATCGATATTCTGGCTACTCCACTGACGTTTTCAATGCCACAGTTGATTACCTTTTGTCAACGAAAAGGGAGAAAGTGCTGGCACTTAGGAGCAACTCAAACAAGAGATCCCTATTTGCAGGGTCAGATCATTACCCTTTGATTGTTTCCCTCAACTTGTCTTCTTTATTTGATTCGTTTGGCATGAATATAAGAGCAGTATGATACTATCGTGGGAGACATGTCGATTGTGGCCAACAGATCGCGATTTGTGGATTTTACATTACGAACCATATGCAGAATCAGGTGTCATAATGATCGTGCCAGTTCATCACCATCGTCATCTAAACATGAGGATCTTTCTGAAGCCTTTTACATGGGATCTCTGGTTGTCCATCGCTGCGGCCGGTGTCTTCATAGGAGTAATCATACAATTAATGGAACCTAATATAAACAAAAATGAAGTTAATGTTGATGGCTCACCTTGTCGAGACCAACCTAAAAAGGCATCCATCTTATAGCTTCCTCTGTCCCAAATGGTGCTTCCCGAAAGTAATTCTTCATCCCTGTTTCTTAAAGATATATTTAAAAAAATAGAATTTTCATCGATATATTTTTTTTAATGGTTCCCTCGTATACATTGCAGAAGAATCGGTTGTCAAGAACTGCTCAAAAGTTTGTGTTGAAAGCATGATTGTTATTGGCGTTTGTGCTGATGCAAAGTTACACTGCAAGCTTGTCTTCCATCTTGACAGTAGATCAATTAAAACCTAGCTACTGGAGCTTCAATGATCTTCGAAGAAGCGGTGAAAATATTGGATATCCAACCGATTCCTCCATATTTGGTAATTGGTATGTTGGTGAATAACCAGAAGTTGGATCCATCAATCAGCTGAAGGATATCCCCAAGATTGATGATTATCTTGAGGCCTTGATGAATGGAACACGGAAAGGTGGTGTTGCTGTTATATTCGAAGAAATACCTTACATCAAGATGTTCCTCAAGAAATATGTTTCCAAAGTATAGGATCGCCGAAATTCGCTATCGTATGGATGGACTAGGTTTTGTAAGTTCCCATCTCTCTCTCTCTCAACCTTTGCGAAATCTAGTAACTAGTAAGCAACAAAAATTGAATTTATCATTCATGTTCATATTTATATTTTACACATAGATCCTTGCAAGCTCCGATTCTTGAGGTTTTCAAATCCGGAATGATGAAATATATAACTTCAATTTAACGGCTTTTGAATTTACCACATTAGCTGGATTTTGAAACACCGGAGTATTGACCAAAATATATGTGGAGTATATTGATAGTTGAGTTCTAACTCTTGACTGAAGGAGCCGGCAATTGTTTCAGGTGTTCCCTGCAAATTCCAACCTGATCTATTACTTTTCAAGAGCCATTTTAAACTTCACTCAAAGTAGCAAAATACATGAGATTGAGAACTAAGTATTTTGGTAGCAAGAAAGATGAAGATCCAGAAGATGAATCTGATGATTCATCCCCATCGGATTCACTCAGCCTTACCACATATAGCTTTGCAGGCTTATTCATTGTCACTGGAGCTGCTACGTTGTTAGCTTTGCTGCTTTCTGAGAGCAGTATCTCGGCCAGGACTGTTAGTCAAAGGTATTTGTCCTCTCCCCCTCCCAAAGGAACAGTTCAACCAACGGATAATTTTTCAAGCAGTACTTGGGAATCTTAGTACTGTTGCATGAACGAATCATGAAGCAAATGAGCATGCTGACAGATCACCTTCCAGTCCCAGCCAATATAGAAGGTTTGCCTGTAGCAACTTCCTAATATTATAATCCTGCGTAATTTGGTTGAGTTCATAACAAGGATGATTTATTTTTTCTTTTTAATTTAAAAGTATGGGGTTGAACGGAGTTAGTGGATTTAAGCGTAAGTTGAGAGGAACAGATGGTAATTTTTTGTGCACTGCTGATGTACTTTGAAAATGCTCCGGTGAAGTGGTGCATTAAATAAAAATCTATAATTTGTTGCTTAACGTCAAAATATTTTTGTATGCCTCTTTTTGGTAGAATTTTTTTCCTTTAGCGCAAACAGAGCATTTTTTTTGTAATTAAAAAAAAAAAAGTGCCCGAGAACTCCCCTCCAATTAAAGGGCACAGCTCACTTGTTGTTCCTTTTGTCGAGAAATTCCATATTACTTATGTGAGAATTGTTAGGTCAAATTACTGTGGAAAATAATACAAGGAAAAGCACAAAGGATTAAGGATTTACTTCCTTATGAAGATGGTAGGGGTGGAGCTATTTGAGACAAAGAGAATGAGATCTTAGCGGAAGAGAGGGTAGGGTTTTAGGAGGTGACAGACTTCTTCTGTATGGCTCAAAGAAGGAAGATAGAATAGAAATAATCAATGTTGATTATCCTTTTTAGATATTATTATAGAAGCACTTCCTTTCAATTTAAGTTATAACTACTACCTAAAGGATAATCCATCATTACAGCTCCACTAATACACATCGTTTCATACCAAAATTAAAATTGAACTTGTTCAAAAACTATAGTGACAAGTCTGAGTTATGCCTAGGAGAATAAAAGTTAGTTAATGAAAATTGAATGTAAATAGGGTTTCTTATAAATGCAATTAAAAAATTGAAATTAATGATTAAATGTAGAATTAAAGAGAGAAAATCACAAAAAATAGAATTATCAACTTAAAAGATATTCCTACCCTCAATTAATTGACTTATCCTAGACAACTTCTATAAAATTACTCTACTTTGATTAATTAGCCTAAGAATACCCTAACAGCACTCCTAATGTTCTTTAATTAATTAATTTAAGCATAGCACCTAAATTAACGCCTTATTGTTCAAGCCTAACATTTGAAAGATAGCATTAAGATTTAAGAAATGATTAAAATTGAATTAACAACCTAATTGAGCATCGAACCATTAATTTAGATCTTAATTCTTTTAGGTGATGATTAATTTAACCTAGCATCAAACAACCAGCATCTAATTGCTACTCATACAACAATTAACTAAAACTCAACATTATAATCAATCATTTAGCAATAGATTACAATTGGATAATCAACTAAAAAGCCCTAATTAACAAATCATTCAAGGCAATCATAAAAAAAGAGAGGAGAATTAAAGGATACTTAAATGAGAACAAAGAATAGAAAATTGAATTAAGGTAAAAAAATTCTTTGAACTAATTGAAGAAGTTAGTTACTCATGGTTATATACAAATAAAACTAGTCTGGAATTTTTCTTCTTTGCCTTTTGAGGCACAAATCTTTAAATTTGATCTCCTAGGTTAGAAAACTTACTAGGCCAAGTTAATATGCCTCCTAGAGTTATAAAAAATAGGACCTTGCTAATTTTAGAAACCCAAACCTAGTTTACAAACCAAAACACTACAAAAGTTACCAAAGTAAAAATCTCATAGGTCTACCTTCTAACTATTGAAAGACTTTCAAGACAACATAGTTTCAATTAAATGAGTTTTGAATCATGTTGAACTGGATCTTAAGCAATTTTAGGCACTAGTTTCTTTTTAAATAAGACCTTTAGAATTCTAGATATGACCCAAAAATTAAGCTAGTTTAGCTTGGATAGAAGCAAAACACCAACTTCATGATTAATTTTTACTTTCCAAATGTTTGAATTAGGCTTTGGTCAAAATACAAAAATTTTAGAGTTTCCTCTAAGCTTTCAAATGATAAAAAAACTACCCAATTATGACATTTGAAACTTAAGTTATAGCTAAAAATCTGAGATAATATAAAAATCAAATATTAACTAAATAATTTTAAAATATTGAAAAATCATCATCTGATCAAATAACAAGATCAAATCCATAAAATTAGGTATATATAATATATTGAGAGGTATAAAATAGGAAAAAAATAATATCGACAAAAATTTACACATTACCTACTAAAGTACTAGTAGTCCTAGTATTTTTCCATCCCTTTGTTGACCAAAAATTAATACTTTCTTGTATCAATGTCATGACTTTTAGGATAAAGTAATAATTTTATATGCCAACCACTTTCTTGTGATACACTTTTTGTGTTGTTTCCTTGTTCATGTAACTACTTGTTTAATGTAGAGACCAACCCAAAATAACATTGGTGTGTGAAGTTTCCATGCTTTAATTTTCATATTAAAAATAAAGTTGTGAAACAAAGCAAAGTTAAAGAACTAAAAGATATTTAGAGAGATAGAGCAAAAAAAAAAAGAGAGAAATGATAAAAGGATTAAATGGTAGGCAAAAAATAAGGAAGAGATAAAAAAATAAAAGTAAAATAAGTTAATTACCTAATATTCTGTGAGGTAATTGATTGAGATTCTAAGAACACTTGTCAACAATAGTAACCTAACATTAATAAAAGAACTCAACATCCCAAGACAGGTTTTTTAAGATTAAGTATTTTGTGATTTTGTAATAAACAATAGAATATTGTGATCTATTTATATTTAAATATGCATGCATATAAACATCTATGGGCACGCGCACTTAAAGATGTACATGGGCTGGGTCGGGCGGGTTTCGGGCCGGGTCACCAGGCCAAATTATATAAAATTAAAGGTCCGAACCCAGCCCGACCCGATTAAGTTTTAAAAAAATTTAGCCTGGCCCAGCCCGATTTTTAAAACAAAAAGCCCGAAACTCGACCCGAAAAGCCCGAAAAACATATTTTTTTATTTTTTAATAAAAAATAAAATTTTAAAATAATATATATATATATTTAAAGAGATAATATGATATTTAAATATATAAAATATTTAATATGTTAAATTAATATTTTTTATATTAAAAATAATTAGATATAATTATATTTTTTAATATATAATTATATTTTTTAATATATAATTATATTATTAAAAATAAATTATTATAATCGGGCCGAGCCGGGCCGGGCCTATCGGGCTTTTTTTGCCTTGGCCCGAGCCCGGCCATATTATTAATCGGGTCATAAAAAAAAGTCCCATCGGGCAAAAAAAATGAGTCCAAATACACTATTTTTCCGGGTCAGGCTCATCTAGCCGGATGGGTCGCCCGGCCCATGTACACCTCTACGCGCACTCATATACATAGATAGACAGATTAAGATTATATATAATTTCTAAAATGAAATGAAATATTATATTGTGTTAGGTAATCCTTAGTTAAATGATCATTTTACAATTGTTCAAAAATATTTTTTTCCTCATTAATAAGATTATTATATAAATTATAATATTCTAAATTGTTTCAATGCATTAAATTGAATTTAAATATTGCCACAATATTTATGATTTTAGAATTATTTTAACTCTTTTATAGATAAAATGTGAAAAAATTATTAGAAAATTTCATAGTCATGACATTCGTAGTTTGCATCATAACACTTATAATATCCACAATCGCAAAATACATAATGCAATTGCATTTGTGATCGATCATAACCATAATTTAAAATCTCAATCACAGTTATTATTGAGAATATAAAAATTAAGAGAATGAAATGCTTTTTAAATTGATCTTTTTATTAAATTTAGAGTTATTAATTTTTTTATTAACACTACAAAATTTCACATTATAATATAGAAGTCAAATGTTACTTCTATTAAATATTAAAATGCTTTAGTTGGAAAATAAATAATTTTAATAGGTTTAAAGAAAAATTTTCCTTTTATGTGAGTTAATTTAGGAATAAATAAGAGAAAATAATTTAAAGTGAAATAAGATTAAAGATAAAAAAAATTTGAAAGTAGAAAATATTAGATGAGTTTCTCATTTTACCACTAGAGTCATATCTTCCAAAAGCTCAACCCTTTTTTTTTCCTTCATTTTTCATACAACTACTATCATCTTCACTCTCTATGTCTTTTCAATAGAAAGAACTTCATGGCAAAGAATTCCAATCCTTCTTCTCAGTTCTTCATTACTGCACCCTAATCTTGGTAGTATTCCTCTCTTATTTCTCATATTTGTTATGAGAAAGTTGAAAATTCAAATCAAAGGAAATTTTTAACCTTAACCCTAAATCTTTTGATGTGCTTAGTACCAATTCCACTCCAATCTCACTATCTATTATCTCCTCTACAACTAGTAAGCCGACATTTTAATAATCTTTCTTATTTTTAAATGGTTTAGATGGATTAAGTTAGGTTTTTACTTCAATATTAAATAAGTTATGATAAATTGTTATATATAGATGTTTGGCATGGATTGAATGATAAATCTAGTTGTTATGATGATGATCATATGTTTTATGGTGTTTGGATCAAGTTATATTACATATATATTGGAATTAGAGGGATTTTCTATACGTATAAACCATAAATTTCTAGAAAAATGGAGAATTTTTATGTGTGAATTGATTCGTTAAGTCCAAAATGAAGAAAATATGGTTAGAAATTAATTCATCCATTCTAGAAGCAAACTTAAGAGAGCTTAATTGATTCTAAAATCAATTTAGTGGATAGTAGAGAGTAACTGCCCCTGCACTAAATTGATTGAAGGCTTCTAAAATTAAAATATTTAATTTGAATCGATTCTAGAATCAATTCAGGGCTTACAAAGAGTTATTGGAGGTTTTAAATCAATTTACTTAGCTAAATTTTATGTTTTACTTACAAATATGATTAACCATTTTAATATATGAAATGAATTGTGAACATAATAATGGAGATTTTTTTCCTCCTAAACATATGAATAACAATTGTCAATAAAAATTTTATTAAAATGTGAGCATAACTAAGATAAATGATATTGTTTATATATCTTAGGCTATGTAAAAAAGGCATGAAAGTGTTAACATGTACCACTATATTATGATTCACTTTAATTTATGACAACTGAGCTTGATTGTATTTGTCACGACCCTAATCCGATCGTGACCAATGTGGAACCTCAATCTAATTTCTACCAACCTATTCCTAATTTACTATCTTGATTCAAAATAACAAATGCCTTATGTTTATAAGAAATTTAGCATTTTAAAAAGAGAATTTTCAATAAGATTTTTACAAAAGATGAATAAGTTAGGTATGCTTATAGTCCTCCTAAAATGAGAATAAGTAAACCTAACTAACTCAATAGGAATCAGTGCAATGTTCCCCCTATCTATTTCCATGACAAACAAAAGGCCCAAAATATCCTATATACATGAAACTGTTACCAAAATATTGTCAACAAGTTCTTGTGAACTCTAGCTCTGAAGAGGTGGTAGGGGACTCAACTTGGGAATTTGTGAAATAAAATATGAAAGAGTGAGTCTGGGGCTCAATGAGTGAATAATCTATAAGAGTAACAATAAATTTATAATAACTTACCTATTAAACTATCCTCCCTTAACCAATCATATCATAATTAAACATATTAGAAACCAAGAACTAAGTTCAATGAAATTAATACATAATCATTTCAGTTTTCAATGTCTCATATGCAAACACTTGATGATAACTATAATCAAGTCATCTCTTATTTGAAACAATAAGTAGAGAATAGAATACAATCATCCTCCTTTTGTCTTCTGAGTTAACCTTATATCCTCCATAACCTTTCGATCTTTATCCTTCCAAGGTTTATCTTATACCTTCCACAAGCATGTCACTGGGAATTTTTCATCCAGTGTTTACAATATCACCCCTATCATATTCCTCATCTTTATTGCCATTCATGGCATATTTCTCAATGCAATTTTAGACATTAGAGTTCAAGCTCTATCCAATACAATCACAATTCAATTTAATGTACATCATAATATCTATTAGCATCATCATACCCTCTTATATAGCTACAAGCATTTACACATATCATAATTCTCATGCTATATTTCATCATAAACCACTATACCTTTAGTATTAAGAGACTAAATATTCATGTTAGGCCATTATAAGGTATGAAAATATAAAACAGATTGAATATAAGTTACTATATGATGATCATAATTCTAATATATAAGTGATATCTTAGGAATAACTTAAAAACTATAAATGTATTATGTATGAAACTCTTTTCATATGAAAGTAGGTTAAATCACCTTTCCATAGACTACTTATTTGCCTAAACTAACTAAGTTTTGAAAAAGTTGTGTATTTTTTAAGTTATACATAAAAGTTCTCTTTTCCAAATTTTAGAGTTCATGACCTTTGATTACTATTTTAATTATATCTTAAAATATATACATGATTTTGATTTTAAATGAAACCTATTTGAAGGTAAACTCAATTACCTTTAAAAAAATATGTAGTTTGTTTAAAACGAACATAAGGTGAAGAAGTTTTGCCCTTTTAAAGTTAGCATAACATTCTGCAATTAATGAATTAATTAGTGAATCGATTCATTAACCTAGTTTTCACCTTTGGACCCTTAGAATTGATTGGTGAATTGATTCATCAACCCTTAGACCCCCAAAATCAATTGGTTACTTAATTTTAAAGCCCAGTTTTACCTCTGGATCCCTAGAATTGATTGGTGAATCAATTCACACATGAAAAACTTAATTTTCTACAAAATTTTTATTATATAAGTGATTCAAAACACCTCATAAACACATATAATGCACATCAAACCTAAGTATGATCATCAATACACATATCTAATATTTAATATCACCTCTTTCCATTATTTATTATTTCTATAACATCAAAATAAACTAGAATCAAGTAAAATCACAAACTAACCCATATTTCACTTATATCCTCATATAATCTCAAAATTTATAGTTTTAGCTAGATTATCCACTCACCTTGTATGGAAGAGGATGTTAGAAGGCTAGTTTGATGATTTTTCAGCTTTTATCACATCAAAATTCATGGATTCCACAGTTGGGGCTCAAAATACTCCATAAAATTAAACAAACTTCATCAATCAAGAAGAAATGGGAGGAATTCTTGATGAAGACATTATTCTTACCCTAATTGGAGAAAGAAATCAATAAGATTTGAAGTCTTCTTACTTGATTAAGGGAATAGTGAGAGAAATTCTTGTAGAGAGAGATGGAAAAGTGGGAGAAATGAGGAGGATGAAGAGAATATAGGGTTTAGGATTGAAATAGGGAAAGTAAGGCCCTAAGGACATTTTTCAAAAAACACTCCTAACCTTCTTTCACACTCATATATTTACTTATATTAGTGTATAACTTTACATCTCAAGATTCTAATAAACTTTTCTCAATAAAATTTCACCCAAATCATATTCTTACATTTTTATTTTTATTAATTCCATTTTATTTCTTATTTCATACATAATATTCTTAATTCACCTGAATTTATCAGTTACTTTAACTCATTCAATCTCATATCATAATATCTAATTTACTAATAATTATGGAGAGTGTAATAGTATTAATACTTGTGAAAGTTAAGATAGGGGAATATTGATATCTTTTGTGAATTGAATACCAAACTCGGTAATAACTTATGAGGGATGAGATTAACTTAGATGGACAAGAATAAGGGTTATAAAGAGATATAGTTGCTTTTGTAACTATTTATTTTAATTATTATTAAGTTGATTTGATGAGTTAATTAAGATAATATATATTTGATCTTATTATGCACATGTAGATGACATTTTACTAATGGGATTTGTTATGAATTGTGTAAGAGTTAGGATACATGTAAAGAAGGATAAATTTGATTAATATGATATAAAATGTTTTAATGATCTCTTGTCTTATAATGTTTATTCACTAAGCCCCTAACTTACCATTTCATATTTAACAATAAAGATACATAGGTTGATATGCCTCTTTCACCACCACAAGGATAGGTTCTCCAACAATGTCTTCTTTGCACTTCCGAGGGCAACAATTAGATACTTTGTTTGTAAATACCCTTATAATGTTTTATTTTAGAAAAAAATCTATTTATCTATCATTTTAGGAAATCAAGATTATATTTATTACATTTTTTTTAAATATTACCCTTATAATCTAAATAAATGCTTGACAATTTTACTTATCAATTAACTTTTAATAGATGATATATTAGTAAATTACAACTCATCTTTTTAAAACTAAGGTTATTTATTTGTCTTTCTTGATCCCTATGCATTTACCATAAACAATATTACAAAAAAGGGAGCAAGTATGTATTTTAGGCCTTGGACAATAGAAGTAAGTTTATTAAAGGTAGATTCTTTTGGTTGCTAGAATGAGTTAGGTCAGCTTATTCTTGATCATATTAGGAGTTATAAATAGACCTAACTTTCCTTGATCGATAGATACCAAATAAATGAATATTATTATTATTAAATTATCAATGAAAAGTTAATTACTAATAATATATCTTCTAATACATATGTTTAAAAATTAAGTAACATTGGAAAAGGTTGATCGAAACTAATATCATAAGTTCTATTTTAGTTACGATAAGGGTTGGGTCGTGACATCAAACCATTTTTTTCTAGTAATATTTAATAGGCAGAACATCGAAGTAAATGTTAAGACTCCAATTAATATTACAAACCACTTTTTCCTCTTATCATTCAATTGATGTCAATCAATTAATTAGATTTCTTCATGTTGGGTTAATATGATGGAACATAGCAAAATAAGAATGGGTAAGAAGTTTGTTTGATATATATTATGAAAATGCCCATAATAAAAATGATGGAGTAAGGTTATTTTATTTTTCATGGAATGGCCTATAATGAACTTTTTATATCTCTATTCCTTATATTTTTTTTATATATTTTAATAACTTTTTATTAATAAATAAGATTATTTTTTAATATTTTTATTAAAATAGTTAGAATGATTATATTTTTAATGATAAATTTTAAAATAGCATATTTTTGCATTATCTATAAGAAATTGTTTTATATAAAAAATTAGTAAATTAATTAGAATTTTATGCTTTTATTATATAAAATTTTTGGCTAATTATAATATTGATAATAAAATTTATAATATGATAGTTTTTTTGTTGTTAATAATATTATATATTTGCACAGTATGTAACTATATGCAATAAATTATTTTTATTTTTTGATATAGATATTTTTATTATTAAGTAATCCTTGTCCATTTAATTCTAACTCTTTTCATTCCTTTCTATTTATCGTTTTAGAATTTTAATAAAGTATTAAGTATTTTTTTTATTTTATCCTTCTTTTTTTATTAATAAATACTTTATTATTCTATACTCTTAATTCATTTACATTTATTCCATTATATTTTCTCTTTATTTTCAACTATTTTGAATTCTGTGTAAAAGGGTGGTCTTAAAAAATTTACTAAAACTAAATAAATTAAATCACTTTTTTAATATTTGTGAAATTAGTTAATTATAAAAGATAAAAAGGAATAAATGGGGTATATCATTTTGATGTGCTAATCATAAAAATAAAATGAAATGTCTATTTCATTACTTATCATATTAAATATAATTATGAAATGTTCATTCTATATTTATTTCCTTATCCATTCTCCTTCCCACTCCATTCTTTTCTATCATACCAAAAACATACATATTATTTTCCTAATCACTTCTAGCTTCCGAGTAGAAGATTTTATGATATATCATTGATATAGCAATATACTAATATACTACCAAATTTGATTATTAATATTTATTGTATATCATGTGAGATTTGATTTTAAAAAAAATAAATTTAATATACAGTCAGATTTGATAATATATTAATATATTATTGCATTAATAGTAAATTTAAATCTCTCCCAAATTTGTATTCAATTTCTTGATCAATACTCAAGAAATGTCGGTTTTATTTGAATTTGGAATTTTTGAGTTGACCTGGATCAACCTGAAACTTCATTCACTTCTATTCCTTTTTTCTTTCATTGATTTTTATTAGAGAATGGACCAAATGACTCTTATGTAATTAAGAAGCAATTCATAAATACCAAGAATTGATTGGTTAAGTTGAATCTTTAAATATCTCAAATTTAAAGGGTTTTGAATTTAATCTTTAAAGACCCTGTTATTGAGTAGAAATACTCAATTCCATACTTTGAAAGATTAACCATCTACTGTTACTTTTCCATACGGGATACCTGCGTGAAAAAGAAGAAAGCAATTCATAAAAGGTGGAAGGAGGGCGCAGTTTTAGACCAAATAGAGTGAATACAAGCGTGTCCACGTGTTCGCCGCACAAACACATAATGACCAGATCAAAGCCAATTAAGTAATAATTGTTTCAAAATTCCACATTGCTTCGTGTCCTGTATTCCAACGGTCTGACTTTTCTCTCCTTTCCCCAAGCATCCCTTCATATATGATGAATAGTATCTTTCTAACTTATTACTTTATTAATTATCCAAATATATAATTCTTTGGCGATGGGTTTCATTGAAGTGTAAATTTTGAATTTGGTGCAAATGAATGATAAATTGAGTAATAATTGATAATTGATAAATCATAAAATTTGTATTAGAAATGTCAATTAAAATTATTTATTGAATTAGTTAAAAATATAAAATAATATAAAAATATTTTAATACAAATAGATAATAAATTAAATTAATTCATATTTATTTTTAAATTAAATTATATTAAGATATTTAAAATAAAAATAATTATTTAAAATTTAATTAATTATATTTTATAAAATTATGTATTTAATTATTTACTTATTTACTTACTTACTTTTTATTTATTTTTATTTATTTATATTAAATTAATGAGTATGAGCCAAATATTATTTAAATAACTAGGATATTAACATCCCTTCAAGGACTTTCGATAAACACTGCAAGAAATTTGATCATCATGTGAGACTTAAGTGGCTTAAGTGATATTAATAAGTGATTATTATGATTAAATAAATATTAAATGAGTTTAATTTTTTATTGGTAAGTTTAAGATATGATTTTCCTAAGGTAACTAACTATATGATGAGAGTGGTTAGGAAGTTATCAAATAATAAATAGTTATCTGATAGATAAATAAAGATTTATCTATAAGATTATCTTAGACAAATAAAAATTTATCTAAAAGATTATATGATAGATAAATAAAAATTTATTTGAAAAATTAGTCCTTATATTTGTTTATAAAGTTTTACGCTCTCTCTCTCCATCACTAATGTAAGTGTAAAAATTAAGAAAAACCAAGAAATGGAAACCATATCTCTCTTTTATATAGTTCTCTACTGGTTTTAAGGATCAAAGAGTATATTTCAATATTTAGGCTATCAAGTTATAGATAATTGATGAATTTGCCATCAAGATTAAATGGAAATTAAGAAAACTTACATATGGTATCAAAGGCTCATTCAAGAACTCATAATTTTCCATTAATGAACCCTAATTTTTTTTAAAAAGGATTTCATAACATTTATATGATTTAAGAAATAATTATTGTTTTCCATACATTTTGTCACTTTGCTGCATGATTGCAAATGAATTATCTCTCATGAATTACTACACAATTGCATTTGCTTGGATATCATGAGAATTGACCATATACATATGAATATGCATTTTATCTCTTGCACATAACTCAATCACATGATTAGATGTAAGGCATAATAGGTCATTAATGTTCAACATATAAATATATATGGATGCAAGGCATATTGTATTATAATATTAAGTAATGGTAATAAAATTTCACATTATCAAATTTTATGATGTTGTTATTTATTTATTTATCTTGACATTTATATTATGAATAATTTGTAAGTCATCAAAGAAGCCAAATTAGAAAGTTATAATAGATATCAAATTATATAAAAAAATTCAATTACATATGATTATGTGATGCTATGAAAGATGTAATGGTTGTTGTTTATGGGTGTATGGAAGTTTATTAATTATATAATATTTAGGGATCGCCTAAAGGTTGATTAATCATTTTATAATTATGAACATAATCACGGTTAATTAATGTAATTAGTTAGATATGTTTAGTATATCCAAAGATAGCAAATATGTTTAATTAGAGTAACATAATTGCCAATTATGTGAAATTGAAATAGCATCAATTATGTTTTATAGTTGTATATTAATGTATCACCTAAAAGAGAACATTAATATGCATTTGATTGTTTAATAAATTGCTTTGAATTTTTGTATACATTAACTATGACTCAAAGCATTAATATTGCACATTATTTCTTGTGGTATTTGTTTCAAGTTTACTTCATTCACATGCTTTGTTCACGCCAATCTTTAAATGGGTTGAACTTTCCTAATTGGAGTGAACAAATCTAATCTCACCTTGGTGTATTGGATCTTGATTTGGCATTTAAAGTTGATAGACTTGTAGCTATTACTGATGCTAGTAGCAATAAATAGAAAGCCTATTATAAGAATTAGGAAAGGTTAAACAAACTAAGCTTGATGTTTATGTGAATAAGCATAATGAATAATATTAGCTCAACTTTTCCCAAAACTAAAAATACTAAAAAATTTATGAAATTTATGGAAGAGCGACCTAAACTACTGATAAGTCTCTTGGTAGGACATTAATGGATACCTTGACCACCATAAAATTTGATGGCTTGCATACCATGCATGAACATGTCATGAAAATGACAAATATAGTAGTAAGCCTTAAGTCCTTGGGAATGAATGTAGATGAAAGCTTTCTTTGTGCAATTTATTATTAGCTCATTACCATATGAGTATGACCTTTTCTAAATGAACTATAACACCATGAAAGATAAATGGAATGTGCATAAATTGCACAATATGTTAGTTTAAGAGGAAATGAGGCTTAAGAATTAAGGAAATCATTTTGCCCATTATATGAACCATCAAGAAGTTAAAAAAAGATCAGGAAAGAAATATGGTAAGAAAAGCGAATTACTGAAGTTAAATGTCATGACTTGTTTTATGGTCATCACGACCAATCTAAAGATATTTAATTAGTGCTAACATACTAAACAGATATCTTTACAAGCCTTTAATACTCTAATACCTTTTATCAAATTATTATTGTAAAATGAGCAAACATCTAAACTTAGAAAATAAACTATATATATTATAAGTTTGAAAGCTATATACATACATGAATATAGATATACATATACATATATACATATATCCAAAAATATTATTTATACAAACGTAATAACTAACAAAACATTTCATATTACAACAACTAAACCTATATCAAGTAGTATCCCTTAGATATCATAGAAAAACTAGAAGGTTATTATACAAGTATTAATTTGCTGCTTTGACTTTATGGTTGGTACCTGTCATTAAATATACACAATAAAGAATAAGTATAAAATATACTCAATGAGTGGTATTCATCACCTTCATTACAAAAGATTAACTTTATCATTGTGTACAATTCTTATCTCATGTCTTATAGGAAATTTTCCTTGTGTATATATCATTGATATAACTCATGATAGAAAATGATAATAGTAAGTGTATGTGTCATCTTATATCTTCGATCCAATATTATCCCCTACCACCTTAGGCTTTAAACTACCAACTTTTTTCTTCCACAACTGATTACTCATTTTCTTTTCTATGAAAGATGTTATATCTCCATTTTTCAATTTATAAAGAGTAATAATAGAATGTCAACACATCGATCATTTTATCTATTTCTAAGAATATAGTCAAATACCCACCATGCCATAAGTGTTTTATGTTTTACATCAATATGTCATATACATTTAAATTCCTTTTTGACAATTCTCAAGGAGTTTCAAGCAAATTTGTATTTGTATTGTAGTTTAGAGGCTCTTTTCGTGCTCCTAAATTCATTCTAAATTTTACCATAAATTATTCCAACATTTCTTCCATTTTAATACACAAGATACAATAATTAAATTGCTCAAAATACTTCTATGCATACTATTCACTCAAAACCCAAAAGAAAAATTATAGAACAAGGTAGTATAGGGGCACATATAATTAAAGCCCCTTTTCATTAGTCAAATGGAATCTAATTGTTACCCAATTTTGCCATAACATTCCTAACATATTGAATGAAAGCTAACCACTAAAATACACTAGATTTTTATTCAAAAGAAAACATATGAAATTGGAAAGACTATTAAGAAAATTATCTAGTAGAAATTATTTAGTGTTTTCTTGAATTCCTTCTTGTTAGCTTCAATTATTTTTGCTCTAACATGATTTTTTCTTATTTTTCCTTGAGAGTGGCATGCACAATGTGAGGGAGAAGGCCGACCAAAATGCTTTTATATTCTCTAATATTTTTCTAATTAAAATTCCTAAAAATAACTTAGATTTTTCTTATCTTTCCACATGTCCTTTCTTGAAAATTTCAAGGGATGCTTATATACCCTATTTGAACATTCAGCTACCGTAGAAAAATTGAGAGACATCAGCCCTTTAACCCCTAATTTTAAGCCACAGAAAAAGTTGAATATGATTATTATATAATGGCCCCAAATTTTGCCTCTTTTTTTCACTTTAGTCTTTAGCTTCCTTTGGAAACTTGGGCCAACTATAGGCCCATGTTTTTGTGCCAATAAAAATAAAAATAAACCATTCAAAGTGACAAAATGATTTTATTACAATTTGACCCCAAATTTTTAACTTTCTTTATATTTTCTCTGCTAAAATTTTCAAATATTTTTATAACCTCACTTTTGATATTTCACAATAATTTTTAATCCTTAAGAATTAATTTAGTCCATTCATAAAATTTTAAAATTAATTTTTTATATTTTTGATTTATTTTTTCACTTTTTCGATTTACCGAGTTTTTAGAATTTCAGTAAATTCCTAAATAAATTTTTCTAAACTTATTATTAAATTTTTTTAGTTTTTATCTATTTTAATGCATGTTAAAATTTCCAAAATTATTCTAGTTAGGATTATTCTTATTCTTAATTTATTTTTACAATTCCTTTAAATTTTGCTTGATTTTTCCTATAAATTTTCAAAATCAGGGTTTTTTAGAAAAATATCTTACTTGATATCTCCTATCATATTTTAGGATATTACATTAAATGAGTCTTTTTATCAAATCTATAAGAAGGAATAAAGGAATGACGAATTTCATTTTTATAAGAAAATTGGACATCATTTGAATTTATTAAAAACCTTTTATGTACTTAGTATTTGTAGCAATTGAATTTCATTATCTAAAGTTTATGTTATTAGATATTCTATTAATTTTGGTAATGAATGTTTAATTTTATTTAAGTATAAATATCTTATTGGTTTTGGTATTCTATGTAATGGATTATATAAGTTGAATCTTGATAGTATTTATGTTGAAACACTTTTGACCTTGAATCATAATATTGATAGTATTTCTATGTGATGGATTATACAAGTTAAATTTTGATAGTGTTTATGTTGAAACACTTTTAACCTTGCATCATAATATTGGTATTAAACATAGTCTAGTAAATGAACGTTTTGCTAACTTGTGGCATAGGTGTTTAGTTCATATTTCCAAGGAAAGATTGGAAAGATTAGTAAAGAGTGAAATCCTTCTAGACTTGGATTTTACTAACCTAAATTTTTATTTGGATTGTATAAAGGAAAAATAAACAAAACACACAATGAAAAGAGCCACAAGGAGCACATATCTTCTTGAAATTATACACACTTACATATATAGACTTTTTAATATTAATTCTTTCAATAAAAAAAGTACTTCATCACCTTTATTAATGACTATTCATATTATGGATATCTCTGTCTACTGCATGAGAAATCTTAAGTAATGAATGCTTTAAAAATATTTATAAATGAAATTGAAACGCAATTAGATAAAAAAGTAAAGTTTGTCTGATCACTTAAAGGTGGTGAATAATATAGAAAATATGATGAAATTGGATAACACTCAGGTCTATTTGCTAAATTCCTTGAGAAATGTGCCATATGTGCATAATATACAATGCTAAGTACATCACAATAAAATAGTGTATAAAAAAGATGTAATAGAATATTAATGGATATGGTTAGGAGCATGATAAATGACTTTTCTTTACCTATTTCATTGTGGATGTATACATTGAAAGCTACCATGTATTTATTGGATAGGGTTCCTAGTAAAGTAATTCCAAAAACACCTTTTGAACTGTGGACTGGTAGGAAGCCTAATTTAAGTTGCCTGTATGTCTAGGGATGCCAAGCAAAAGTATGGGCATATAATTTACAAGAAATGAAATTGGATGCAAGAAGAATTAGTGGGTAATTATTTGGTTATCTAGAAAATCTAAGGGATATATATTTTACTATTCTAATCATAACACAAGAACTGTTGAGATTAGAAATATTAGGTTCATTAAGAATAGTGAAACTAGTGGGAATGAAGCTCCACGAAATGTGGAAATTAAGGAAATAAAAATGCAAGTTCTATTAGCTTGCAATTCTTCTAAGATAGTTGTTCCTTAAATTATTGAACTGCAAAACAATGAAGAAGAAGAAGAAAAAATTATTAATCTTATAACTCATTATGAACTTATTATAAAAGAACCATAAGAGATAGCTTTAAGAAGATCCTAAATGGAAAGAAGACTGGATATCTTAAATGATTATATGGTTTATCTATAAAAGTCAGATGTTGACTTAGGAATTGATAATGATTCATTTTTATTTTTACAAGCCATTAATAGTGATAATGTTGATAAGTGGTTGGATGCCATGAAAGAAGAGTTAAAATTTATAGAACATAATAAAGTATGAGACCTTGTAGAATTGCTTGAAGGTTGTAAAAGAGATAGATATAAATGAGTTTTTAAAACCAAATATGACTTTCATTGCAACCTTAAGCATTAGAAGGCTAAACTCGTTGCCAAAAGTTTTACTTAAGAGAATGGCATTGACTATAATAATACATTTTCATAAATCTTTAAGAAAGATTCTTTTAAAATTATCATGGCATTGCTAGCTCATTATGATCTAGAACTACATCAAATGGATATGAAAAGAACATTTCTTAATAGGGATTTGGTAAAAGAATTTTATATGAATCAACCAATTAGGTTTTTAGTTGAAGGAAAAGAGAATATAGTGTGTAAATTAAAGAAATCAATATATAGACTTAAACAAGCTTCCAAGTAATGACACCTAAAGTTCAATAATACTATTATTGCTTTTGGATTTAAAGAAAACATTGTTAATCGATACATATATCTAAAGGTCAATGGAAGTAAATTTATATTTCTGATTTTGTATATTAATGATATCTTGGTTGCAGCTAATGACCTTGGCCTAATACAAGAGACTAAGATTTTTCTTATTAATAACTTTCAAATGAAATATATAGGAAAGGAAAATTATATGATCGGAATAGAAATATTTCAGGATAGATCACAAGGATTGTTAGGTTTGTTTTAAAAAGCATATATCAATAAAGTTTTAAAGAGATTCAAGATGAAAAGTTGTTCAACATCTCCCATTCTAATTCATAAAGGGGATAAGTTTAATCTTAAATAATGTTCAAAGAATGACTTAAAGCAAAAATAGATGGAAAATGTTCCTTATGCATCTATGGTTGGGAGTTTAATATATACTCAAACATGTACTAGATTAGGTACAGGTAGGATGCTAGGCGAGTACAAAAGTAATCTAGGATTGGATCACTAGAAAGCTATAAAGAAAGTTTTCAGACACTTGTAAAGAACTAAAAATCATATGCTTACTCAGAGAAGATCTAATCACCTTGAAGTGATTAGATATTTAGATTCAAACTTTGTAAGCTATGTTAATACAAGAAAATATACTTTTAGCTATTTGTATCTTTTAGCTAAAGGAGCTATTTTATGGAAGAGTGCAAAGTAGTTAGTAATTACTATATCCACCATGGAAGTTAAATTTATGGTATGCTTTGAGGCCATGGTTTATGCTAAATGATTGTGGAACTTTATTTTAGGATTTATGGCAATCAACAACATTGTTAAACTACTAAAAATTTATTATAATAATTTAATAGCAGTTTCTTTCTCTAAGAATAACCAGTACTCTAAAGGTGTTAAACATATGGAATTGAAATATTTTAACCTTAAATAGGAAGTTCAAAATATATAGTGTCAATAAAGCATATTAGCACCAATTTTATGATAGCTAACCTTTTGATAAAAGGGTTATTGCCCAAAATATTTAATAATCATGTTACCAATATGGGCATCATTGCTAATAAGGATTGTTAAATATTATTGTTAATTTTATGTTAATGTATATTTCGACATTGTGAGCTTTCTAACAAATATGTTTCTGATAATCCTACTAATTAAGTATTGTATACCTGTTTGAATCATAATAACATATTCTATCTTTGCTAAAGACATAATGTTAGGCCAATTATACACTTCTCACTTATAGGTTATAATAAGAGAAAAGTGCTGGAAATCGTGCATCATACATGCACAGCGGAATAAAAATTTTGCACGATTTCCACTAAGGATTCATGCGAATTAAGAACGCCATAGATTAGGGATTAGGATTTATACCTTTCGGCTAAAAATCTTCTGTCAGCTACACAGCAAATCCGATCTGCTTCTGTCCGTTTTCCAACCCAATCTACTCTCCAAATCACGAACCGGGATAGAAACCAGAAGATTAGATCACCAATGCAACGTTTAATGTGGCTGCACCTCTATGGTATCCACACGAACCCGTGAATCACCGATGAATGTCCACACAAACACCGGTTGGAATCGATCTCCTTTCACCTCATAGTGCTGGCTACGCCTCTTCAGGGGTTTTGGTCAAGGAGAGGTGCTAGGATTTTTCTATGCCTTTTTTTGGGGTGCGTGATTAATGATAGTAATCCTATTATTATTACCCAAAAAGTCTATTTAAATAGGTGCATAGAAAAACCTAACCTATTTGGGCTTTATTCCATGTACAATTATAGGCTCATTATTGGGCCTTATAATTATAACATGAATTCCCAAATATTAAGCCCAAACAATTTGATCCATTAATTCCAAATTCACTAGGCTCTAAGTGTGCGACCCTATAGGCTCTCATTACGTTAGCAATGACTATTAATCATATTAATGATCATAAACAATGATTGGTGTCTAGCAACACATCATTGTTACCCAAGTAATGAGAAAGTCGGTGATTTGACTAAACCTTTACACGTGATCATTACTTATGTCCTTTTGTCCTATACATCTAGATTGAGCACGAGACATGGACCGTGTCATTCCCGTATAGCTCAATCTTAAGGTTTCTTGATTCCTAAGTAAGCTGACTGAAACAAATGTAATCGACATCCCATGTCATTTCATCTGAGCATGGCCATGCATTTTCTCAGCTTTACTTAATCAAGGGGCCCATAGATGTTACTCCTGTTATATAGGAGGGACAAATCCCATCTTGATCACACAAATCCCTCTGCATGATATGTGACATATCCAATATCTACCTTTGCATTTACTCAACCATTAGTGACATAGAATAGTATCAAAATATGAAACTTACATACAGGGAACCTTGGTGATCTCAGGTCAAAGGACCATATTAATAATGATCACTAAGAACCACTTATGACACTCATATAATGATCCATGTAGTGTTTTTAATATGGGTCAGTCCAGTATATAAGTTCTCTTACTTGTACTCATGTGTAAACTTAAAATCCCATATAAGTCTTCACACATGCTAGTCTTAACATATCAAAGTAACCTAATCCACAATGATATATGACTAGGGACATTTAAGAATTCAATTATTCTAAGGTTATTATCATAATTGAATATATTACGCAGATAATATATATAATTATAATAATTGAAATTGCCATTAAAATAACATGATTCAAAATTACAATCACCGATATAATTAGTTTTAGGGCATATACACTAACAAAAAGGACTAGTATAGTAGTATATGGAAGGGAATATATCTAATAAATGATATACAACCACCATGACTTGTATTAATTCTTACTCTTAGATATGATGAATGATATAACCAATGTATAGAAAATTAGTCTTATCTATATGCATTATGTAGATTTATTTATTTTATCATATAGCAAGCCAATATCATATGAGCTAAGTAGGAGAATGTAAGACTTAAATGAACCAAATAATATTGATAAATGGTTATTATGATTAAATAAATAAATATTAAATGAGTTAATTTTTTATTAGTAAGTTTGAGATATGGTTTTCCTAAAGTAACCAACTACTTGACGGGAGTGGTGGATGAGGAATTATTAAATAATAAATAATTATCTGATAGATAAATAAAGATTTATTTGAAAAATTGATCCCTATCTTTGTCTATAAAGTTTTATGCTCTCTCTCTTTCCATCACTAATGAAAGCGTGAAAATTAAGAGACAAATCTATTCTAATTTTAAGCATTAAATAGTATATTTCAAATTTTAGGCTATCAAGCTATGAATCAAGGCATGTACTCTATCCTTAATTTAATAATATGAAATTTATAATGATTTTATGAAAATTTATGAGTTTCCAAGATCCTGTGCATTATAGATAATTGATAAATTTTGTCATCAGGATTAGATAGAAATAAAGAAAACTTACACATTAATGCTAAAAAAATATTCTTGTCATTGAAAGAAGTGTTTTAGTGATAGTATTTTATTATTGTCATAATCATTAATATTTTGATAACATAAGTTTATTGTCAAAAAAAATAATTTTTAGTTACAAGTTCTATTTTTTGTCACCATAGCAATCATTAAAAATTAATTTTAATATTTAGTTATAGCTTTTAAATTGAGAAAAGTGAAAGCATAATATATAGTGATAATAAAAAAGAATGTTGTGAAAATTGAAAGTTTTGGTGACACGTGAATTTAGTCACAAAGTATTTTCAATATTAATTAAGATTGTTTTGTTGTCAATGAATTTAAAAGTTTTGAGAGAAAAGAAAAAAACTCTTATCGTCTCAGATCGATCACTCTCATCGTCCTCGTCTTTGTAGATTAATTCCATTTTCATCATCTTGGTTAAGTTCTTTAAATTTTTTTATATTTTTTATTTCTAATTCCTTCATATCTTTTATTCACTTTTAGTTCTCACCGAATTCACTTTCATTTTTCACTTTAGCAAGAGAATCATTATCTCTTTCTTGATCCTTTATTATTTCCATTTCATTTCCTAGATTTTTTCACTACATTTCATTTCATTTGATTTGGTTTATATTCTTTGCTTACATTTTAATTTTCTCACATTCTCTCATTAGTGTCTTCTTTTTGCTAATGGCACCTAGAAGTAGAGACCATTAGTCCTCTTGTCATGATTTCAGAATTACAATTCAAAGTCCATAAATAGATATTAGTCAAAGGAAAATTTACTATTTATATTGATACAGTAGTATTTTCAAAATTATTAAAATTAATAAAATTATAGTTAATAAATATAATCAATATTTTTTTCATGTGGCAATATTTTTTAAATTTCTACTGAGAAATGTAAGAAAATAATTTTTTACTTAACTAACTTCATAATGTATAATATTTGAAGGTTGTTAGAAAAAAATAAAATTAAACAATGGTTTTGGAATTAACTAATGTTTATTTATATATAGTAATATTTTTAAAATTATTGAAAGACTTAAAATGTAGATTTTTCACTTAACCAATGTCATAATATATGTTATTTAAAAATTGTTGGAAAAATTAGGAAACTTAAGGCATTGGTTTTAAAATTAACTAACATTTATTTGGACATGTCACCATTTTTGAAATTTTTAGGAAACTTAAAATGTTAATTTTTTACTTATCCAGCAATATAATATATGGTATTTAAATGTTGTTGGAAGAAAGAGAAAACTTAACACATTAATTTTAGAATTAACTGATGTCTATTTAGATGTGGACATTTTTGAAATTATTAAAAAAAATTTAAGATGTCGATTTTTTATTTGATTGATATCAAAATATGTGACATTTGAGGATTACTAGGAAAATAAAGAAACTTAAGACATTAGTTTTAAAATTAATTAATGTCTAAAGGTATTACAAAAGTTTAGTAAGACCTTTAAATCCAGTGATATTTTTGTACTATAAATAAATCACATTTTATTTTTTCTCCTTTTTATCACTTGCACTCTCTTCCTTTTTCTCATTGGTTATATAACTGACATCATTAACAAATATATAATGATGCTTAATTAGATGTCAGTTGAAAATTGACACATAAGCTACTAAATAGACAATGTCAATCTATTATTCTATATTAATGTCTCTCTCTATCACTAGTATATGCAAAATCTTTTCAACCACCACCATTGTAGCCCTTGACCATGAAGATGTCTAACTTCTATGAAGCCAACAATGTTGAGAGTGAAATTCCTCAAGGAATTGAATGAATTTAGGTCAATGTTACTAACATAGCTTAATTCTTTCTCTAGTTCCATTGAAGCAACTCCCAGCCCTTAATGGTGTCATAATTATTACCAATGTTTTGCTTCAAAATTAGCTTGTGTCATTTTCAACCCTCATTTTTCAAGGCCTATTATGGTTTTGCTGCATGGTTGGTTTTTTCTTAATAGAATTTTTGAAGATTAAGTTGCTTGACCTTGAAACTTTTAGTAACTATTCAATTATGGCTTTTTATTTTCATAAATCATGGATGTGTTTTTAATATGGGTATTAGGTTTATGCTAAATTTTCTTAATCAAATAAGTATATCATTTATGTTTCAACTTTCTATTACATAACTTTGTTTTATGTTCATTATACATAGTTAAGATTCCTTATAGGACATTTAACATATTTGTTATTTAAATTGGATTGTTATGAAAAGTTTGTTATCTTAAATTTGCCAATAAATCCCTTAAATCACTTAAAAGGCTAGGACACATCTCAAAAGAAACATTAAAAAGACTTGTAAAAAGGTGCCTTAGAAAATCATAATTTTTCAAATTTGGTACTTATATAGATTGTATTAAAGGAAAACAAACTAAAAATGTTAAGAAAAGTGTTGCCATAAGAAGTTCCATGCTACTTGAAATGATATATATGGATATATATGGACATTTTTTCCTTGTATAGGTGGAAAAAATTATCACCTTTATTAATGATTTCTCACAATATGATTGCCTTTATTTTCTTAAAGAAAAAATTAATTCTTTGAAAGTTTTTAAAATTTTTAAGGTTGAAGTTAAAACTTAAGTAGATAAAAAAAAATAAAGGTTGTAAGGTCTAATAGAGATGGTGAATATTATGGAAAATACAATAAAATCGATCATAATTTAGGACAATTTGCTATATTCCTATAAGAAAATGACATTATAGCATAATACATAATGACTAGTACATTTCAACAGAAAGATGCTACTAGAAGGCATCACTGTACCTTATTAGATATGTGTATGATTAATAATATATACTAAATTACCTTTATTTTTATAGGAATGCAATTAAAACCATTATGTATATTTTAAATAGAATTCCTATAAGGGCAGTTCTTAAAACTCTATTTGAGTTATGAGTGGGTTGGAAACTAAGTTTAAATCACCTTTGTGTTTAGCATTACCCACCTAAAGCAAGGTTTTATAATTTTTATGAAAAGAAATTAGATCCTAGGACCAAAAATCATTACTTTATTAGTTATCCAAATTGATCCAAAGGCTATAACATTTATTGTTTTAATTATTATACCTCAACTATAGAAACTAGTGTGGGAAAGTTCCTTGAAGATGGAATAAATAGTCAGAGCCCTAAACCTAGAAAGATTGTGCTATCCCTAAATAAGGGATTGTTTCATGTTGATCAAAATAAAACTATGAAAAATCAAACTAGCATGGTGATGTCACATCATAAGAAGAAAAATAATGATAACATTATGCTTTCTATAGAAGAAATTAGACATGATCAAGAAACTATAGATCACTTGAAATTATTAAGGTTACCTAAAAGATTAAGAAAACTAACAATTTTAGATGTCACAAGAAAGAAAGATTCAATTAAATGGATCGAAGTTATGAAAGATGAAATAACTTCTATAAGCAATAACAAAGTTTAAGAATTGGTTATGTTACTTGATAGAGTCATTCCAATTTAATGTAAATAGATATTCAAAACCAAAAAAGGATTCAAAAGGAAATATTGATTGGGATATGTCTAGACTTGTTGGTAAAGGATTTACCTATATAAGGAATTAATTATAATAAAATATTCTCTTTAATATGAAGGAACAATTCCTTTTGAATTATTATGGCATTAGTAGGTTATTTTGCTCTTGAGTTACATTAAATAGATGTGAAATAACCTTTCTTAATAAGAATTTGGATGAAGAAATTTATATGAAACAATCTAAAGGCTTTGAGGAGAAACAAATATGCAAATTAAAGAAATTCATATATGGACTTAAGCAAGCCTCCTATCAGTAGTATCTTAGATTTTATGATACTATTAAATCCTTCTAATTCAAGGAAAATTATTTTAATAAATGTATATATCTAAAATTTAGTGGGAGTAAATTTATTTTCTTGATTCTATATGTGAATGACATACTATTTATTAGTAAAAATCATGATTTGTTATAAGAAACTAAAAGTTTTCTCTCTAAGAATTTTGAAATGAAAGAAATGGGAGATGCTTATTATGTTCTTGGCATTGAAACACATCATAATAGGTTTAAGAGAATATTTGGATTATATCAAAAGGCCCACATTAACAAAAATCTTGAAACATTTAACATGCAAAGTTATTCACCAAGCCTAGCTCCTATGGTAAAAGGTAATAAATTAAATCAATGCCAAAGTTCTAGCAATGAAATTGAGTGTAAGCAAATGAAAAATATTCTATATGTATCTATGGTAGGAAGTGTATGCTTAAACTTGTACATGTCCAAATCATAGTTTTGCAGATGGAATGCTTGGTAGACTAAAAATAATCCATTAAAGTATTTTATGACAATTCCACTAATGGTTCTCTCTCTAAGAACAACAAGTGCTTAAGTAAATCAAAGCATAAAATTAAAATATCTTGTTGATAAAAAAAGGGTTAGAAAAAAAATCCATTGAGCATATCGGTATAAAATTAATGGTGGTAAATTCGATTATTAAAATATTAGTATTTAAGGATTTTATTGATCATATATTGTCAATTGGATTGAATAATAATATATAATTTTGTGAAAAGTTCATTTTGATTTTATTCCAATATGTTCAATGTGAAATAAAAATCAATGTTTTGTGTTTTGATTTTAAAGTCAGACTATGATATAAACATTATAGAAAAGTTCAAATTAAACATAAATGGAAAAAAAGGATAAAAAAATGGTTCCCTTGAACATAATATACAGATAGGTTTATATTCTTCCTCATTATGATTTTTCTAGATGGAAGATCACATAGTGATGCTACAACATCTCAAAGTATTTTTAATAGGCTTAATTAAGTATTTTCATAGCTGAAAGATTTTGACTCAAGCGACATTCAATGTCCCTTAAAGGTTTTGTACCTTCCGCTGCATTTAAAGTTTGATCCATGATCCTCATATATGTACATCTAGTGGTTTAACCACCTTTACTATTATCTAAAAAAAGCATTTCCTTAAAAAAATAATAAAAAACTTAAATATGGGCATATAGAATCTTGTAATGAATAATTTGCACAATAATATATGAAATTACATGGAAAATATACATACATATACAAATAATTAGAATGTTATGAAGATTTAATTTATTCTATAATAAGGATTTCTTGACGTTATTCATAAAGTATTATAAGAGTTTAATTGAATTCTAGATTTATGAAAAAGCATTTACAATGTTACAATAAATATTTTACAAGGATGTATGACGCATTTATATTATTTACAGTATTAAATACTTTAATATATCATATATTTTGAATTAAATAAAGTATTTGTTGACTTAAAGCACATGACTTACAATACCTTTCTAGTAATTTGCTAGTTTATAAAATGTACATTTTATACTTTATTAATATTGTAAAAAATTTATTAAATTTTTGAAAGTTTAAAAAAATGAGTTTATAATATTATTTTAATTACACTAAATTATTAAATTAATAGTAAAATTATTTTCGTTGCCATGAATGAAAACATGTCCTCAAATCAAATTGAAAGAAGTAAATACGGTAGTTTTACAAGATATACGCTATCCTGCTTTATTCTTCCCCGTTGCATAACATACAATGTAAATTGTAATATTAGATTTTTGACAACTGTATTGCAGCAATCAAGGAGAAAAACTTGACTGGAACCGGTTCTACGTAAATGCGTTACGTTCTATTGTTCCATTATCTTATATAAGGCCACATCAGCTTTCAAAAGGTAAGACACGTAATTACTCTTTTACCGAAATATCAGTTGGCTTTGCATTTTCACATGGTTTTTAAAATTAAATAATAGTCTCTTCATCTTTTTTATTGATCATTTAATGTAAATGTACACGAATTATAGATGATAATAAATGATAATTATTTTAAAAATAAATTAAAAATACAAAATTGTTAAAAATATTTTATTTGACAACAATAGAAGTGATGACAAATTATTTAACAAACAAATACAATATATTAAATTTGAACATGATAAAAGCTTATAAAAGAACATCCAATGTTATTGGATTATTAGAGTGCTGATAAAATTGTTGTGCACTGAACTCACCAAAAGAATTTGTTGAGTATTTATTAGAATAACAGGAATGATATTGGAAACAAATACCAAATATATTTTTTATTTTTTTAAAATGGCCAATAAATAGAGTAAAAAAAAATCGATAACAGTAAAAAAGGAAATGAAAAGAATTATTTGTAGATCGAAAATTTTGAATTTTACAAGTTACTTATTCTTTATTTAACATTTATAAATTAAGGGATATAATAAAATATTAAATTTGAATTAAGTTATTACTATCATCTCCATTTTAAGGTAAAAAGATATTTTTAACTTCTTACTTTAAAAAAAATGTCAATCTTGTATTCTAAATTTTATATGAAGCAAATTTACTATCTAAATTTAAAAAAATTGTGTAATATTATTCATTAGCGTAACATTATTAAATTTTTAACAAATGTGTTTACATGACGTTCAACTTTGTATAATATATTTATATATTCTTAAGACAAAAAAACTTTTAATTCTGAATTTTTATTGAAGTTTTAATCTTGTACTCTAAGTTTTTATTGAAGTAATATTATTATTTAACTTTCTAAAGATAATAAGGATGTTGAAAAAGATGATTGGATGAAAAGAATTCCGAATTTGAAGTGGAAGAGCACTCATCAAATTCACTTTAATGATAATAAAGAAGAAATATCAAACAATGGTAACTTTTTAAAAAAATTGAATCATCATTGGTATGGGTACCAATTAGTCCTTTTTACAAATTGGTGTAAGAAAAAATTACTTACAAAAATAAATATTAAAAAAAATCAAGTAAAAAATTATGAAAGTGGAGAATTGAATAGCCATAAAGTCATGGAGAGGAAAGATAGAAAGTAAATTTAGTTCAATTAAATTTCAGAAAACAAAGACAAAACTTTAGTGCAAATTAAAAGATAAAAATATTTTTATCATAAGAATATGAAAATCTAACTTATATATAGTATGTATGATGTCAAGATGCCATGTAAGCATTTTTATTTTTCTTTGTCCTTTTAATGATAGTAGGAGTGATTAGAAGCACATATGTAATGATAAAGACAAAAGATATAAAATCTTGAAAAGACATTGAATATTACTTAAATTAAAGACTCTTGACTATCTCCATTAAAAAACTAACAAAGTTATGCTTTAAGAAATATTCCATGCTTTTTTAAAATGAGGAGGTAAGTGTGCTTTAATGAAGATTTAGGGAACAAAATTAGAGTTTTGATGTAAGTTAGAAAAATAAAAATATCCTTCTATCTCATCTTAAATTAAACAACTTAATATTTTTAATTAGATTTTTATAATAGCTTATCTTTAGTTTTTTTTAATTTTTAAAAATTAAAAGATGAAAGTTTAAATTTTCTATCATAAAAGTCCAATTTTTTTTTTTTTGAGATTTTATTGCTTATTATCCTTATTCTTTTTGCTTACCAATTTTTCTAATTGGAAGAGATGATATAAGAAAATCAGACTTAGAATAGTGCTTAAAAATTAAATTTTTACTATTATTTTAAGATATAGTATCCAATGCAAATATCTCTAATTAGTATAGGTTTATTAACCAAATACCTTTACAAGCCTTGACACTTTACAAATTCCTTCCTACTTTTACTTATTATAATATAGCCAAAAAAAAATACTTGCAGTTATATAAATATTAAAACACATAGATGTGAGAGAAAATCGATTTATATTTATATGTTTAGGGTTTAGGGTTTAGGAAAACATATACATAAGTTTGGAATGTATATGAAATATCTTGTTATTAGGATATGTATAACATTTTGGGGAGTACTACTCTTTGTCAAATAAAACAAATTATCTCATAATATATTCCTTTGACATACCTTTACGAAGTGGGGAAATGATCCAATATATATATCAATTTGTCTCATTGGAATCACAATTGGTATCTACAAAAGAATTAACACATATGAGTATGAGTATTAAAGAAAACTTAGTGAATGACTACTTTTTTTTTAAAGAGTTTTTGCCATAAAAGATCAAATATGTATCAATAAATTTAGACAATCACTACAAAATAAATTCTTAATATTTTTTTTAAAATAATACTTATTCAAATTATTAAACTAAGTGGCTATAGTTAGTACTCAGAATTTCCCCTTTGTAACTTTGGTCCCGCCTTATACCTCTCTTTTCTCTTATAACTTTAATCTTAACTTATACCCCTCTACCTTAATAATTTGTTATGTGAAGGTTGCATATTTTTCCTATACATTACAAACAAGTACCAAATTATTATAGTCATTAATCACATATAAGATGAGCATTTATGCTCACAATAAGCAATGATAGGACACCGTATGCATTAACCATGATGGGACACTATAGGCATTAACCATATTGGGACACCTTAGGCATTAATCATGTTGGGACACCTTAGGCATCAACCATGTATTTTATTATCATATATCATAGATATAGTCAAAATACCAACTAAGCCATAGGTGTTTTTATCAAAATTTTCTAATAGCAAATATGTCATATGAATGTCTCAAGACTTAAGGCAATTTGAATATCAAATGTATGATTTAAACTTAAAACTTATTTCACTATCCCAAAAGATATATTAGGCCATAAAGGGGTATTTATGAGCAATCCTCCTTTTTATCACTCAAACTCAATCAAAGTTTCACAAATTTTTTTTCTAAAACTCTTAACATTTTATTAACTCATTATAGATAATCAAAGGTTAATTATTTTATATAGGTAGTGCTCACGTGGAGATGAAAGCATAGTTTTGAAACAAAGCTAGCATGAAGGGTTATATAATGGAAAGGACTTTTTAATAATTAAACCAGTTTTATAAATTACCAAATTTTAATACAAACATACCACCATACTAATAACCTTAGGACATCAATTATATCTTAAAAATTTCATGGTTTGACTAGTCAAATAATCTTATTCTCGTGTGGGTCTAGAATCAGGATTGCATAAGGACACTTGCAATATAAGCTTTTTATAAGTATCCAAATCATCTTCAAATTTTAATACAACATTCCTTACATGTTAAATAAGTAATAAATTAAGTGTTTTAAAATAAAATTTTTGGCTTTGCTTATGCACTAAAGGTAACACATGAACCTAAAACAAGCAAATGTGGACAATACTGGGGTTGTAAAAACTAAACTACCATTTAAGCAATTAAATTAACTCCAATTACTACCAAATTTTGACACAAGCTTATTAGTATCTTAGATAACATAGTTATAAATTTTTGTATTTTTTATTAAACATTTGATGCCTTAAAAAATTAGAAACCTAAGACTAAATAGAATAGAGGCTTGGATTGAGTAGTTTTAAGTTTTCACTTATAACTTGATTCTTTATGCATCTAAAAAATTCTCAACTTCTTCTACAATCATCCTAATATCATTAAACAACATTAAAAGGGCATAAAAAATGAGATCCATATCTCCATATATGGCCACATACAAAAATCACAATAATATCATTATAAATCATTATATTCATCACTTTTCTTAAGAAAACTTTAAAGAAAAAAGATAGTTGCTACTCACCTTAAATTTTTAAACCTTCTAATATGCTTGGTACTCATTAGGGGCAGATACACTCCAACCAAAATAATAAACACTATTTTAGAAAATTTTGAGAAAAATTTCCCATGAAAACATAAGGAAAAGAAAAAGAAAGCATGTTTACATTCAAGATTTTTGTAGGGAAAGGCCTTGGAGAATTTTTGTTCAAGAAAGATGAATGAAAAGATCTACTAAAGAGCTGAGAAACACATATTTTGCTAAGGAAGAAAGGTAGCAAAAATGTGCTAAGTTGGTCCCCTAAAAGCCCTATATATATGTAAACCCTTACATTAGTCGCATTGGCTATTTTTTACTTTTGTTTCTTTTTATTTTTTAAAATGCTTGCACATGGAAGGGTATGGTTCCCTTACCTAAAAATATAAAAATTTTATAAATTTCTAGAAAAATTCTTAACAAAAATGCTTATAGTTTTTCTCTTTTTTTTCACTTATATTCTTAGCTTCTTTTAAAAGCTTAGGCCCATGTTCTTTTACCCTTAAAAATCAAATTTAAGCCTTTAAAAATTGGGCCAAACCACTTAATGCCAATAAAAATTAATCACTTAAAAAGACAAAAAGGATTTCATTATAAATTAGCCTCAAATTTTTTATTTTCTTATATTTTTATTTCTAAACTTTTAGATATTTTTAAGTCTTTATTTTTGAACTTCAATATTCATTTTAGGCTTAGAATAATTAATTTCAGTTAGCCTAGGGGTTTTTAAATTAATTTGCTAAGTTTTTAGTTCTATTTTTCACTTTTTAGTTTATTAACATTTTGAAATTTCAATAAATTTCTATACAAATTTTACTAAACATATTTTTTGATTTTTAATTAGATTTTTAATATATTTTAATGTATAATAAAATTTTCATAAAAATTTTAGTTAGGTTCACATCAAAATTACTATTATGATTCTCCTAAAATTTACTCAAATTTTCTACCATATTTTTTTATTCAGGTTTTTTTTAAATACAATACCTATTTGAAAAATTCACTTAAGGTATTTTTTAAAGAATCCTCCTATGGGATATTATAGAAGCCTCCATAGTTAAGCCAACAATGCCCTTTTTTATTTAATCTTCTTACTTACGCTCATTTTGGTGTAACCTTACTCAATTTTATTACTATGTAAGTCTCCATAAGTCTTCATCTTCTTCTTTACATCTAGAAAGTCGAGCTTTAAGCCCCCTCTATTTACTCCCCTCCCTAAAAAACATATAAGCACATTTCATCCATTCTTTCTTTTTATATTAGTATCTTCTCTCCACCTAATTGTGTGCTTCCTTTTTCTTTTTCTTTTCTTTATGTACAATCATTGATCATCATCATCTTCCTTAAATTTTGGCACTTTCTAGTCCTTTTAAGCCATGCAATCATTTTATATTAATATAAGTTCTTAAGTAAGACAGTAAAGGATGATTATTTCTTTGCTTAAGGGAAAGTCTCTTTGCTTTTTGTTTAGCTTATTGTTGAATTCCCTGCCTTATTTTACTTGGAACTATCCACCATCCACTATTAACTATCATTCTACCATCTTGTCTTGTGTCTTACATATTTGAAGGGCTATAGTATTATTGAGGTAAGCTATGGTAGCTGTTAGAGTCATAGAGAGTTAGTTGCTTAAAGTTTCTCCTTTTGGGCTCTAACCATTTAAAGAAAAATAGAGCATTAGTTAACATATTAACAAGGATTTTAGGAGGGCTTCAGCTTAGGGCTAGGAGCAAAGCTTAATAAACTTTATAGATAAATTAATTTCCTAGAACTTATCTTTTCTAAATTGCATGCAATCTTTATATACTATATTTCTATATATTAGCATGTGTGAAATGGTGCTTGTTCTAGGATATGTGTCATAGGCTAATAGTTCTCTAATTGAAACTGTGCAGCATATACTTGTCCATCTTGGTGAATATTCTAGCCTTTTTAATAAACTTTCTCATGGCATGATTGATAAAAATAACGCATATAAAATATTTATCACTTATACAATAAAGTCTTGTGTACAACATATCCACAAGCCATAATTAAATGTCACTAAAATACCTATATATATATTAATCTACAAGATTACCTCACATATAAAGCTTCCAAGAATAATGGACTAAAAGGAATAAATTTGAACAGGGAGAGGAATACTCTATTCAGTTGGTATATTCCTCATTTTATATTTTTGACTATGTAGAGCGAGGCTATAAGCTAACATATTCAAGTCCCTAGCTAGTGCCAAGGCATCTTACTGAGCCTTCCTAATACTCCACCTTTTAAACCTTTAAAGAGCATTTTAAACAAAAACCTATTCAACATAAGTAGATGCATTTTTTTCAAGTTATCATAAATTTTTTTGCAATGTTCTAGGTGTCTAATTAGCACTAAAATGCACTAACATGATAATAAAAATATAAAGATCACAAATATAGGTTTCTTAAACTCCTTGAAATTCTTGAATCATGCCTAAATTGTCAAAATACCCTAAATTTAGGAAAACAAGAAAAAATAGTATACAAGTTTGATTGATCTCAAATTTCAATTACAAAACCTTTATAACATGCTTAATTTTTTCATCAAGTCTTAAGCAAAATTGAGGATGTTTGCCTATTGGATTGTCATAACTATCAGCTTATGACATTCTCCCCACTTCAAATGTTATTACCCTCACTGATGCCTCAATTTGGCATGATTCCATGGAAAATTTACTTACTTTCTTGAAACTTCATATTGGTTTTTAATCAATCCTTCTAAGTTACTACCTCAACCAATCATATTTGTCTCTTTAAACTCTATGAATGTTTTCTATCTCAAATTTGGGTTATCTCTATAACACTAGTATCTTCTTAGTTAAATGCATCCTTTATAAATTTTTCAAAGGACTATCTCTATAAACTCCTTTCAAAGTGTCTAACATCCTTTAGTGGTGCTTTCCCACTAGCTCTTCCAAACTCATTACCTTTATAACTTGTATGATGAATAGTTGCCTTTGCAATTTTATGCTATTTGCCTTTATTGTTTGCATGAATGCCATTTTCACCACAAAAGTGTGTGCTAACACTATTTCCTTCAAATGAACTAAGCAAAAATTATTAAAATACCTTCAAACTTGTGAAATTTTTAAAAAAAGTACACAAGTTGAATTGATCCCAAATTTCAACCATAGGACCTTTATAATATACTTGATTTTTCTACACTAAGTCTTGAACAAAACCAAACATATTTGCCTAATGGACTATCACAACTATCAGCTTATGATAATATCCCAAGAGAGTTAGGAAAGGTAAACTCTATTAGATGAGAGTAGATTTTTAAATCATGAAATATGATTTAAAAGTTTTTTTTTATAGATTATGCACTATATTCACTTATAATTTATGAAAAATTTTGTTAAAATTATTGAATTATATGTGTTAGAAGAGGCATACATAAATCTTTTCTTAATTTGTTGGCCATTTAAATTAAATAATTATCTATTGAAAGGTTCTTCTCACATATAATGCTTATCACTTGTTTCCACCCTAAAATTCACTCAAGGGATGTTTATCAACTAAATTTTAAAGCATTTCTAGGTCCCAAACATAGAAAGGCAAACAAATAGGATATGAGCATGAAAAGTGAGTCATGGTATATAGATTGCACCATTAACGCTTTCTATTTTAATTTTCTTTCTAGTGGATTTGTAATACATACCTAAATATTTTAAAGTTAAAATTCATTTTAATATGTGCTTTAAGGTTAAATCAACTAAGGAAATTTAAAAAGTTAAATATTAAGAGTGATTTGTTAATAGAGGCAAATAACCTTAGAATATACTAGAAAGGGAATAAAGAAGGAAAAAATAAAAAGAGTTATACTTAAAATTCAAAAAGAATAACAAGTTAATAATAAGTATCACATAGGAATGATAGTTTCTTACTCTTTAGTTGGAGTAATAAGCATATACTTAAGAAACATATATTAATATAAGCATTTGGATCTTTATGTTAGAAAAGAGTATACTTAAACAGGATCATGTGTGACTTTATTGAAAAGATGCTAAAATTTATTATAAAAATCCATAGGTGAGGAAAACAAATTTCGAAATCATAATACAAAAGTAAATTTTTAGTTATGGTAGCAAGTACCTACTATTTATGGAATAATGTGTTTTATGCAAATTACAAATGATTGATGTTAATGTTAGAAAAGAACAAAATCTAGATTTCATACATGGAGATGCTAGAATTTGCTTGAATTGCATAATTTGTGATGAATGATTGAAATTAGGGATATATACAAAATATCAATTTGTGATGCATGGTAAGAATTTGTGATAAGAAATATTATTTTCTTTAAATATGAAACATGATTTATAAATATAAAACATGTGATGATATGACCATATGAATTGACCATTGATGATGATAAATTGCTTTAGTATATAAAGATAATTTGTTATGAAAAGGCCTAACATGGCAGATATTTTGTGAAAAAGTCTAGTGGGGTGAGAATATTTTAAGATGAAAAGATAGTCATGCACTATGCATGCAACACATTTTTATTCATTAAGCACAAAAAGCATGGTCCATATGGCTAGATTTTGAATTGAAATTTTCAAGTGGTGAATTAAATTAATTCGTGATGGGGGGAAAGACTAGGTGCCATATGAGAAGAAATAGTTACAAATGAATAAAGGTTGGAGAAAAGGGAGTTATAATGAATGGAGGGAAAAGGAGGAAAATCTACCTTACATATGCATATCATGCCCTACATATGCATTTATATCATATAATGATTAGATGGCCAAGTACCATCTTCAGTATTCATGTAAATCTTATAATGAATAATTGTTTAATTGGATGAATTTGTAATATAAAGTTTGATGTGACAAAAGAAATGATTGTATGTGTTTTGTATTTATTGAAATCATAAGGTGCCTAATAGATTCTAATAACTTTTTAGAAGATCATGGTTCTTTATAATATGATAAATGCTATATATATGAGTATGTGTGTATTTGGTTTGCATGGGACCTTATAGTAAATTTAGCAATTTTACTCATTGAGGAAGTGGTTGGACTCACACCTCATTATACAATTGCAAGATCACTTTACATTTACCATCAAGGATATAAGATTTAAGTTAACAGTCTTGGGAGTTTCAAAGTTGGAAAGTTTCATGAGCATAGTTTAGACCTTATCCTAAGTCAATCATAGGTTTTTTTTTTCTCATTATAGTGGGTTACACTAGGCATGTGGATTTTTGAATAACTAAAATGTAAATAAAATTATGAATTATCCATCCTTGTTATGAAGAAATAAAATTATTACACCTATATTCATAGCAAAGCTTAATAATGTCAAAAAGAATAATAAAGTTAAGTAGGGAAAGCTAGTGGAAATTAAGAGTTGTATGGTTTCCGTGCTAGTTACGAGTTCTGTAAATTAGGTTGCAATAGATGCATGGAAAGAATTATATCTTTGATAGATATAAAATCGTTATAATCCATATAAGTATAGTTAATCATTAAAGTTAATGGTGAGATCATTACTTTTTAATATCCATAAAAATTTTCATATAGTCATTCATCCAAATGGAAAAGTGTTAGAATAATTAGCCTTTATGACCACATAAAAATTCCAATTAAGTATATAATTATATCTTGTTAAGTATCAAGGTTAAATTCTTTTAATATAGTGGCCACTATGTATATATTAAATAAGTATATTAAATCATTTATTTGTTTACTAAAATCATAATTGTATTTATTTACTAAATAAATGTAACCTTAGTTATGTAACTCTCATATTAAGGGGTAATGATGTTCATTTACCAAAGGTAAGTGGGAACTCTTCATTTTTTTTAATGAGAGGACTGTATATCTTTAACACTTAAAGGATTTGTTAAAATAAAAGAATGAGATTTTTTAAATTAATAGAGAAAGTTGATGAATCATGACTCTTTGATGAGTAAAATTATTTAATGCTCTATATAAAAAGCTTTTGATCTCTCTCTCCATTGACCACAAGTTGAAGATAGGCTACAAGCAAAGGTTTTCATCGCTTAACACTAACGTTAGAGTAATTAAGAAAATAACAAGAGAGATCAATGTGCGTATTATGTTTTGACCTTTATTTTTCATTATATAATTCTAAGCTTTTCACAAGATTTCATTTCCTATAACCCAAGGTACATCTTTCAAACTTATGTCATTGTTCTATAGTTTATAAAGATTAGAGAATGGTAAAATATTTATTTGGGTTTCTACATAATAACTATAATTATTTAATGATATTTATAAATTATGACATTTAAAAAATTCGGGTTTATATTATAAAATTTTTTCAATAGAGTATCTAACAAATTCCTTGCGGGCATAAGAAATAAATTACATGTTTGCAGCAGTACAAAAGAGAGCATTTAAATGTGGGGCACTTGTCTCTTTGAATCGGTTAATGTTGCATTTAGTCCGGTTTAATTAATGCTTGAATTTACAAGATTTCTTGATTATGATCCTTCCACCTCTTGAACTTTTGATTCCCAAACCATACATATCACATTTAGTTTGATTAGCGGGAAAAAATTACAAGAGAACTGCAATTTCTTAATAAGCAAGAAAATTTTAAATTATTTGTTTGATTATTAATTATTAAAATGGAAGAAGTAAAATTTTATTTTCTACATAAAACAAAAATAACTTGCGAACACTCCCTTAGAATAAGAAGAACTTCTTGTATTATTATGAATAAAAATAAAAAATTATCATAATGCAATTTATAATTAAATGTTATTTTACGATTTTATTCTCACAGTGAGTGAATATATATGTATATAACACAATTACTTAATATAAGTCATTTTATTTTTTATATAAAATAATTTTAATTTTTTATAATAAATTAGAAAATAAGAAATTACTAGTAAAAAATGATAAAAAGAGAGATGGAGCCATGCATGGTTTTAAAAGAAAGAGAATTGATATTTTTAATCTTTTTATTACACTTCTAATTTTTATTTTTTAATATATTAAAAATAATAAATTAAAAGCTTAAAAGTCATCTTAATTGAAGTTTATTGATATTTTGAATTTTTTATATTATAAGGTGTAATAGTAATTTTGATAATACTTTATAAGAAGTTTAAAACTAAAACAAACATAATGAAATTAAATCTTAGGAAGCATTAATTCATCACTATTAGCCAAATAACTTTAAATACATGGAAAAAATTTTGCAAGGAAATTTACCTTTTAGAAAGTTTAACTTTCAACAAAAATTAATTTCTTATGCGAATTAAATAATTGCTAGAATTTAAAACATTTCACCACAAATTTAAAAAAAAAAAACTGCATTCTAACACTAGAAAATTGTGAATAAGTGCTTATTTATATTTTGGATTTATTTGACATAATTAACTAATAAATTTGCTAATAATTGATAAATTAATTAATAGTTGATGGCCAAATTGATTATATTAGAAGTGTTTAACAAAATTAATTATTGAGTTAACTAAAAATATAAAATGATATAAAAGGAAAAATTAACATAAATAAATATATTAATTAAATTAAATTATATTTATTTTGAGACTAAATTATATTAATATAAACATAATATTTAAAATAAGAATATATTTACCTAAAACTTAATTAATAGATTTAAATTTGATCCACTCTTAGTGTAAATGAGTTTTATGTTGTCATTTATCCATGTGTTGTTATATTGTTTAAAAGCTATTAAAATTCTTTTATATTGTATTTGAATTTGAAAATTGAACTCGGTAATTCAATTGCTAAGAAATTTGAATTTTATAGGCTAAAAATATTTTTTTGGCAATAAATAGATAGACTTTGTAAATTACTTAAGCATTCTAAGTGAATAATTTAAGCTATCAAATTTGGCATTTTCAGTTCAATCAAAATATATATATTATTCCACAAATTCCACATTTACTTTTAAAATATCATATCAACTATCATTTCTGATTCATGAAAATCTAGCAAAGTTATTCTTTTCCAAATGCAAAACTTCAAAATCCTTACTATTCCCTAAATGCTTTATCCAAATGCATTACTATTAGCAAAATTTCTTAATTGCTTTTATTTTTTTAATAATGGAGCATTTTCTAATTTATTGACATTGTAAAATATTTTATACTAATAGTAGATTAAATTTAAACTCTTAATTAATTATGTTTATGACATTATATTTTTATTTATTTTTCATTTATTTATAATTATTCAAATAATAATACAATAACCTAAAATTTATTTAATTATAAGATCACCTATTTATTTACAAACTTATTTTTATGTATTTATATTAAATTAATTAGGATATATTAAACATATATTTACATAATTAGAATATAAGTTACCATTTAATTAAAAGAAAAAGTAGTAAGTTTGAAATTTTTTTGAAAAGTTACTAGCTTATAATCAAGCTACCTTATAAAACTTATTAAATAAGAGCTTATAAGCTATTAACTTATAATGCATCAAACAACTTTGGAAGTTAGTTTGTCATTTATTAACCAAATTAATAAGTTATAAATTAACTTATTTATAGTGTTAAATACACAATTTACATCTCCTGGTAAACCTAGGACCCAATGGTTACCAGGGTTTTTAGGCAACATTAAATTTTTATTTAAATTGTACATAAATTTATTATAGTATGGGTTAAATTTGATATGTAACCCTTGAAGAAATTGAAGTGTGGCCAACCTTTTAATTTAAATGACAAACAAAATTGCTTAATACAATTAGCTAATGCCTAATGCCTAATTCTTATCAGACTAATGCTTACTTCCTAATGAGCTTGTTATAAGTGTGTAATATTTAAATGCTCGCATACCATGTTTTGGGATGAAACGTACCAAACATGATGCGTTTTCATTCTAAATAGAATAGAATGTGATTTTTAAAAATTTATTTTAATTTATATAAAATTAAATTTTTATTAATTTTATCCATAATTGAAAGTTTGTATCAATTTTATTCTTAATTAAAAGTTTGTATCAATCTAATTTTTATAAAATTAAAAACCCTCAAATTTTAAGCCTTTTGTATATTAATTCAATATTCCATATTATGTCTGAAAAGATTAAAATTTGAAAGTTTTTAATTTTATAAATATTCAATTAATATAAACTTTTAATTACAGATGAATTGATAAAAATTCAATTTTATAAAAATTAAAATAGATATTTTTAAATATAACATATAAGTTGTCAATCACAAAGTATTGTATTTTTTAGAAGCGCGCAGCGAATTTCAAACTCGTATTCGTATTATATTCATTCCCGTACCACATATTTTATAACTATGGGTCCGATATAACAAATGAGTAGGGACTTATAACTCCCTTTGCAATACATGTGACTAAAAAATTCTAATTTCAGTGCGTACAGATGCTCAGCCTCGGCACTACATGGATCAACCTATGTGCCTGAGCCTATGTTACCTATTATTATTTTTTCTTTTAAATGGAAGAGTTGAATCATTGAATGTACAAAATCTGCAAGGGACATTGGGTATTATTACTTTGTTTCTAAGAATTCACATTGATATGAAGAAATTTCTAACTATTGTTCACGCTTCAAATCCAATTACTTTCGCTTTAAGGGTGTGTTAAAAACCTAATAACAAGACTTGGAACAATTTTCCATAAGATGATCTTCATTCGAAGAAACTGCTGGATTCGGTTTCAATATTGTGACGCTTCAAATTGTCGTTGTACAAGTCTAATACCTTAAAGTCAAATACCTTTCATAAGCGTAGCTCCTAAGAGACGGCAAATATAAATTAGAGAAAAATGCAAAATACTCCTATCAATTTTATGATGATTGCATTTTACCTCCACTTGCAAATCAAAATTTTTAACTATATAAAACTTACAATTAATATCCAATATTCATTTATTTATCCATTTTATTAAATTATGTAATGCTTTCATTGATTATTTCAATAAAAATCACACTATTATTGTATGTGATTTTATTATATCATTTTTTGTACATAATTTCTTAACTTATTTTTAAGTATTTAATAAAATTTATATTTATCTAATTTAATTTTTATTAATTATATAACATAAAAATCATGTTAAAAATGATGTATTGAACTAACATATCATAATATTATCATTTATGTTTAAAAACTTCTTGAAAATTTTATGTAATATAATAAAATGATTAATTAAATAAATATTAGGGATTAAATGCAAGTTTTATGTGGTTAAAAGGTTTGATTTATAAGTTTTTGAAATTTGTAGGGGGTAATTTGCAGCCATCTCAAAATTGTTGGGAGTATTTTACTTTTTTTTTATAAATTAATTCTAATTCTAAATTTGTCTTGTCAAACGCGAAGGAATTGATTCCTCGCAGAACGTACTCATTTCTCATATTTCATATCTCAAGGACTGGACGAAGCATGTGTTCAAAGAGGCTCTAACAGTCTAACATTTCTTCTCGAAGAAATATGTTATTTTCTTATATATAAGTACAGGAGTATTATTTTTATACAAATAACATTTAGAGTTATAATAATGAAAAAAAAAGAAATTATTTTCTATTAAATTTGTTATATTTAATGTTGGATAAATAAATTATTTTTTATTGTCTTATTAATTTATAATTATATTCTTACGAAGATATTATCAGCCAACACAAACACGGAGCCTCAAATTTCCTCCTATTTTGGTCATTAGAATTCAACCGTGGAAGCCCTTTGGGTAAAAGTCTAGCCAGTTTAAATTCCATGCCCCGCTTCAACTTAATTAAATTATCTGACTCATTCTTCTTTATCCATTTTCCCACTATAATTTACGCAAAATAATCCATAGAATGAATGAAATTATTATCAAAATGTCCGCACTGTATACTCTATAAATACACCAATAGAGGGAAACCTTACCGGCATACTCAGTAATGGCAAAGGTACAGTACAGCAGCAAGCTTTTTAACTGTGTTTTCCTCTTAATGGTTGAGTTTGTGGCTGCGGCTCCACTCTTAGGTGGTAAAAAGTTGGTAATCGGGATCCCCAAGAATATAGGTCTTACAGAGTTTGTGGATGTTAAGTTAAATTCTACTACAAACCAGGTGGTCGATGCCAGTGGCTTTTCCATTGAGATATTCGATGCTACAGTAGCTCACCTCATGCAGTCAGGTATCAATGTTTCGTTCGAGTATGAAGCCTTTGTAGACACATTGGGGAAGAGAGCTGGGACGTACGACCAACTTCTCCGACAAATTCCTGCAAAAAAGGTTCTTATCATGCGCGCATATATATATATATATATATATACATATATATATATATATATATATATATATATATATTAATTTTCACTGATGTATAAACGAATTAAGCCAAGTCAAATATCTAAATACTCAAATCCAAATTTATGAAAAATAAATAAACTTGAAATTAAGTCGAATACAAATAATTTGTATTCAAGATTGAGCTTGACTAGAATATCATCAAATTACACATGCAAACCTATTCGAGTATATCATTCAGCTCCAATTTTTCATTGAAATTGAAATAGTTTGAGCTTTTAATAAATATGAGTTTAAGCGAATTTGTAAAATAAATTGTTAAGTTAAATTTAAACATATAAAAATTTATCTTTCATAAATAAATTAAATTTTCAATTTCTTTAATTTTATTTTAATTATCAATATAAAATTTTCTTCAAACGTCAAATTAATAAAAAATATCTGCATAATTGCCATATAATACTAATTGTTATACCTAATAAAAGGTAACATACATAATAAAGCTAATCACTTCAGCCAAAATGTCATATTTCTTCATGAAATATCAATAATCAATAATGTAATTGAGTTTTTTAATGCAATATATTATTTATATAAAATAAAAATAAAAATACATTTCTTATAAGCTTGTTCAGGTTCGCACATAAATTTGAGCTGAATAATATTAATTAAATTCAAGTTTAGCTCATATATTAATTAAGCTTGATTCACTTAGGTTCCACTTATTTAAAATTGAACTTAAATTTTTGTAAGTTGATCTGAAACTAATAGAGTAAATTGATTCATTTGCGCTCCTAATGATCGGGAACTAATCTTCATGCATGCAAAATCAATCAATTTGATATTTCGTTTGTCTGTGTATGAAGTATGATGCCGTCGCGGGAGATATTACTATTTTAGCCAATCGATCGAGCTATGTGGATTTTACAGAGCCATATGCAGAATCAGGAGTGAGGATGCTTGTACGAGTTGGACATGTTCCGCACGTAGACATATGGGTCTTTCTGCGGCCTTTTAGTTGGGATCTCTGGTTGGCCATCATTCTATTCTGCGTCATCATAGGGGCTGCAATTCGGTTCATGGAACGTAATATAAACAGAGACACAACATTTGAAGGCAGCCCAGCTCGAGAAAGCTTCCTCAGGATGTCAATGTTTTGGCTTCCGTTAGTGCAGATGGTGCTCCCTGAAAGTAATCTTTTTATATCACTTTTCTTCTTATTTGAAGTTATTTTATATCTATGTGCATTTTGTTTTCTTATTTTCAATTTTTATACTAAAAATGATCAAGCAACCAGAAAACAAACAAAAGCTGGATCTCTTAAAAATTTTGAAAAAAAAAATTTCATATATAGAAGATTCGTCATCAAGAAAAACATTAATAAAGTTTGCCAATCAGTTGATACTAACATTCTAATAAAATTGATTATTTATTAATTAGTCACTTACATGCAACGCAACATATAAAAACATGACTATATTTTATTATTTATTTTATATTTTAATATTTTTAAAAATTTCTTTTATAGAATGCATTAGTACAATTTGTTATTAATTAGATCTTCATACACTTATTAAAATTTCCTAAACCCTAAACAAAAAAAAAATCAACTAGATTATTAAATTCAACTAATTTACCTAAATTTGAACCCAAAGCAGGGGCTGGAATTGACTAAAAAGTTTTGCTCGGTTTGGTGCCACCCAACAATCACTTGACTTGCATTGCGTAATTCACCCTCCGAGATGGCCATGACTTTGCTTTTTGAAGCATGGCAACAAGTCAGGCGCCAAAAACGGCTATAGAAGTAGTACCATGTTAGGACGTAATGTTGTAAATGTGAAGTTGAAGGTAACAGAGGTTAAACACTTGAAATTTACCAATATATTGAATTCCTAATGGCATGTAGGACAATTGATGTGGAATTTTTTTTATTAGAACAGTGTTCAGTACAAATACTTGTATAGATTTAATTTTCGAAAAGACACTTAACAAAGCAACTTTCTCCATAATGCTAGTGAAACACGACTAAGGGAGGGCAGAAGCAGAGTCGCTATCATATCAAGGCTAGTGCTTTTTATCCCCCCCGGTACATTTTGAGTATATCAATTATTTAAAATAATTGAATTTTTCAACTTTTAAAAATTAATGAATTGAGGATTAATCAAATAAATAGAATATTTATCAAATATTCAAAATAGCTGATTAATCCCATCAATAATTAGTTAAAATCAATCAACCAACTAAATACGGATGAATAAATTTTTTTGTCAAACTCCCGCATACACGTCAAAATTGGAAAGATAAGATACTAGATGCCAAAGGTGGATTTCAAGTATGCTTGAGTTCATCTCTCTCTTCTAGGAGAATAAAAATTTTCATTTACTAATGAATCACGTTAGAATATCTCAAAATTTTGACGTAAGTGATAAAACCATTCAACCATTGGTTACATGTGTAATTACGCACTAACCGACATATTAACATCCCAATTCATACGAGATTGATCCTATATTACACTTATGAAAGATAAAGAAAAAAAATATTTTATTAGTTATGGAAATTTCTTGAAATAATATGAATTTTTTATTGTTTACTATTTATAATTATTGGCTATCCATTGTTTACTAAAACAACAATTTTAAACTAACAATTTTGGGATAAATCAATCGGCTCAAGAGTGGTTTGATTGAGTCAAGTTGCATGCACAAGGAACATAGGTTAAGTATACATAATAGAAATGGTCTAGCAAGCACACTCCGATAGTTAAGCCATTAGTAGCATGGGTAGGATAGTTGTATGGAATTGTGTCTTAGGTTTTAATTGTGTTGTTGAGATCTTTTTATAGGATATTGGCATTTATGGAATGTGTTGTAGTTTCAGGGGACTGGAAGCTTATCATCATAGAGATAGTCTCCAACATGTTGAAATGTCTTTTGCAATATTTACACTTAATCTTGGCTAAAGGAATAAGCCTGAGTTAACATTAAGTAGGCTAGCTAGATATTAAGATTGTTTATGAGCCATTTATTGTAGGATTTTGCTTATTTACACATGTATTGGGGTGGGGTAATAATGTTTGACCAAACATGATCTAGTTGAATATTTTGATTATTATCATAAGCTAATCTTATTAAAATTTAATTAGTTAGTTTTAAATTGCAGTTATAGTCACAATTGTGATTGTAACGCAATTTTTATAGTTGCAAGTATTGTAGAAATAAAGATGTGGATTGGAACCATTGTGGCCATGAAATTTTGTTGTGTTTGCACAATATGTAATAAAAAATATATAATTACTATTAATTATATTATTTGATATTAATTTTTTGATTTAACATAAATATCCTATATATTAAATAAAATTTATTTGCAAGCAAAATATCAATGCTTTGAACTTTTATTTTATTAAAAAATTCTATAAATATGCGTATTTCGGCTGCAATAATGTGCATAATGGCCGCTACTCGCCGCAGTGACTGTGATTTCTAAAAATATTGAAATTGCAGTGTAATGTCCCCAACCGCCATACATGTTATGCCCGCAGTTTAAATCCTTGTTAAGTGTGGTATATTTGCTATGAAAGTTTGACATTTAGCCTTTCCAAGCTAAAATGCATATGTGGTTACTCATTGTGTTTGAGGATGGGCACTAGTTTATAAATTTCTGATTTCATTACTCTACAGGAGAGTCGGTTGTCAAGAACTGCTCCAAGTTTCTGCTGGCAGTATGGTTGATGTTGGCGTTTATCCTGATGCAAAGCTACACTGCTAGCCTGTCATCCATGTTGACATTGGATCAACTGCAACCCAGCTACCCAAGCTTGAACGACCTACAAAGAAACGGTGATTATATCGGATGTCCTAACGCATCCTTTGTATTGGATTTGTTAGTGGACAACTTGAAGTTCGACAAATCGAAGCTGAAGGGATATACAGTTAAAGAATATCGTGACGCTTTAGAGAAAGGAACTCGCAATGGTGGTGTTGCTGCTATCTTTGATGAAACGCCTTACCTTAGGGTCTTCCTCAAGAAATTTGGCTCCAAATACTATAGGATGATCGGACCTCTCTACCGCACCGGTGGACTTGGATTTGTAAATTTCTTCTCTGATCCTTTCAGGTCTTTTATATAAATCTTGCAGTTTTGCTTATCCATATAATAATTTTGATTTGATTTTTAACTTCTTTTATTCTCGTACACATGATACAATTTAACTCTTTCATAAATAAAGTCAATTTGGCCCTAATCTACATGAATGTTTATAATTATAAGAGAAAATAAGAAAATAGAATAACGTAACTAACATTTTTCCCTGTTGATATGATTTACTCTACCATGAATCATAGTTAACATTTTTCCATGTTGATATGATCTACTCTATCATGAGTATAGTTATCTATAGAATTACACACACACACTTTGATATGATCTACTCCACTATGACTAATCTACACGAATGTTTATAATTATAAGAGAAAATAAGAAAATAGAATGATTGTAACTAACATTTTTCCATGTTGATATGATCTACTCTACTATGAGTCGTAGTTACACACACACATACATCATAGGTATGTATGCTTGAACTATGAGATCATCATTGAGTTACATGAATTTCTTTAGAAGTGACCAATGTTATAATTTCACACACACACACACATCATAGTTATGTATGCTTGAACCGTGAGATCATCATTGAGTTACATGAATTTCTTTAGAAGTGACTGATGTTATAATTTAATTGGAATCCCTTTGAGGTATAGAAGACTTGCCCTTTATAAAATACTGGCGTTTAATTTGTATGCTTTAATGAACTACTTGCAGGCATTCCCGAAAGATTCTAACCTAACCTCCTACTTTTCAAGAGCCATACTAAACATAACTCAACAAAATGACAAAATGGACCAGATTGAACACAAATATTTTGGTAGCAGCAATGATGATGATGACTTTCGAGACCAATTTAACGTTTCAGATGACAATCCCAGCCTCACAACTCTTAGCTTTGCGGGATTGTTTATGATCACCGGATCTCTTACCTTGTTAGCTTTGCTAATCTCTGAAAGTCGCATTTGGAAAAAACCGGTGACACTGGCCAAAACTTATAGCCAGAAGTACTTGATCTTCTCTCTACGTTTCAAGAAGACTAATCAATCAGAAGCGGATACTTCTACAAGTGGAGGGAATGTTGGTTCAACGCATGAGGCAAATGACATTAATCCTGAAGACCCGCAATCACCAAGCAGCTTAGCTATTGAAACACTACCTTTGTAGACAATGTGACTATATATTATTGCTATATAAGTGCCATAAATTCTATCTCTGTAGTCTGGAGCTCGGTGTTTGTATTGTAATATATAAGTCAGCAAATGAACAATATAGAGACTTTTGAAGAGCCAGGCTAGCCAGCTATTCAAAGATTTCCTTTGTTATAGTATCCCATCTTTTCCTCAATTTTTTTTCTCTTAATAAGCGTATGTTGAAGTTCAGCACTGAATCCCATTGCAAGTTTTAAAAATATCCAATATTTGCCAAAAAAAAGGAATTGTCTAATGAGTTCAAAGCTACCTAGAAAGTTCTAGCTTCAAGTATAAAATCTCACTAAACTATTATAGAAATTGACTAGAAAGTTTTTGAAAAATAAATCGGCCAAAGCTACCAACTAATGTAGGCTTTAATACAAGTATGCTCGTGTGTGGGAGAACAGGAAAGAGTGATCAAGTGTGTAGAGTAAGTGATTAAGTGTGGTTAGACTTAATAATCCTGACCTATGTCCATTTATCCATTCGTATCCATTCTTATTTTGACTCATTCATATCCATCTATTTTAATTTTAAAATAAATATAGATTAAGTCATTATTGACACATCGAAATGAAGGTTATATTAGGTTAATTCATAAATAACTATTTATTTATTTATATTTATAGGAAGTAGACTTGTGCATTGCACAAACTAATATTGTAAAACAAAAGAATTATTATAATAAAATACCTTTAAAATTTTAATATAATTGAAATATTTTTAAAATTAATTATTTGAAATGAAATATTATAATGTTTTAATATATGTAAAGATATCAATTTCTTTTATAAAAAAGTAAAATCAAGTCTAATTGTTTATACAAGAACTCATATAATTTACTATTTTTATGGTTAAAACTTAAAAATAATCTCAAAATTACTTTTTTTAAATTTTTAAATAAAAATCTTTCAATGTTATATGTCACATGTAATGTTTCATATAACTATACATTAGATCCCTGCTATACTATGCAAATATTAATACACCAGGAATATCAATTTTTATTTTCTAGGTAATATTTTACAAATTAAAATCTGATTATTAATATAAATGTAATTTTAAAAGTGCAATTCATCATTATAAAAGAATACATATAATTTATAATTTATAATTTTTTAATTTATTATAATTTCTATTTTAAATTAAATAAGTTTTATTTAATGTATATTAATATTAAAATATTTAATCAACTATATTTGATATTAAAAAATAATTTTAAGAAATTAATATTAAGAAAATGAGATAAAAAATTATAATTTAAAAAAAATTAAAAAATAAAAATTTTGATAACATAAGTTTATTTTGAAATAATAGTAATAAAAATAAAATAATGGTGAAAAATAATGTTAATAAAAATGATAAAATATAATAATAATTTAATAGATGAATGGATGGGTTAAATTAATTATATATCCAAGAGTCATGAGTCATCCATGATCCATTTAAAATTTTATATTGAGTTTTAAATAGATAAATAGATTAACAATTATTCATCTATTTTTGACCTAACCCATATCCATCATAACCCATCCATTTATCATCTCTAAGCGTGGTAAAGTGTAATGCAGTAGGGTGGTGCCTAAGTGCTTTTGTAATGTGTGGAGAGTTAGTGGCCTAGTGTCCTAGTATTATGGGCTAGTAGCTTTTTAATCAAAATTATATGGCACATACTTGCCATTTTTGGTAAATATACTAACCTTCCTATTAAAACTCCCTTATAACACACTTGATAATAATGGGATATCAAAGATTTATTACTCAATAAAATCTTATGTATAACATGTCTACAAGTCATAATCAAATGTTGCCGAAGCACTTGTGTATATTGAACTGCAAGATTGCTTACCACATAGAACCCTTAAGAAAAATAGATTGAAAGGGACAAATATAAATAAGGATAAGGACACTATATTTACTTGGTATATGCCTTATGTCATAATTTTGAGTGTGTAAGGGATGACCACAAGTCAACACACTTAAGTCCCTAGCTTAGTGCCAAGATATCCTACAAGCATTTTCAATATTCCACCCCTTTAAAAAGTATTTTAAACAAAACCCTACACGATACAAGTAAACATACTTTTTGAGTTATTATAAGCTTTTTTTGCAATACTACGAATGTTCAATTAGTATCAAAATACATTAACATGAAGATAAAAATATAAAGATCATAAATACAAGCTTTTTGAACTCCTTTGAATTCTTGAATCATGTTAAAATTACTAAAATAGCTCTTAAACTTAGAAAAATTAAAAAAAAAGTATACAAATCCGATTAATTTCAAATTTCAATCACAAGACCTTTACAACATGCATGATTTGTCTTATCTAAAATTATGCATGTTTGCCTATTAATAATCACAATTGCTATCTTATGAAATTCTTCCCATTTCAAATGTTAATTCCTTATTAATGCCTCAATTTGATATCGTTCTATGAAGAATCTACTTACTCTTTTGAAACTTTATGTTAGTCTTTAGCTTATTCCTCCAAGTTATTACCTTAATCACTCATGCATATCTTTTTAAGCACTTTGAAAGTTCCCTGTCTTAAATTTAGACTATCGCCCCTATAACATCAATATTCTCTTAGCTGAATGCATTCTCCACAAATTTTTCAAAAAGCTACTTTTGTAAACTCATTTCAAAGTGTCTTGGCACCTTCTAGTACTATTTTCCTCTAGCTTTCCTAAACTTATTAACTTTTTAACTCATCCAATAAATAATTACCTCTACAACTTTATGTTCACTGCGTTAGCAACTTACATTAATGTTGTCACCATAGTAAAATTGTGTGCTAAATCAATAACTCATGAGTAATGGTTGACATTCTAAACTACCTACTAACAAGTGTCTTGCACCTAATGTCTCATTGCACTAGTGTAAAAGTTAAGACTTATGCTTGATTTACGTATAGGCCCTATAACCATGCTTACAAGTTTGCTTGCATTGCTTTGAGTTAATTTATAATACTTCAGAATGCCATTTTCACACCTAATTGTATCTTTTTATCCTTTCTAAATCAATACCTTCTAGCATTTTATCGACCACCATAGCCCACTTAGAGTTGATGCACTTTATCTTACAAACCTTCCTTCGTGCATCCATTAATGACTTCCACAAGCATATCTTTTCATGGTTCACCCATTTCAACATCTAGAAGAAGGTTGAGGAAAGAGTATGCTTCACTCTAACTAGAGCTTAACTTTGCTTGTGCATGAATAAATGTAAACTTATGATAATTACCACAAAGTCTCTTAGCAATACAATAATGTAGTACTAGTTTACTACCTCTCCTTCAAGTTATGGTTGCCATTTTATAAAATAATTATGTAGCCTAGCCCACTACATCAAAAAACCTTCTAGGTGATTATGCACTCTTTATCAAATCTATAGATTATGCACATTACATTAATTTCACCAAATCTTTGCCTCACCTATTGACTATATTGCCTTGAGCAATATGAACAATCTTTTTGAATTGCCCAAATATGATTTTAAATTACTTCCTCTAGAGTAATCTATTTAACACATTACTCCAATGTGTCATTCCTTATGATGTGTCCATTGACTATGGCTAAGCATTTTTACATAACTAAAGCATGCCTTTCTAAAACTAGTCAAGCCTTCTACAAGACTAAGACTTCTCCTGGTAGATTAGCTATCAATTCACTTATCCTTTTATTTAGTGGTTTGCATCTTTTAATGCCATTATTATAAATGAATGCATAACTAATATCTTATGTACACAAGTAAGCTAACCTTCTAGCATAAATGATTGTGCCCATTACATTTATCCATGGTCACTTGAATGTATCATCCTTCTGCACACTAGCTTCTTGAGTTAATCTAATCTCTTGCACCCTCTACTATAATATTCTTTACTTATAGTAACACTAAATTTACCAACAGCTAAAAAATTGTTGCCTAAGATGGAATAGGCAATGGTTATCAATGCGTTGCCTTTTGTCCGTTGCTTAAAATTGGAATAAGCAATGGTTTTAAGTGTGTTTCAGCAATGCTAACAAAATCGTTGCCTAAATCTAAAATAAGCAACACTTATATGATTATTATCTTTTGTTTGTTATTTGTTATAAAATAGGCAACACTCATAAATTGTTATCTAATTATTTTAAACAAAAGATTATTTTTTAAAAAATTATTTTATATCAAATAATTAATTAAGCTTCTTTAAATTTTTAAAAATTTATTTAATTTTTTTAAAATTATATTATATTTTTTATTTTTAAACTCTATTTCAAAAAATATTATATTTCACAAATATTAAACACAATTTTAATTTTGTTTATATTATTATCTTTAAAAAATATAGAGACATGCAATTAGAAACCTAATTTTAAAAAAATTATTCTTTGTTTAGAAAAAAAATATATAGGCAAGTAATTAGAAACTTGATTTCACGCATATGTAATGAGGTCTAAACATAGAACGCCTAGGTTCAGTGCTTTACTTTTATTCTGGAATTTTAATGCAAGAAGGAAGTTCATGTCCTTAGCTCACTAGTGTAAACAACTTAATTTTTGTGTCAATTTTAAAGCATAATTCTTAACTTGTGTCTGTTATTTGATTGTTGTACTCACATCTTTGCTAAAATTTTCACCATAAAGTTTTTTTTTCTTTGAATTTTGTCATTCTTGTTGCTACAATGCTTAATTTGAAAACCAAAATGAAATCATGACTAGCTGAGAATTGTTTGACATCACATGAATTTTTAATTTAAAGCCTTGAATTTTCCTACGATAATTTTGAAAAAGGTGCTAGCCTTTACTAATTTTCTATTTCTGTTCATTATTTTTGTAATTGACAATTGGGGAGAGACTTGAGAATCAAACTATAAGAAAATGGTTATTTTTCAATAGCCTATTTTTTATAGCCATGATAAACCATATAGAAAGAGATGAAATCATGGTAATATGTAAAATATTTATATATTTAGTTTCCCTTATATGATGCACTTTTGAATGTTATCTAAGCTTAATTTAATAAGTTCTATCGCATTTTGTGGATGAATTATGACTTTTAAAAGAAATTAGATTTTTTGGATAATGCTTGATTTCAACCCTGTTTCAGGTTTTAAGACATATCTGAAGTTATGGATATCAGATTGGGTCATTCTTTACATCGATTAAAAGATAAGAAAAAATCCTACAACTTTCATGTTTGAAGGAAAATCCAATTCAACTTTTAAGGATCTCAATTGTTGCTTAGAAGTTAAAATAGTGGTTTTGGCCAAATCTAACCTTTGTTCACTATTTTGATCATAATTGGAGCTACATATGTCAAATGTGGGAGTTCCTTAATGTGTTTTAAAGCTAACATTTAGCTCTACAACTATCATGTTAACTAAAAGATGTGAATTAACCATTTTAATTATAAAAAATTTAGCTACAATCTAGAAGACTAGTTGCTGTGAGAATTAAGGTTGACAGCTAATGGTCAAAGTTAGTTAGCTAATGGTCAAGATTAAAGGTTAGGCAAGTGAAATCCTTACCTACACTCATCTATAAATAGCAAGGAGTAGATTTCATTTGAGAGTAGTTTAATTCATGCATTTTAGTTCTTCTTGTATGTCTCTTACATAGAAGTCTAGGTTATCCTCCTACATGGAAGGTTTTACCTCCTACATGGATGGATAGTATTTCTATTTTTATGCATTTGTAATTATATTTTTAGGTTTGTATCATGAATGTGATGATGCTATTATTTTATTTGGCGTTTGTTTTCAATTTCATTATGTTCTAAATCTTCATCTTCTTAGGGTGATGACGTAACTTGATGATAACGGATTGAATTCTAATCTATTGAAACTAATTTCAATTTTCTTTTCCTAGATGGAGTTTTAATTATTATTCTTAATGTTTACAATTGATTGGTCACTTTTTGAATGAACTCAATATGTATGTTAAGATCGGAAGGAGATATATGTGTATGAATCCTATAATTAAAATTATAAACTACATATAAAATAGGAATATATTCATATATTTTGTGTAGTCTTAATGAGTTCCATAAATCTTAATACATTATTAGTTATTTTAATTCACATAGGAATATAGTGAATTAGCCATTAATGATAGAATTACTTCATCTTGGAAAAGGCTAGTAATTAATTTAGGAAAACTCGACTATCAATTAAGGGAGTTAAAATTGGATTAGTGTAAATAGATGACTCAACCTGAAATTGTTAAGTGAAATCTGATCCTTAAGGCTTTCATTCATATTTACCTTCACTTCATTTGCATTTATATTCATTTTAATTACTTTACATAAATTTAATTCCAAAATTAATTCCAAATTTATCGATTCGCCAAATAGTATTAAGATTATTAATTTTGGTACTTAGTGAAACAATTCTCAAGGGAATGATACTTTACTTTTCACTTTATTGCTTGTTTACGACAGTGTACACTTGCATTAATTAGCAAACCATTTCACACGTAACAAGTTTTTGGTGTCGTTGCCAGGGATTGTTATTATTAATATTAATATAAGTAATCTTAATCCTAATTTGATTTTTGTTTTACATTTTTTTAATTATTTTTGTTCTCTTTTTAGGTTTGCCCTAGTGTATGACCAGATTGAAAGTTACTGAGCTGCTACTATTTGATTTTGAGATCGAGAAAACCTGTCAAAGAAATTGAAAGATACAAAAGCAGTTAACTATAGATCAAAGTAAAGTAATGACAGATCTGAGAGAAAAATTAGACATTAAAGCACTCCGCGATTATGCCACACTAACAGTTATGGATACCATTTCTAGGATTAGGAGACTGCTTATACCAACTAATAACTTTGAGATCAAGCCAACCATCATTCAAATGATTTAAGCAAATCAGTTTGGAGGTTCTCTAGTAGAAGATCTGAATGCACATATAGCCAGCTTTCTAAAAATTTATGATACATTTAAATACAATGGCATTTCTAATGATGCCATAAGGTTACGAATCTTCCTGTTCTCACTTAGGGATAAGGCTAAAAGCTGGTTACATTCTTTGCCAGAAGGGAGCATTACTACATGAAACGTATTGACACAAAAATTCTTAGCAAAATTCTTTACTCTAGCTAAAACTGTAAAGATGAGAAATGAAATTGCTTCATTCACCCAACATGACATGGAAAACCTTTATGAAGAATAAGAAAGATACAAGGAGCTGCCACGAAAATGTCCTTATCATGGGCTACCAGATTGGCTATAGTTGCAAACTTTCTACAATGGATTGTCTAATGCGACCAGAACACTTGTAGATGCTGCAGCTGGTGGATCATTAATGAAAAAAAGCATAGAAGCTGCAATGGAGTTGTTAGAGGAGATAGCGACAAATGCCTACCAGTGGCTTTCTGAATGTAACACTTTAAAGAAAGCACTTAGGGTCCATGAGCTAGACATTTTAACCACTTTGTCTTCTCAGGTTGCTTCTATATCCAAGTAAGTAAGCTTACTAATAGCTCAAGCAAATGCAATTAGAACTCCTACAGATGCTTGTGATTTATGTGAAGGTCCTCATGTGAGTATACAATGTCAAGAAAGTAATCAATTCATACCTTCTCAACCTGAACAAGCTAACTATATGGGGAATCAAAATCATCAAAATGATCCTTTCTTAAACACATGCAATCCAGGATGGAGAAACCACCTTAATTTAGGGTGGAAGAATAATTAGAATGTATTCAGACTTCAAGGGAATTATCAACAACAAGTTCAACAACCACCATCATAACTAAAGATGAACTTAGAAGATGCACTGGCTCAATTGACCATGAATACTTCCCAATTCATAGTCAGAACAAAGTCTACACTTAAGACCCAGGAAGTAACCATGCAAAGTCAAGTTGCTTCAATAAAAATTTTGGAAGTGTAAATGGGCCAAATTGTAAGCATGTTGAGTTCCAGACAACTAGGCACTTTACCTAGTAACACTGAAAGAAATCCTAGAGAGCACGTAAAGGCTATCTCATTAAGAAGTAGGAAGCAGTTAAATGAGCCAGAACTAAGAAAGAAGCATGAAGAAGCTCAGAGAGAAGATGAGGTGATTCCAGGAAGAATGACCTTTCCAGACAATCCTCCACTATATGTTGCCCCAATTCCATTTCCTCAAAGATTAGTTAAAGCTAAGCTAGAGAAGTAGTTTAGCAAGTTTCTGAAAGTGTTTAAGAAGTTGCATATCAATATCCTATTCGCTGAAGTTTTAGCCCAAATGCCCAGTTATGCAAAATTTATGAAGGAGATTTTATCAAAGAAATGCAAACTAGAGGATTTCGAAATAGTAGCCTTAACTGAAGAGTGCAATGTAATTCTCCAAAAGAAATTACTGTCAAAGCTTAAAGACCTTGGAAGTTTCTACATATCTTGTACTATTAGAGAATGTGAATTTGAAAAGGCCTTATGTGACCTTGGTGCAAGTGTAAATTTGATGACATTATCCATCTACAAGAAGCTGGGATTGGGAGAAGTGAAACTAACTACAGTGTCATTACAGCTAGCAGATTGTTCAATAAAGCATCCATGTGGAATCCTTGAAAATGTACTAGTAAAAGTGGATAAATTCATCTTCCTAGTAGATTTCATAGTGCTTGACATGGAAGAAGACCAAGAAATTTCTATTATTCTTGGGAGACCATTGCTTACAACTAGATGAGTTTTTATTGATGTACAGAAGGGAAAGTTAACTCTACAAAGTCAAGATGAGCAAGTGTCTTTCAACATTTCTAAAGCCCTATCTTTTCTTGATAAGGGTGATACTTTTCTTACAACTAGACGAGTTTTTATTGATGTACAAAAGGGAAAGTTAACTCTACAGATTCAAGATGAGCAAGTGTCTTTCAACATTTCTAAAGCCCTATCTTTTCCTGATAAGGGTGATACTTATTTTAAGGTTGATTCAATAAGTAGTTGCACCAGAAAAATAGTAGATAAAATTTGCTCTGATCAACCTTTAGCAGTCAGTATGATGGACACATTTCATACTACTAATCCTGAAATTCTAGAATAAGTCAGTTATCTTGAAGCTAATTCATCAATTTTCATAAAATGGTCACTCGAAGATTTAGGAGAAAGACCACCAAAGCCAGTCCCTTCAATTGAAAAGCCATAAAAATTGGAGTTAAAAACAGTGCCCATTCATCTAAAATATGCTTGCCTAGAAGAAGATTCAGCCTTGTCGGTTATCATCTCATCTAACTTAACCTTTGAAGAGAAAGAAAAGTTATTGAGAATTTTGAGATAGTACAAGTCTGCACTGGGATGGTCGATTGCAGATATTAAGGGAATAAGCTTTTCAATCTGTATGCATAAAATATTGCTAGAAGAAAATGCCAAGCCATCCGTAGAACATCAAAGAAGGCTTAATCCCAATATGAAAGAGGTGGTTTGAAAAGAAGTAATAAAATAGCTAGATACTAGCATTATCTATCTAATTTCTGATAATCCATGGGTGAGCCCTATACAAGTTGTACTAAAAAATGGAGGCATGATAGTAGTGTGAAATGAAAATAATGAGCTGATCTTGTAGAGAATAGTGATCGGATGGAGAGTTTGCATTGACTATCAGAAGCTCAACAAAGCTACCACAAAAGATTATTTTCCTTTGCCATTCCTAGATTAAATGCTCGATAAATTAGCGGGGCAAGCTTATTTCTGCTTCCTTGATGGATACACTAGTTACAACCAAATTTTGATTGCTCCTGAAGATCAAGAAAAAAATAACTTTTACATGATCATATGGAACACTCGCTTTCAGAAAAATGCCCTTTGGATTATGTAATGCTCCTGTAACTTTCTAGCGAACAATAATGGCAGTGTTCTCAGATATGGTGGAGAAGTTTATTGAAGTATTCATAGATGATTTCTTAGTGTTTAGGAAATCTTTGGATCTCTGCCTAACTAATTTGAAAAAGGTGCTGCAATGCTGTGTGGAGATAAATCTTCTATTGAATTAGGAAAAATGCCACTTCATGGTGAAAGAAGGTATCATGCTGGGACATAAAGTTTCAATTCATGGGATTGAAGTTGATCAAGCAAAAATTGAAACTATTGAAAAATTATCTCCACCTGCGATAATTAAAGGCATAAGGAGTTTTCTGGGCCATGTTGGATTTTATGGGCGATTCATCAAGGATTTCTCAAATATCACAAAATTGCTATGCAAGTTATTGGAGAAGGACATTCCATTTGTGTTCGATGAGAATTGCATGTCAGCATTTCAAACCTTGAAGAAAGCCTTGATCTTAGCACAATCATTGTTGCTCCAGATCGAAATTTTCTATTTGAAATAATGTGTGATGTAAGTGATTATTTAGTTGGAGCAGTTTTGGGCCAAAGAAAAAATAAGATTTTTCATGCAATCTATTATGCTAACCGAACACTTAATGAAGCCCAAATAAATTATGCAATAATTAAAAAAGAACTCCTTGTTGTTGTATTTGCCTTTGACAAGTTCAGAGCCTCCTTAATTGTCTCAAAAGTTATATTCTAGATGGACCATTCAGCAATAAAATACTTAATAGAGAAGAAGGATGCAAAGCCTAGACTAATCAGATAGGTACTTCTGCTACAAGAGTTTGATTTGGAAATCAAAGATAAGAAAGAGATCGAAAATCTCATTGCATATCATCTTTCTTGACTTGAACTTCCTAAGCTTGAATCGAAATTGCCAATCCAAAAGGCCTTTCCAGATGAGTAGTTATTTAATATAAAATTATTGTCAACTCCATGGTACGCTGACTTGGTAAATTATCTAGCAAGTGAGATAATGTCGTATAAGCTCTCTAGGCAATAAAGAAAGAAATTCTTTGCTAATGTGAAGTATTACTTCTGGGAAGATCCATTTTTGTATAAACATTACCCTGATAGAATCATTAGGAGATATGTTCCTGAAGAAGAAATGACCAGCATCCTCTTCCATTGTCATTCATCCCCGTATGATGGTCATTTTGGAGTAAATCGAACTACTACTAAGGTCCTTCAGTTTGGATTCTATTAGCCTACCCTATTCAAAGACTCTCAAGTCTATGTAGCTGCATATGATAAATGTCAGAGAACAGGAAATATTTCTTAAGGACATGAAACTCCATTGACTAATATTCTAGAGGTAGAGTTATTTGATGTATGGGGTATTAATTTTATGGGCCATTTCCCATCTTCATTTGGCAACTAATTCATTCTAGTGGCTGTGGATTATATGTCCAAATAGGTGGAGGCAGTAGCTTCTCCTACAAATGATTCTGGAATAGTTGTCATGCTCCTGAGGAAGAATATATTCACAAGGTTTGGAGTACCCAAAGCAATCATAAGTGATGGAGGCAAACATTTCTGCAATCAACAACTTCAATCTATACTCATTAAATATGGAGTAACTCATAAGGTTGCAACTCCTTATCATCCACAAACTAACGGGCAAGTTGAGATATCAAATAGAGAGTTGAAATGGATTCTAGAGAAGGCAGTGAATTCCAACAGGAAAGATTGGGCAAAGAAGCTAGATGATGCATTATGGGCTTATAGAACAACATTCAAGACCTCGATTGGTACAACTCCTTACTAATTGGTATATGGCAAGGCATATCATCTTCCAGTTGAATTGGAGCACAAGGTATATTGGGCAATAAAGGCATTAAATTTTGATTTGAAAATAGCTGGTGAAAAGAGGTTAATGCAACTCAATGAACTTAAAGAATTTCACTAACATGCTTATGAAAATGCCAAGCTTTACAAGGAAAAAATAAAAATATGGCATGATAGGAGAATTATAAAGAAGGAGTTCACACTAGGATAGAAAGTACTTCTCTACAATTCAAAATTAAAACTCTTTCCAGGAAAATTAAGATCAAGGTGGTTAGGACCTTTTACTATGGTTTAAGTTTGGCCATATGGAACTATGGAGATTCAAGATGGTAATAGGAAATTCAAAGTGAATGGGCAAAGATTGAAAGAATACAATGACGGTGCATTCAACACTATAAAGACCGTCATCGCACTCGAAGAGCCAGTTGGTAAGTTCTAATAAAAAAAAGAAAGAAAAAGAGGAAATAAAGCAATAGGTTAGGACTTTGTCTAGCTAAAGACGTTAAAGAAGGGCAGCTACTTGGGAAGCAACCCAAGACTTCTTTCTCTACTCATTCATTTTCTCCTGACTCACTCAAGCACACATCGCATAATATTTTCTCTAATAATTTCAGCTTTCATCATTCTTATCATGGAGGAATCCATTGCAAAGCTTAGAATCAAATTTCCTACTCTTCCTCAAGATATGCTGAGGAAGATCTACAACTGTCGACTTGAAAGAATGAAGGCATTTAAGCATTTAGGTCTTCCTGAGGATATACGCTGGATTATTGAAGCTAAGGTACATATAGCAGGTGAGTTTAATAAATCATTTATTAACTGTATGCCAAGAATAGGAAGAAGTTCTTACTTTAAAAAGAGAAGAGCTAAAAGAATGGGAGTCTGTCATAAATGTACAAGGTGGAATTATAATAAGCTTTATAGGAATAAAGGAATGATTTTAGTAAATCGAGAAGACAAAATCAAATTTATAAAGGATGGACTGAGTAAAGAGTCATTGGATGATATTATTCAGACTCCTGAGATGCATCCTAGTGGAGATGTTCATGCTATTCTTCTTGATTTAATGAAGTTATTCAACACAAAAAAGGAATGCTACAGTTTTAGGGATTTAACTGTAGAAGACCTTATTTTCCAGTTTCTAAGAAAATTGGATGGGAAGCGAATCTTTGGCTCATAGAAGCCGTTTAAGCCATTATTGGATGAAAAACTAAAGGAAGATATGAGCCACAATCACAACTATTGTACATATTAATGCTTGTCTGCTTTACTTTTTTTCTACGGTTGTTTTCTGACTTTCTTTACAGTTCTCTTCCTTTTACCTTTTTCAGCCACTTTTTGACTTTCTTTACATTTTATGTTCAACTTTGTTCATGCCATTATTATACTTGATAGTTTTGCATAGCATTTTTTTTAAACTTCTTTTGATATTGTCTAATTTACGTGATCTCTTTATTTTTGCTTTTGTATTATAAAGATGCATTTCAACAATCACACTATGCAAAATGTTTGAGGGTGAGAGTAAAGAAGAAGAAGAGGGTAACAAACCATCAAAATGTAGATTTAAATATATATGTGTTTTTGGTGAATCTTATGCTGGAAAGAATGCATAATTTTTTATAGCAACAACGGAACTTAGTCATGCATTAATTGTTAGAAAGATTAACCTTGTGTATGAAAGAGAACTTCATAACTTAAAGGGAAGTACAACAATTTCTGCCAACATTAGAGGAAGCAAAATACTGAGTATCCTTATAAATGGTTTAGATAATAAGTAATATGCCATCGATAAAATATTAAAGGTTTCAAGCTTACCTGAACATATGGGATGCATGCTTTATAGTGCTGAAGCCTTTATTGCTTCACCTAGTGGTTTAGAAGCATTGGATAGAATTTCTAGTATTGCATATTAGGTTAACTTGAACTTTCATCAGAAGCCAGTAAGTTTATTAAATATTAATGGTTTTTATGATAGTGTGCTATCTTTTTTAGATCATGCTGTGGAATAGGGATTCATACTCTAAGTGACCCGTCGTGCTATAATGTCTGCTTCAACTACTGATTAGCTGATTAATCAACTACAAAGCTATACACCTAAACCAGATCAATTAGTGAAAAAGATAGATTAGCAATCTCTAACTAACAATTAGAAGCATAAGCTAGACACTACTCTCCAGTTGTAACTCTCTTTACTCTTATGGTTTTACTCCTAAAATTTCTTTTATGTGTGAGTTACCTATGCATTTCCTTTTAATAAACCTTTTTGCTAATCTATTGAAGACATTAGGGACAATGTCTACATTAAGTGTGAGGGAATTAAAAAAAATTAAAATAAAAAATAAACTTTTGTTAGGATATTTTAGTAGTAAAACCATAAAATTTTTTATGTATGAAAAGGATGGCTAAGTAAAGAGTTATTTTTTGCTCTTGATACTCATCCTAAAAAAAAATTTCCTACTTATTAGGTTCTTTTTAGCTATTTTAAAGATTTCATAGCATGATTGAACAACTTTCTTATTTCTTAGAATTGATAAATTTGGCAATGGATTTTGAGTTAGATGGATTGAGTTAGAAACCTTTAACTGTGAGATTTTGAGCCTACTTGTTGAATCAGTATTATATTTCTTATGTGTGATATTCACCTGTTAAGTTGTTACTCTAGAACTTGCATAAAATCTGGCTGAGATTACAATTTACATGCATACTCAAATATGATAAAGGCATTTTTTTTCTTTTAGTTAGAACCAAATAGCCAATCCTGTAGTTTTAGCATTGATAAGCTCCTTTGAGCTTGATTAACCATTTCTTTATTTTTAACCCATTAGCATGTCATTTAATGAAATATCAATTGTCTTTACTTAACCCTAAGGATTAGTAGAACATTCAAATATTTGTAAAATAGGTTCTTAACAAAGTGAAGGGATATATGTATTATTAACTTCAAAGTTGCAAGACGTTTCTAAAAAAAAGAGAAAAAGAAAAAAATAAAAAAATATTTCAAAAAAAAAGCAGAAGAAAAGAAAGAAATTAATGTGTACTTGAATCTTAGGCTGTTATGTTAAGATAAAATTATTCAGACATTACCTATGTTCTAATTGCTCTATTAATTTCTTTCTTTGCTTCATATCCCTATTTTATCTTTCATTTACCTTGGCCTCATTACAACCCTTAATAAGACCTTTTGATTTGAAGTATGCATGTGAATCAGGTGTGGATATTGAGAATTTATGCAAGCTTATGGTAGTGCAATCTTTAATAGGATGAATTTGAGTGAAACACTTACCTATAAACACTTGAAAAAGGATGAGCTGTAGCAATTCTATCATCTTGATTCATTCCTTTTCAGATGAAAGTGCAATTCCATTTTAGTTTTAAATGATAGGATTTGTTGATTCATAAATGCTATGATATCTTTGTACTTCAATTATTTTCTTTCTTATGATTTTGCACTTTTTATCTCATGAGAAGATTAGTATCAGTATTAATTTTCTTCTATTTTATGTTTGTCCAAGGATGTCCAAAAGCTAAGTGTAGGGGAATTTGATACATAAAATATTTATTTATTTATTTTTTCTTATATGATGCACTTTTGGATGTTATCTAAGCTTAATTTAATAAGTTCTATCACATTTTGTGGATGAGTTGTGACTTTGAAAAGAAATTAGATTTTTTGGATAATGCTAGATTTTAACCCTATTTCAGATTTTAAGCCATATCTGAAGTTATGGACATCAGATTGGGTCATTCTTTACACCAATTAAAATCTAAGAAAAAATCCTACAACTTTCATGTCTGAAGAAAAACCTAGTTCAGTCTTTAAGGATCTCAATTGTTGCTTAGAAGTTGAAATAGTGGTTCTAGCTGAATCTGACCTTTGCTCACTATTTTGATCATAACTAGAGCTACAAATGTCAAATGTGGGATTTCCTTATTGCGTTTTATAGATAACATTCAGCTCTACAACTCTAATGTTGACTGAAAGATGTGAATCAACCGTTTTAATGGTTAAAATTTAGCTACAATCCAGAAGACTAGTTGCTTCAAGAATTAAGGTTGACAGCTAATGGTCAAAGTTTGTTAACTAATGGTTAAGATTGAAGGATAGGCAAGTGAAATCCTTGCCTAAACTTATCTATAAATAGCAAGGAGTAGATTTCATTTGAGAGCATTTATTTAAAGAGTAGTTTAATTCATGCATTTTAGTTCTTCTTGTATGTCTCTTACATAGAAGTCTAGGTTATCCTCCTACATAAAAGGTTTTACCTCCTACATGGATGGATAGTATTTCTATTTTCATGCATTTGTAATTTTATTTTTAGGTTTGTATCATGAATGTGATGATGTTGTTATTTTATTTGGAGTTTGTTTTCAATTTCATTATGTTCTAAATCTTCATCTTTCTAGGGTGATGATGTAACTTGATGATAACAGATTGAATTCTAATCTATTGAAACTAATTTCAATTTTCTTTTCCTAGATAGAGTTTTAATTATTATTCTTAATTCTTGCAATTGATTGGCCACCTTTTGAATGAACTTAATATGTATGTTGACACCAGAAGGAGATATATATGTATGGATCCTATAATTAAAACTATAAACTATATATGAAATAGGAATATATTCATATAGTTTGTGTAGTCTTAATGAGTTTCATAAATCTTAATGCATGATTATTTATTTTAATTCACATAGGAATATAGTGAATTAGCAATTAATGATAGAATTACTTGACCTTGGAAGAGGCTAGTAATTAATTTAGGGAAACTCGATTATCAATTAAGGAAGTTAAAATTGGATTAGTATAGATAGATGATTCAATCTAAAATTGTTAAATGAAGTTTGATCCCTAGAGCTTTCATTCATATTTACCTTCACTTTATTTGCATTTATATTCATTTTAATTTCTTTACATAAATTTAATTCTAAACTTAATTCTAGATTTATCGATTTGCCAAATAGTATTAAGATTATTAATTTTAGTACTTAGTAAAACAATCCTTGAGGGAACGATACTTTACTTTTACATTGTTACTTGTTTATGATAGTATACACTTGCACTAATTAACAAACCATTTCACACGTAACACATGTCATTTATTCATGATTATCAATAATAAAAAGAAATTTATTATTTCTAATAGCCATCAACTATTGATTTTATTTTTTTACTTTCTCTTAATTGTCTAGGCTATTAATTCAAAAAGCACTTTAGTGCATTTAGAGCACTATTCATTCTTTAGTTATCCATAAACCATTTTATGTCTCAGACCATTACGGTGAAAGTTCAAATCAAGGGTTCTTTGTGATTTTGCACTTCGAGCGAAGCAATTGGAGCCACCAACATTGCTTTCACTTCATCATTGTTGCTATCAAACTTGTCTTTGCCTTTCCCCTTCTCCATTCGATGTTCTTCTGTTATCTTAACTATTTCTTGATTTATTTAAGGTTTCATTCATGATTTTGAAGAGGTTTCTATGATATTGTAAAAAATTATATGAGGTTTATGTTAATTGCTTTTATTTTATCAATGACATATGGATGAATCATTTGAAGTTTTTTTATCATTTCAAGTGTAGGGAGGAAAACTTAGAAATTTTCACAAATTAAGTCATTAGGAATTTGCAACAAGTAAGAGCAATTGGCATTCCACAGGATTAATGGTAAGTGAATGATTTATAAATTCGACTAGTCTACACATAAAAATGGCTATGCTTGAATTAAAGATAGGTAGTATGTATCATTTATTCAGTAACGTGAAATAGAGCTTAGAACTTCCTCACTTATGTTTAGGTTTAGTAAAAATTAAGTGAAATTATGTGAGATTTACATTATAATAGCAAAGTAATTTGTTTTGTTGTTCATTAATTAGCATTTATGCCCTAGCTTTCTAGTTTGAGATTGAGATGCTATATATGTCATAACATCAAGTACAAAAATAACTTCGCTTGAACATGATGCTTAGCCTACATTGAACACACATACACATATTGAACATTTAATGTATATCACAACGTCAAGTCCAAAAATAACTTGGCTTGAACATGATGCTTAGCCTACTTTTCTCATTATTTTGCTTCGTCTTCATGTTTTGTGGTGACAAAATATTAACAATCAAAGTAGGCATTAATGTTAATGATGATGATAATAATAACCACAATGATTAAATAGTTTATATAGTTTACATAGGAGCTGCAAATTCAACAAATGGTTTCTTTAAAATGAAGAACTTCATCTTTTCGACTCAATGCTTAAATGGTAAACTTGTTATAACATTATTTATTTGTTTCAATTTGCTTCTACTTTATATATTTATAACAATTTTGTCACTTATTTGGTTTGTTTGTACTGAAAAAAATGTGAACAAATCAAATTGCTTTAGTATGCAACTACAAGCTTACATACTTAGGGTTCACAACTAAAGAGGATGTTGATTCAGTAGGTGAAAGTCTGACCTTATTTTATGATTTGAGTGATACTTGCATCTCTTGATTTTATTTTGAAGTTTCACATAACTCATTCTTGAGATTTTTTTTTCAAGTTCGAAATCGATATTAAAAACAATTATGACCCTTTCCCTCACTCCGATTCTTCTTTTTTTAAAACTATAATTTGTATCTTAGACATGAGTTTACCTCCAAATATTATTCCTATTATACATGTTGTTTATTTTTAGTTTAGTGATCATGTCATATTATAGTTCACATATTTACAAAACTTATTCTTGTTATGTTTCAAGGAGAAATTCTTATACAGAGATATTGCATGTACTACTTAAATATAGCTTTACATTATGGATATATATGGAAATGTTATCAGTGTTCATTCATATGTTATTTTTATTTTTTAGACATATTTGTGCAATAGCAAGTGGACTACCCATTAGCTTTGGTATCCTAATTGATTTGTTTTGACTAATTGATTTAGTCTAATTTATATCTTAACCTTTTTTCTTATGGTTGTTTCTAAAAATAAGGGATTCTATATGAGAAGAAAATTTTTTATGGACTAGTTAGATTGCAAAGACTCCATTATGATCTTCTTTTGATTTATTCATTATCTAATTTGTCTGCCTTGTTCTTTTTTCTTTTATTGGCTATTTCAATAAAGTGAGTTTATATGGCATATATAAAATAAAATTCAAATCCTGATCGTCTAAAATCTTCAAATCTTAATGATCGATATGAATATGAATTAGAGTATGCCATGGATATAGTCAACCCAAAGACTAAGAAGACTGATGTGATCCCGCAAATGCATGGTTTAGTCGAGTTATAGTATAAAAGATATTGTTTCCACAGGGATTGAATGTTGAATACTAACTGAATTTCAAGGTAAATTATCTAGGTGTACCGATTGCTATTGTGAATTAAGGGTAAAATGCAAAACAAAGCTTAGTTATCAAAAAGGAAGCAAATGGAACTGGTATGGATTAGGTAAAGATTTAATTCAAATGAGATGGAAGTGTACTCGGCTTTAGGATTTCCTTGTGCATTTCATTATAGAATGAAGATAATCCTCTAACTCAGTTTACTGTTAATTTAGATTGCTAGATTACTAAAAATAAGTTATACCTCATTGCAAGGCTACTAGCTACTAACCAATAGATAAAGTGCCCAGAATTTTTCTAGTAATCACTCATCTAGGTTGCATTAACATTGCTTGTGAATCCAATTTTAGACATTTCATCCTATGCAAAAGAATCCAATTAGCTTAATTCCTAAGTTTAATGGAGATTCCCAATTATTATGCACGGTCTGATTAATTAATTGGTCATTCCAACCTAGAATTAACTAATCCTTTACACAAATCCAATATTCCGGAAGTATTGGATTGTTGAAATACAAAACAGCTTAATCGAATCATAAATCAATAGCAAATCTAGCTAGATTATATAAAAATCAAATCCACAAATCCATGAACAAGTTTACCCTAGCTGAGCACTACGGTTTAGTGTGAGTTCATTACACAACCAGCAGAAAACCAGAAAATAGAGAAGGGAATCAAACTAGTGATGAAGCTCTACAAATTCCTTGCTTGAATCTTCAATCCTTTGCTTGAATCCCAGGCTAGCAATCGCCCTTAGTGACTTTAGGTCTCTCCTAGGGTTTCTACTGACGGCTCCTCTTTTAATTTTCAGTTCTCTTCCTCCCCTTTTATGATTCATCACATAAAACTTATATGGAAAATGTACACGGGGTATGACACAGCTCGTGTTGTACCTTATGTTTCTCTGCAAAAGTTGGGCAGCATGATACACGGGGTATGACACTCCCCGTGTTTACTTACGAAGGATCAGGCAGTATGGTACACAAGGTATGACATGACCATGTTGTACCCCGTATTCTTCTGCAAGCAGCTTTGTGAAGCTTCAAAACATTCCAGAAAGATACACGGCCTTCCACACGGGGTTCCTATACCCCTTGTTCTTTGTTAGATGAGTGAGTTTGCTTTGATTCTCCACAATTTGCATGGTTTTAGCTCTGGATCCTTTTCTAATGCTCAAATGAGTCACTACAAAACCTGAAAACAAAATATCGAGCATTTAAGTACCCTTTTTCAATTGATTTGCACAAAATACTAAGTAAATAAGTGATGAGACACATAAAATTTAAGTGCAATTGTGCATTTATCAATTTTCCCCACACTTGAATCTTGCTCATCCTCGAGTAAGGAAGTAAGAAAATAAAAATTTACTCTAATTTTTTTTATTAATATCATCGGGCAATCATTCAGTGAATCAGAAATTAGGATCAAGTCATGCAAGGCAGTTAAATGAAAATAGAGTAGCAAAATAAGTCAATCCTTAGCATAAAAGCAAAAGAGAATTGCCTCACAAGTAAAGTGTTCACTCAAACTCTCAAGATAAGGCTTGTGTATAATCTTAAATCAATCAGCTCAGGACTTAATGTTACCATATGCTTACAAAAACTCTAGTCTCCACTACTATATTGTAAAATGCATGCAAATCAGTGGACTTTATTAGGGAAAATGGTGAGGATAGAGGAAAGGAAAATCAAGGGATGAAAAGTGATAGAGTCAGAGAAGGGAAAAGACACATTGGTCTTAAGTTTGACCACTGTCGAGTTCCATCGCTCAGCTTAGCATATTACCTTACTTTTATTCCTTGCTTCAATCCCCTTTTTCTCTCTTCCTCTTCTCTTTTTTTTATATATAACAATAAATCAACAAACAAAACTTTTCTTTCTTTCTTTCCTTCTTATTTCCCAACAAGCTTTTCTTCCCCTTCTTCTTCCCAAATTATTTATTTAACACCATTTTTTTTGTTTGTTTTATTGTTTTTTTTGTTTTATTTTTTTTGTTTTATTTTTTTATTTATTAATTTTTTATATAAGCAAAGCTATAAATCAACTTATCCAACTGAGCAGCTCTATGTAAGAATCTCTAAGTGATAGTCAAACTCATTTAATGTGTCTAAGTTCCCTTAAACTCTGAAGTTCAAGTTCACTTAGGCAGTGGCTTTAAATGCACATAGGATAAGCTGGGCTAGGCTAGAAATGAGGGTCCAAGGCTCAAAGTTGCTGACTAGGGGCAAAGTTGAAAATAATCTAGGGTATATCAAAGAAGGGGTTCAAATAAGCAAAACAAATAAAAAGGGTGAAGAAACATGGTCTCATCATTTTTGACATGCAAAATACATAAAATGTAGCCTCAAAAAGAGCAAATGCAAGTTCTAGAGCAAAAAGTCAAGAGTGAGACATAATCCCTCAAGAAGATAAGAATGAGCTTCAATTCTAATGTGAAAAGTTGCTCAATAGGCTCAAGTTTCACGAGGATCAATTATGCTCATTACTCTTAGCTTCAAGCTTTAGATTTTTCTTATTAAGTTACCAATTAATCATTAAAAGAGCAAGGCATGAACAAATCACTTTAGTTAAAAGATTGCCCTAAAAATTTTAAAATTTTTTACATATCATTGAATTTGGAGTAAATTCTAGTACTCTAAATGAATCAAGCAGATTCAGGTACAATGCATTCTAAAAGCTACTCCCCCACACTTAAAATTGGACATTGTCCTCAATGTACAAAAAAAAGTAAATCGAAAAGAGACAGAGAAAAGATGGGGGACTGGAACTTCCTTGACAAGTGGAGCGTTGTTGTCCATTACAGAACATGGCTTCAGGGGGATCCATTAGCAGAGACAGATTAGGAGAGAAAAAGGAGACTGCTAATCTAAAAGAAAGGAGATGCATTACTGGGATAAAATATGCTATTAGTTATTACAGACATAAATAGTAAGAGTGCAAGAAAATAAAAGAGAAATAGTTAAAATAATAAAAATTAAATAAAAGTACATAGCCAATATAAGTACAGACCAAGATAAATGGAAATAGAGAGGAGAAACAAGTAAAAAGGAGAATATATAAGTAAAAGGAAAAAGCAATCTGAGCTACTAAGTAGGAGGATCTGGATTAACTGGGGAAGAAGGGTGAAAAAGCTTGAACAGGGGCTCGACCATGCTCTTAATGTGTTTGGATCTCTTGTCCAAGTCATCATAGAGGCCTTCAATCCTCGACTGACACTCAGAAATGTATTGAAGCTCAGCCAGAATCTGTTGCTGACCAGACAATATGTCTCGAAAGTAAGCCTCAAATGAAACTTTTCCGCCCGCAGAAGATGATGGACCCATATCAGGAGCTGCATCACCATCGCCATTATCTCCTGGAGAATCATGTTGTTCCTTATGGGGTGGCTGCTGCATAGGCTGGATTCCTATAGCTAGAAGAATGCCCCTACGGAGAGGGGTCATGTGGGATGCTATAGAGAGGGATCCATAAGGTCGATCGAATACTCCTAACTACCTGGCTAGTCTGGTAATGTATGGACTAGCAGTAATACTCCCAGCTCACCTGTCTGATGCCTGAGTTGAAAAGAAATGTGTAAATGCACCTCCAATGTGGATAGGGACTCTCTGTATCATGCTATATAGGAAGAGGATATCAGTTGTGCTCACTACTCCATGATTGTGCCCCCGACCACTCAAAGTATGACTGAAGATAGAGTGCATGACTCGCCATGCAACTCTTCTGAGGCAAGATACCTTGCTCTTTGTAGGATTATAGGTGCTCCCGGTAGCAATGTCAGACCATACTCACCACTCTTGGGTCCCATGTGGCAGTTCTATTAGAATATCATGATACTCAGGGGTGGCTACAAATTCTTCAGAGTAAATTCCCATGTGTACTGATAGTTGGGTCACACTCATAGAATATGTGACTCCCCTGAGGTAGAACTGCACTGTATCAGCAGAATCAACAGTGCCGAAGTATCTCTCTAGATAGAAGGTGCTGAGAAACTCTAAAATAAGTTCTCTGTAGGTAGGTTCTATAATCTGAAAAAATCTCTCCCAAGCACCTACACTTATGAACTCTTAGATCTCATCCTCAAGGCCAAACTCCCTCAAGGTTGGCCAATCTATGTATCGGCCTTTCACAAATGACCGGTCTTTATGTCTATTAAATGCTTGAATATGGGCCTCATCTATGAACTCTAGGAATTGGGATGTAGCTGGTCCTCTAGAGGAGGTCCCTCTAGAAGTACTGCCCTTAAAAGTCTTCTTAGCAGCCATCTTTTATTTTTTTGACATGATCTGCAAGGAAAAAATACAATGTAAGAGAGAGTTTCACTATGAATTAGACAATTCCAAGTTCAGATAGTGTCAATTAGCAGATTTCAAGGGCAGAAGTTCAGCAAGCAATTCCAATATCCATCCAATGTCAAATGAAGTGCAATTCAAAGCTTGATGTCATCAATGCAAGTAAGTGAGCAAATCAATGAGGTAAATCATGCAATCAGGTCCCTTAAATAAACATTAAACCTTAAAAGATTTAAATTTAATCAATCAAATCTAGCCAAGGAAAAATTCGGAGGATATGAACATTCCTATAAGTTCTACCATTCATTGACGTTCAATAAACACAAGTAATTGCAAATAACTTCAAAGAATTCAAAGGAAATGCTCTTACCTCATGAATTTCAGAGAAAAACCCTAAGTTCTTGGTTAAAGCTCAAGAGGAATCCAAATCTTGCAATTAGACCAATTAAATCGAAGATTAAGTAGTAAAATCACTTCAAATAGCCAAATAAAACACTTTAATCGATGTATTTTGGGAAGAGAATGGCTGAAAATGAATATAGAGAAACTAGGGCACGGAGGGTGTTGAAGAAGATGAACGAAAATGGAGGAGTTTCGCCCATTAAAAGCTCGTCCGCCCAGGAACACAAGTTGTGACACAGCCCATGTTGTACCCCGTGTTTCTCTGCGAATGGGTATTCTGGGTTTCGTAAAAATACACGGAGTCTTACATACCCCGTGTTCTTTCCCGTGTTTCTCTCTAAAAGATGCTTACAGACTTCGCAATAGTACATGGGGTTTAACACATCCCATGTTGTACCCCGTGTTTCTCTTTGGAAGGCTTATGTTCAAAAATTCTATTCATTGGTTCAGTCAGTGAGGTACACGGGGTAAGACATGCCCCGTGTTAAACACCGTGTATCTCACTGGAATGCTATAAAAAGCATAAATCTTTTATACTAACTAGACAGTGAGGTACACGGGGTATAACACGACCCGTGTTCTACACCATGTATCTCATTGGAATGCATTTTGAGCCTTCTGTGCAAGAAAATGAATAACAAAAATGCATATATGCCTAATTTACCCCAGAAACAGAGACCAAGTGCAAAAATAAACATCTTAAATCAATAACTAATGACTTATATGCCTCAAACTACTCAGAAACTCAGAATGAAAATGGGAAAAATAAAGATTTAAAAGCAATAAAAATAGAAAAATAAGCTTGGGTTGCCTCCCAAGAAGCGCTTGTTTAAGGTCATAAGCTTGACCCTTGTTTCAATTAGTCTGGAGCTGCCATTATTGATGGCTTGGTAACATAATGTTTCAATCTCTAGCCATTAACCTTGAAATTGCCAGTGCTCTCACTGCAAATTTCTACAGCTCCAAATGGATACACTATTCTCATAAGAAATGGTCCAGTCCACCTTGTTTTGAGCTTCCATGGAAAGAGCTTAAATCTGGAACTGAATAATAACACCAAGTCTCCTTCATGGAATTCCCTTCTGAGAATGCGCTTGTCGTACCAAGCCTTTATTCTTTCTTTATATATCTTGGCATTGTCATAAGCATCATTTCTCAGTTCTTCAAGTTCAAGAAGTTAAAGCTTTCTTTTCTCCCCAGTAGATTGCAGTTTAGCAATTTTATTGCCCAATATGCCTTGTGTTCAATCTCTATCGGCAAATGATAATGCTTCCCATAAATAAGCCTAAATGGTGCCATTCCAATAGGAGTTTTGAAAGCAGTCCTGTAGGTCCATAAGGCATCATCCAACTTGAGGGCCCAATTTCTCCTTGATCTAGACACAGTCTTCTCCAATATGCTCTTGATTTCTCTATTTGAAAGCTTCACTTGCCCACTGGTTTGTGGGTGATACGGAGTAGAGATCTTATGGGTTATACCATACCCTTTCAAGAGGGATTGAAATTGATAGGCAATGAAGTAAGACCCTCCATCATTGATGACTGCCCTAGGTATCCCAAATCTAGGAAACAACACCTTCTTGAAGAATCGCACTACAACTTTTGCATCACAAGTCCAAGTGACAATTGCTTCCACCTATTTGGAAACATAATCAATCGCTACAAGTATATATTTGTTACTACAAGAAGGTGGGAATGGTCCCATGAAATTAATTCCCCAGACATCGAATATTTCAACTTCCAAAATGTTGTTCAAAGGCATTTTGTGCCTTTTTGATATACTACTAACTCTTTGGCATTGGTCACATGAAGTGACATAGTGATGAACATTTTTGAATAGAGTCGGCCAATAGAAACCCGCTTGGGCAATCTTTGCAGCTGTTCTTGAAGTGCCGAAGTGTCCTCCATATGGGGAGGAGTGATAATGGAACAGAATGCTAGCAATTTCTTCCTCATGCACACACCTTCTAAACAAGCCATTGACACATCTTCTATAGAAAAGAGGTTTATCCCAAAAATAATGTTTCACCTCTGCTAAGAACTTCTTTTTCTGCTGATATCCTGCATCCAAAGGCAAAACACCACTCACGATGTAATTAACATAGTCAGCAAACCATGGGATAGCTGAAGAAGAGACAACCAATAGATAATCATCTGGAAGGGAATCATTTATTGGCATCTCTTTATCTACATCATCTTCTAACTCCTGCTTCAACCTTGAAAGGTGATTAGCCACAACATTCTCGGTACCCTTCTTATCTCGAATTTCCAGATCGAATTCTTGTAACAAAAGAATCCATCTGATTAGGTGAGGTTTAGCTTCTTTCTTGCTCAAAAGGTATCGAATTGCTGCATGATTCGTAAAAGACTATCACTTTAGAATCCACCAAATAGGATCGAAACTTGTCAACTGCATAAACTACCGCAAGAAGTTCCTCTTCAGTTGTAGCATAATTCAGCTGAGCCTCATCCAAAGTCTTGCTAGCATAGTATATGGCATGAACTTTCCTATCCTTCCTTTTTCCAAGTACCGCTTCTATTGCATAGTCACTAGCATCGCACATCACCTCAAATGGTAGATTCCAATCCAGTGTTTGCATGATTAAGGCAGAAATCAAGGCTTTCTTTAACCTGCAAAAATGCATCCAAACAATCTTGATTAAAATTAAAGGCAACATCTTTAGCAAGCAGGTTAGTTAAAGGTTTGGCAATTTTAGAGAAATCTTTGATGAAGCATCGGTAGAAACTGGCGTGTCCCATAAAACTCCTCACTCCCTTTACAAAAGTTAAGGGAGGTAATTTCTCTATGATTTTTACTTTAGCCTTGTCTACCTCAATACCATGCTCTGATACTTGATGGCCAAGGACAATCCCTTTTCTTGCCATAAAATGGCATTTCTCCCAATTGAGCACTAAATTTACCTCCTCACATCTCTGCAACATTTGAGATAAATTAGTCAAATAGTTATCGAAGGAAGTACTATATATAGAAAAATCATCCATAAAGACCTCCATGATGTTTTCAATAAAATCAGAGAAAATAACCATCATACAACGTTGAAATGTAGTAGGAGCATTACACAAACCAAAAGGCATTCTCCTATATGCAAAAGTGCCATAAGGATATGTAAATGTGGTCTTTTCTTGATCATTTGGATGTATAGGAATTTGGAAAAAATCAGAATAACCATCCAAATAATAGAAATGTGAGTGCTTGGCTAATCTTTCCAAGGTTTGATCAATAAAGGGGAGAGGGAAATGGTCTTTTCAGGTTGTTTTGTTTAATTTTCTATAATCTATACACATCCTCCAACCCATGACAGTTCTAGTGGGAATTAGCTCATTATTTTCATTTTTTTATACAGTTAACCCCTTTTCTTAGGAATAACATGTACCGGACTAACCCACTGACTATTTAAAATTGGGTAAATTACCCCAGCATCTAGCAACTTCACTATTTCCCTTTTTACAACTTCTTTCATATTTGGATTCAGCCTTCGTTGATGTTCAATAGAGGGCTTACTATCTTCCTCCATCAATATCCTATGCATGCATATTGAAGGACTAATCCCTTTCAAGTCAAAAATTGTGTATCCTAAAGCTTTTCTATGAGATCTAAGCTATCTAAGTAATTTTTCTATTTCAAGAGCATTTAGATTTGCATTTACTATCACAGGATAAGTAGAGTGGGGTCCTAGAAACTCATACCTGAGGGTAGATGGGAGAGGTTTCAATTCTACCTTAGGTAGTGTTTCTTCCTCAATGGAGGGATTTTTGGACTTCACTTCCAATGATTCAATTGCTTCAGGGAGGGAAAGTGGTGGGCTTGCTTCCAAAAATTCTGCATATGCAGCAATCTCCTCATTTTCAACAACTCCATCTGTTACTAGACATGCTTCAAGTGGATCTTGAAGGCATCCTATGAGAAGGGTTTCTTTCACAACCTTGTCTAGCACATCTATCCTACATATTGAATCTTCATAAATAGGTAATTTAATTAATTCATTCAAATTAAACTCAACTTTTTCATCCCTAACAGATAATGAAAGCCTTCCATTTTTTACATCAATCAAAGCACCCGCAGTGGCCATAAAGGGTCTCCCCAAAATGACAGGGATTTGTGTATCCTCTTCTATTTCAAGTACAACAAAATCAACAAGAATGAAAAACTTACCAACCTTGATAGGTATATCCTCAAGTATACCTACTGGGTATTTCACAGAATGGTCTGCTAATTGAAGTGAAATTGTGGTGGGCTTCATTTCTTCTATGTTCAGTCTCTTTGCAACTGACAGTGGCATGAGGCTCACACTTGCTCCCAAATCACACAATGCCTGGTCAATAGGAACATTTCCAATTACACAAGGAATGGAGAAGCCGTTTGGGTCCTTAAGCTTAGGAGGTAGTTTATTCTGGATGATGGCACTGCACTCCTCCGTTAGGGCTACAGTCTCATACTCTTCTAGCTTCCTTTTGTTTGAAAGGATGTCCTTCAAGAACTTTGCATATGACGACATTTGTGAAAGAGCATCAGTGAAGAGGATATTGATATACAACTTCTTCAATACTTCCAAGAACTTCTCAAATTGCTTATCAAGTTTAGCCTTTGCTAGTCTTTGAGGATAAGGGATAGGCGGTTTGTATGGTTCTGGAAGGACATACTTTGGCTTTTCAGGTAATTCCCCTTCTTTCACTTCAGCATCATCAGGAATTGAAGCCTTTTTGCCTTCTTTCTGCACTTCCCCCTCAACCATCTCTTCTTCGCCTTCATGAGTGGCATTTGGAACCTTCAACAACCTCCCACTCTTAAGAGTGATTGCTTTACAATGCTCCTTGGGATTTGATTCAGGTTGAGTAGGGAGTTGACCAAAAGCTCTAGAAGAAGAAGCAGAAGCTTGTTAAGCTATTTGAGTCTCCAACATTTTTCCATGTGTGGCTAATGAGTTAACTTGGGAGGACAATTTCCTAATGGAGTCCTCCATGGCTCTACCATGTTACCTAAACTCTTCATTAGTTTTCTCTTGGGAAATGAGAAATTTCTCTAGGAGGCCTTCTAATTTAGAAGTGGAAAAGGGTTGAGCTGGTGGATTGTAGGGTCTTTAGTTTTGAAAATCAGGTGGTGGTGGCCTATTATGAGTGTTTTGAGTATTGTATGGCTGGTTGGGCTTGTAGGATAGATTTGGATGGTTCCTCCATGATGGATTGTAAGTGTTTCCAAAGGGTTCATTCGGATTCTTCTATCTATACCTATTGTTGTGTACATAGTTCACTTGCTCAGTGAAATCCTGCCCCAATTTACACTCAGTTGCCATGTGACCTGTCATACCACAAATCTCACAAGGAAAGTCAGTAGCACCTATTGCATTTACACTATTAACTTGAAATTTATCAAACTTAGCCATAAATGCATCTACTTTGCTACTTAGACTTCCTAGTGCATCTACCTTAGCCGACAAATGATTAAAAGCATCCAATTCGTACTTACCTGGAGCTTTCCTTGAAGATCCCCTCTCATTTGACCATTGGTAGTGGTTCAAAGCCATATCCTCAATCAATTCATATGCTTCATCTAACATTTTATTCATCAAAGCACCTTCAGCAGCAGCATCCACAGTAAGCTTAGTATTATAGCTCAAACCATTGTAAAAAGTATGAAGAACTAGCTATTTCTCTAGCCCATGATGTGGGCAGAACCTCATAAGTTCTTTATATCTATCCCAAGCATCAAATAGAGATTTCCCTTCTCTCTGAGAGAATGTGGTGATTTCATTCCTTAATTGAGCAGTCTTGTTTGGAGGGAAATATTGTGACAGAAAAGCCCTCAGTAGCTTTTCCCATGTAGTGATAGATCCTGCTGGCAAAGAGTGTAACCAAGCCTTTGCCCTATCCTTTAAGGAGAATGGGAAGAGTCTAAGCTTGATGGCATCCGCTGCTACACCATTTATCTTGATTGTATCACAATACTCTAAGAAAATCTAAATATGGAGGTTAGGATCCTCCATTGGTCCTCCACCAAACTGGTTTTGCTGCACCATAGACAAAAGAGCTGGCTTCAATTCTAAGTTGTTAGCCTTAACAGTAGGCCTCCTTATATTGGATTGAAGCCCAATGGCATCAGGTGTTGCAAACTCTCTAAGAGATCTGTTATCCATGCCTTCAATCACTGTTTCAAGGTTAATTGGCTCTTGGATATGTACTAATTTTTGCTTTCTCCTTCTCCTAAGCAGAGTTATTTCAATCTCCGGGTCTAAGTCAAGAATTCCTTTAAGACTTCTCCTTCACATATACAAAAAAAAATTTCTGCAAAAAGAGTAGGTAATACTCGAACAGAACAAAATAAGAAAGAAATACTATATATAAAAATAAGAAAATCAGAACAAGATGAATCAAGAACTAAAAAAAAATGAATTGCCTAGTCTAATTCACTCAAAAGTTTTTGTTAATATCAACTAGTTGCAATCCCCGGCAATGGTGCCGAAAGCTTGACGTGATCCCGCAAGTGCACGGGTTTAATCGAGTTATAGTATAAAAGATATCATCTCTACAGGGATTGAATGTTGAATACTAACTAAATTTCAAGGTAAATTATCTAGGTGTACCGATTGTTATTGTGAATTAAGGGTAAAATGCAAAACAAAGCTTAGTTATCAAAAAGGAAACAAATGGAACTGGTATGGATTAGGTAAAGATTTAATTCAAATGAGATGAAAGTGTACTCAGCTTTAGGGTTTCCTTGTGCATTTCATTATAGAATGAAGATAATCCTCTAACTCGGTTTACTGTTAATTTAGATTGTTGGATTACTAAAAATAAGTTATACCTCATTGCAAGGCTACTAGCTACTAACCAATAGATAAAGTACCCAGAATTTCTCTAGTAATCACTCATCTAGGTTGCATTAACATTGCTTGTGAATCCAATTTTAGACATTTCATCCTATGCAAAAGAATCCAATTAGCTTAATTCCTAAGTTTAATGGAGATTCCCAATGATTATGCAAGGTCTGATTAATTAATTAGTCATTCCAACCTAGAATCAACTAATCCTTTACACAAATCTAATATTCCAGAATTATTGGATTGTTGAAATACAAAACAGCATAATCAAATCATAAATTAACAGTAAATCTAGCTAGATTATATAAAAATCAAATCCATAAATCCATGAACAAGTTTACCCCAGCTGAGCACTAGGGTTTAGTGTGAGTTCATTACACAACCAGTAGAAAACCAAAAAACAGAGAAGGGAATCAAACTAGTCATGAAGCTTTCCAAATTCCTTGCTTGAATCTTCAATCCTTTACTTGAATCCTAGGCTAGCAGTCGCCCTTAGTGACTTTGGGTCTCTCCTAGGGTTTCTATTGACAGCTCCTCTTTTAATTTTCAGTTCTCTTCCTCCCCTTTTGTGATTCTTCGCATAAAACTTATATGAAAAATGTACACGGGGTATGACATAGCTCGTGTTGTACCCCGTGTTTCTCTGCGAAGGTTGGGTAGCATGATACACGGGGTATGACACTCCCCGTGTTTACTTACGAAGGGTCAGGCAGTATGGTACATGGGGTATGACACGACCTGTGTTGTATCCCATGCTTTTCTGCGAGTAGCTCTGTGAAGCTTCGAAACATTCCAGAAAGATACACGGCCTTCCACATAAGGTTCCCATACCTCGTATTCTTTGTCAGATGAGCGAGTTTGCTTCGATTCTCCATAATTTGCATGATTTTGGCTCTATATCATTTTCTAATGCTCAAATGAGTCACTACAAAACCTGAGAACAAAATATCAAGCATTTAAGTACCCTTTTTCAATTGATTTGCACAAAATACTAAGTAAATAAGTGATGAAACACATAAAAATTAAGTGCAATTATGCATTTATCAAAGACCTTTTAGTTTGTTTTGTTTCAATGTACAAGTAACAATGAATGACAAGTGTCAATCAATATGCATTGACAATTTAGGAGGTTAGGCCTTTTCATTATAAGGAATATAGAGTTTACTATACCTTTATTTCAATTTTAACTATTTTATGTTTTTTAAGTTTTTACTTTTTATGTTTGATCCTATGTTGTCTTATCTATAGTTAATTGGTTTCTTTGTTAATTGTTTCACTTTATTATTAATCAAATTTTGGTGAGTTGAATGGATAATGTTTCATCCCTTTTGAATCAATGTCTATATATTTAAATTTAAAACAAAGCTTGGTTGTAATTATTTGTGATGCTTATTGCCATTTTTCTCATCTAGTAAGGAGATTGATTTTAATGTAGTTATCTTGAAAATGTTTTAAGCTTTACCACCAATATGAAACATGAATAAATGCAGGTAACTTGATAATGATAAGTTGATCCAGAATCAATTTTTCTATTTTTGGTAAATACTTCAAATAATGAAAATATTGTGTTGTTGATGCTTATAAACTATTAAAGATAAGGTTCAATGGTTTATATGGTCCGACATTGTACATATCTATTCTTGTAGAAGGCTTTAAGTGCTCTAAGCAAGACATTATTACTTGAAAGTTCCTTTTTTGCTTTGAGATCAATTTTATCATTGATCTAATTGTTAGTGTATATGCCTTAAAACCAATCATATTAGTGATTGTAATTTTGAATCATATTATTTTAATGACAATTTCAATTATTATATTTATATATATTGTCTGCATAATATATTCAATTATAATAATAACCTTAGAATAATTGTATTCTTAAATGTCCCTAGTCATATATCATTGTGGATTAGGTTGTTTTGATATGTTAAGACTAGCATGTATGAAGACTTATATGAGATATTAAGTTTACACATGAGTACAAGTTAGAGAACTTGTATACTGGACCGACCCATATTAAGAACACTACATGGATCATTATATGAGTGTCATAAATGGTTCTTAGTGATCATTATTAATATGGTCCTTTGACCTGAGATCACTAAGGTTTCCTACATGTGAGTTTCATATTTTGATACTATTCTATGTCACTAATGGTTAAGTGAATGCAATGATAGATATTGGATATGTCACATATCATGCGGAGGGGTTTGTGTGATCAAGATGGGATTTGTCCCTCCTATATAACAGGAGTAACATCTATGAGCTCCTTGATTAAGTAAAGCTCAGAAAATGCATGGCCATGCTCAGATGAATTGACATGAGATGTCAATTACATTTGTTTCAGTCAGCTTACTTAGGAATCAGGAAACCTTAAGATTAGGCTATATGGGAATGACACGGTCCATGTCTCGTGCTCAATCTAGATGTATAGGACAAAAGGACATAAGTAATGATCACGTGTAAAGGTTTAGTCAAATCACCGACTTTCTCATTACTTGGATAACAATGATGTGTTGCTAGACACCAATCATTGTTTATGATCATTAATATGATTAATAGTCATTGCCAACGTAATGAGAGCCTGTAGGGTCGCACACTTAGAGCCTAGTGAATTTGGAATTAATGGACCAAATTGTTTAGGCTTAATATTTGGGAATTCATATTATAATTATAAGGCCCAATAGTAAGCCTATAATTGTACATGGAATAAAGCCCAAATACGTTAGGTTTTTCTATGCACCTATTTAAATAGGCTTATTGGGTCATAATAGGATTACTATCATTATTCACGCACCCCAAAAAGGCATAGAAAACCTTAGCACCTCTCCTTGACCAAAACCCCTGAAGAGGCGTAGTGGACATTCATCGGTGATTCATGGGTTCGTGTGGATACCACAGAGGTGCAGCCACATAAACGCTGCACTGGTGATATGATCTTCTAGTTTCTATTCCGGTTCGTGATTGGGAGAGCAGATTGGATTGAAAAACAGACAGAAGCAGATTGGATTTGCTGTGTAGCGGATAGAAGATTTTTTGCCGAAAGGTATAAACCCTAATCCCTAATCTATGGCGTTCTAAATTCGCATGGATCCTTGGTGGAAATCGTGCAAAAATTTTATTCCGCTGTGCATGTATAATGCGTGATTTCCAGCACTAATATATATATATATATACATATATACATATATATGCTTTCTACTTTGTTTCTTTTCTTAAGTGGAATAGTGTTGGTATGTGTTCTAGGAGTCAATCATAAGATGATTGTAATAACGTACAATGTATTACATTTCATTTTAGGCAATACAATTATTATATTTTATTTTATTTTATTTTTTGCACAATTTATAACTTAAATATAATAATTGTCCCTACAATAGTTTTGTTATTACTAAAATATCCATAGTCGAATATTATTGTAGAAGGAATAATAATACATTGAGACTATCATGTATGGTAACTAATAATTATAAATTATGAATATATGATATCAAGTCAATACGTGGGTACATTGCTAGTGAATAGATGTACTAGATTGACCCGCTATAAGAATACTGCATGGATAGACATGTTTAATTAGTTATTCTTATGTGAACACAATGCATGTAGTCCTTTAACCTGAAGTCACTATATTTCCCTACATAAGGAGTCACATACTTTGATGTCGTCCTGTGTCACCTTTAATCAGGATGGCGTGTAGGGTGTTGATTAGGTGTATCACGAATTATGTAGAGCGATGTGAGTGGTGTAGATGAAATTTTATTACTCTTGGATAAATGAGAGATATCCTTAGGCCCCTTGAGTGAGACATAAAAATGCATGGCCATGCTTAACTGGATAAATATGTGATATTGATAATTTATTTTAGTTTACTCAGTATTAAGAAGTATAAATTAAACATTGACGAGGATGATACACTTCATGCCTCTAGTTTGATTTGGATATCATTACAAAAGGAACTGTGATGTAAAACATTGATCACACATTAGGTGAATGTCGAATCATAGACATTCTTACTACTTAAGTGGCAGTGATGTATTGCTAGATACTGCTTACTGTCTATAGTTCAATGATAAGTCATTGCCAACATAGTAGAAACCTATAAGTCACAAAAGGAGTAGAAATGAGATAATAATTAATTAGCTTTTAGTTAGACTAAAACTTATTAATTGGGCTTGTTATTTTATATATATATTATCAAAGTAATAAGATAATAATATTATGAGATAATATTATTATCTTATCTAATAATATTATATAATTATATTATGAGATAATATTATTATTTAATAATATTTAGTTATTAATATTAAATAACTAATGATTAATATTAAATAACTAATGAATAAGTCTTATCTCTCATCACTCTTACTATATTAGAGATAAGATATTAGTGGTTGAGTAGAATTAGGTTAGTTGCAATTTTCCTAGTAGGACTAGGAAAGATGCATGCTTTTAGCTTTATAAAAGAGGCATGAAAGTGCATTGTTCATGCATGAAAACAAAAAAAATCGCCACTAGCAAATCGCATAAAACACCCTATAAAATTGCACAAAACCCTTCTCCTATGTGTGAGAGATGAATTTTAGCATATTTGTAAAGGTTGAGAAGTTCTCATTCACCCTGTGCGGATATTGTACAGGCACTATCATCTGATTGTACTCATAATTCAGATCTGTACTTCAAGAGATAATCCTTCATTCTTGATTTATGTCTCTGCACATTAATTTATGAGAAGGTTTCACATTACAAGACATGATTTGAAAATTTTGCTTTCCGTTGTGTTATATAATATATGTGAAACCTAACAAATAGATATGTTAACAAGCTCTTATTCTCAATGTGTAATAAGTTCATATATGATACAAATTTTCTCTTTTTTATTATGTATGACATTAGAAATAGAAACTATTTCCATTTGAGTATTTCTTGGTTGAATCTATTCTTATATTAGTTCTTGCTAAAGGTTAGCATTTGTGGCAAGAAAAGGTTTGGCATTTTTACATAAATAGCTTATTCTAAATAATTTTATTGGTAAATACTTCCAAGAAGTTATCACTATAAACAAATATAATATTTGATAATATGACATCCTCTATTATTATTCTTAGTGAAATAACTAGTTTTTTTTTTTAACATGAATTTCAAGTCTTCACATCTTAGTTTATGTAAAATGCTTGTTGTACATAAGACTTTACCTACCTACAACTTCAAGATTTCTTTATATGCATCCTTTTTCTATTTATTAGCTTCTCAAAGAAGAAACTTTCTCATTTAGCCTATTTAAAATTATGTTCTATTAAAGAAAAGAGGAAATTTTTTTTAAAAAAAGATAGTTTGTTTAAATGAACAAACTTAGTATTCTTGTATTATAAAAGATATGGGTAGGCTATTTGTTAAATCTTGTTTGTCTATATTTTCTATAAGCTTAGTATGCTTGTATTATGAAAGATATGGATAAAGAAGAACAACTATGTGCATAAATCCATGTCGTGAATTTAAGTTTGTTTAAATGAATAGTAGTTGTAAGAACACAAACAATCTTTTATATGTGTAGAGCATTGCAATGACCTCTATAATAGGATTTTGGTATAGCGGTATTATAAATTAAAGAAGTTAAATCTTGAAAACAAATGAAGTTCAGGTGCATTTAGCACAAATGTTAACACCTAGTTGCAATGAGGAGCTCCATTTTAATATGAATCCAGCTTTTATAAATATAATACAATTTCATACAGTAGGTGCGTATGATTGAAGAACCTTAACTTTTCTATTTATCTTTATGACCATATATGAAATCCATATATCTTTATGATCTCTATTTGAGATCCATTCTAATATATCTTAATAATAATTTTTTCTAATTATAATTTCTTAATGTCATGTAGGAAAATCATGCTGGTAAAGATAATGATAGACTATTAGATGGTGATTTACTAAATAAGGATGATCAAGATGATGCACAACTTGAAGAATATTGAAGCTTTTACATTAGGTATTGTAGTTTGTTAACCTTTTGTTAGGATGTATCTTAATGTTATTTGGGTAAGGCTTTATTTTGAATATTATAACAAACTTGTATTCTTATAAGAAATTGGTGGAAAGAATGTGCACATTTAATTAATTTTTAATGAAATTAATGTTTGCTATTTTTAATGTGCACATTATTTTTTCATTCTTAAAAAATAAAAAAATAGCAATAACAAAAAAATCATGTCTAATTATTAGAAAAAATGTTGTTTGTCAATAGGAAATGGTTATCAAACTATTGCTTATTTTGCAACACTTTTTGTATAAAATAGGCAATGGCCAATAATTATTGTCATTAACCTTGTTAGCACCAGTAAAAAATTTGTTGCATATTTTTTACACTTACAAGTATTTTAAGTAATAGTCAAGAACTATTGCCTATTGTATATATGCAATAATAAAAAAATGTTGCATATTTCTTTTATGCAATGATCAAAATCTATTGCTTATTCTAATATAGGTAACAGTTAAAAACCATTACATATTCTAGTATAGGCAACAATTAAGAACTATTACTTATTTTCTTTTAGGCAACCATTAAAAATTGTTAAGTATAATAATATAAGCAATAGCTAAGAATTGTCGCTTATTATATATGTTTTAGGCAATGACTAAGAAATGTTTCTAATTCTATTATAAGCAATGGTTCACAAATGTTACCTATAATACCATGCAATGCTTGGTAACTATTGCTTATAGATTAGGCAACAACTAGCAACCATTGATTAAAGTAACATAGGCAATGGCTAAAAATCCTTGCTTAAAATTAAAAAAAAGCTATTGCTTAAGAAATAGGTAACGTGACTTGTGGTAATGGCTAAAAATAATTGCTTAAAATTAAGAAAAAATTGTTGCTTAAGGAATAGGTAATGTGAGCTATAACAATAGCTAAAAATCGTTGCCTATAATATAGGCAATAGGTTTTTTAGTATAAGCAATGGTTTTTTGTCATTACCGTAGGCTGAAAATGTTGTAGTGCTTTGATCAAGTCTTTGGTAATAACTTATCCAAATTTGAGAATAATTGCTTTACGTATCCCTCAGCAAGTATTGGATAAGCCATATCCAGATTAATTGTAATCTACCTGATTTTGACCTTCTAGCACAAACTATACTTTGATACCAAATGTCACAGGCCGATAGTTGTCTAGCCAAAACCATATGGCACATGCTTATCACTTTTAACAAATATGTTAACTTTTCTATTAAAACCCTATTGTGGCATGCTTAATAAAGAAAGCGAGATATTAAAAATTTATTGCTCATATAATAAAATCTCATATGCAACATGTCTACAAGCTACAATTCAACGTTGTTGAAGCATCCATGCGTATCAAACTATAAGATCACTTTACATATAGAGCTTTCAAGCACAATAGGCAAAAAAGAAAAAATATGAATATGGAGAAGGAAACTTAATCTACTTAGTATATGCCTCATTTCATAGTTTTGAGTGTGTAAAAGATAGCCACAATCCAGCACACTTAAGTCCCTAGTTTAGTGCTAAGGCACCTTACCAACTCTTCCAACACTCCAACCCTTCAAAGAGCATTGTGAATAAAAGTACGCTTAGCATAAGTAGATATACTTTTCTAAATTGTCATAAGCCTTTTTTGCAATACTTTAGGTACCTAATTAACACCAAAATGCATCAACATGAAGATAAAAATGTAACGATCATAAATACAGGCTTTTTAAACTCTTTTAAATCCTTAAACCATGTCAGAATTATCAAAGTACCCTCAAATTTAAAAAAAATTAAGAAAATTATTACATGAATTGGATTAATTGTAAATTTCAATCACAGACCTTTACAATATGTTTGATTTTTTCACCAAGTTTCCAAAATCAAGCATGTTTTCTTGTCAAACTATTAGAATTGCAAGCTTGTGACATCTAAAAGTGATAGAAAATAATAATGCGTGATAAAATGTATTTAATAATAAATATAAATGAGATTAATATGAGAAATTGGCCTATCATTCATAACAATTTGGATGAAAGCATGTCCATTTAAGACCATGTAATGGAAATTTTTTTTAGTAACATTAGTGGTATGGAAAAAACTTAACAAGTACAATTATTGCACATGAGGCACATGCATGATGTCTTATCTTTAATGGAAAGATTTATGGGAGATTATGAATGGCAATGAAGTTATTCCACCTATTATGACAAATGTGAATGCTTACAAGAAAAGGAATATTAAATCAAGTAAGGCTCTCTATGCCATCAAAATTATGGTAAAAGGTAATTTACTTTATCATATAGATCATGTAGAGATGTTTCATAATACATATTTAATATTTTTAAAATTAATTTTGAAAAAATTTATGAGATTTTAGTTGTTAGAAAAATATTGATGAATATTGAATAAAGGAGCACAACAATTAGTGAGTATTTTCAAAAGTTAAGAATTCATGTTAAGATATTGCTTTACTATATGAGAAGGCAAAAATAAAAATGATGAAAAAATGATAAAAATTATATTCAATGGATTAAGCCTAGAGTATAGCACATTTTTAGCTGCAATCCAAGGTTGGTATGCATAACCTTCCATTGATGATTTAAAACTTTATTGGAAAATCAAGAAGTGTTAATGAAAAAGTTTGTTGAAGTCTCAGTTAAGAACAATGAGGAAGTTTTTTATAGTAGTGAAGAAAAGGTCATCCAAAAGGCAAATTTAACCTAAAAGAACATGATAAAATAAGAGGATAAGAGTAGAGTTTAAAACATAGGTAAAAGTCATAAAGTCAAGAGTAGTATGAGAAATTATCCATATATTTCAATAGATTAATTAGATAGTGTTACAATTATGGAAGAAGTGGTCATATAACTTAATTTTGTCATTCCAAAAGAAAAGTAGCACGAGGGAATGAAGCAATGTCAAGCCAAGAACAAGAAGACAATAGTGAAAAAAATTAGGAAATTAATGCATCAAGTTGTGTGCTTGAAGAGAATTTAGAATCAACAATAATAATATCCAAATCTTAATGGATTGACTACAACAACAATTGGATTTTGAATGCTCTATAAAACTAAAGATAAAGATTAAGTTATGGGATTTGTTCAAGTACTTAAGGAATTGAATAGGGATAATAGATAACAAATCCATATTATCAATCACTATGTTAGAAAAATAATAGTGACATCCATACAAAATGCAACAGAAATTCAATTGGAAAATATGCTTCATGAAAGATATGAAGAAGAATTTACTATTCATGTTATAGTTAACCAAGAAAGGAAACTATGTTTTGTCTAGATTGAATGACATGAAGGTTTATAAGAATGCCAAAGTAGAAAGGACATTAATCATGGCAAGAAAAAAGATGCAGTCTACCTACATGATATCTGCTAAGACAACATATGTAGATAAAATTCATAAGAATATGACAACAAAATTATGCGGCACATGTGTTAGACACATAACTTATTGAAAGCTAAAGGTAATAATGAATAAGGCAATGCTTAAATAGCTACCACTACTTAAGGTTTAAGATGGAGTAATCTACTCCAGTTGCCAGTATAGCAAAGCATATAAACTACCTTACATAGAGTTAAAGTATAGAGCCAATGAGCCATTAAAGTTAGTTCACTCAGACATCTTTAGACCAATAAACTAAGCATCATTAAGTGGCAAGAAGTACATGATCACCTTGATAAACAATTACTCAAGGTACGTGTGGGTGAATTTTATGAAAGATGAATTTAAGGCATTGAAGAAATTTAAAAAGTTCAAAGAGAATGTTCATAATAAAGGAGGTAAGAAGATTCAATTTCTTTAGGCTAACAATGATAGGGAGTACATATCAAAGTAGTTTAACAAGTATCTTTAGAGTTGTAGGATTTAAAGATAGTTGATATGTCCTAACATTATAAGTAGTATGGCATAATAAAATAGAAGAATTGGCATTTTGTAGAGATTTGTAGAAGTCTGTTACATATGAAAAATGTTCCAACTTGATTTTAGGTTGAATGAATGAAGATAGTTGCATAGATAATTAATAGGTTTCCATATGCAAAATTAGGATTCATTTCATTGTTCTAGAAGTTGTAGCATATGAAAACAATAGCTAATCACTTGCAAGTCTTTGGTAGTGTTTGTTACATTCTTGTGCTTGATTATTTTAGAAGCAACTTTGGCAAGAATGTACTTCAAGGTATTTTCATGGAATACAATAAGCAAAAAATAGATAGAGGTGTTATGACCAGAGTACAAGTAAATGTTTTGTATCAAGGAATATAATGTTTGATAAGTCTTCATCTTGGTGGGGATGTGAATCCATTCCATTACTAGATAAGACAAGATTTAAGGATCAAGTGCTATGAAAGCAACAGAGCAGACATAACCAAGTGCTTAGGTAAATTAATAAAGGCAATGCAAAGATTGCAAAAGTCCAAGATTACCAAGAGCTCGAATGGATTTATGGAAAACTTAAGGGGTCATTTAGTTCAATTAGAGAAAGGGAAATAAATCAACAAAAGAAAATAGGAGAAAAAAGAATGAAAATATCATGATTACCCATTTTGTTTGGTTTAAACAAGAAAGAGAATCAAGTATTTCTAATTTACTTTATTAATAATTATTATATTAAAAAATAATTTACTTATAATAATTATTATTGAAATAATTATTATAATTATCATCTTATTATTTTTATTTTATTTACCAATATTATAGTTTTTTAATTATTTAATAATAATTATTAATATCTTAATAATAATTAATATTATTTCAATAATACTAATTATTATTTATTTAATTATTATTTTAAATATTTTTTATATTTATTATTTTATTATCAATATTTATTATTATTTTACTAATATTATTAATTATTTTTATCTTATTAAATATATATTTACTAATAATATTATTTTCCTAATTATTTAATTTTAATTATTAATATTATTGATTTTTATATTATTAAATACTTTATTATATTTATTATAATAATTATTATATGTGTATTTATTTTTATTTAATTAATTTTATTCTATTTAATTTTTTATTATTAATTATTATTTAATAATTATTTTTATTTTTGCTTATATTATTATTTTATGATAATAAATGATGATGATCATTATCATCATATTAAAGATGATAAATTTAAAACCTAAAATGAGAGAATTGGATTTCTTGATAAATTTAGAAGAATGACCGTTATCTTATTTGAGGTAACCTTATTAAGGAAAAATAAGAAAAAAGAATGAATTTTTTATAAATCAAACATAAGCAAAAGGAATAAAATCCCACAATTCTCTTTCCCTTTCTTGATTATCCCTAATTAAATGGTCCTTAAATGTATTATCCAATGTATGAAGAGGAAAAATCAAGGGAAGATGAAAAACTTGAATTGAAAAGGTTAAGCAAATAATGAATACCTCATCTAAATTATTTGAACAAGTAAAAAGTTAGTGTTAAGGGGAGTGTTAAAGTTTAGCATCCAATTTCCTTGGAAGTTTTAGAAATCTCTAATATTCACAAAAAAAAAATATAATGAGTTTAAGGTTAGTTAGAAAATTCTAGCTAATTTGAGTATAAAATCTCATTAAATTATTATAAGATTTAACTAGAAAGTTCTAGAAAAATAAGTCAACCAAAGCTATTAACTTATATAGGCCGACTTATGTAAGCTATATATATAAGTGTGCTCATATGTGGGAGAACAATAAAAAGTGATCAAGTGTGTGGACTAAGTGATTAAGTGTGTGGGAGTGCAATGAGGAAGTGTGGAAATGCCCCAATGCTTGTGTAATGTGTAGAAAGTTAGTGGTGTAAGAGTGATAGAAAATAATAATGTGTGTTAAAGTGTATTTGATAATAAATGCAAGTGAGTTTAGTTTGAGAATCGGTCCACCATTCTCAATAAGGTGGTCAATTCACCATCATAATATATTAGACTCAATACCGTATAAGGCTTTTAGTATATTTTTAGGCCCTTCTAGTTCTTGTAGGAATGGAAATGTCTCCCATTATTGTTACCCAAAGTTGCCCTTCTCTCTGCATCCTAATTATTAATTATGTTTTATTTCATTTTTTAAGTTTTTGTTCAACATTGATTAAAAAGGTTCAAATTTATGAGAAGTTATTATATACTTTAACTATAACATGCATCCTGGTCTTACTTACTCACTATACCTGCTGAAAAGAGGCATAAGCTGGAAGAAAAAGCTAAAAGAGGCATCTGGCTATAGTATCTAATAAAAAAGGTATAGAATTTTCAAAGTAGAAACTAAAAAAAATTGTCATTAGTTGTGATATGAAGTGTAATGAAGGCACGTAATGGAATTAGAGGAGTCCAAGGTAGAGCAAAAGCCATCTTTTAGTCTTTGACTTCAAAATTTTCAACCAACTTTACAAGAAAATGTCCATGATGATGTTGATGATAATTCTAGCTTAGATTTTGATTCTAATACCATTATTCCATGTTTGGGCTCATCTAGCTTGAATCACTATTCTTCTTCCTCAAAATCTCTAATAAAAAAGAATAAGTTACTTTTTGAAGCCTATAAAAGATGTAGCTTAGCTAGCATAGGTCCAAATTTTTTTCATAAAGCCAAAAAACAAGATGAATGGATGTTTGCTATATAGGAAAAGATAAAAATGATTGAAAAGAATCGTGTGTGGGATTTAATTGAAAGGCCTCCTCATAGGAAAGTTGTTAGAATGAAGTAGATTAATAAAACCAAGCTCAATTTTAATGGTTCAATCAACAAACTCAAGATTAGATTAATGGCTAAAGGCTATGCACTAGAAGTTGGTGTAGACTACATTGACACATTTGCTTTTATGACTAGGTATGATATCATAAGCACTTTTATTACTTTGGCTACTAAAAAATAATGTTCCATTTTTCAAGTTGATGTCAAATACCTTCTTGAACAACATTCTTAAGGAGGAGATTTATGTTAACTAGCTTGAAAGGTTCATTAAAAAGGGAAAAAAATCATGTCCAATAGTTAAAAATGGCCTTGTATAGCCTAAAACAAGATCAAAAAGCCTAGTACAACATAATTGATTCTTATTTCATTGAAAATGGCTTCAAAGGAAGCGTAAATGCTACACCTTTTGAAACTTTAAAGTATTTTATGTGCAAAATATCTAATTATTATGAAGAAATTTGAAATAAAATTTTTGTGTGAAGTAATTAAGTGAAATGTATAGTGAAATGTTTAAAAACAAATTATGGTTAAAGGTGAGTAATTAAGTATAGAGAAAATTTAAAGCATTTTTCTACTCTTTGCTAAGGTTCTTTTCATCTTTTTTTGGATTTAGATTGATTAAGGAATTCTAGCCTAAAAAGGAATTTAAGTATTAACTTAGATTTTTGGTATTTTAGATAAAATAAGACCTAGTAAACCATAATTCCATTCACTTAGCATCTCTTTCATATAAGGTAAGAAAACATTCTACGTAGATTTTGATGTTTTAGAAGAATTAAAGTTAAAATGAGTTAGGTTTAATAGTCTTTCTAAATCTAGAAGAAATATGGTGATTTATGAGTTCTGATTTGGAATCTTTGATATATCTAACTTAAATGATGTTATAATTGAAATATATAATGTATTGCTTGAGTATTGTAACCTATGGATGAAATCTTAAGGATTCAAACTCAAATAAATAATGAATTCATAGAAATTCTACAAAAATCTAGGATATAATGAATTATGCCCTAAAATTATGCTTTTTGGATAGGCACAATTGATTATGTCCTTACAAACTTCTTTTTTGGTAGCCTGCAATCAATTATGTATGAAAACCCTGCTTTTTGGAAAGGCCTAATCAATTATATAACCAACAGCCCTACCTCTGGACTTTTAAAATGGATTATGTCTCGATAAAGTTACTCTCTAGGATTATATGATTAATTATGCCTTCTGCTGAAAATCACGCATCATACATGCACAGCGGAATAAAATTTTTGCACGATTTCCACCAAGGATCCATGCGAATTTAGAACGCCATAGATTAGCGATTAGGGTTTATACCTTTCGGCAAAATTCTTCTGACCACTGCAGCAAATCCGATCTGCTTCCAAATCACGAACCGGAATGGAAACCAGTAAATCAGATCACCTGTACAACGTTTTGTGGCTGCACCTCTGTGGTATCCACACGAACCCGTGAATCATCGATGAATGTCTGCTACACACACCGGTTGGAATTGATCTCCTTAGACCTCGTAGTGCTAGCTACGCCTCTTCAGAGATTTTGGTCAAGGAGAGTGGCTAGGGTTTTTCTATGCTTTTACTTGGGGTGCGTGAAGAATAATAGTAATCCTATTATTACCCAATAAGCCTATTTAAATAGGTGCATAGAAAAACCTAACCTATTTGGGCCTTATTCCATGTATAATTACAGGCTTACTATTAGGCCTTATAATTATAACATGAATTCCCAAATATTAAGCCCAAACAATTTGGTCCATTAATTCCAAATTCACTAAGCTTTAAGTGTGCGACCCTACAGGCTCTCATTACGTTGGCAATGACCATTAATCATATTAATGATCATAAACAAAGATTGGTGTCTAGCAACACATCATTGTTACCCAAGTAATGAGAAAGTCGGTGATTTGACTAAACCTTTACACGTGATCATCATTTATGTCCTTTTGTCCTATACATCTAGATTGAGCACGAGAAATGGACCGTGTCATTCCCGTATAGCCCAATCTTGAGGTTTCTTGATTCCTAAGTAAGCTGACTGAAACAAATGTAATCGACATCTCATGTCAATTCATCTGAGCATGGCCATGCATTTTCTCAGCTTTACTTAATCAATGGGCCCATAGATGTTACTCCTGTTATATAGGAGGGACAAATCCCATCTTGATCACACAAACCCCTCCGCATGATATGTGACATATCCAATATCTACCCTTGCATTCACTTAACCATTAGTGACATAGAATAGTATCAAAATATGAAACTCACATGTAGGGAACCTTGGTAATCTCAGGTCAAAGGACCATATTAATAATGATCACTAAGAACCACTTATGACACTCATATAACGATCCATGTAGTGTTCTTAATATGGGTCGGTCCAGTATACAAGTTCTCTAACTTGTACTAATGTGTAAACTTAATATCCCATATAAGTCTTCACACATGCTAGTCTTAACATATCAAAGCAACCTAATCCACAATGATATATGACTAGGGACATTTAAGAATACAATTATTCTAAGGTTATTATTATAATTAAATATATTACGCAGACAATATATATAAATATAATAATTGGAATTGCCATTAAAATAACATGATTCAAAATTACAATCACCAATATAATTGGTTTTAGGGTATATACACTAACACCTTCTACATTCTAAATAATGAACACCATTAAAGTGTCAAGGCATATAATCTATGATGATATTGAATGAATGATGTGAGGCCATGCAAAGAGGCATGGCAATGTTGTGATATGCAATATGTGTTGCGAATTGATTTATTTTGCAATGTTGGGGGTTAAATTGTATTATTGAATACAATAATTAAGATGGAAACAAATCGATGATACTTATGATTTGAAAGCTAGGCCTAGTATATGATTGTGAGGGATGAGGATAATTTAAAAGGATAATGATAGACTTGTGAGGAATAAGAATAGATAGGGGTTATAAAGAGATTTACTTACTTTCCATTATATATTCTCTTATGATAATATTGAATTATTACTCTTGAGTTAAGTAGGATATGACTTAACATGCATTTGGGAATGTTATACTTACTAATGATTTGGTTAAATTGTATGTAAATAAGGGTAAATCCGATTGGTAAGATTTAATTGCTTTTATGATTTTTTTTTCCTTTAGAATGTTTACTTACTAAATTCTAGACTTACCTTTCCACATTTAATTTTACAAATTCTCATATTAAGGCTCTTATACTACTATTGTAGTAAGGATAGGTCCTTTGAGATTCTCTTAGCATGGTCATGAGTAGCATTGGATATCTTACTAGTACATCCATGAAATTTTCCTTAAAGGGCCTTAGGTTGTAGTAACTGTTGGGAATTCGGATTATCACATGCAGCGGAATTTTAAATTTTGATCCGAATTCTACCTAGGATCCATGCAAAAAGCATGAGTCAATGATTAGGGTTTTACCTATTGGGCACTCGTGTTTCTACTGATCAAAACTTGAGAGCGGATGAATCAAACGCCGGCCGGAAGGTACAGCGTCTCTACGGTATCCACACGGAGTGAACAACGACCTCTCACCCTCCACGCGTCTGCTAGGATGCGTTTTTCTCTCTAAGAATTAGGATTGGATGTTTCTGAGTGATTTAGGGTTTATATGGAAGCTTAAAACGTTATTTTAAGTGCTGCCCTCAAGTCCCTTTTTATAGAACTTAGGCAAGTCATAATCCTAGTCCTACTAGGATAATGCTTCCAAAATCCTAATCACACTTAACAACTCATCTTATCCTTATTCTAGAGATAATGGGAAGAGATAAGACTTATCTATTAATTATCTAATATTAGATAATGATATTATCTCATAATATAAATATCTTAATATTAGATAATTGTATATAGTTATCAAATATCAAAATAATATTATCTCATAATATTTTTATCTAATATCTGATAAGATAATTACTTGATATTACTTTAATATCAAATAATATCACATAATATATATATATATATATATATATATATATATATATATATATAAACGTGAATTTATTATTCTTAATAATATATATGCACGAAAATAAGTCCAATTAATTGGATATTAATATAATTAAAGTCCAATTAATTATTGTCTTATTCCTACTCCTTTTGTGTGACCCTGTAGGTTCTTACTACGTTGACAATGACTTATTATTGAGCCATAGACAGCGAGCGGTATCTAGCAATACATCACTGCCACTCAAGTAGTAAGAATGTCTGTGATTCGACATCCACCTAATACATGATCAACGTTTTACATCATAACCCTTTTGTAATAATATCCAAATTGAACTGGAGGCATGGAATGTGTCATCCTCGTCAATGTTCAATTTATATTTCTTGATACTGAGTAGACTTAAAATAAATAATTAATATCACATATTAATTCAACTGAGCATGGCCATGCATTTCTAAGTCTCACTCAATCAAGGGGCCCAAGGATATTTCTCTTTTATATAAGAGTAACAAAATCCCATTTACATCACTCACTTCCCTCTGCATGATTTATGACACACCCAATCAATGCCCTACTTGTCACCTGATTAAAGGTGACATAGGACAATATTAAAGTGAGTAATTCCTCATGTAGGGAACCGTAGTGACTTCAGGTCAAAGGTTTATGCGTAGTTGTGATCATATGAGAATAACTTATGACACGTTTATCCATGCAATATTCTCATAGTGGGTCAGTCCAGTACATTGTTCACTAGCAATGTACTCATGTATTGACTTGATATCACATATCCATGATTCGTAATCATCAGTCACTATACATGCTAGTCTCGATGTATTATTACTATCCTTTTTTCATAATAATACTTGACTAGGGGCATTTTAGGAATAGCAAAGCTATTCCAAGGATAATTATTATATTAAGTTATAAATTGCGCATAATAATAATAAAAACAAAATATAATAATTAAATTGCCTAAAATAAAATATAATACATTGTGTATAACTCTAATCATTTTATATGATTGGTTCTAGGACACACACCAACAGTAACTGCATTGGTAGGCAGATATTGTAAATGTTTTATGTTACCTAGGGTGATTGCGAGGCCAAATTATTTTGGAAATATGCTAGCATTATAGTCAAGCCTAATTCGCCCCTTTTTTTATTTGAAAGCAAATATGCTAATCGTCCATGTTTTGAAATTATAGGTGTTATAACTTAATTAGTGTTCTAAAACTAATGATAAATGTGATCTATAAGTAGTTTAGGCTGATAGAAATTGGTAAGCTAGAGTCCATGCCAATTATAGCCCAAGGAAGATCGTGACAATGAGTGAGTTCACACTTTATGTTAAAGTGTTTGATAATTTTGATGTTATAATTCTTTCAATATATGTTATTGATTTATTGGTGATTGATAGTAATGCAAAACTCATTGATACTTTGATGAAGTAAATGAGAAAAATGTTTGAGATATCTTAGCATAATGAATTACATTTTAGGGATGGAAATCTACCATTCAAAGGATGGAAATTTCATTTCTCAAAAGAAATATGTTGAAGAAATCTTGAAGAAATTCAAAATAGATCATTGTAAGCCTATCACCACTCTTTTTACCAATGAACATGAAGTTTTCCAAAGATGATGGCTATGAAAAAATTAATGAAGGGAGATATAGATCTCTAATTAGCATTTTGTTGTATTTGACTACAACAGGGTTAGATTTGATGGATGTTTCAAGTATTTTATCCATGGATATGCATGGCCCATGTCAAGCTCATTTTAGAGTTGCTAAAAGAGTGTTTAGATACATTAAGAGTATTGTTAACCATAGCATATGGTATCAGCCTAATGAATTTCATGATTTAATTAGTTATATTGATAATGATTAGGCTAATTTAATTGATGATATAATGATCACATCTAGACATGTTTTCTTTCTTTACTCTATAGTGTCCTTATAGAATTCAAAGAAGCAAAGTTTTGTTGCTTAATCTATTGCTAAAGCAAATGTTATTTTGTTTTCTAATGGTGTTAATTAAGTCATTTGACTCAAAAAAAAAATTAAATGGTTTGGAAAAACAACAAAATGACCTAACTATAATTTATTATGACAAGTGAACAATTTCTACAAGGAGAAATCCAGTCAACCATGGCAAGACCAACCACAAGAAGACCAATTATTGTTTTGTTCATGATACTAAGAAAGAAAAGGAGATTAGTCATGTTTATTGCAACAAAGACAATCAATTTGTTAATTTGTTCACCAAAGTATTTCCAAGACCTAGATTTGAATTTACAAGAGCTCTCCTTAGTGTATGAAGTAAAAACATCAAGAGAAAGTGGAAGTGTAATGCTTTTATGTCTTGCTCTATATGTATATTTTATGTTTACTAATATAGGTGTTTATTTGCATTAAATGGATTATGTAGCTGTAGTCATTATGTGTTATGTAATGTGTGTTTTGTGTCATATGTCTGTTGATGTTTTAGTTTATGAAGCAAATGTTTTTATGTTACTCCAAATGTATTATGAAATGCTCCAATCCTCACTTTCTTGTTTATGTTTTCACTTTTATATTACATAATTGCAAATAAATATCATATCTTTAGCATATTATATATCAGTTCTCAACTGACATTTAATTTAGCACCGTTATATATTTGTTATAATATTGGTCATATAACTGGCATGAAAAAAGGTTATCAAATTAGTTTTCACAAATCACATCAATTTTTTGTTAAAAATTGACATCTCTTCTTTTAAAATTATTTTTTTTATTATTACACATTAGTTTTTAGTAAAAAAATGGAGAAGAAATATTTGCATAATTTTTTAATGCTGATTTTTGACAATCTCGTTAGAATATTTATAGTAAAAAATTATACAAGTTCAGGATTCTTCCCAAAATGAGTATTTTGAATTAAAAACATTGAAAATTCATAATTTTATACTTGATTTTCCGTTTAGAGGGAAATTTTTTTATTTAATTTAACTTTTCAAGATATCTATCCATCTGCAAATGAAAAGGAAGTTTGCCTTTAGTTTTTATGGCCTCATTTAAAGGTACTAATTCTGTCACTGGGATTCAGCAATCTTTGGTAAAAAGGGGCCAGGAAGATTCAAATTGTGCTCCAATTCATCTTTAAATGAGGCCATAAAAACTAAAGGCTTTCTGTGACAAGCACACCAAGCCAGCTTTCCGATGCGAAACCTACAGAAAAGCCTTCACTCTTCTTTACCTCTTAACTTCCTCATCTTACTATGCCTCTTGCAACGACCATTGATGGCGAAGGAGATCATACCAATAGGCGTTGTTCTTGATTTGAATTCTCCGTGGCCATCTCTGATTTCTATAGATACCATGCTCATTACAAAAACGGATTTCTCTCCGATTCGAGGATTCAGAGAATGATGTCATTGCAGCAGCTTCTTCAGGTTGCAATAATTTGAAAACCCAAGTTCTGTTGACTCTTAACCGGTTACCTAGTAATTATATGTGCAATTATTTTAATCGCTCATTCATGGCATATGCAGCTTATTATTTAATAAAGAATAAAAAGTTGCATGCGATCGTTGGACCTCAAAGATCGGGACAAGCAGGGACTGTAATGGAATTGGGACGCAAATTTCACGGACCAATCATTTCGTTTTCAGCAACAAGTCCATCGCTTTCCTCGACACGAAACCACTTCTTCATTCGGACGGCGCAAGATGATCCCTCCCAGGTTGAAGCCATAGCCGCCATTGTTCAAACTTACGGATGGCGGGAAATCATCCCCATCTATGAAGACGCCGAAGATGGCAGTGGCCTAATCCTATACATCAACGATGCCTTCGAAGCAATTGACACACGAGTCCCTTACAGATTAGTCATAGATCCAAATGCTGAAGAAAGTGAAATTAAAGACAATCTTGAGAAGCTGAAGGAAAAGATAACAATGATATTTCTTGTTCATATGACTGCTGAACATGGGTCCAAGCTATTTTCAGCTGCAAATAAAGTCGGAACGATGAGGGAAGGGTATGCTTGGATAGTGACGGAAGGGCTATCTGTTGTGTTGGATCTTATGGATCCAAAAACAATGGACTTTATGCAAGGTGTCATTGGAGTAAGGCCAGTGGTTCCTAACATGAAAAGGGTAGAGGACTTCAAAAGAAGTTTGGGAGCTTCAGGTATCGTAATACAATACTCATTTTTTTCCCCACAAGTTATCACTCAACAATCACAGAATCTGATTTAGTTCACCTCACATGATGAGATTCTGTTAAGTGCGTGAAAAAATGCAAATGAGCGACAAACTAAGTTCATGTGTCTTTTCCCTTCAGGTAAAGCAAAAAACTCCACTATGTTTAGCCTTTTCGGATTGTGGGCTTATGAGACAATTCAGGTATTAGCCATGGCAACAGAGAGAGTTCAAACCAACCACGTTAGTCTTCTTCAAGCAATCCAAACATCTAATTTTAGTGGCCTCTCTGGAGATTTCGATCCGGCTAATGGAACGCTAGAACCTTCAGTACTTGAAGTATTCAACGTAGTTGGAAATAAAGAGAGGATTATTGGATACTGGTGCCATAAACGGTAGAAACATTTTCAAGATTTAGGTGAAGCTGAAGCTGCGAGAGAGGGGCTGAAACCACCATTATGGCCAGGTGACATAATTGAACAGCCACCAACGTTGAGCATTAGGGTACCAGTAAAAAGAGGCTTTAATGAATTTGTAAAACTGGAAAGGCATTTACCAGATGGCTCAGCAAAATTTTGAGGGTTTGTTATTGTTTGAGGAAGTGACGAATGCTTTACCCTTTCCTCTTAAGTTCAAGTATTTTCCCTTTTGTGATGATCTTGCTTTCAAGATTAGAGACAAGGTTAATTAAATTTGCTTCAATTCTTTTAAGCAATGTTAAGTATATTCATTGTTTTACAAATTATTTCTCAATTATAAGCTTCTTATTCACAGTCCAACTTAAACTTATCTTATTATTTACAGGCTATATACACGTGCTTAGATTTTATCGCGTAGTATAGTATGAGCATAATATCAGTGCAACTAATCATTTATGTACACAACTTGCAACATTTTCTCTTACTCTTTATCATTTTCTTTGACAATATGCTTATCATATTCTTTCTTCCTCTAACTCCCTTACAAATTTATGACGCAAGTGTTTGACGCTGTAGCTGGAGATGTAACAATTGTAGCATATCGCTCAAACTTTGCGGACTTTACCTTGCCATATTCAGAAACAGGCGTGTCATGGTGGTTTCAGTGAAGCATGATGAGAGACGAAACATGTGGATCTTCTTAGAGCCTCTAAGCTGGGGTCTTTGGTTGACAACAGGTGGAGCCTTCATCTTCACTGGGTTCATTATATGGTTTCTTGAACATCGCTCAAACATGGAGTTTAAGGCCACCCGAGACCAACAACTTGGCATGATCTTCTGGTTTTCCTTCTCAACGCTTGTGTATGCTCATAGTACGTAAACCCTCTAAAACTCTAGCGAACTGATCTTATGCAAAGAACTCCTTGTTAGAAATTTGAACATAAGCTTAAGGATGGATGAAAAAATTGAGCCATTAATCAGTCTTTTAGTTCGTTTGTCAGATTTGTGATATCAATCGATGTTGAAAATTATCAGAAAACTCACAGATGACACGTGTTATAATTGAACTATATACCTTGTAAAATATCCACAAGTTTTCAAGATAATCCAAATGAGAGATACTTAGTTAGATAGTGGGAACCACCAATAAAATTTAAGATAAATATAGGAAAGGGTGGTTGGAAAATTAATTAACTATTCCTCCTCATATTGATCATATTCATCTCAATTCTTATTTGTAGTAAGTCAATAACTTGTATGCCTAGTGACTAACTAAGAATTTCTCTATGCATATGTGTGTGCTTTAGTATTTATCTTGTAATTAATTTATGATTCACTATGTCTGATGCTTGCCCAGGGGAAAAAGTGGTGAACAATTGCTCCCGATTTGTGCTGATTATATGGGTATTTGTGGTACTCATCATAATGTAAGGTTACACCGCGAGTTTTGCTTCAATGTTAACAGTAAAAAGACTACAGCCTGCATTTGTCGATGTGAACGAGATAAAAAAGAATAACTATTTTGCGGGATATCAGAAGGAATCCTTTGTTAAGAGGCTTCTAACGGAGCATTTAGGTTTCGAGGAGTCTAAGTTGAAAGCTTACAAAAATCCTCAAGAATATCATCAAGCACCATCACTTGGAAGCAACAATGGTGGGGGTCGCTGCTATCTTTGATGAAATTCCGTATTTGAAGATCTTCCTCAAAAAATATGGCTCTAAGTATGCTATGGTAGGACCAATCAACAAAACCGGCGGATTCGGCTTTGTGAATCTCTCTCCTCCCTTTATTTCTTGATTAGTTTGCTCTTTGTTTTCATGGTATGTACTTACGATCATGAATAAATGACATAGCTTATTTGTCTATTGACATAATCTAGGTTTCTTGTATGAAGAATACTTGTTACGTTTTAGTTCATTTTTTGTAAAACTGCATTTTACATATGAGAATATTAGTTTATTTTGAAATAGGAAGAATCAATATTTAATTTTGTCATTGCTTGTGCTATATATATATATATATATATATATATATGTGATAAAAATTACAAATTATAAATAAGTGGAAATTAGTTCTAGATTTTCTATTTGATTTTTTTTATACGTTAATGTTGATGAAGTTCTCACTTGATTTTGTATATTAACATTGGTACCAGATGATATTTATTTTTGTTGAAACAAAATTTAGTAGATCATAAGATTTAAACATTTTACTTGTATGGCACAACTTAAAATTATTCCATTATTTCTAAGTGGAAGAAATAGATTAGGTTAGGTTAGATTTTACCTTAAATAAATCAGATTTGTTTTATAAATTATTAGCTTGAGTTTGACTTGTTAAATATGGTCAAAATTTGAACTTGACCTAGCCTATTTAAAAAACTTGACCTAGTTTATTAGCCTATTTATATAAATAAACCTTTAAATAAATTAACAAGCATAAGCCTTTAAGGAAAAATATAAATCAATAATTAAATTTAGTCTATATTTATAATTATATGTATTAGAATTTTATTAATATCATACATTTGATAAATGTATATATTATATTATATTATATATAAACATATTAACTATTTAAATAGGCTAGTTTGATAAGCTTACAAACAAGCTAACAAAAAATATGTTTAATCTATTTATCTAAACCGGTTTACTTATCAACCTTGATCAAGTAAGTTTAGATAAGATGAGCCAAAAATAAGTTAAGCCGTAAGATAGACCTTAAATCCTATTTCCATCCTTAGTTTTAAGAAGGAAATTGAGATTAATTTTTAAGCAACCATGTATATAAATATGAGATGAGATGCGAGGACATTGTGCGAAAGTGTTTTGCACAATTGGGCGCCTCCATTAGAACTTGATAATTAAGACGTTTATTCAATATTTCGTTTCCAGGCGTTCCCACAAAAATCTCCCTTGGTATCTTACTTCTCCAGGGTAATCTTAAACGTGACAGCAGGTGAAAAATTTAAAAAGATAAAGAATATATATTTCTCCAGTGGATTGATATCCGAAGATCAAAGTGCCTCCATCAACTCAGATAGTCCAACTCTTACTGTGTACAGCTTTGCAAGCCTATTTATCATCACCTTAGTCATTTCACTGCTCTCACTCTCTTTCCATGCTTGCAACTTTCTGTATTCTCAATGGCCGTCTTTGAGAAGTGCCATCAGATCTGAAGAGAGATCAGTGTGGTCTGTCATGGCTAAAATGGCAAAGCATTTCGAATAGCTCTTTGCATCCAAATCTTCCAAATAGAAGCGATTCCAGATTATATCCAAGTGCCAGTCCAGCAAGAGACCATGGTGCTTCTATCTTTACTGATGGCATGGACGACAACCACTCAGGGAATGATCAGAATGAAGAAACAAATGGCGCTACTTCGGACAACGATAATGGCAATCTTCCTTCAGAACATGGGGACACAAGTTCAGATGTCCTTGATCACTCACCGTAAGGAAAACGATGTTTATTATGAAACATGTAAAAATAGAAATAGTAATCGTATATGCATTGTCTGTCTGTGCAAAATTAATTGGTGAAATATTTTAACTATTCATCTGCCTAATGTTCGCATTAATTGAGATAATATGTATTGTCTATCTGTGCTAAATTAGTACTTGGTGAAATGCGGATTGACTCTGCAGTTGCCTAATGCTTGCATTAATTGATTATTATCTTGTTGTGATGTTGACAAACTATTTAGCCCCTACACAAAAGTACCAAAAAATAATGGTTATTCTATAATTAAATTTACCTTAATAGAAATGATTTCAATTAATTTGTAAATAAATTCTATCATTGAGAGGTTATCAGAAATAATTATTTTAATTTATTCATAAATACATGCTTTTATTTGAAATATAAATAAAAAAGTTTCAAGTATAAAATAACAAATTTTAATTTTAATTGCAATAGATTTCAAGAATTAACAGCACGTTTGGTTTGTGGGATGCTATTGACATTCCCGGGAATAATTTGCAGGAATATTACGTTCCCATATTTGGTGCAAAAGTTTAAAAAATATTCCTGAGAATGTAACATAACTAGAAATATTTTTACCTCAATTTTTTCCCAAAAATATACTCATGGGGGGAGGTGGGAATGTAAGATTCCCATCCCATGTGAATATCAATATTAAAATTCAAGACAAATCTACCTTTTTTTTACTCGAAACACAACCATCTCAGCTCTAGGTTTTACTCTGCCCACTGCTTCTCTTTTCTCGATCCTTCTCACAGCCTTCACTTCTGTTTCTTTTGCGATTGAGGTAAGTTCCTAAACCTTGCAATATAGTTTCAATCCAGACTAGAAAACTAAGAATATTTATACCTGCATATGGCACACAGATCACGAAACCTAGCAATGAAAATAACACAACATCATACAACAGTAACATATATGTGTGGCACACAACGTCAATTGTAAGCGACATTATTCTCAACCCAAAATAACCAATGAAGTTTTCCCTGTTGCCTTGGATTTTCAAAATACAGTATTGCGTTTCCTATAACTCGAAGATTAAACTAATGCAATTTACTATTTTTTGAACATTATTTTGACTTTTGATATAAGTATATGTATTTGTATATTTTAATTTTATCTCATTTGGACCACTTATTTCCATTTTTTATTTTAAATTATATTAAATAATTATTGTTTTGCTTTATACATCCTATATTGTGCTGCGTATTACTATTGCAAAATGGATCCCTTAATTCAAGCAAAGAAGAAGAGAATCATTGTTATATTGATTATATTATTAGAGCTTTTGAATGATTTCACTTTATTTTTTATCATGGTGATTTCTACTATTTTACAGAAAGAACTGAGAAAAAAGAAAAGAATAAGATATAATTACCATAATAGGATGTTGGTGTGAAATGTAAACTTCCATAGAGTAGTCTTTATAAATGACTTAGCTTCTATTGAAAATGTTAGAATGGATAGGTTTTCTTTCCATAGATTATGTAACATGCTAAGAGTGGTTGGTAGGCTAGAGCCAACAAGGAATATGGGTATTGAGGAAATGGTTGCAATTTTTTTGCACATCTTAGCACATGATATTAAGAATAGAGTTATAAAGAGATAATTTATGAGATTCAGATAGACTATTAGCAAGCAATTTAATAATGTATTGGTTGTTGTGCTAGGTGCTATAAAGAATTACTCAAACAACCTAAACTAGTTCTTGAAAATTCTAGTGATCCTAAATGGAAATGGTTTAAGGTATTTATTAATTTATAAAAATTAGTTATAGAATGGTATTTGCATTTTAAGAATGAAATGGATTTTAATTGTTTCAATATGTAGAATTGTTTAGGGGCATTAGATGGAACTCATATCCAGGTGAATGTTCTAGAGGTTGATAAGACAAGATTTCGAAATAGAAAGGGTAAGGTAACTACTAATGTGCTAGGAGTATGCTAACAAGACTTACAATTTATTTATGTCTTAGCCAGATGAGAGGGTTCAACAGCTGATTCTAGAGTCTTGAGGGATGTAATTACTCGTCCTAATGGCTTAAAAGTTCCACAAGATACTCAATGGGCAAGAAATCAATTATTGAAATTTTATCTTATTTCATTTTATACCTTTACTAAGTTATATAGTTAATCATAGGCTATTATTACTTATGTGATACTAGATATATGAATGGTATTGGATTCATTACACCTTATAGAGGGCAAATGTATCATTTAAGTGAATGGAGAGATGGAGCACAACCAACCACGCTCTAAGAGTTTTTTAATATGAAGCATTCATATGCTAGGAATGTTATAGAAAGGGCTTTTGGATTATTAAAAGGGCATTAGGCAATTTTAAGAAATAAGTCATTTTATTCAGTAAAGACTCAAGGTAGAATTATATCTATATGTTGCCTATTGCATAATCATATCAGACAAATAATGACTGTGGATCCACTAGAGGCAACCTTGCATTTCAATGAGGAGAATGATGATTGCACACATGATTTGATTACACATGTGGAGTCAAGTGAGGAATGGATTACATGGAGAAAAAATCTTGTTGAAGAAATATGGAACACTTGGAAAGGAAGTCGTATTTAAGAAACTTTTACATTTGTTATCTTTAAGTTTTTATATGATTTAAATTGTATGAGCTATTATGTAATTGATTTTATTTGTTTTATAGTTCAATTTGAATATTCTAATACAATTCGTTTGCATACATGAAACTCGGTTAGATTTTTTTCAAATGTATAATTTGTTAGGCTATATTATTTTGCATTGTATATGACTTAGCTCACTAATGAAGATGGGTGAAAGCACTCAATAAGGCATTGTTAGGAATATGTTGATCATTTGTTAGGAAATATGTAGTGATGTTACATCATAAGACATTGTTGTAGCAGCTATCACCTATTCTAGACCATCATATATATTTTGGCTAAATTTATGATATCCAATTTGATATGAATGCTTCTGTGATGATGTGGTCATCCACTTTCTATTATAATTGACTCCATTATATTAAGGTGTATTTTCTTTTTCTGAATGTCCTTGTGAATTGATGATTGGTTAGATGTTCTGCCATGTGCCTTCCTGGATAAAAACTCAAAAATACGCCAAGTGCTTGCATGTTACTGTCTTGGTTTAAAACAATAACATCAAGTTAGGACGGTGGTATAAATGATTGATGGTTAGTTAAATGTTTGGACATGTGCATGCCTGGATAAAAACTGAAAAATACACCAAGTGCTTGCATGTTACTGTCTTGGTTCAAAATAGTAACATCAAGTTAGGACGGTGGTATAAGCAATTGATGGTTGGTTTCATGTTTGGACATATGCTTGTCTAGATAAAAACTCAAAAATACATTAAGTGCTTGCATGTTACTGTCTTGGTTCAAAATAGTAATATCAACGGAGAAGTTTAAGGAAACTTATAAGAAGAATATTAGGCTTTTTTATTAAAATTTATGAGTAAATATTACATAAAATTGAATGTGTGTTACATGTAATTGAACGTTATATATAATTGAATTGTATCTACAATTTTAATAATCATATCGAGCTGGGAGTTTTAAAATCCTTGAGGAAATTTATCACTAATTTTGCTCTGTATTTCTTCACGAATTCCATTGGAAATTCTTCTTCAAATTCTTTGTTGTTGTATATATCTTTTATTTGTTTGTAGATAAAAATTCCATAGTCTTGCCTAAAATTATAATTTTGTGCAATGAGTTATTTTGGAACCTTCTAATTATCAAATCCTATGAAATACTAAAGAAGTTATTACTCACAATCTAGATTTCTTGTTGTGGCGACTTTTCATATGATATGATATCAAAAGGTGGCTCTATAGTTACTTGATCTACTCTTATATTCATCTCATTTCTGCAAATGACTTCATTTTTCTTTTGCTCATAATAGTCCTTTTGTTGTAAGATAAACAAGTTACAAATGACATCAAGTGAAAAAGAGGAATATGTTACTGTGTGTATTAGGAACAATAACATTAAATGATAATTAGAAATAAATTCATAAAATCAAGTATGAATAAGAAGGAAATAAATAATAAAATAATGTGTTATTATTTTGATCCAAAATAGTAACATGTTTTCCTTTTGGTATAGAAATAGAATCACCAACCAAAAATATCATAAATAGACAAAATGAAAGACCTTTAACAATAAAACCTCAAGAAAACAACACGTTACTATTTTGATCGAAAATAGTAACATGTTTTCCTTTCAAAAACACTATAAATAGACAAAATGAAAGGGTATTCACAATAAAACCTCGAGAAAACAACGTGTTACCATTTTCACATGAAATAGTAACATCAAGCATTAACAACATATCATAAAGTAACATCACACAAAAAGTTAAAAGTTCCTTTTGTTAGTCTGATGTGTTAGTTTTTGGGATGAAAACAGTAATCTTTTTCAAAATAAATGGCATATGTAAAAAAATCAAGCAAGGTTAAGCAATGGTTATTATTTGATAGAAAAATCAAGCATTGTTAACAAGAAAATGTGTTTGGTTAAGCAATGGGTAGTATTTGATCATAGTAAGTAACATTCACTACTATTTGGGCATCGCAAAAGTATGGATCCATAAGCCCTGCTTTTCTTGGCCTCAATGAGTTATAGTGAGTTCACTTGCACTCGGTATTATTCAGCACGAGAAATATGTAGTGATTAGGGTTGCTGCAGTCATTGACATCCGTTGAGTTCATTGGGAATACAATAATGTCTGCATTCATTGCTTCCTCTACCTTTTGATCGAATTTATGCCCCTTTATATCCTTGTACATTTTCAAAGGGTTAACCACATAAGACTATTGATGTAGTATGGACATGAGTCAATATTAAATTATTTCCTCTATGTTATATTTACGGAATGTATTCAACATCTTACCCAACACAAGCTGTCAAATACAAATATATTATTTTTCTTGGATGTGCTATTCATGCTGCAAATGATCACATGGCTATCTATGATATGAAATTGAAGGAATAGAGTTTATCAATAAATACTTTCAGTCATGGTATATTATTGTTTCATCTCCAAACAATAACATCATCTTATTTGATTATTTGAGCTTGAAAATGAACAAATTTTCCATGTTACTGCTATGGCTCGAAATAGTAACACCACTAAAAGGAATCGAAGAAAACATTAATGTTGTAAAGTTTGAGAGATGCATACATACATTGTTTGTTATTGACTTTTCTGCAAGCACTTATAGTAACTTATCCAATATTACGAATGTGTCCTACTGAGGAGACATCAAGACAATAGATTTGCAAATAATAATATGGTTAAACAAAGAATTCAATAATGATATTATCCGGAAAATCATTAAATATTAACATGTCAAGATGTAGTTTTCGTGTATCTGTTTAGGGTGAGACAACAACATCAACCAAAGAACACAATAACTAGACAAAATGTAGTGTGATTAACAATGAAAGGCCGACAAAAGAAGGTGTTACTGTCTTAAACAAGATATAGTAATATCAAATAACGTGTTCTTTTTCAAGTGGAAAGTGTAACACCAAGCAAAAAAATATGGACATGACTTACATTACTTATCCTACTTTTTCTATTTTACCTATTTTGTTGATAACATCTTAGGGGAGGTACTTTTCAGCTGACTATCTTGTACTTTTGGATGTCTTCTTGGTCTACTTCTTTTTTGTCATTTCTAATGTTGTATCCTCCACCAAGATTAACTCAGTAGCCTCTTTGTCATTTTTACTCTCCTTTTATTATATTTATCGTTATTTTATGGGCTTTTTGAATTGGCCCGAGTATGTGTAGTCCATCTCATGTTTTGATTTTCTTTATTTTTTGATCATCGATCCTTCAATATGCTCAGTCTTTTTTGCTTCAGCTTCGGTGATGGCTATCATTTTAGTGACCCATGCATTCAGCTGTTTATTTTGATCTTCAAGATTGGCATTTGCAATTTTTAATGTCTCGATGCTCATTTGGAGGTTTTCTGTGTGTTTTTTATGTCATATAGTTGCATTTGGAGCTATGTGTTCTCCTGTGTTAGGTTTGTCATTGTTTCATTCCTTTGTTTTAGTTGTTGTTCTGCCATCTGAAGTTTCTCATAGAAAAACTTCGAATCATCAGTTAATTCAATTATCCTAGTATTTGTGTTGAGAAGCTGATCCTCAGCTATTGTACCTCGAATGTATCTAGTGCTTGATGTTGTTTCTAGGACAGTGCAATATTTGTAAACTGGTCCAGTTTTGTGTTTCTTGGTTAAATTATACATTAGTTCATTCATGTATCGTTGTTTGTTTTGGATTCCTTATGGTGGGAGAGTGTGATTTGTGTTTTTGTTTGTTCATTGTATTCAATAAGTTGTAATTCTGGGGTTGTCAGGTTGTAAAGGATGTTTAGCTCCTTGAATGTTAGTTGGAGTTCTTTATTGATCACTTGAAACATAAGAGTGGTTAGTTTAGGGTAATTCTTGACGTGTTACTATTTGAATGAGAAATAGTAACATGAGGGAAAGGATTAGGTGGTGGCATAATTGTAAAATGGATAAAGGAAATGACATTTTCCAAACATTACCTGAAGCTGGTTGGCCATTCTTTCCTTTAATTGGCATGTGAGGTGCTTCAAGTTCCACTTTAGGCATTTTAGCACTTTTTGATTTTGATGCCCATAAAGCACATTTATTGTCTCACACAGCCAATATTGTCAATAATATAATATACATATTATTGTATCAGATCTTCAATTGAAGTTGCATTTAAAGATGTAGTTAAAAATAGAATGTCACTGTATACACAACAAATAGTAACACATTTTTATTGGTATCCAGACAATAACACTACACAAAAACTCAAAGTAACATGATTAATCAATTGTCATTAATAAGAAATATGTGAAAATAACAATGTGTTACTGTTTGAGAACAAACTAGTGACATATTGCTGTTTTGCATCTAGACAGTTACACGAACCATAAACTTGAAACAAATGGACAAACAAAGTCACACTTACAACCTAACTGCTAGAAAGATGAAAATTTACTATTTACACAGTAGATAGTTACATGTTACTATTTAATAACCAAATAGTAACATCAACTAACACTGCTAGAATCGTGCAGGAAATTTGCCAAAAACATTCAATCAAATTAAAAGAAATGAATGATAACAATATCTAACAAATTGACATCAAGGAAGTTAAGTTTGACAACTATTACTTATTAGTAATAGCATGACATAGCGGGTGACATTTTGTGGGCTATCCCTTGTGATTGAGTTCATCAGTTGTTTGTGTATATGTCCAGACCACCAATATTATCTTATGTCATCTAGGTGCTCTACATATTTCAGGTAGGACCAGGCCAGCATCTGAGCCCTATTTAATACAAACAGGGTCATTAGTAGTATCAGGGTTACTAGATGTGAGACATCCTCAACATCAATTTCTGATGTTCCCCCACCACCCTTTGGAGTTCATTGAATATATTGGTTTTGTTAGGCGTCATTGGCCACAGAATCATATGTTATTATGATCAAATTGTGGCCTATTCCCAAGTGTTATGTCGATGAGGCGTTCTTCATCCCTTATTCTAAATACGAGCTTCACTAAGGTAGGTATGATTCTCATATGTTCACCGTTAATTAGGAATTTTGTGTTTTGATGAGAAAATGACAATGACTGATGTTATTTCTTGATCATTTTTTTAGCACATATTGTGATCAAACTTGCACATGATAATGGCTTCAATAAGTAGCTAGAGAGGGTTTTGCTCCAGCACACTCTTGTGGACGTCGTTTAGATTAAGCTCTTCAATCTGCTTTACGCACACTAGCTGATTGAACCTGTATTGTTGGAATCTTATACTTCTTTCTTTAGTTTCCTCGGTTTGCTTAGGTGTTTTGATGTCCTTCTATTCAAATAAATTTACAAGCCAAGGGTGATTAAAAATAAAATCGATAAATTTGGGGATAAGTTCATAAATCAAGCAAGTTTAAGATCAAAATTGATAAAAATTAACATGTTACTATTTTGAAAATAAATAGTAACATATTTTTTTTAGGGACATGTTTATGTTTGATATGAAATAGTAATACCAAACAAAAGACAATATAAATAGACAAAATGCACTATGACTCATAATGAAACTTGGATAAAAGAGGGTGTTACTATTTGTAGAGGAAATAGTAACATCAAAATTAACGATAATGACAAAAAATTGGTAAAAATTCAACATATTACTATTATCAGAATAAATAGTAACACGTTATTTTCTTGTACTAACACATTTCTGTTTATTCTAAAAAAGCAACAACAACTAAGGAACACAGTAAATAGACAAAATGCAGTTTAATCAAGGATGAAATTTAGACAAAAGAAGGTGTTACTATCTTGCACAGGGAATAGAATCATCAAAACACGCATTACTCTTTTCATTTTAACATATATACTATAAATATACATATATATGGTATATATGCACACGTAAACCCCAATCTTATTTACTATATATATATAATCACAAATGATTACATTGTGATTAGTGACAGTAACATCTCGATTAGTTTCAACATCTTCTAACTTCCTAGGGTATCGTTTAAACATGGATGTTATATACTATACACACACACACACACACATAAACATGCAAATGCAATAACATTTTATTTACTATATATATATATATATATATATATATATATGATCACAAAGGATTATATTGTGATTAGTGACAGTAATGTCTTGATCAGTTTCAACATCTTCTAACTTCCTAGGGTATTGTTTAAACATGGATGTTATATACTATACACACACACACACCCAAAAACATGCAAATGCAGTAACATTTCCCATCAGGTTAATGCCATAAAAATCCATATACGAAAAACATTAATAGGATGTAGGGTTTACCATTTAGTGACCTATTTTGACATGTCAAGTTAGGGGAAGTTACTGTTTGTAACTAGTTGAGAGTTGTCGAAGGCTGGAGATGATGTCTTCTAAGGGAACGATGTCAAATGAGTTTGATTTTTCGTTGGTTTCTGAGGTATTTTCATTCAATTTTGGAGTTATTTCACTGTTAAGTGCTTTGGGCGGGAAGGCGATTGATCTATTTCTATTTTCTGTCCTTTTCATCTTCCCGAGAAGCGCTTCTAATGTGTCATTTTAGATTAGGGGCATTATGGTAAAATACTAAAAAAATCCTAGGAATATAAAATATGAACCAAATATGGGAATATAACGTGTTTAGGAATCTAATAAAATTTTTCCAGGAATATCTACATTTAATCAAACATAGGAATACTTTATCCTTGGGAATCACATTTATGAGAATGCACATTCCCTGGAATGTTCATATTCCCAGACATGAAAGAATTCGTGAACCTAACGTGCCCTAAAGGAGTTTTCTGGATGGTTATAATGGATTATCACTCCATGTGGCATAATCTTAGCCACCTACATGAAATGATAGGATGTACGGAGTTAGGAGTGGTAGTTCTCTGGAATCTTGTACTTACTAGCTGGTGACAGCCTAACTATACAAGAACAATTGAATTACTTCCAAGCGATCGGTCATCTTACAAGTGTCATAAGCTGATAGTTATGACAATTCGATAGGTAAACATACTTGGATTGAGATGATACTTGGTGAAAAAATCCAACATGTTATATGGGTCCTGTGGCTGAAATTTAGGATCAATTAGGTTAGTGTACTATTTTTCCTAATTTTTCCAAGTTTAGGGATATTCTAGTCATTTCAGAAGGTTTGAGAATCTAGCAGGATTCCAGAAAATAATATTTGTGATCTTCACATTTTTATCTTTGTGTTGATTGGTTTTCGTGAGAAATGAATGCCCAAAGCATGGTAAAAAGCCCTTATGACAACTCAAAAAAAGTATGTCATCTTTCGGCAGTAAGGCTTTTATTCAAAATGTTCTTTAAAGGGATAGAGTGTGCCAAAGGCCTGGTGGGGCACCTGAACACTGAGTTAGAGATAGAGTGTGTTAGCTTATAGTCATCCCCTTGCACACTCAAAGCTATAAAATAAGGCATAAACTAAGCGAACGAAATGTCCCTCTCCTTATTTAACTATCCTTTTTGGTCCATAATGTATAGAGGCTTCCTGTGTGGATAGATCCTGCAATTCGGTATGCAAGAGTGCTTTGGTGACATACGATATTGGCTAGCAAACTTGTGAGTCCCGCCATCTTTACCATGCATGCCAAACAAGGGTTTAAGTGGGAATGCTGACATGTTGGCCAAGAATGATAAGCATGTGCGTGCATGATTTTGGGTGGAGAGCCACCAACCTATGACATTTGGTATCAGAGCAAAGGGTATACCTATACAGACCCAATCCTTGGGAACTCTCGTATGTGAACAGTGATAAAGTGTGACTCTCCACCTAAGGGCTTTGCCCATGCAAAGTGCTCTAGTAGGTACCAATAATTACCACCTCTGGGTTGGTTCAACGCCAAGTGCTTATCTTGCCAAGCACTCGTGTTTTACCAAACACTTAAAAGAGTAGGCAAGGTGATAAGTAGGTAGGGTGGACGATAAGAGTGTTGTGTTGGTGAAGGTGCTCCCAACAACTAACCGTGACATTTGGTATTAGAGCTCGATTTATACTAGAAGGCTAAGATCGGATAGGCACAATTAGTTTAGATGTGGCTTATCCTTTGATATGCAGTATGTACAAAACTATCATTCTTACAAACTCAGTGGCGTCATTGCCAAAGACTTAACCAGAGGGTGTAAGAGATTAGATCGTCTTGAAAAGCCAGTGAGTTAGGAAATGGTACATACTGAGTGGTCAAGAATTGGAACGTCAAGCCCAAGCATTTGTGCTAAGTGGGCTATCCTACTTATTGGTTATGGGTGGGATATTAGTTATGCATTCATTCATAGTAGTGGCATCACAGGATGCAAACAACCGCCCAATAGGATGAGGGAATTGACAGCTAATCCAGTAGGAGAAACCTTAGTCTTGCTAAAAGGCTTAATTGCTTGAGGGATTGGTGGAACCAAAGGGTGAAGCCATTAGTTGTGCCAATGGGTGTGACTATAGATGAAGGGCATGAGCAGATCATTCCAAAGGGAGTGATATGAAATCATGTTAAGGAGGTCCAGAGGGATCATTCAAGCACTCAAGGGAGCATTATAGCCAAAGGGCTAACAATGTGCACAATCTATAGGTTAGTTAGAGAACGCATAATCACTTATAAGATTTAAAAGATGCTAGGGTGCTAGCATACTAATGTAGTAGGCTAGGCTATGTAGTTGCTAGAGGAGCAACAATGACTCAGAGGAGTGTAGCAAACTAGCACTACATTATTGCTTGGTCATGGAGAGTTCACAATACTGAGCTCACATTTGTTTATGCACAGGCAAAGTGAAGCTTAAACTAGAGTGGAGGGTGCTCTATGCTTAACCTCTTTCTATGAGTTGAAGTGGGGGAGCCAATAGAGGATGCACTTGTGAAGTCGTCAGAGGATGCACGCCAAGAAGTGGTGTGAGGATTGCAATGCTAGTCGGCATTAAACTCTGAAGGTAGGCTGTGATGGCCAGTGATATGCCAGAGGGCATTGATCTAGAAAGGATCAGAGGATCTGATTAAGTGTGAATTGACATTGCCTAGTGTAATGAATCAGCCAAAATGCAAACGAGCAGTTGGGGAGTGAGGTTTGCCCTTTTTGCATAGATCCAGCATAAGTATTGTCTCTTGTACTGGTGGCATGGGACACTAAGTATAAGATACCTATCAGTAAGGGATTTAAAGCATTAAGCATTTATCATAAGTCATAATGTTAGCACACACTTAAGCCACAGAGGTAGAGGATCGTGCAACCAACGGAGGTAGTGAGCATAAGTTGTAGAGGCAATTACCTGTCGAAAAAGTTATAGAGGTAACAAGTTCAAGAGAGTTATATGGAATAGTAGCACTAGAGAGTGTCGGGACACTTTAAAAGGAGACTACAAAGGTAGCCTTTCAAGTGACTTGTAGAGGATGCATTTTGCTAAGAGATACCTATGTTGTAAAGGCAACAAATAAACTAAATTCAAGATGGGGGAAACATTTTACAATGCTCAAAGAGATAGGCTTTGAGACGATCGAGAAAGTAACTCTATGGAGTAGGTTGAAGACCATAGCCATGTCAGATTGAGGCATCAATGACAACATTGACATTTGAAGTGAGGGAGAATGTCATAAGCTGGCAAAGTGACAATTCGATAAACAAATATGCTTGGATTGAGATGAGACTTGGTGAAAAAATTCAACATGTTATATGGGTACTGTGGTTGAAATTTAAGATCAATTCGGCTAGTGTACTATGTTTTCCTATTTTCCCAAGTTTAGGGTATTTTGATTATTTCGAAAGGTTTGAGAATCTAGCGAGGTTCAAGAAGATCATATTTATGATCCTTGCATTTTTATCTTCATGTGGGTTAGTTTTCATGAGAAATAAATGTCCGGAGCATGGCAAAAAGCCCTTATAACAACTCAAAAAAAGTATATCATCTTTTGGCGGAAAAAGTTTTGTTCAAAATGCTTCTTAAGGGGGTGGAGTGTGCCAAGGGCCTGGTGGGGTGCCTAGACACGAAGCTAGGGATGGAGCATGTTAGCTTGTGGCTATTCCCCTATACACTCAAAGCTATGAAATAAGGTATAAACTAAGCAAATGAAGTGTCCCTCTTCCTATTCAATTGTCCCTTTTAGTCCATAGTCCATAGTGCACGGAGGCTTCTTGTGTGGAAAAATCCTATGGTCCGATATGCGAGAGTGCTTTGATGAGATACAATATTGGCTAGCGGACCTGTAAGTCTCTCTATCTTTACCAAGCATGTCAAATGAGGGTTTAAATGGGAAGGCTGACATGTTGGCCAAAAGTGACAAACATGCACCATACAGTTTTGGCTAAAGAGCCACTAGCTCATGACCTAAGCCAAACCATATGGTAAACCATCATTTTGCCATAAGCTTATATTCTATTAATTATAAACTATCTTTCAGCATTAATCATTATAAATAATTCAAATAAGCTTACGTTGGTAAAAAAAGTAAGGATTTAAATTATTTTAATAATTTTCTACCTCTATAGTAAAAATTTGGATCACTTTTTGATTCAAATTGCGATTTACGGACACTTTTATTCCTTTCTATACTTGATTTATGGATCAGCATCATATTTCTAGATTCCCTACTAAATCTCAAGTGATTAGATCACAAATTAATATTTCTCGATGGATACAAAACAACTACTAGAGTTCATATGAAAATTTCATGATTTAAATTTTAGAATCCTTTGATGGTAATCTTAAGAGATTAATGTGATGATCAAAGAGAACTCTCACTTAAAAAGTAAAGAATAAAGAGATGATTCACTCAAAAAATATTTTATGTAAAATAGTTATCTTTAAATAAATTTGAAGATAATATTCCTATAAAAAAATAAAAATTACCACCATTATAAATCCACTTAGAATTTTATTTTTATATTTATCTCATGAATTAATTAAACATATTAAATAATCAATAAATAAATAATCCTATGTAGCATGTCTATGTAAATGCATCACATGTCATGTAACATTTCCTACTCGTACATGTGGGCATGCATGCTCTCCTCAAATATGTTTGGTTAATCCTCTTTATCATACAAGAAATGAACCATGTAACCACATGAGAAAGGTACCAATGGGTAAATGATATACTAAATCACTATTAACTAGCATGACATTGCTCAAATCTCACTATACCCTAAATCATCTACTTACACCAAGTTTTTAAATCTTTGGTCCCTTTTAAATATAAAGCCATACAAAAATCAATCTATATCTTTTGTGCTTCTGGTCATATCAATTACATAAGTTTATATAATCACCCAGGCAATGAGCCATAAACCTATAAGTGTAAGATCAAATGATTTTTCCTAAGATGCTTATATCAATCCACTAAGGTTAAGCTATCTTCCTAAACATGTTCCACTAGATAACATGATTCATGGCCCTTGGAAAACAAGCTAAAGTAGCAACACCCAACCTTTGATTCATGACATAGGTTTAAGTCCCAAAGGATATAATTATAAAACACTCACAAGTCCTAGAGGGCTCACACTTTGATGAAGCAAGGACCTATTTAATTACTCTTTGACATAGATTTAAATTATGTTTGTTTATGTGTATAAACTATTGACATTACATATTTTAAACTTCTACTTAAATAACACAAAGCCATATTTTAGGTGCCTACTAAATTTAAGTATCATTTTCTCTGCTTCTCAATAAACAAATCAATGTTTATTAAACCTACTATTGTATTTATGCATAAAGCTTATTCTATTTGCATTGTTTCTTCATTTATCTTAGAACCCCAATCCAAGCTTAGGCAAAGGTTTTTTATCCAATGGAGTATCCATAAGTTTGGAATTAAGTATATGAAAGTTGTTCCATAACTCTTATAATGTACATTTCTCATGACAAACACAAGATTTTCTTATAACTATCCTATGAGATCCTATCCTCAAGGACATAGTATACATGATCTAAATCCTTCATCTCACATGTGGAATATGATTACTTTTGAGTTGATGGAATTAACTTTATATTATTCCGAGCAAGCAATATGTTATCCATAAAGTAATAGAGTGAGAAACTTATCTTCAACTTTTTTAACACATATACAATGGCCATCTTCAATCATAGTAAAATAAACCATATATGATGGCTTTATGAAAATGAATATACCATTATCTCTATAATTGCTTGAGTCCATAAATGAATCATTTTAAACAACATATTTTATACTCTTATCCTTTAGCTCTAAAGTCAAATAGTTAATCTTTATAGACTTCTTTATACAACTCTCCATTAAGAAATGTTTTCTTCACATCTATTTGGAACAGTTCCAAATTTAAATGTGAAATAATTGCTTGGACAAAGCAAGACATAAGTCTCACCATATGAGATAAGTTCTTTTCATAGTTTATACCTCCTTTAGGTGTATCCATTCACCAAAAACTTAGTTATCCATCATAGAGCACATTTCTTCTTTGTGGTACTATGCCACTTATTTAAAGTAAGTGAATGAAGTACGTCTTTGTAGGAAGAAGGTGTTAGTGTATATGCCCTAAAACTAATCATATTGGTGATTGTAATTTTGAATCATGTTATTTTAATGGCAATTCCAATTATTATATTTATATATATTGTTTGCGTAATATATTTAATTATAATAATAACCTTAGAATAATTATATTATTAAATGTCCCTAATCATATATCATTATGAATTAGGTTGCTTTGATATGTTAAGACTAGCATGTGTGATGACTTATATAGGATATTAAGTTTACACGTGAGTATAAGTTAGAGAACTTGTATATTGGACCGACCCATCCTAAGAACACTATATGGATCATTATATAAGTGTCATGAGTGATTTTTAGTGATCATTATTAATATGGTCCTTTGACCTGAGATCACTAAGGTTCCCTACATATGATTTTCATATTTTGATATTATTCTATGTCACTCATGGTTGAGTGAATACAAGGGTAGTTATTGGATATGTCACATATCATGCGGAGGGATTTGTATGATCAAGATGAAATTTATCTTTCCTATATAACATGAGCAACATCTATAGGCCTCTTAATTAAGTAAAGCTGAGGAAATGCATGATCATGCTCAGATGAATTGATATGGGATGTCAATTATATTTGCTTTAGTCAGCTTACTTAGAGATAAAAAAACCTCAAGATAGGGCTATACGGGAATGACACGGTCCATGTCTCGTGCTCAATCTAAATGTTTAGGACAAAAGGACATAGATAACGATCACATGTAAAGGTTTAGTCAAATCACAAACTTTTTCATTACTTGAGTAACAAATATGTGTTGCTAGACACCGCTCATTGTTTATGATCATTAATATGATTAATGATCATTGCGAACGTAATGAGAGCCTGTAAGGTCGCACATTTAGAGCCTAGTGAATTTAGAATTAATGAACCAAATTGTTTGGGCCTAATATTTAGGAATTCCATGTTATAATTATAAGGCCTAATAGTAAGCCTATAATTATACATGAAATAAAGCTCAAATAAGTTAGGAATTTTCTATGCTTCTATTTAAATAGGCTTGTTGGGAAATAATATTATGATTATTCACGCATCCCAAGCATAGAAAAAAAAAATCTAACACCTCTCCTTGACCAAAACCCTTGAAGAGGTGTAGCTAGCACTACAAGGCAAAAGAGAACAATTCCAACCGTTCATCGGTGATTCGCGGGTTCATGTGGATACCTCGGAATCTTCAGCCAAAAAAGAAGCTAAAAAGATGATCAATGATCGAGTTCTAAAGTCATCATTAAGGTATTGAACAAATCCTTATTCTAATTTAACATTTTGCATGGATCCGTTGATTGGGATAAGTTTATTCCGCTGCGTTTGTATGGCTCATGATCCCAACAGAAGGATTATCAGCATCCATAAAAAATAGTTAATAAGGATTCACCTTCTATTTTAAAGCATTTACAAGGAACATTTCCATGCAAGCTTCTTCATATTTGTGAATCCAAAGATGGTTCTAATTAAATACTCCCATTATCATTAACATTCTTAAGGATTTTCATACAATCATTGATAATATCATAATTTTGGGTATCCAAATCCATCTCATAAGAGTAAGGCTTAACATCTTGAGGTTTTTATAACTCATAGAGCTTAAAACCCTTCTTAGCTTCACTAATACTAGGAAACTAATCCTATAGTAAAATAAAAATCTTGAGTTTGATCTCCGTTAGTCTACCATCAAGATCATTATTACAAAAATGCTAATTGATGTTAGGTATTTAAAGGATTTTAAATTGGAATATGACCATCATTTTATTAAGCATCATAGTAAATATTTTATGACATCGATTACAAAATTGACATGAAAAAGTAAAATAGCATTAGTTCTTACAATAAAAGATTGTCATCATATTTTGTTGGATAAATTACCCAGTAATTGGTGTAAAGCTAAATATATTGATTTCTAATAAACAACTGGCATGAAATGTTTTCCTAATATTTTTTAAAAATTAATTTTTAGTTTCTCTACTAGAACATTTACAATCAAAATTGAATAAATTCAACATGCCATATAAAAATATATATTTTAAGCTAAAAACTTTAAAAAGACATAATTTCAAACTCAATTGTTTATTTAAGATAAAGTGTATGTTGATTTTATGTAACTTTTTAAGATTTGTCCATTGTACTAGACCCTAAAAGGTTTTGACTTTCTTGAAATTGCAGAAAATAGCCATTTTCATAGATTTTTTCTATTTTTTCCATCTTTCAACTGTAGTATTTTATCAAATACATAATAATCATATAATACTCAAATATAACCTTATAAGTTTTATAAAGGAAGCATAAACAAAAATCTCTTAAGAATCTACCTAAAAAATCATAAAAATGAAAGAGATAAAGATTTAAGAGAAATAGAAGCAAGAAAAGATGTCTCTTATGTTTTCAACCAATGTCTTGAAACAAGGCATTTACTTTATGCTTGTTGTTAGTTGATGGAGAATTAGTAGCTCATTGATGTATGGCGAAGGACAAAGGAATATCTAGTGTTCTATAAAAGGAGTTTGACAAAAATGAAGATTAAGCTTGAGAACAAACATGAAGGAGTGTGAGAATATTAATGAGGAAAAGAATAAGACATGCTTTATTTATAGTGTAAAAATGTCACCATATCTATGGTTCTTACTACATTTCAATACCTTTAGACATCGGTTATTTCTAAAATTATCATCACAAGTTTTCTTTTTTTCCAAATAACCTTTAAATGCTAAACATTTTAATTTTAATGTCAACTACATAAAAAACCAATATCTTATATCTCCTAATAATTTCAAAAATATCACCATGTCCTAATAAACATTAGTTAATTCTAATCTCAACATATTAAGTTTCCTCATTTTACCACAATCTTTAAATGCTATACATTATGTTGTCAGTTAAGTATAAATTTGACATTTTAAGTTTCATTATAATTTTAAAAATGTTACTATATCAAAATAGACATTAGTTAATTCTAAAACTGACATCTTAATTTTTTTTATTTTCTCAATAGCATTTAAATATCATATATTATAATGTTGGCCAAGTAAAAAGTTGTAATATTAAGTTTTCAAATAATTGCAAAAATATCACCGCATCTAAATAGATATTAGTTAATTTTAAAATTCATACCTTAAATTTCCTCATTTTTCCAACATCTTTCAAATGTTATACCTTATGACATTAGTTAAATAAAAAATTTCCATCTTAAGTTTCTCAAGAATTTCAAAAATACCATCACGTTAAAATAGACATCAATTATATTTTCTATCCATTATCTTATTAGTTCCAATAATTTTAAAATTTCACTGTGTCAATATAAACATCAGTTTTGCCTTTTATCATCATCTATCCACTGACATAGAATTATAATTCTATAGTAGTGGATGTTCACTCTTCAAAACATACCCATTAATGTTCAAAGTAACAAAACACACTTGTCAACTAGATGGCTTAACTTCTTAAACTTATAAGAAGTACTATAGACAAAATTCATTGACCCTCATAGGCATAAGCCTTCCAAATTAGGCTTTACACCAGTCTATAACTTATATGGAGTGATGGAGACTAATTTTGAATGTACATGGTTCAAGACATGAGTCATAGTTAGCAAAGTATCACTCTTAGAAAAACTTATTAGAAAGTTTATCTATACCATCATAGACCTAAGCATGTCAAGGAAAGTACAATTTCTTTTTTTTTGTAACATAATTTTATTGCAGTATACTAGGTATCATTAACAACCTTATATATCCCTTTCTCTTTATAGAACTTTATGAACTAATTAGATAGGTATTCTTATCCTTGATCAATTCTAAGAGGCTTAATGCTCATTTCTTTTCAACTCTCAACCTCCATTGTAAAGCATCTAAAATGATCCAAAGCTTCATAGCAATGTGATAGTAGAAAGATGACATCATACTAGAGAAATTGTCTTTGAAGAAGATAAAATAATATGCAATATGACATGCCCTTACATTCATTAGTCTGCATATAACCAAATGAATTAGTTCTAAAAGATGTGAAGCTCATTAAGCTTTAACATAAGGCTTTTAACTTGCTTTAACTTGCTTCTTTAACAAGTTATAACTCACATGTTAGAAGCTTTAATTCTATTGATAAAGCCCAACAACTCTTTCCTAACCAATATGGATGCCCCATACAATCCATTTATATAGTTGAATACATTTAGCAATATTATATTTATTTTGTTTGATTTATTAGGACTAAATATTGAATTCAATATAAGCATTAAAATTTTAAATTCACTAAGAATACACTTAACATACTGAGTAGTAATTATCTAGTTGAATACATTTAGTAGTTGCTTTTGTTTTAATAAGATACCCAACATTATATCTATTTTTCTTTTATAATAATTAGATATATTATATAAGACATATTAGTTAAGGATTTTCGTATAGAATTTTAAAAATTATAATAAGGATAATTTTGTAATTATATAAAATTTTAGTGTTTTGTGATAAGATTTTTGAAACATTAGCTCAATTCAACATTTAAAATAAAAATTATTCAAATATTATAAATTTAGCATCTAATAAATTTAGCATTTAAGTTCATTGCTTAGTGCGCACACGCACATGATGTATTAATTTTTTTTAAATTATAATCAAGGATAATTTTGAAACTATAAAAAAATTAAATATTTTAAGATTAAATTATCAAATTATTAATTATATTCAGAACTTAAATAAAATTATTTAAATACTATAAATTTAACACATAATGGTTTCAACATGTAAAATTCAGTGCTTTGTTTTAGAGTTAAACATTCCAATATTATCAAATGCATCCTTAGTCAAATACTGATAGTATATGTTGGGCAAATAAATAATTTAAGTAATTTTAAAGAGTTACATAAATCAATATACAAAATATTATGAACAAAATCAAAAAGCATTTGCAAAATTAATCGCTAGCTATAATTATGAATACATGTAATGCAGTTGGAGGAAGGATAATACAAGTAAGACATTTCACGTGTTAAACAAATTCGAATAAAATGTTTAATGTAATCAAAAAATATTTAAATAAGGCGTTTAATTATAACTTAATTTTAAATATAAACCACAATTGAAGAAAAAGTAGATTGTTAAAATAGATAAATATATAAAGTCCAAGAAGAAAATGTGAGTAAATATTATGTAGCAATAGGGTACTGAATATCAACTTCAGGTTAATTTGAATTGATAATTTTTGAATTTAAAATGTTAAATCATATGATAAAAATAAGTTATTTAAATAATTTTAGGAAGTTACACAAATTAGGATAAAAAAATTTTCCAAATTAATGAACAACAATAATTATAACCGAAAATAGAATACTCCTAATTTGTGTGATTAAGGAAATATAAATAAAGATATTGTATGTAGTTAAAGAGAAAATTTTAAATAAAATACATAATACGGTTATAGTTATAAATAATAATTTAAACTTAATTCACTATTAATGTAAAATTTTTAAATTATCAGTAAAGAAGGATAAATGACAAATCATTTAAAAGTTAATAATTTTTACAAATAATAAAAAAAATTTATATTTTTTATTGATATGGTAATATATAGATAAATGATAGTACAAAATAGAAAAATTACAAAAGGCATAAGACTCTTAAGCAAGTTTTCAATATAATGGAAGTGGAAGAATAAACTGAAAGTAGAAAGAAAGTATCAAGTGAAAAAATGGTAAGATAAAATACCATTAGAAAACTGATTTGTGAAAGAAAGTAAAAACTTGTTTTAATAATGACACATAAATAATATAAATGAATAGAAAAAATATACAATAGAGAAAATAAAAATGAAAATAATGTTTAAATTATAAATCAATTTAAAAATAAAAATAGAAAAAGTGAGAGGACTTAAAGTGAGTGATATGTCAATTAGGAAAAGGAAATATAAAAATTAAAAAGAAAGAAGTGGAATTGGGTTCGCCCCACTATTACTTAATTTGCAGTACACTTCAATATGTGAAATTGGTAAAGGTACGGAATATACAATACACGTAAAAATACCATTCGGTTTCCTTTAACATGCATTGTATAAAAAAAACTATATAATCCCTATAATTTTAAAAGAATTATAAGTAATCTTTAATCAATATGACATATAAGAGAAAAGTAATTAATAAATTCACAAAATTTAGAAATAAATTAAGTTCAAAATTTTATAGCAAATTCATGAAAATTTCTAAAAAATAATAAAAATAAATCTAATTAAATGAAATTATAAATATACATAATTCATCTAAACTAAGATTCAAAGTAAAGAGTAAAACTTTTCTATTCAAATATAAGATTAAATCATCGATAATTATGTGTATTGTGATTTTTTTTTTCAAAATTTTAAGATATTTTTTTAAACAAAAGTATTTGCTCATTATGGTGTATTGGTTCATAAACGTATCGAATTTTGGTTTGTACAAAGCAATTCACGATTCACAAGCATTACCCGTATATCTGGTAACACTATTTCAACTACCTATTACCCTCTAATTAGGTGTGCCACTACCTTATATATATCACCCTCTCATTTTCTCTCTTCTCCCATATCACTTTGCCATTTTGCCCCTTTTCTTAATACCTTTTCCTTCCATCTCTAATTTTCACTCTAAAAAGTAAACAGATTATCATAATTCTACCAAGGAGAAGAAACATTCCAAAAGAGTACCTTGTTTATCAAGAAACATATGTAGAAACTAGATGATATCAATACCCAACCAGGGTCATATTATTCATTACCATATCATCACACTCACAAAAGGAAAAAGCCAAGTATGTAGTTATTACAATCATTTTCACCATTTCATAGTTAATTTGTAGTCATTTGATAATATACAATGGAAAATATAAGATAAGAAAAGAAAAAATGTAAATCTCATCATAACTTCCATTTATCCTTATTCTTCACAAGTCATTACTAGATTCAATATTCAAATTTCAAGTATATCACATCACCCCAACTCAATTCACACAAATAACATATTGGAATTAAGTTAGAATACCATAAGAACCACCTTAGGACATATATCTCATATGTCCAAATAGTACTATGGCTCAACGGCACAAATGTCCAACTAATATCATTTCACATAATTCATAATCAACTTTCAACGAAATTTACAATAAAATCACCATTTATGCATATTGATGGAATTAAAATACTCATTTCAACACTCTCAATCTAATTGATGTGTAAAACACTCTCATATTTGTCAAATATATTTAATTCTAACATCAAAACATAAATTTTGGCTAGGACAATCAATTAGGGAATCAATTCAGGGTGTTTCTCATTATTTTGGAAGGTTTGAATTAATTTAGAAATCAATTTAGGGTACAAGTTGTTGCTCTCTACCACCTATAGAATTGATTCCCTAATCAATTAATTTTCTACAAACTTGATTCTGGAATAAGTGAATCAATTCAAGAATTAATTCATACCTGCATTTTCTACATCTTAGGCCTAATGAATTTATTCTCTAATCAATTCACATATGAAAATCTTGCATTTTTTTCCAAAAAAAATTGATGTTCCTACGTGAGGGAAATCCCTCTATTTCCAATATACATGTAATATACCTTAATCAAAGCACCATTTAATGCAAAAACAACACCATAACCTTCAAAATCATTAGGTCATTCACATTGAATATTATATTATCACATCTTTCATCAATTTGTACAAACCCAATCAAAACATATTCTACTACTAACTATTCTATGCAAATCACAAAATTTTTAAGAGAAATGTATACTTACCTTTAGTGGAAGGAATGACAGGTTAGGATGATGTTTTGGTTGGCACCAATCATTCAAAATCATTAATTTAAGATTAGGTTTCCAAAATCCCTCTTTTGATCTAAATCCCTAAACTTTTCAAAACCAAAGAAAAAGATGAAGTAATTAATTAAAGAATGAGAGTGATTAGTGAAGAATTGTACCTTGGTAGAATGAAGAAAGGATAAGGGAGTTGCTTGTGTTTTAGTGTGGAAAAATTAGGTATATGTTGAAAATATAGGAACAAAAATGGAGATGCAACTAGGGGCAAAATGAGAAAGGCTCTCTAATTCTCATCCACACTCAAATATTCTACTCTAAACACAATTAGCCTTTAAGCTTTTCACTTCATCTTTTTTTTTTCTTAATGATTCCACATTAATTTCTCATTTCAAATTCATTTAAATAATTAATTATTCCCTGTACAAAGTTTTATTTCATATTTCCTTATACATATTCATCATCCTTATACAAAAATATTTTAAATTTTTCATAAGGTCATAATAAGAGTCTTTTAATTCATTCAAAAGGAAGGAAAAGACAAAAGACATAAATCTTTTGCAATCAATATCAATAGAGCTTTCAAGAGAACATTTCCAAGTTTCCCATCATGTTGAAGCAAGAGATCAAATACAAAAGAATATTTCTTCATCAAATCAAGAAGAAAATCCTAAATTGGAGTTGAAGAAGGAGATCAAATACTAAAGTACTCACCTTCAACACAAAGCTAACAAAATAACTAGATGACGAAAAGAGAGCCAATTTCTACAACTTGAAGAATTAAAATTTGTAATTTGTCCACTAAATATTTATAACAAAATTTGTGTGTACACTAACCATTAAAAAATTTATTTTAATCCTTTCTTAACACAGTTTCTTTTATATTTTTCATAGATAAAAAGAAAGGGCAAAGAATAGACTTCATGTTAGTCATGAGGCTAGAATAAGGTGAAGGCTAGGTTCATTATTTATAAGAGAGGTACTCTGTAGACTCTATTCGAGTCATTCTAACTTTCAAAAACCAAGTTGATGGACTACTTGCAAGTCATATCTTCTCCTAGAAAAGCCAAATATGTGTAAAGGCTCACTTCTACTACTTAAACTACTTATGGATCACATCTTTGGGAAGAATGCGTCACTTTAGAAAAGCTAATCCTAGGAAAAAGTTCACATTTTATCTTAATTTTAATTAAAGGGATGTTTAGTTGAAAAAATAATGTTATACAATATGTACTAAAAATGAAATTTGGATATCAAATTTAAATTAAGGGTTATTAAATGGTTGGACAAATTTGTAAAACTCAATCCAATTGATATAATAATTTAGAACTCAATTTCAAAACTCTCTTTTGGTACATATAGCATTTTCGTAGTTGAAATCAATAATTCAATATGTACTAAAAATGAGATTCAAATTTGGATACCAAATTTAAATAAAGGGCTATAAATCAATATAAAATAGTTAGACAAATTTATAAAACTCAATTCAATGAATATAAAAAAAATCAAAATCCAAATTTGAATCTCTCTTTCAGTGCAAGGTACCAAATTTAAATAAAAAACTATCAATCAATACAGAATGGTTGGGCAAACTTGTAGAAATTCAATTTAAGAGATATTAAAAAATTCAGAACGCAATTTCAAGTATCTCTTTTTGTACATATAGTACCTTTGTAGTTGAAATTGAAGGAAGAAAAAAAAAATAAACAAAGAAATAAGAAGGAGGGAAAAAAAAAACAGAAACTCCTAATTTCCTAATTTGTCTGTTTGAAGTAAGAATAAGAAGCTAAGTTCTCTTGAATTTACTGCTTAGTTGACGTTTAAGAATGTCACAAGGAAAATCAACTTACCTTTTAATATTATTTTATTATTTTTAATTACTGTTGTTGTTATTGTTATTAGTATTATTATTGATAATTTTAAAACTCAGAATGGAAGAATTAGAATTTTTAAGAATTAGAGAAATCAACATTATTTGATTTGAGATAATCTCATTAAATTGAGAAAGGAAATAACTTTTTCAACCAAACACGTGTATAAAACGGTGAAAACCTTTTTTTTCATTTCCCATCTCTCGTTACCTTCATTCAAACGGCCTCTGATAATGAAGAAATTTAAATCTAAGACTAACAGTATATTATCTAATATTTTATTATTAGATCACCACCTAGTAACTGGTAGAAATTCACAATTATAGAACATTCGGTTGATTTGAAGAAAATTTCCAACTCCGGTTCGTGTTTCAAATCCAATTACTCAAGTGTTAGGGGGTTTGTCAGAAACCCGCTAAGGAGACTTGGTCCATGATAATATTTTCCGTGAAATGATCTTCAATTGAAGAAACTATTGGAGTCAGTTTCGGTATTGTGACACTTGTGTCATTGTCGTTGAACAAGTCTGATATTTGAAAGCAAAATTTCTTTCTAAAGCCTAGCTCGTAGAAAACGGCACATAGCCTGCTAATAATAAAGGCAATTCTTATATATATTTTTAATATAATATACAGACACTAAGTGTGTTGCTTTCGATATAAATATAAGTTATTTAACTGAAAGTCTTTGAACACATTTTCCTTATTCTCTGTTCTGCTTCATATCCTTTAAAGTAACAAAATTTTGACATATATTTTTAGACTTCCTAAATCTCTCACAGCTAATCCACCACTTATATATATATATATATTACTTTCATCATTGTAATTATAACAATATTAAGTATGCAGAAATTTCGTCTCACTTCCGTATACAATGTTCACATGACAGAGTACACAGAAAAGAGAGAGGCCTCGTCCAGCTTCCAAGAGTTTTTCAATCAAAATATCAAAATATAAATATATTCTAGTTTTGTCTTGTAAAACACGAAGGATTTGATGATTCATCACAGAATATCCTCACATTTCAAGGACTGGACGAAGAAAGTATCCAAAGGCTCTAACACTTAAATTTCTTCGTATTTGACCCAAAAGAGTTCACCATGTAAGCACCTCCGGTAGAATTCTATTCAGCTGTCTATGTCCCACAGATATATCTTTGATTCATACTTCTTTACGTACACACTATATATTTAATTATTTATAAATGCAGGAACCAGGAAACCTAATTAGCTAACTCACCTATTCATTCATCACTGCCGAGATGGCCAAGGCACACCACGGCAGCAAACTTCCTATCTGTGTTTTCCTTTTAATTGTTGACTTTGTGGCTGCTGCTCCACTTTTGGGAGGTAAAAAGCTGATAATTGGGATCCCCAAGGATGGAAGTATTAAAGAGTTTGTGAATGTTGAATTGAATGCCACTACAAACCAGGTGGTTGATGTTAATGGCTATTCCATTGAGATTTTCAATGCTACAGTTGCCCATCTCCTGCACTTAGGTATCAATGTTTCGTTCGAGTATCGAGCCTTTGTGGACAAATCAGGGAAGAGCACTGGCTCTTACGATCAACTTCTCCAGGATATTCCTGCAAAAAAGGTTCATATCATGCAAATCATTATGTGCCTCAGAATCACATATATTATTGCACACAATATAGGCAGAATCAGATTAATTTCCTAACCATATCGATTTGATATTTTCTTTGTTGGTGTGTGAAGTACGACGCCGTGGCAGGAGACATAAGTATTGTGGCCAATCGATCAAACTATGTGGATTTTACACTGCCATATACGGAATCAGAAGTGATGATGTTTGTACGAGTTGGACCCGATCGACACGTAAATATGTGGGTCTTCCTACGGCCTTTTAGTTGGGATCTTTGGTTGATCATCATCCTCTTCAGCGTCTTTATCGGAGCCACAATTCGGTTCATGGAACGGAATATAAACAGAGACACAACATTTGAAGGTTCACCTATGTCCATGTTTTGGCTTCCATTAATGCAGACGGTACTCCCTCAAAGTAATATGATTATGTCCCTTTGGACTTACCTTCTATCTATGTGCATGTTTTTCATCTTTTTTTTAATATTTTTTTACCTTTTATATCTAAGAAGATGCATAGAGGAACTAGTGGAAAGAACTTCTGTTAGAAGTTTTGATGTACTTACTTATTTTTATTTTTTATTTTTAAATAATAATAGGAATGATAATCCATATAATGCATATATGTAAAGTGCTAAATTCAAATTTTAGATATGTTAAGTAATAAAGCTTCATCAAATGTCATTGCACTATTAAGGTGCCGGCACAAGTCTTAATATCTTTATTTATGATATTTATTACTTAATTTAGATATGAAATTTTTACACTTAATGTTCTAAAGCTAGAAATCGTGGCTATTCACTGTATATAAGGAGGATATCTATTTATGAGTTTCTGATGTCGTTAGTTAATTAATTTCCAGGAGAGTCAGTTGCCAAGAACTGCTCTAAGTTTGTGTTGATGGTATGGTTGACACTGGCGTTTGTCCTGATGCAAAGTTACACAGCAAACTTATCTTCCATGTTGACATTGGACCAATTGACACCCAGCTACGCAAGCGTGAATGATCTACAAAGAAACGGTGACTATATTGGATATCCTGCCGCTTCCTTTGTATTGAATTTGTTAGTGGACAACTTGAAGTTTGACAAATCGAAGCTGAAGGAACTCAAAGTTATTGAAGATTATCGTGAGGCTTTAGACAAAGGAACTCGAAATGGCGGTGTTTCTGCTATCTTTGAAGAAACACCTTATCTTAAAGTCTTCCTCAAGAAATTTGGTTCCAAATACTATAGAATGATGGGACCTCGCTATCGCACCGGTGGATTTGGATTTGTATATATTTCTCTGCCCCTTTTATGCCTTTTATATAAATCTTGCTGACCTTATTTAATACTTTGACTTTTATTTTTTTACTCTTCTTATATTGCGAAATAATTTCGTGCAAATTACAATTTTTTATGAGATTTGACTTAATTATATTTGATATATTCTATTTTTAAAAAATTATACATTTTCAACTCCCAAGATACTTTCCCAGTTATAAAATATAACAGTGTTTTCTTTTTATAATTGTAATTCCATCTCTAATGTCATTTTTTGAATGGCTGAAATTTCATTTCACTATATATTTATGTATAAATATGCATTTTATTTTGAAGAATAAGGACAAAATAGGTCTAGACATTTTTTAAAAGAAAGGAAACATTTGTATATAAAAATATAATGAAATGGTCTTTTAACACAATAATATTTTAGAAAGTGTGTTGCAGTTAAAAAAAATTAACATCAATGTATTTCATACTTCAAAGAGTAAAAGTGTAAAATCATGAATATTAAATACAATTAGGCAAAACATAAAAGATGTTAACTTAAAATGACCTATAACTTAAGTTAACTCTTTGGCATGTAAAGTCAGTTTGACTTTGATCACATGTATACAATTGTAATTATAATCATCAGTTAAAAAGTGCGTATACCCATTCCATTAAAGTATTGAGGACTTGCCCTTTATATAATACTGTCATTTTAATTTATATGCTTTGATGCAATATTTGCAGGCATTCCCCAAGGATTCTAACTTAACCTCCTACTTCTCAAGAGCCATATTAAACGTAACTCAGCAAGGTGATGCAATGGATCAGATGGAGCGGAAATATTTTGGTAGCAGCAGTGATGACAACGACTTTGGAGACGTGTCAGCTGACAATCCCAGCCTCACAACTCATAGCTTCGCAGGATTGTTTATGATCACCGGATCATGTACCTTGTTAGCTTTGCTAATCTCTGAAAGTTGCATTTGGAAAAAGCCTGTAAGACTGGCCAAGACTTATAGCCAAAAATACTTGATCTTCTCTCTTCGTTTCAAGAAAAGTAATCAATCAGGAGCGGATAGTTCTACCAGTGCAGGGAATGTTGGTTCAACGAGTGAGGCAAGTGACAATAATCCTCACCACCCAAAATCACCTTGCAGCGTAGCTATTCAAACACTGCCTTTGTAGACAATATAAATGCATATATGTATCACTAATTCGCTATATAGGCACCATAAGTTCAATCTGTGGAGCCCGGTGGTTTGTATTATAATATTCAAGTCAGCAAATAAACGACATAGTTGCTTTTGAAGAGCCAGCTATTCAAAAATTGTCTTTTCATCTTTTCTTCTTCTATTGGACTGGACATGACATCAGCCCATTAAACATCCAGATTTTTCCTGGGCCCTTCTCGCAGGAATGAAATTGTCTCCTATTGGTGTTACCCCAAGAGGTACATTTCTCTATGACAATTAATAAATATTTTATTATTTTATATTTTTAACCCACTTATAATTATTTCATTATATTTTTTTATTTTTAATTATCTTAAATTTTATACATAAATAATAATCTTAAAAAATTTATTAAAAATAAATAAATTATTCAACTTTCTTAATATTTGTAAAATCGGTTAACTATAATAAATAAAAAAAAACGTAAAGAACATATTATTTTGATGTGCTAATCATAAAAATGAAATGTCTATTTTATTATTAATCATACCAAATATAATAATGAAATATTCATTCTATTTTTATTTTCTTATCCATTCTTATTTCTACTTCATTCTTTTCTATCCTACCAAATACGTGCATATTACTTTCCTAGTCTCTTCTATCTTCCAAGCAGAAAAACCTGTAGGAAAATTTTTATGCTATACTATTGATATAAAAGTATATTGATGCATTACTAGATTTGGCCATTGATATGCTATTGCATCACGTGCAAGGTTTGACTAAAAAAAAAAGTAAATCTAATGTAGAATTAAAACGTGCAAGGTTTGACTAAAAAAAAAGTAAATCTAATGTGGAATTAAATTTGATAGTATACTAATACATTACTATATCAATAGTATGCTGAAATCACTCCCAAATTTATATTCATTTTCTTGATCAATACTCAAGAAATGTTAGTTTTATTTCAATCTGAGATTTTTGAGTTGACCTAGATTAACCTGAGACTTCATTCACTTCTATTCCTTTTTCTTTCATTGATTTTTATCAAAGAATGGACCAAATCAAACTCTTACATAATTAAGAAGTAATTCATAAATACTAATAATTGATTACTTTAATAGTAGTAAATTGAATCTTAAATTAAATTTCAAATTTAAAGGATTCCAGATTCAAATCTTTAAAAATACTATTATTGAGAGGAAATCCTGAATTCGATACTTTGAAAGATTTGCCGCCTACTGTTACTTCTCCATACGGGATACCTGCGTGAAAAAGAGGAAAGCAATTCACGTAAGGTGGAAGTGGGTGTAGTTTTAGACCAAGGAGAATTAATACAAGCGTGTCCACGTGTTCGCTGCACAAACACATAATGATCAGATCAAAGCTAATTAAGTAGTTGTTTCAAAATTCCACATTGCTCCGTGCCATGTATTCCAACGCTCTGGCTTTTCTCTCCTTTCCCCAAGCATCCATTTGTATACGATGAATAATATCTTTCTAACTGGTTGCTTTATTAATTATCAAAGTATATAATTCTTTGGCGATGGGTTTCACTGAAGTGTAAATTTTGATTTTGGTGCAAATGGATGATAAATTAAGTGATGGTTAATAATTAATAGATTAATTAATTGTATTAGAAATATCGATTAAAATTATTTGTTAAATTATCTAAAAATATAAAATTACATAAAAATATTTTAATATAAAGAGATATATAAATTAAATTAATTCATATTTATTTTTAGATTAAATCATATTAATGCAATTAAGATATTTAAAATAAAATACAATTATTTAAATTTTAATTAATTATATTTTTATAAAATTATATATTTAATTATTTACTTATTTGCTTTTTATTTATTTATATTAAATTAATGAGGATGAGCAAAATATTATTTAAATAAAACATTCCTTAAAGGACTTTCGATAAACACTAAAAGAAATTCGATCATTAGTGCCAAAAAATATTCCTGCCATTGAAAGAAGTATTTTAGTGATAGTATTCTATTATTATCATTGAATAATCAATACTTGTGATAACATAAGTTTATTGTCAAAAAATTAATAATTTTTAGTTACAAATTGTATTTTTCGTCACCATAACAATAATTAAAAATTAAATTTAATATCCAGTTATAACTTTTAAATTGAGAATAGAAAAAATATAATATATAGTGACAACAACAAGGAATATTGTCACAATAGAAAGTTTTAGTGACATGCAAATTTAGTCACAAAGTTTTTTCAATATTAATCAAGATTGTTTTGTCGTCAATGAATCAAAAAATTTTGGAAGAAAAGAAAAGAAAATTCTCTTCATTTCAGATCGATCACTCTCATCACTGACATGATCCCGCAAGTGTACGGGTTTAGTCGAGTTATAGTATAAAAAATATCGTTTCTACAGGAATTGAATGTTGAATACTAACTGAATTTTGAGGTAAATTATCTAGGTATGCTGATTGATATTGAGAATTAAGGGTAAAATGTAAAACAGAGCTTAATTATCAAAAAGGTTTAATTCAAATGAGATGGAAGCGTACTCAGCTTTAGGGTTCCCTTGTACATTTCATTATGGAATGAAGATAATCCTCTAACTTGGTTTACTGTTAATTTAGATTGCTGGATTACCAAAAATAAGTTATACCTCATTGCAAGGCTACTAACTACTAACCAAAAGATTAAGTACCCAGAATTTCTCTAGTAATCACTCATCTAGGTTGCATTAACATTACTTTAGAATCCATTTTTAGACATTTCATCCTGTGCAAAAGAATCTAATTAGCTTAATTCCTAAGTCTAATTGATATTCCCAATGATCATGCAAGGTCCGATTAATTAATTAGTCATTCCAACCTAGAATTAACTAATCTATCACACAAATTCAATATTCCGGAAGTATTGAACTGTTGAAATACGAAACAGTATAATCAAATCATAAATCAACAGTAAATCAAGCTAGATTATATAAAAATCAATTCCATAAATCCATGAACAAATTTACTCCTAGCTGAGCACTAGGGTTTAGTGTGAAGTCATTACAAAACCACCAGAAAACAGAGAGGGAATTCAAACAAATCATGAAGCTCTACAAATTTCTTGCTTGAATCTTCAATCCTTTGCTTGAATCCACAGTTAAAAGTTGCTCTTGGTGAGTTTTGTTCTCTCCTAAGGTTTCTCCCAGTAGCTCCTCTTTTAATTTTTCGGTTTCTCTTCCTTTCTTTTTGATTTTTCACATAAAACTTATATTGGTAATGTACACGGGATGTGACACAGCCCGTGTTCTACCCCGTGTTTCTCTACGAAAGCTGGTCAGCATGATACACGGGGTATGACATGTCCCGTGTGGTACCCTGTGTTCTTCTGCAAAGGTTGAGCAGCATGATACACGGGTTGTGACACTCCCCGTGTTTACCTTCGAAGTGAAGGGCAGTATGGTATACGGGGTATGACACGTCCCGTGTTCACCCCCGTGTTCACCCCCGTGTTCTTCTTTGAACAGCTCAGTGAAGCTTCGAAGCAATCCAGAAAGATACACAACCCTCCACATAGGATTCCTATATCCCGTGTTCTTTGCCAAGTGAGCAACTTTGCTTCGATTCTCCACAATTCGCACGGTTTTGACTCCGGATCCTTTTCTAATGCTCAAATGTGTCACTCCAAAATCTGAAAACAAAATATCGAGCATCTAAGTATCCTTTTCAATCAATTTTTGCACAAGATACTAAGTAAATCAGTGATGAAACACATAAAATTTAAGTACAATTGTGCATTTATCAATTCCCCCACACTTGAATCTTGCTCGTCCTCGAGTAAGGAAGTAAGAGAACAAAAATCTACTCCAATTTTTATTCTTTTCTCTTCTCTCTTTTTCTTTTTTTTTATATACACATCAGGCAATCATTCAACGAAGCAGAGATTAGGATCAAGTCATGCCAAGCAACTAAATGAAAATAAAGCAACTAAATAAGTCAATCCTCAGCATAAAAGCAAAAGAGAACAACCTCACAGGTATAGTGTTTACTCAAACTCTCAGCATAAGGCTTGTGTATACTCTCAAGTCAATCAGCTTAGGACTTAATGCTACCATATGCTTGCAAAAACTCTAATCTCCACTACTATATTGTACAATGCATGCAAATCAGAGGACTTTATTAGGAAAAATGGTGAGGATAAGGTAAAGGAAAATCAATGGATGAAAAGTGATAGAGTCAGAGAATAGAAAAGACACATTGGTCTTGAGTTTCACCATTGTCGAGTTCCATTACTCATTTTAGTATATTACCTTGCTTCAACCCCTATTCTTTCCTTTTTTCTTATATATATATATATATATATATATATATATCAGCAAACACAACATTTTCTTCTTCTCTCTTTTTATTTATTTATTTATTTCCCAACAAGCTTTTCTTCCTTTTCTTCTTTCCAAATTATTTATTTAACACTTTTTTTTATAGATGGTCGAAGCTATAAATCAACTTATCCAACTAGTAGCTCTAAGTAAGGACCTCTAAGTGATAACCAAACTCATAAAATGTGTCTAAGTTCCCTTAAACTCTAAGGTTCAAGTTCACTTGGCAGTGGCTTTAGATGTACATAGTATGGTTTGGGCTAGGCTAGAAATAAAGGTCCAAGGTTCAAAGTGGCTAACTAGGGGAAAAATTGAAAATGGTTTAGGGTATATCAAAGAAAAAGATTCAAATAAGCAAAACAAATAAAAAGGATAAAGAAACATGGTCTCATCACTTTTGACATGCAAAATACATAAAATGTAGCCTCAAAAAGAGCAAATGCAAGTTCTAGAACAAAAAGTCAAGAGCAATGACATAATCCCTCAAGAAGATAAAAATGAGCTTTAATTTCTAATGTGAAATTTGCTCAAAGGCTCAAAGGCTCAAATCTCACAAGGATCAATTATGCTTATTACTCTTAGCTTCAAGCTTTAGATTTTCCTTATTAAGTTGCCAGATAATCATTAAAGGAGCAAGGCATGAACCAATCACTTTATTCAAAAGATTGCCCTAAAAATTAAAAATTTTATTTAAATTTTTTTTAATAGTTTTTTTTACATATTATAGAATTTGGAGTAAATTTCAGTACTCAAAATCAATCAAGCAGATTCAAGTGCAAAACATTGCAAAACAATCTAAACGCTGCTCCCCCACACTTAAAATTAGACATTGTCCTCAATGTACAGAAAAGTAAATGGAAAAGAGACAGAAAATAGATGGGGGACTGAAACTTCCCTGACCAATGGAGCATGGTTGTTCAGTATAGATCATGTCTTCATGGAGATCCAGAAGTAGAGACAGAGTAAGAGAGAAGGAGGAGACTGGTAATCTAAAAGAAAGAAGATACAATACTAAAAAGAATATGCTGTTAGTTATTACAAACATGAATATTAAGAGTGCAAGAAAATAAAAGAGAAATAGTCAAAATGATAAAAAGTAAATGAAAGTGCATAGTCAATATAAGTACAAACCAGATAAATGGAAATAGAGAGGAGAAATAAGTAAAAAGTAGAATATATGAATAAAAGGAAAAAGAAACACTCCAAGCTACTGAGCAGGAGGATCTGGATCCACTGGGGAAGAGGGGTGGAAAAGCTTGAACAGGGGCTTGACCATGCTCTCGATGTGTCTGGATCGCCTGTCCAAGTCGTCATAAAGATCCTCAATCCTCATCTGACGCTCAGAGATAAGTCGAAGTTCAGCCAGAATCTGCTGCTGACCAGATAATATATCTCTGAAGTAGGCGTCGGATGAAACTCTGCCCTCTGCAGAAGATGACGGACCCATATTAGGAGCTGCATCACGATCGCCATCATCTCCTGGAATATCATGCTCTGCCTCATGGGGCTGCTGCTACATAGGCTGGATCCTCATAGCTAAAAGAATGCCCCTTCAGAAGGGTGTCATATGAAATACTATAGTGAGGGATCCATATGATCGATCAAATACTCCTAACCGTCTGGCTAGTTTGGTGATATATGGACCGGCAGCAATACTCTCAGCTCTCCTATCTGATGCCTGAGTTAAGAAGAAATGAGCGAATGCACCTCCAATATGAATGGGGACTCTCTGGATCATGCTATATAAGAAGAGTACATCAACAGTGCTCACGATCCCATGACTGTGCCCCCGTCCACTCAAGGTGTGACTGAAGATGGAATAGATGACTCGCCAGGCAACTCTCCTGAGGTTAGATGCCTTGCTCTTGGTGGGATCATAGGTGTTCCCGATAGCAATATCAGCCCATACTCGCCACTCCTGGGTCCCATGGGGAAATCCTATCAGCATATCATGATACTCTGGAGTAGTCATAAATTTTTCAGAATAAAGTCCTAAGTGCACTGAGAGCTGGGTCACGTTCATAGAATAAGTGACTCCCCCGAGACGAAAGTACACTGTGTCGGCCGAATCGATAGTCTCAAAATATCTCTCTAGGTAGAAAGTACTAAGAAACTCCAAAGTAAGCTCCCTGTAGGTAGGCTCTATAATCTGAAAGAATACCTCCCAAGCACCTACACTTATGAGCTCACGGATCTCATCCTCCAGGCCGAACTCTCTCAAAATAGCCCAATCCAAGTATCGGCCTTCCACAAACGACCAGTCCTTGTGTCTATCGAATGCTTAAATATGAGCCTCTTCTATGAACTCCAAGAATGGGGGCGTTGGTCCTCTAGAGGAGGTCCCTCTAAAAGTACTACCCTTGGTTATTTTCCTGGCAGTTGTCTTTTGTCTCTTTGACATGATCTGAAAAAAAGAAAATTACAATGTGAGAGAGAGTGTTGAAAGATTGTCAGTCAGCAGATTTCAGCAAGCAATTTCAATATCATCCAATGTCAAATGAAGTACAATTCAAAATTTGATTCCATTAATGCAAATAAGTGAGCATATCAATGAGGTAAATCATGCAATCAGTCAAATAATTACTAAACTTCAAAGGATTTAAACTCAACCAATCAAAGATTCCAAGTCCTATAAATCCTATAAGTCTTATAAGTCCCTCAATCAAAGGTTTCAAGTCCTATCAATCAAAGATTCAATCAATCAAACATCAAACCTCAAAGGATATGAACATTCCTATAAATTCTAACTTGCATTGAAGTTCAATAAACATAAGTAATTGCAAATAACTCCAAAGATTTCAAGGAAAATGTTCTTACCTTGAGAATTTCATATAGAAACCCTAAGTTCTTGGTTAGATCACAAGAGGAATCCAAATAATGAATTTCAACTGATTAAATGGAAGATCAAGTAGCAAAATCACTTCAAATAGCCAAATAAAACACTTTAATCGGTGTAATTTGGCAAGATGATGGCCGAAAATGAGGATAGAGAGATTAGGGCACGGAGGAAGACGAAGAAAATGAGGGAAAGTGAAAGAAAATCAGGGTTTTTCACCATTAAAAGCTCGTAAGCCTAGGAACACGGGGTCCGACACGACCCGTGTTATACCCCGTGTTTCTCTACGGATGAGTGTTCTGGGTTTCGCAAACTTACACGAGGTCTGACATACCCCATGTTCTTCCCCGTGTTTCTCTCTGGAAGGCTTTTGTTCAAAAATCCTTATCATTGGTTCAGCCAGTGAACAACACGGGGTATGACACGTCCTGTGTTCTACACCGTGTTTCTCTCTAGAATTCCATGAAAATCACAAAGACTTTATGCTAACCAGACAGTGAGGTACACGGGGTGTGACACACCCCGTGTTCAACACCGTGTATCTCACTGGAATGCGATGAAAATCACAAGTCCTTTTATACTGGCGAGACAGTGATGTACACGGGGTATGACACGCCCCGTATTGTACACCGTGTATCTCACTGGAATGCGCTTTGAGCCTTCTGTGCAAGAAAATGAACAATAAACATGCATACATGCCTAATTTACCTCAGAGACAGAGACCAAGTGCAAAAATGAGCATCCAAAATCAACAACTAATCACTCATATGCCTCAAACTACTCAGAAACTCAGAATGAAAACGAGAAAACTAAGATTTAAAAGCAAGAAAAATAGAAAAATAAGCTTGGGTTGCCTCCCAAGAAGTACTTGTTTAAGGTCATAAGCTCGACCCCTATTTTAATCAGTCTGGTGCTGCCATTGTTGGTGCCCCGACAACATAATGCTTCAATCTTTGGCCATTAACTTTGAAATTGCCGGTGCTTTCACTCCAAATTTCCACAGCTCCAAATGGATACACTTTTCTCACAAGATATGGTCCAGTCCACCTTGTCTTGAGCTTTCTTGGGAAAAGCTTAAATCTAAAACTGAACAGCAACACCAGATCTCCTTCATGAAATTCCCTTCTGAGGATGCGCTTGTCATGCCAAGCCTTTATTCTTTCTTTATATATCTTGGCATTGTCGTAGGCTTCATTTCTTAGTTCTTCAAGTTCAAGGAGCTGAAGCTTTCTTTTCTCCCCAGTAGATTGCAAATCGAAATTGAGCAACTTGATTGCCCAATACACCTTGTGTTCAATCTTTACTAGAAGATGACAGTGCTTCCCATAGATAAGCCTAAATGGTGTCATTCCAATTGGAGTTTTAAAAGCAGTTCGGTAGGCCTATAAGGTGTCATCTAACTTGAGGGACTAATTTCTTCTTGATCTAGACACAGTCTTCTCCAATATGCTCTTGATTTCTCTATTTGAAAGTTTCACTCGCCTACTGGTTTGAGGGTGATATGGAGTAGAGATCTTATGGGTTACTCTATACCCTTTCAAGAGTGATTGGAATTGATGGGCAATGAAGTGAGACCCTCCATCACTTATGACTGCCCTAGGTATCCCAAACCTAGGAAATAATACCTTCTTGAAGAATCCAACCACAGCTTTTGCATCACAAGTCCAAGTGGCAATTGCTTCCACCCATTTGGAAACATAATCAACCGCCACAAGTATATATTTGTTGCTGCAAGAAGGTGGGAATGGTCCCATGAAATTAATTCCCCAGACATCAAATATTTCAACTTCCAAAATTTTGTTCAAAGGCATCTCATGTCTTTTTGATATATTACCAACTCTTTGGCACTGGTCACAAGAAGTGACATAATGGTGAACATCCTTGAATAAAGTCGGCCAATAGAAACCTGCCTGGGTAATCTTTGCAACTGTTCTTAAAGGGCCGAAGTGTCCTCCATATGGGGAGGAGTGACAATGGAACAGAATGCTTGCAATTTCTTCCTCAGGCACACACCTTCTAAATAGGCCATTAGCACATCTTCTATAGAGAAGAGGTTCATCCCAAAAGTAATGTTTCACCTCTGCTAAAAACTTCTTTTTTTGCTGATACCCTGCATTCGGAGGCAAAACACCACTCACTATGTAATTCACATAGTCTGCAAACCATGGCATAGTTGAAGAAGAGACAACCAACAAATAATCATCTGGAAGGGAATCGTTTATTGGCATCTCCTTATTGTCCTCATCTCCTAACTCTTGCTTCAACCTTGAGAGGTGATCAGCCACAACATTCTTCGTACCCTTCTTATCTCGAATTTCTAGATCGAATTCTTATAACAAAAGAATCCATCTGATTAGATGAGGTTTAGCTTCCTTCTTGTTTAAAAGGTATCGGATTGCTGCATGATTCGTAAAGACGATCACCTTGGAATCCACCAAATAGGATCGGAATTTGTTAACTGCATAAACTACCGCAAGAAGTTCCTTTTCGGTTGTGTCATAGTTTAGTTGAGCCTCATCCAAAGTCTTGCTGGCATAGTATATGGCATGAACTTTCCTATCCTTCCTTTGTCCAAGTACCGCTCCTATTGCATAGTCGCTAGCATCGCACATCACTTCAAATGGTAGATTCCAATCCGGTGCTTGCATGATTGGGGCGGAAATCAAGGCTTTCTTCAACCTGCAAAATGCATCCAAACAATCTTGATTAAAATCAAAAGCAACATCTTTAGCAAGCAAGGTAGTTAAGGGTTTGGCAATTTTAGAGAAATCTTTGATGAAGCGTCGATAGAAACCGGCATGTCCCAGAAAACTCCTCACTCCTTTTACAGAAGTTGGGGGAGGCAATTTCTCTATGATGTCCACTTTAGCCTTGTCTACCTCAATACCATGCTCAGATACTTGATGGCCAAGGACAATCCCTTCTCTTACCATAAAATGGCATTTCTCCCAGTTGAGGACCAAATTTACCGCCTCACATCTCTGCAACACTTGAGATAAATTAGTCAAATAGTTATCAAAGAAAGTACTATATACAGAAAAATCATCCATAAAAACTTCCATGATGTTTTCAATAAAATCAGAGAAGATAGCCATTATACAGCGCTGAAATGTAGCAGGAGCATTACACAAACCAAAAGGCATTCTCCTATATGCAAAAGTACCATAAGGACGTGTAAAAGTGGTCTTTTCCTAATCATTTGGATGTATAGGAATTTGAAAGAAACCAAAATAACCATCCAAATAACAGAAATGTGAATGCTTAGCTAACCTTTCCAAAGTTTGATCAATGAAGGGGAGAGGAAAATGGTCTTTATAGGTTGCCTTGTTCAGTTTCCTATAATCTATGCACATCCTCCAACCCATGATAGTCCTAGTATGAATTAGCTCATTATTTTCATTTTTTACCACAGTTAACCCCCCTTTCTTAGGAACAACATGTACCGAGCTAACCCATTGACTATCTGAAATTGGGTAAATTACCCCAGCATCTAGCAACTTTATTATTTCCTTTTTTACAACTTCTTTCATATTTGGGTTCAACCTTCTCTGATGTTCAATGGAAGGCTTACTATCTTCCTCCATCAATATCCTATGCATGCATATTGAAGGACTAATCCCTTTCAAATCAGAAATTGTGTACCCCAAAGCTTTTCTATGATATCTAAGCTACCTAAGTAATTTTTTCTGTTTCAAGAGCAGTTAGATTTGCATTTACTATCACAGGATAAGTGGAATAGGGTCCTAGAAACTCATACCTGAGGGTAGATAGGAGAGGTTTCAATTCTACCTTAGGCAGTGTTTCTTCCTTAGTGGTGGGATTGTTGGACTCCACTTCCAATGGTTCAGTTGCTGCTTCAAGGAGGGGAAGTGGTGGGCTTGCTTCCAAAAACTCTCCATATGCAGCAGTTTCCTCATTTTCAACCATTCCATTTGTGACTAGACATGCTTCAAGTGGATCTTGAAGGCACCCCATTAGAAGGGTTTCTCTCACAACTTTGTCTACTACATCAATCCTGCATATTAAATCTTCACAAATAGGTAATTTAATTAATTCATTCAAATTAAATTCAACCTTTTCATCCCCAACAGATAATGAAAGTCTTCCATTTTTTACATCAATCAAAGCACCCGCAGTGGCTAAAAAGGGTCTACCCAAAATGATAGGGATTTGTGAATCCTCTTCCATTTCAAGCACAACAAAATCAACAGGAATGAAGAACTTACCAACCTTGATAGGTATATCCTCAAGTATACCTAATGGGTATTTCACTGAACGGTCAGCTAGTTGAAGTGAAACTGTGGTGGGTTTTATTTCTTCTATATTCAGTCTTCTTGCAACCGACAGTGGCATGAGGCTCACACTTGCTCGTAGGTCACACAATGCCCGGTCAATAGGAATATTTCCAATCACACAAGGAATGGAGAAGCCGCCTGGGTCCTTTAACTTAGGAGGTAGTTTATTTTGGATGATGGCACTGCACTCCTTCGTTAAAGTTACAGTCTCATGCTCCTCTAGCTTCCTTTTATTGGAGAGAATGTCCTTCAAGAACTTTGCGTATGATGGCATTTGTGAAAGAGCATTAGTGAAGGGAATATTGATATACAGCTTTTTCAATACTTTCAAGAACTTCCCAAATTGCTTATCAAGTTTAGCTTTTGCTAGTCTTTGAGGATAAAGGATAGGCGGTTTGTATGGTTCTGGAGGAACATATTTTGGCTTTTCAGTTAATTCCCCTTCTTTCATTTTAGCATCATTAGGAATTGAAGCTTTTTAGCTTTCTTTCTGCTCTTCCCCCACACTTATCCTTTCTTCACCTTCTTGAGTGGCCTTTAGATCTTTCAATAGCCTCCCACTCCTAAGAGTGATTGCCTTACAATGCTCCCTAGGATTTGATTCAGGTTGAGCAGGGAGTTGACCAAAAGCTCTAGAAGAGGAAGCATAAGCTTGTTGAGCTATTTGAGTCTCCAACATTTTTCCATGTGTGGCCAATGAGTCAACTTTGGAGGACAGTTGCCTAATAGAATCCTCCATGGCTCTACCATGCTGCCTAAACTCTTCATTAGTTTTCTCTTGGGAAATGAGAAATTTCTCCAAGAGGCCTTCTAACTTAGTGGTGGAAGAGGCTTAAGTTGCTGGGTTATAGGATCTTTGGTTTTGAAAACCGGATGGGGGTGGTGGTGGCCTATTGTGAGTGTTTTGAGTATTGTACAGCTGGTTGGGCTTGTAGGATAGATTTGGGTGGTTCCTCCATGATGGGTTGTAGTTGTTGCCAAATGGTTCATTCGGATTCTTCTGTCCAAACCCACTGTTATGCACATAGTTCACTTGCTCAGTGAAATCCTGCCCCAATGTACACTCAGTTGTCATATGACTTGTCATACCACAAATCTCATAAGGAAGGTCAGTAGCACCTGTTGTATTTACACTATTAACTTGAAATTTATCAAACTTAGCCATAAGTGCATCTACTTTGTTACCTAGACTTCCTAGTGCATCTACCTTAGCTAACAAATGATTAAAAGCATCTAATTCATACTTACCTGGAGCTTTCCTTGAAGATCCCCTCTCATTTGACCATTAGTAATGGTTTAAAGCTATATCCTCAATCAAATCATATGCTTCATCCAATCTTTTATTCATCAAGGCACCTCCAGCAGCAGCATCCACAATAAGCTTAGTATTGTAATTCAAATCATTATAGAAAGTATGGAGAACTAGCCATTTCTCTAGCCCATGATGTGGACATAACCTCAACAGTTCCTTATATCTATCCCAAGCATCAAATAGAGATTCCCCTTCTCTCTGAGAAAATGTGATAATTTCATTCCTTAATTGAGCAGTCTTGCTTGGAGGAAAATATCGTGATAGAAAAGCCTTTAATAGCTCTTCCCATGTAGTAATAGATCCTGTTAGTAAAGAGTGCAACTAGGCCCTTGCTCTATCCCTCAAAGAGAATGGGAAGAGTCTAAGCTTGATAGCATCCGCTGCTACACCATTGATCTTGATTGTATCACAGTATTCCAAGAAAATCTGAATATAGAGGTTTGGATCCTCCATTGGTAGTCCACCAAACTGGTTTTGCTGCACTATAGACAAAAGAGCTGGCTTCAATTCAAAGTTATTAGCCTCAACAGCAGGCCTTCTTATACTGAATTGAAGCCCAGTGGCGTCAGGTGCTACAAATTCTCTAAGAGATCTGTTATCCATATCTTCAATCATTGGTTCAAGGTTAATTTCTTCTTGGTTATGTACTGATTTTTGCTCTCTCCTTCTCCTAAGCAGAGTTCTCTTAATCTCCAGGTCTAAGTTAAGAATTTCTTCAAGATTTCTCCTTTGCATATACAAAGATTTTCTACAAAAAGAGTAGATAATACTCGAACAGAACAAAGTAAGAAAGAAATGCTATAAAAATAAGAAAATCAGAATAAGATGAATTAAGAACTAAAAGAAAATGAATTGCCTAGTCTAATTCACTCAAAACTTTCTGTTAATATCAACCAATTACAATCCCCGGCAACGGTGCTAAAAACTTGATGTGATCCCGCAAGTGCACGGGTTTAGTCGAGTTATAGTATAAAAGATATCGTCTCCACAGGGATTGAATGTTGAATACTAACTGAATTTCGAGGTAAATTATCTAGGTATGCCGATTGATATTGAGAATTAAGGGTAAAATGTAAAATAGAGCTTAATTATCAAAAAGGTTTAATTCAAATAAGATGGAAGCATACTCAACTTTAGGGTTCCCTTGTACATTTCATTATGGAATGAAGATAATCCTCTAACTTGGTTTACTCTTAATTTAAATTGCTGGATTACCAAAAATAAGTTATACCTCATTGCAAGGCTACTAGCTACTAACCAAAAGATTAAGTGCCCAGAATTTCTCTAGTAATCACTCATCTAGGTTGCATTAACATTGCTTTAGAATCCATTTTTAGACATTTCATCCTGTGCAAAAGAATCCAATTAGCTTAATTCCTAAGTCTAATTAATATTCCCAATGATCATGCAAGGTCCGATTAATTAATTAGTCATTCCAACCTAGAATTAACTAATCTATCACACAAATTCAATATTTTGGAAGTATTGAACTGTTGAAATACGAAACAGTATAATCAAATCATAAATTAACTGTAAATCAAGCTAGATTATATAAAAATCAATTCCATAAATCCATGAACAAGTTTACTCCTAGCTGAGCACTAGGGTTTAGTGTGAAGTCATTACAAAACCACCAGAAAACAGAGAGGGAATTCAAACAAATCATGAAGCTCTACAAATTCCTTGCTTGAATCTTCAATCCTTTGCTTGAATCCACGGTTAGAAGTTGCTTTTGATGAGTTTTGGTCTCTCCTAAGGTTTCTCCCAGCAGCTCCTCTTTTAATTTTTTGGTTTCTCTTCCTTTCTTCTTGATTTTTCGCATAAAACTTATATTGGTAATGTACACGGGGTGTGACATGGCCCGTGTTCTACCTCGTGTTTCTCTGCGAAGGCTGGTTAGCATGATACACGGGGTATGACACGTCCCGTGTGGTACCCCGTGTTCTTCTGCGAAGGTTGAGCAGCATGATACATGGGGTGTGACACTCCCTGTGTTTACCTTCGAAGTGAAGGGTAGTATGGTACACGGGGTATGACACGTCCTGTATTCACCCCCGTGTTCTTCTCTGAACAGCTCAGTGAAGTTTCGAAGCAATCCAGAAAGATACACAACCCTCCACACGAGATTCCCATATCCCGTGTTTTTTGCCAAGTGAGCAACTTTGCTTCGATTCTCCACAATTCACACGGTTTTGACTTCAGATCCTTTTCTAATGCTCAAATGTGTCATTCCAAAATCTGAAAACAAAATATCGAGCATCTAAGTATCCTTTTCAATCAATTTTTGCACAAGATACTAAGTAAATCAGTGATGAAACACATAAAATTTAAGTACAATTGTGCATTTATCAATCACCCTCGTCTTTGCAGATCGATTCCATCTCCGTCATCTTGGTTAAGTTTTTCAAATCTTTTTCATATCTTCGATTTGCAATTCCCTCACATTTTTTATTCATTTTTAGTTTTCGCTGGATTCACTTTCCTTTTTCACTTCAGCAAGAGAATCATTATCTCCTTCTTGATCCTCTATTATTTCCATTTCATCTTCTAAATTTTTTCACCGCATTTGATTCTATTTTATTTTTAGTCTTTGCTTAGATTTTAATTTTCTCCGATTCTCTTAACAGTGTCATCTTTTTGCTAATGCCACCTAGAAGCAGAGACCTTCAATCTTCCTCTCACTATTTTATAATTGTGCTTCAAGGATATCGGTTAAAGGAAAAATTAGTGTGTATATTGATGCAATATTATTTTTAAAATTATTAAAAGTAATAAAATAACAATTAGTTACTATAATCAATATCTATTTTTGACATGATGACAATGACATTTTTAAATTTGATGATAATTTTTTACTTAACCAATATCATAATGAATAACATTTGAAAGTTGCTAAAAAAACAAGAAAAATTAAAACAATTTTAAAATTAATTAATGTTTATTTATATATAGTGACATTTTTTAAATTATTAAAAAAATTAAAACATAAATTTTTTACTTAACTGATATCATAATATATGTCATTTAAAAGTTGATAGGAAAATTTGAAAACTGAGGATGTCAATTTTAAAATTAACTGATATTTATTTGAACACATCACCATTTTTGAAATTATTATAAAACTTAAAATGTTAATTTTTTTACTTAACTAATAATAAAATATGTGATATTTAAATGTTGTTGGAAAACATGAGAAAACTTAACATATTTTTTTTACAATTAACTTATGTCTATTTAGTTACAAACACTTTTGAAATTATTTAAAAAAATTAATATGTCATTTTTTTTAATTGATGTCAAAATGTATGTCATTTAAAGATTGTTAAGAAAATAAAGAAACTTAATGCATCAATTTTAAAATTAACTAATGTCTAAATATATTGCAAAAGTTTGGTAAGAGTCTTAAATGCAATAATATTTTTGTGGAGCCCTAAATGCAATAATATTTTTGTGCTATAAATAAAGTATATCTTATTTTTTTTCCTCCATATCACTTAGACTCTCCTTCTTTTTTGTTTCTGAACTCAATCTTAGTCTCTACCTAACTCTTTCTACAGAATGCCAGATGTCCCTATATCTCTATCACACCTCATTAAGTTATCAATACTCTTTCACCTAACATCAAACACAAAGCAAATGTCTCAATCCAAGCCACTAATTGAAAACATAAAAGGTGTCTTTCTTTCTTTTATTTGTATATATTCACCTTTTCCAGTTTTTTTTGAATTTTTGCTTAGGTTTTTTAGGTTTTTTATTTGTGCTTCCTATGCATAACTTCTAAAGTTGTATCTAAGTTTTATATGTTTATTATGTTACATAAAATGCTGCAATAGAGTTTGAAGCCAATTGAACAACATTGAAAAATGGAGAAAAAGTGGAAAAACTTTATGAAAATGGTTGTTTTCACAATTCCAAAAGGGAAAATTTTTTGCAAATAAAAAGATCTTAAAAAGTTACATGAAATTGATATAAATTTTCCTCCAAACAAATAATTAAGTTCAAAGTTATGTCCTTTCAAAGTTTTTAACTTAATATATATATTGTGATATATTGAGTTTATTCAATTTTGATTATAATATTCTAATGAGGAAGTCAAATTTTGAAATTAAAAAAATATGAAAACATTTTATATTGATTTTTTTACTAAAAACCAAGATGAAACATAAAAGAAATAAAATATTTTGAAAAGAAAAGGTGTCAATCTTTTGTAAAAAAAAATTATGTGATGACCATTTTTTACATTAGTTATATAACTAACATTATTAATAAATATATAATGTTACTTAATTAGACATCGATAAAAAATTGATGCATAAGATACTAAACAGATGACATCATTCTATTATTTTATAATAGTGTCTCTATCTTTGTCACTAGCATATGCAAAATCTTTTCAACCACCACCATTGTAACTGATGACCATGAAGATGTCCAATAGTTAGACTTGGTCAAAAGCAACAATGTTGAGAGTGAGATTCATGAAGGAATTGAACGAATTTAGGTTTAAGTGAATCCAAGCCCTTGATGGTGTCAAAATTGTCACCATTGTTTTGTGTTAGAAACAACTTACATCATTTTCAACCCTCATTTTTCAAGGTTTGTTGTGGTTTTGTTGTATAGTTGATTTTTTTCTTCTTAACAGAAATTTTCAAGATTAAGTTGCTCGACCTTGAAAATTTTAGTAAGTAATTCAATTATGGCTTTTTATTTTTATAAATCATGGATTTATTCTTAAAATTGGTATTAGGTTTGTGCTAAATTTTCTTAATTAGATAAGTATATCATTTATGTTTCAACTTTCTATTAGATAACTTTATTTTATGTTAATCTTGTGCATAGTTGAGCTTGTTTATGGGACATTCAACATATTTGTTATTTTAATTAGATTGTTATAAGAAGGTTGTTATCTTGAATTTTCCAATAATGCCCTTAAGCTACTTTTTGGCTAGGACACATCTCAAAAGAAAGATTACAAAGACTTGTAAAAAGGTGGCTTAGAAAAATTATGATTTTTTAGATTTAGTACATATATAGATTGCATTAAAGGAAAGTAAACTAAAAATGCTAAGAAAAGTGCTACCACAAGAAGTTCCGTGCTACTTGAAATGATACATATGGAAATATGTGGACCATTTTTTCCTTATATAAGGGGCAAAAAATATTTTATCGCTTTTACTAATGATTTCTCACATTATGGTTGCCTTTATCTTCTTAAAGAAAAATTTAATTCTTTAGAAACTTTTAAAATCTTTAAGGATGAAGTTAAAAATCAATTAGATAAAAAATAAAGATTGTAAAGTTTGATAAAGGTGGTGAATATTATGAAAAATACAATGAAACCAGTTGTAATTTAGGACCATTTGCTAGTTTCCTTCAAGAAAATGACATTTTAGCATAGTACATAATAACTAGTACATTTCAATAGAAAGATATTGCTAAAAGGCACAACTACATCTTATTAGATATATGTATGACTAACAATATTAAATTACCTTTATTTTTATTAGGATGTAATTAAAATGGTTGTATATTTTAAACATAATTCCCATAAAAGCAATTTTTAAAACTCTATTTGAGTTGTGGGTGGGTTGGAAACCAAGTTTAAATCACCTTCATGTCTAGGGCCACCCACCTGAAGCAAGCTTTTATAATCCCCATGAAAAGAAATTAGATCCTGAGACCATAAGTTGTTACTTTATTAGTTATCCAAATCAATCATAGGCTATAAATTTCATTTTCCTAATCATTATACCATAACTACATAAACTGGTGTGGCAAAGTTCCTTGAAGATGGAATAAATAGTTGGAGCCTTGAACCTAGAAAGATTGTGCTATCTTCAAATGAGGGATTGATTAGTGTTGATCAAAATAAAACTATGAAAAATTAAACTAGCATGGAGATATTACGTCATAAAAAGGAAAATAATGGCACAATTATGCTTCCCATAGAAGAAGTTACACATGATCAAGAAACTATAAATTACTTGAAATTATTAAAGCATGTTAAAAGATTAAGAAAATCAATAATTTGAATGAGTATATAGTGTACTTAGAGAAACATGAAACTAATAATGATCCATTAATGTTTTCACATGCCATAAGAAGTAAAAGGTCAATTAAATAGATGGAAGTTATGAAAGATGAAATCACTTTTATGAATAATAATAAAGTTTGAGAATTGATCATATTACTTGATGGAGTCATTCCAATTCAATGTAAATAGATATTTAAAACAAAAAAAGGAAATATTATGGCATTAGTAGCTTTTTTTTATCTTGAGTTATATCAAATGGATGTGAAAGAACCTTTCTTAATGGGAATCTAGATGAAGAAATTTATATGGAAGAACCTAAAAGCTTTGAGGAGAAATTGGTATGCAAATTAAAGAAATCCATATATGGACTTAAGCAAGCCTTCCATTAGTGGTATCTTAAGTTTCATTGTACTATTACATCCTTTGGATTTAAGGAAAATAATTTTGGTAAATGTATATTTTTGAATTTTAGTGGGAGCAAATTTATTTTCTTGAATCCATATGTGAATGACATACTATTTATTAGTAAAAATCATAGCCTGCTGCAAGAAACTAAAAGTTTCCTTTCTAAGAATCTTGAAATGAAAGTTATAGGAGATGTCTATTGTGTTCTTAGCATTAAAATACATCATAATAAGTTTAATAGAATACTTGGATTATCCTAAAAGGCCTGAATGAACAAAATTCTTGAAAGATTAAATATGCAAAATTATTCACAACCTTAGCTCCTATTGTAAAAGGTGATTAATTAAATCAATGTCAAAGTTCTAGCAATGAAATTAAGTATAAGCAAATGAAAAGTATTTTCTAAGCATCTGCAGCAGGAGGCTTAATGTATGCTCAAACTTGTACACATCCAAATCATAGTTTTATAGTCAGAATGCTTGGAAGATAGAAAAGTAATCCATTAAAGTGTTTTTGTGACAATTCTACTAATGTTTTCTTTTTTAAGAACAACAAGTGTTAAAGGAAATAAAAAACATAAAGTCAAAATATCTTGTTATTCAAGAAAGATAAAAGAGGAAAAAAATTTGTCCATTGAGCATATCAGTAAAAAATTAATGGTGCTAGATCCCATGATTAAAATATTAATTCCTAAAGATTTTATTAATCATGTATTATCTATTGAATTGACTAATAATATATAATTTTGTGAAAAGTTCGTTTTGATTTTATTTCAATATATCTAAGTGCACATTATATGAAATAAAAATTAATGTTCTATGTTTTGATATTAAAGTCAAACTATGATATAAACACTATAAAAAAGTTTAAGTTAAACATAAATGAAAAAAAGGATAAAGAAAATGGTTCACTTGAATATAATATGCAAACAAGTTCATATTCTTCCATTATATATTTATAAGAAAACATTTACAACGTTATATTTTACAAGGAATTGTACAAGGACATATAACAACATTCCTATTGATTACAATCTTATATACTTTAATAGTATCATGCATTTTGAATTAAATAAAGTATTTGTTGACTTGAAGTACATAACTTACTATACCTTTTTAATAATTTGTTAGTTTGTAATATGTAAGTTTTATATTTTATTAATATTATAAAAATTTATTAAATTTTAAAAAGTTTTAAAAAATGAGTTTATAATGTTATTTTAATTACACTAAATTATTAAATTAAAGGTAAAATTATTTTTGTTGCCATGAATGAAAATATATCCTCAAATCAAATTAAAAGAAGTAAATACGGTAGTTTTACAAGATATATGCAATCTTGTTTTGTTCTCCTCTATTGTATAACATGCAACATAAATTGTAGCATTAGATTTTTGACAAGTGTATTGCAGCAATCAAAGGGACATAAATATGTTATGTTCTATTGTTTAATTATCTTACATAAGGCCACATCAGCTTTTAAAAGGTAAGGCATGTGATTACTCTTTTACTAAAATATCAGTTAGTTTTGCATTTTCACATGGTTTTTAAAATTAAATAACAGTCTCTTCATCTTTTTATTAATTATTTAATGTAAATGTACATGAATTAAAGATGATAATAAATGACAATTATTTTAAGAGAAAAAAGTTATAATTTGTTAATTTATTTTTAATTAAAAATAAATCAAATATACAATGCAAACTTTTCTAGTTTTTGCCATTTCTCTTTTATTTGTAAAGTTCATGAAAGTTCATCTCAGGAAGAATAATTCATTTCAAGAATTCCAAGCTGAACATCATAGAAAGAGAAAGCAAGATGACTATGTTTCAAGCAGAAATTGCTCTAAAGTCACAATTGTTAAAATTGAAGATGACTCTCAAGATCAACAAACTTACACTACAGAATTACACAACTCAGAATGTTCATATCTTTTGCCCCTGGACACAACATCTTCAAGTACCCCTAACTCGATGGACTTACTAGAGGAGAATTCAGTTAGATTAAATCAAATAGAGATAAGGCTTTAGAAGGCTAGCCCTAAACAGCCTTCCCCCCAACAATAAACATCTTGGCATGGAATTGTCAAGGTCTAAGTTGTCCATCAATAATTTAAAGGTTGAGATAGCTTATTAGGCAACATCAACCCTAATTTCTATTACTTTCTGAAACATTACAAATAGCTAATTTAACTGGAGCTAACTTGTTGATATTAGGATTCTCACATTTTGTTGGAACAAATGCTATTGGACATAAAGGAGGCTTAGTTTCGGCATGCGAAGATGGTTTCCAACCTCAAGTTTTGTCCATTACCCAAAATTGGATACACCTAAGAGTGGAATAAAAAACTTTTAATACTTTTTTGCTTATAGGTGTGTATAGTCCATCTCAAATTGATGATAGACTTGTTTTTTAGGACTTCATCAAAGATACTAATGCTTCAATGAATCACCAAACCCCTTGACTTATCATAGGCAACTTCAACCAAGTCATGCTTTCTTCAAACAAACTCACTTTTTGTTCATATATCCAGGGAGCAAAACACTTTATTGTAGAGTTAATAAATGTAATTTAATAGGCATGAAACCAAAAGGACACTAGTTCATTTAGACCAATAATAGGGGAAGGGAAAATATGTATGGGAAAAACTTAATTGTATGTTTTGTAATGAAGAATAGTATGATATGTTGCCCTACTCTTAAGTTTTTAGTTTTTCAAATTTTAGATATGATCATAGACTAATCCTTCTCTCTACAAAGAGAAAAGAAAATTACAAAAAACATATCTTTCAATTCCAAGCGTTCTGGACCTAGCAAATTATTCATACTACAAGGAAAGATAAGAATAAAGGGTTATTGGCATTTCAAGTTAAGAATCACTTGGATAATACCAGATAACTTCTTTGCTGATGGGATAAAACTGCTTTTATAGCAAGCTGCATTACAAAATAAAATAGATTGAGGATGAATTAACATGAATGCAGCAACAAGTTTCCAAAAATAATGATATTCGAGAAAGGAGTTTAAGAATGATCCTGGAATATCTACTTGAATGTCAACAAATAGCATTGGATCAATAGATTTAACAAATGTGGTTATTAAATGGTGATAAAAGAACTAAATACTTTCATCAAACTTTACATAGGTGAAAAAGAAAAAATAAGATAGATTAAATCAATGATAATGCAAGACAAAACATAAAAGACGTTAATATCATCAAATAGATGCCAACCCAACACTTCTAGAGTTTGTATACATGACATCATCAAGAATATGGAGCTAACCTGGAGTTTTAAAAATTACCCATTCCCAAACTCCTTGCCTCTCATCTAGAAATACTTATTAGGCCATTCATAAAAGATGAAATTGAGATAGTATTGAAGAGTATGCCACCAAATGCTATCCTTGGTCTTGATGGATTCACAATCATTTTTTTTCAAACATACTGGCAAGTAGTGTGTCAAGACATCTCTAACATGTTATTATCTTTCTATAAACAAGGCTTCCTCCTTAAATCATTTAGTGCCACTCTTATTGCATTTACACTTAAAGGCAAATCCAATGCTCATTTACAGATTACAGGCTGATAAGTCTATGCAATATGATTTACAAGATTTTAGTCAAGGTATTGATGAATAGATTAAAATTGATTCTACATGACTTGATTATAACTTTCCAAAGTACATTCATCAAAAGCAGGCTTGTCACTGATAATATCATGATAGCTATTGAAATAATGGACTTGATAAAAAAAACTAAGAATAAGAAGAATTTTCGAGCAACACTCAAGGTTAATTTCAAAAAAGCTTATCATAACATATCTTGGACTTTCATTAAACAAGTCTTATTGAACATAGGCTTCCTTTAGGCATGGATCATGATGGTAATGAACTGTATAACTACTCCTACATATAGGGTGATAATAAATGGTGAGCTTTTAGATATAGTTCATTTAAGATTAGGTCTAAGGCAAGATGATCCTTTATCACCATACATTTTTATCATCTGTGCCAACATTTTGTCATTATTTCTTGAAAGAGCTAATGAAGACAATTTAGTTCAAGGTATTAAAATATCCAAAAATGGCTCAACTATTAATCATCTTGTGTATGCAGATGATCTCATAGTATTCTTCAGAGCCAATCCAAAATCTTGTTAAAAGTTAAAAGAAAATTTTCAAAACTTTAGAAAGCTGTTAGATATTTGGATTAACAATAACAAATTTATTATCAAATTCAGCTTAAATACTCCTTGTTAGTTCAAAAAAATTTTAAGCAAGACTTTAAATGTTCAACAAGGAGATAGATTAGGAAAGTATTTATGAATGTATATTGATGATGCAAAAAATAAAAGGATAATAGAACAAGAAATTCTAAACAAGTTCTAGAATAAACTTCAAAGATGGAAAGCTAGACACTTATTGCAAGTAGGAAGACTAGTATTGTGTCAACAAGTACTTTCATCACTCCTACTCTTTCAAATGGCCACAAACAAGTTATCCTTTACATCCTATAAAAATTGATTCAATCATTAATCAATTTTGATGGCAAGGGTAGCAAATTCCAAAAAAAGTCCATCTTATAGCTTGGAAAGATATTACAAAACATAAGGCTCTAGGTGGATTAGGTCTAAAATGCAATGAACCTTTCAATACTACTCTTACATGCAAACAACTGTGGAGGATAATTCACAAACCTTAATCTCTAATAAGCAAAGTGTTCTTTGGCAAATATGGCAAAGGCTCCATAAAAGGTTTTTTGAAATCAAAGAATGTCATAGAGATGGGAAGGGATCATTAGTGGATCTCAGCTGATTACAAATAATTTAAAGTGGCAAGTAGGTAATGGTAACCACATCAATGTTAGAAGTAATTTCTAGTTTCCTATAGGTTGTCCTGCTCTTTAGGGCATTAATTGCATTAGTGACCTAGTTGTTAGAGAGCATAAGGAATATGACTTAAAGAAACTTATTACCAATTACTCCTATGAAACTATCCTTTCAATTCTTAAAGAATCCCTATCCAAAACTAGGGCCATAGATTAGCTGACTTGGATTAAATCACCTAATATGTGTTACTCAATTAAAAAAAGGTTATTCCAAGCTAACTCAATCTATATCCTCATCAGTTGATTATGGAAGGAAATGTAGAAATTATGTATACCAACATAAGATATCTTTGTTTATATAGAAGCATTGTAATCATGCTTTTCCTATTTTAGTCACTCTAGTACATCACTATATCCAAGTTCCTACAAGATGTTCGTTGTGCAAGCAAAATGAAGAAACCTATGATAATTTGTTCATTCAATGCGAATTTTCATATGTAGTATGGTTTAGATCCTATTCATCTATTAAAGTGCAAATGCTTCATCTTTAAGACTCTGTTCAATGGATAAAATCCTGTTTCTGTGCAGGAATGAAGCACACACATGTGAACTTTGAATTAACAATCCCTATTACCACTATTTTATATATTATTTAGTGGATGAGGAATATGGTGATATTCCAAAGTAAATATCCTTCTCTTATCATGGCCTTGAATCTCTATTATAAGTTAATGCAACAAAATACAATTGTGCAAGAGTATCACATGAAGCTTAGACTCAATAACCATGCAAAAATCATTAGCACTCGACTCCAACATCCAATAGTGTATAACTCATTAACTCTGCACATAGGTAAAACAAAATGGAAAAACAATAAAGTCATGGTTTGTATAGTAAGGATTGGATTATAATAAGAGAAAGTTTCTTTGCAAAATATTTCATGCCAACTAGTATAAGTAAATCTACATGTTTGCTACTGGGACTTAGAAACATGCTATTATATCATAAACATTTTTTGTCACACTTAATTCAAATATGTTTCCCAACAAGGTTTTACAAGGATCTAATTCAAGAGCCTACTAAAAGTAAGCCACAATGGTCAGTAATTATACATGACATTGCAAACCTACTAAAATCCTTTTCATTTATTCATTTAGATGTTGTGGACAATGTTCTTTACCACCAAGTTTTTGGAGTTCTTTCAGTTTCTGTACAATATAGTATATTGATCTATCCCTCTTTTGATAGGTGGTATTTTATAGGATAGTAGTATCCCTCTGATACGTAAAATATTTACATATTTATTTTCCCTTGTATGATGCATTTTTGGATGTTATCTTGTTAAATTAAATAAATTTAGTTGCATTTGGTGAATGGATCTTGAATTTGAAATGAAATCAAATATTTTAAATAATGCTGTAATCTGACACTGTTTCAGGTTTTAGGCCATATCTGGAGTTCTGGATGTCCGATTGGGCTGTTCTTTATATGGATGGAAAGCTAAGAAGAAGCCCTAAAACTTTCATGTTTAAAGAAAAGCCCAGTTCGGGATCTAAGGATCTCAAATTCTGCTTGGAAGATAAAACAGTGGTTCTGGCGGAATCTGACCTTTGACTACCAATCTGATCATAACTTGAGCTAGAAATTTCAAAGTTAGGAGCTCCTGCCGCCATTTGAAAGCTTAGATCCACGGCTACAACTTTGATGAATACTAAAATGCGTGAATCCACCGATTTAAGTGTCAAAAGTTAGCAAAAACGCTGAAATATGGTTGCTCCGAGGTCAAAGATTATGGCTAGTAGTCAAGATTAGTGGCTTGGCAAGTTGAAATTCTTGCACCCATTCATCTATAAATAGCAAGGGGATCAGCTGAGAAAAGGCATCTTGGAGAGAGCATTTGAAGCATTGAATCATTCATTCATGCACCTTAGATAGTAGTTTAGTTCATGCAATTTTTAGTTCTTGTATGCCTCCTACAAGGATGGTTCTACCTCCTAATGGATGGATAATTATTTTCATTTTCATGCATTTGTAATTGTATCCTTATGTTCTCCTCCTACAAGGACGGTTCTACCTCCTAATGGATGGATAGCTTTTCTATTTTCATGCATTTGTAATTATATTTTATGAATGTGATGTTGTTTTTATTTTATTTTATGTTTGTTTTTAATTTCATTATGTTCTAATTTTTTATCTTCCTAGGGTGATGGCGTAACTTGATAATAACGGATTGAATTCTAGTCTATTGAAACTAATTTTGATTTTATTTCCTAGATTGAGTTTTAATTATTGCTCTTAATGCTTTCGATTGATTAGCTACCTTTTGAATGAACTCAATATGCATGTTGAGACCGGAAGGAGATACATGTGTGTGGATCCTATAATTAAAACCGTAAATTGCATATGAAATAGGAATATATTCATATGGTTTATGTAGTCTTAATGAGTTCCATAAATCCTAATGCATGATTAGTTGTTGCAGTTCTCATAGGAATATAGTGAATTCCAATTAATTATAGAATTACTTGACCTTGGAAGAGGCTAGTAATTAATTTAGGGAAACTCGACTATCAATTAAGGGAGTTAAAATTGGATTAGTGTAGATAGATGATTCAATCCGAAATTGTCAAGTGAAGTCTGATCCCTAGGTCTTTTATTCATCTTCATCCTTACTCGAATTGCATTCATATTTATTTTAAGTATTTTCTGCATCAATCTTATTTACTCGCTTTATTTTCCAACTTATCGATTTGCCAAATAGTGTTAGGATTATGAATTTTGGTACTTAGTGAAACAATCCTCGTGGGAACGATACTTTCTCATCACTTTATTACTTGTTTACGATAGTGTGCACTTGCGCTAATTGATAACCATTTCACACGTAACACCCTCCCTTTCCCTTATTATGTATCTTGTGTAACACAAAAAAAAATTAAATATACAAAATTGTTAAAAATATTATTTAACAATAGAAGAGATGACAAATTATTTAACAAACAAGTACAACTAATTAAATTTGAACATGATAAAAACTCTTTAAAAACATCTAGTATTATTACATTATCAAAGTGTTAATAAAATTGTTGTGCATTGAAATTAAAAGAATTTGTTGAGTATTTATCAGAATAATAGAAATGATATTGGAAACAAAATTCCAAATATGTTTTTTATTTTTTTAAATGGCCAATGAATAGAATAAAAAATACTGGTAACAGTCAAAAAGGAAATGAAAAGAATTATTTATAGATTGAAAATTATAAATTTACCAGTTACTTTTTTATTTAATATTTATAAATTAAGGGATAAGATAAAAATATTAAATTTGAATTAAGTCATTAGTATCATCTCCATTTTAAGGTAAAAATATATTTTTAATTGCTTAATTTATTTTTAAATATCAATCTTGTATTCTAAATTTTATATGAAGCAAATTTACTAACTAAATATTAAAAGATGTGTAATAGTACTCAATAGCATAAATTATTAATTTTTTAACAAATGTGTTAACATAGCATCCAACTTAGTGTCATATATATTTTATTTTCATATTCTTATGTAAAAAAATACTTTTAATTCCTAATTTTCATTGAATTTTTACTCTCATACTCTAAGTTTTAATTAAAGAAAATTAATCCTTTAACTTTTTAAAATAATAAGGATGTTGAAGAAGATGATTGAATGAAAAGAATCTCAAATTGAAAGTGGAAGAGTGCTCATCAAATTCACTTTAATGACAATAAAAATGAAATATCAAACAATGATGATTTTAAAGTTGAATCATCATTGGTATAGGTACCAATTAGTCCTTTTTGCAAATTGATGTAAGGAAAAATTACTTATAAAAAATATTGAACAAAATAAATTAAATAAAAAATTGAGAGTGGAGAATTGAATAGGTATAAAGTCATGAAGAGGAAAGATAGAAAGTAAATTTAGTTCAATTAAATTTTAGAGAACAAAATTAAAATTTTAATAAATATTAAGAGAAAAATATATTTTTATCAAAATGTAACTCATGTAGGATATGTACGATGTCAAGATGCCATGTAAGCATCTCTATTTTTTTTTATTTTTTAGTAATAGTAAGAGTGATTAAACTATTAAATACATATATATAATAACTAAGACAAAAGATACAAAGCCCTAAAAGGATATTAAATATTACTTGAATTAAAGATTCTGGGCTATATCTATTAAAAAACTAATAAAGTCATGCTTAAAGAAACATTGCATGCTTTTTTAAGTGAGGAGGTAAATGTTCTTTAAAGAAAATTTAGAGAACAAAATTAAAATTTTGATAAAAAAGTTAGAAAAATAAAAATATCTTTTTATCTCATCTTAAATTAAACAACTTAATTTTTTTACTTAGATTTTAATAATCACTTACTTTTATTTTTAAAAAAAATTAAAAATTGAAAGATGAAAAGTCAAATTTTCTATCATAAAATTCCACTTTTTTTTTTAAGATTTAATTGCTTATTATCCTTATTCTTTTCGCTTACCAATTTTTCAAATTAGAAGCATGGAAATGAGAAAATCAAATCTTGAATAGCACTTAAAAAATAAATTTCTAATATTGTTTCTATGCATGTCTATTATTAGTTTTTCAGTTACAATTTTAAATTCTAATTTAAAATTTATTATTTACTATCAAAATAATTAGTATTTTCTAGCAAATTGTAATTTCTTATAATAAAAATAGCATTATTATTTCTTGATATTTAAATTTAAATTCGCAATAAATTTGTATGTTTTTGAATTCTTTTATAACCACTGCAAACATGCACTAGGTAAATTTTATTGGCCGTTTAATAGAACTTATATGAATCAATAAATAGTTAATATTTATGCTTAAGAAATTTATGAGAAAAATAAATTTTATCTATTCATAGTATGTTCCTATTTCCATCTTATAGCAACATGTAGTTTAATGTGATAAAAACAAGCTAGTTGTAGTTTGAAGCATCCATACCTTGTCCATCATTGCTTGATTTTCTTCAGATATAGCAAAATTTGAAACTTGCATTTCACATGCTTCTCTCTAAAATGGAGTTCCAAAATTTTAATTTATGTGATGACCTATTTTTTTATTTTTCTCCAATTTCAAGCCCTAACACTTTAATGTCAAAAGAATAAATTAAGAAAATAATAATTTTTATTGAATTTGGGCAAAAATTTAATACAGATTAACAAGATTCTAACAATGTAAATCATATATTACTTCTTTTTTTATACTTTAAAGTGCTAATGATTATAAATTAAGTCATATTGTGAGTGTGTAAAGTATATTTTCTCTCAAATTTATACATTGTACAGATCTTATTATAGTTTATACATACTCATGAATAGTTAAAAAAATTGAAATATTTATTATGTAAAATTTAAAATAATTTTTTTTTGTTGACAATGTAGAGAAAAAAAAAAGAAAATATACAAGCATAACTATAATGAATACAAAGAGACACCTCTTTGCTTTTAAAATTTTATTGGTTGCCTTTATTGTGCATGCTACACTTAGCTGTAGCAAATTCCTTTCCTATAACCAAACTAAAAAATCTATTCATAGTAAGAAGATAAAAGTTAAACAAGTTAACAATTTTGATATATGTTGTATTATATACAACTAAAAAAAATTTGTATCATAAAAGCTTCCTATTTACAAAGATGACTAAGGCTTTCTTTGTAATCCTATAGCATACGAGGGCATGAAGCCTCTATCCTTAAGCTAGCAATTTTCTTTTTTATTGAATCTTCTTATCTACGCTCCTTCCAGTGTAAGCTTACCCGCTTTTATTATTGTGTAAGCTTCCATAAGTCTTCATCTTCTTTACATTTAGAAACTTAAGCTTTAAGCTTCGTCTATTTATTCCCCTCTCTTGAAAGCACACAAGCACACTTCATCCACTTCTTTCTTTTCATATCAGTATCTTCTCTTCACCTAATCTTATGCTTCCTTTTTCTTTTTATTCTCTTCATTTATAGTTATTAATCATCATCTTCTTCCTTAATTTTTGGTGCTTTCTAGTCCTTTCAAGCCATGCAGTCATCCTATACTAACATAAGCTCCCGAGTAAGAAAGCATAGGCTGATCATTTCTTCGCATGAGGGAAAGCCTTTCTACTTTTTGTTTAGCTTGTTGTTGAACCCAGATTGAGTTCCTTATCTTATTTTACTTTAAACCTATCCACCATCAATTGTTAATTGTTATTCTACCATCTACTCTAATGTCTTGCACATTTGAAAATGGTGCTTGTTCTGGGATATATGTTATAGGCTGGTAGCTCTTTAATTGAAATTGTACGGTACATGCTTGCCACTTTTGGTGAATATACTAACTTTCCAATTAAACTTTCTTATGACATGTTTGGTAAAAATAGTAAAACATAAAAAATTTATCATTTGTATAATAAAGTCTCATATATAACATGTCCGTAAACTATAATCAAATATTGCCAAAGCGCTCACACATACCAATTGCCTCATATATGAAGCTTTCAAGCACAATAGGCCAAAAGGAACAAATCTAAATAAGGAGAGGGATATTTTGTTCGCTTAACATATGCCTTATCCCATAGTTTTAACTATATAGGAGATGGTTACAAGCTAATACATTTGGGCCCCTAGCTCAGTATCAAGGCACCCCACTAAACCATCTCAACACTCCACCTCCTTAAAGAGTATTTTGAACAAAATTCTACTTAGCACAAGTAGACATACTTTTTCCAAATTACCATAGGCCTTTTCACAATGCTCTAAGTGTCTAATTAGCATTAAAGTGCACCGATGCAAAGATAAAAATGTAAGGATCACAAATATAAGCTTTTTAAACTCTTTTGAGTTCTCAAACTGTGTCCAAATTATCAAATCAAAATATTCCTAAATTTTAGGAAAATATGAAAAAATAGTACATAAGTTTGATTGATATCAAATTTCATTTATTAGATCACTACAACATACTTAATTTTTCCACTAAGTCTCGAACAAAACTGAGCATGTTTGCCTATTGGACTATCACAATTACTAGCTTGTGACATTCTCCCCTTTTTAAATGTTAATGCCCTCATTGACATTTTAATCTTATATGACTTCATAAAGAATTTACTTACTCTCTTGAAACTTCATGTTAGTCTTCAACCTTACCTTCTAATTTACTTCCTCACTCACACTTGTCTCTTTAAGTACTATGAATGTTACCCACCTCAAATTAGGTTATTATCTTTACAAAACTAGTATCCTATTGACTAAATGCATCCTTTACAAATTTCTTAAAAGGTTACTTTTGTAAACTTCTTTCAAAGCATCCCAACACCCTTTAGCGCTGCTTTCTTGCTAGCTTTCCCAAGCTCATTACCTTTACAACTCATCCAACGAGTAATTGCCTTTGCAACTTTGTACGCATTGCATTTACAATTTGCACAAATGTCACCTTATAGCAAAAGTGTGTGCTAACACTATACGAACTCCTTTGAATTGTTAAATCATGCCAAAATTAATAGAATACCCCTAAACTTATGAAAAAAAATAATACAAAAGTTAGATTAATCCCAAATTTCATACACAAAACCCTTACAATATGCTTGATTTTTCTATGAAGTCTTAAACAAAACCAAGCATGTTTCCTTATTGGACTATTACAATTACTAACTTTTGACAATATATCAAGAAAGTTAGGTAAGGTTAACATTGTTGAATGAAACTACATTTCTGAATGATGAAATATGGTTAAAAAATTTATATTGATTATACACTATATTGAATTATGATTTATGTAAAATTTGATTAAAATCATTGAACTATATGTGTTGAAGGAGGTATACATAAATCTTTTTTCAATTTGTTGACCACTTAAATTAAATAATTATCCAGTGAATGTTAATAGAAAAGGTTTTTCTCCCACACTAATGCTTATCACCTTGTTTTCTATCCTAAAATACACTCAAGGGATGTTTATCAACCAAATGTTAAAGCATTTCTAGGTCCTAAAGATAGAAAGGTAGACAAAAAGAATAAAAGTATGAAAAGTGAGTTACAATATATATAGACCACACCATTAGCTTTTTCTAGTCTAATTTTCTCTCTAGTGGATTTTTAATACATTCTTAAATATTTTAAAGTTGAAATTCATTTTAATATATGATTTAAGGTTAAATCAATGAAGAAAATTTAAAAAGTTAAAATATTAAGAGTGATTTGTTGATAGAGGTAACTAGCCTTAGAATATACTAGAAAGGGAACAAAGAAGGAAAAAAATAAAAAGAGTTATAATAAAAATTCAAGGAGAATAACAAGGTAATAATAAAGTATCATATAGGAATGATAGTTTCGTGGTATTTAGTTAGAGTAATAAGTATACACTTAAGAAACTTGTCGCTTTTAGATCTTTATGCTAGAAAAAAGTATAGTTAAATAGGATCATGTGTGTCTTACCAAAAGATGCTAAAATTCACTATAAAAATCGATAGGTAAGGAAATGAACTTTGAAGTCATGATAAAAAAGTAAGTTTTTAGTTATAGTAGTAAGTACCTACTAATTATGGAATATTATGTTTTATGCAAACTACAAATGATTGATGTTAATGTTAGAAAAGAACAAAATCTAGACTTCATACTTAAAGATGGTAGAATTTGCTTGCATTGGATAATTTGTGATGAATTATTGAAATTGGAGATATGTACAAATGCACAGAAAGAACGTGTGATGAGAAATATTATTTTCTTTAAATATGAAACATGATTTATAAATATAAAATATATGATGATATAATCATATGCATTGATAATGATAAACTACAATAGTATATAAAGATAATTTGTTATGAAAAGACTTGATAAGGCAAATATTTTATGAAAAAGCCCATCAAGGTGAGAATGTTTTGAAATCAAAAGATAGGCATGTAGTATGCATATGACACATCTATATTCATTAAGCATAAAAAGCATGGCCCATATGGCTAGATTTTGAATTGAAATTTTTAAATGGTGATTTAAATTGATTTGTGATAGGGAAGAAAAATATCTAGCACCACATGACGAGAAAGTGACAAATGAATAGAGGGATAACATTGGAAGAGAAGGGGTTACAATTGAATGGAGCGAAAAAGAGGAAGATCTACCTTGTATATCCATATCATGCCATAGATCTACATTCATAACATATAATGATTGGATGGCCAAGTACCATATTAAGTATTCTTGTATATCATATAATGAATACTTGCTTGGTTGAATAAATTTGTAATATACAATTTGGTTTGATGAATGAAATGATTGTACATGTTTAGTATTGATTGAAATAATAAGGTACTTAATAGATTCTAATAACTTTTTAAAAGATCATAGTTCTCTATAATATGATAAATGCTATATATATAAGTATGTGTATATTTGGTTTGCATAGGACCTTACAGTAAATTTAACAATTTTACTCATTAAGTAGGCGATTGGACCCACACCTCATTATATAGTTGCAAGATCATTTTACATTTACTATCAAGGATACAAGATTCAAGCTAACAATCTTAGGAGTCTCAAAGCTGAAAAGTCTCATAAGCATAGTTTAGACTTTATCCTAGAGTCTGTCATAGGTTATTTTTTCTCTCATTATAGTGGACTACACTAGGAATATGGAAATTTGAATAACTAAAATGTAAATAAAATTATGAATTGTCCATCCTTATTATGAAGAAATAAAATTATTACACCTATATTCCTTAGCAAAGCTTAATAATGTCAAAAAGAATAATAATGTTAAATAGGGAAAGCTAGTGGAAATTTAGAGTTGGACAATTTCCATGCCGTTCATGAGTTTTGTAAATTGGGTTACAATAGATGCATGGAAGGAATTATATTTTTAATAGATATAAAATCATTATAATCCGTATTGATAATATATTTATAAAAGTATAGTTAATTATTAATGTTAATAATAAGGTCATTACTTTTTAAAATCCATAAAAATTTTCATGTGACCTTTCGTCTAAGTGGAAGAATGTTAGAATTAATAGCCTTTATGACCATATAAAAAAGTCCAATTAAGTATATGATTATATCTTAATAACTATAAAGGTTAAATTCTATTAATATAGTGACTACCTAATAATTATATTAAATTACTTATTTATTTACTAAAATCATAATTGTATTTATTTATTAAATAAATATGACTTTAATTGTGTAACTTTCATATTAAGGGATAATGATGTTCATTAACTAAAGCTTAGTGGGAACTCTTTATATTTTACTAATAAGAAGAAAGTATAACACTTAAAGGATTAGTTAAAATAAAAGAATGAGATTTTTTAAATTAATGGAGGAAGTCGAAAAGTTATAACTCTTTGATGGATAGAGTTATTTAAAGTTTTATATAAAAGGTTCTTGATCCCTCTCTTCAATAACCATAAGTTAAAGATAGGCTACATTTGGAGGTTCTCATTGCCTAACACTAGCATTAGGATAACTAGGAAAACAACAAGAAGGAAGATCAGTGTGCCAATTATGTTCCAACCTTTATTTTTCATTATGTAATTCTAAGCTTTGCACACGATTTCTTTTCCTATGACTCAAGGCACATCTTTCAAACTTATATTCTATAGTTTATATATAAAAATTAAAGAATAATAAAATATTTATATAGGTTTCCACATAATAACTATAATTATTTAATGATATTTATAAATTATAACATTTCAAAAATCCAGGTTTATATTATCAAAAAATTTCAATAAAGAATCTAACAAATTCCTTGTAGGCATAAGAAATAAATTACATGTTTGCAAAAATACAGGAGAGAGCATCTAAATGTGGGACACTTGTCTCTTTGAATCGATCGAGGTCCCGTTCAATCCAGTTTAACTAATTCTTGAATCCGCAAGATTTCTTGATTGTGATCCTTCCACCTCTTGAACTTTTGATACCTTATCCGTGTATGTTAGATCTAGTTTGATTAGCAGGAAAAAAATTACATCGGAAGTGCAATTTCTTAATAAGCAAGAAATCTTTGAATTATTTGTTGGATCATTAATTACTAAAATGGAGAAAACGAAATTTCATTTTCTACATAACACAAAAAATAGCTTATCAACATTCCCATTAAGTAAAAAGAACTTCTTGTATTATTATGAATAAAAACAAAAAATTATCCCAATGCAATATAATTAAAGGTTATTTTACCATTTCATTCTCACTGTGAGTGAATATATATATAACACAATTATATAATATATGTCATTTTACTTTTTTATATAAATTAATTTTATTTTATATAATAAACTAGAAAATAAGAAATTGCTAATAAAAATATGATAAAAAGAGAGATGGAGACATGATTTTAAAAGAAAGAGAATTGATATTTTTAGCCTTTTTATGGCACTTCTAATTTTTGTTCTTTAAATTGATTAAAAATAAGAAATTAAAAGCTTAAAAGTCATCTTAATTGAAGATGACTAATATTTTTAATTTTGTTTGTATTACAAAGTGTAATAGTAATTTTGATAATACTTTATAAGAAGTTTAAAAATGAACCAAACACAATACATGAAGTTAAATCTAAATCCTAGGAAGTGTTGATTTATTACTATCAATCAAATAATTTTAAATACTTTACGAAATATTTCTAAGGGAATTTACCTTTTCAAGGAGTTTAACTTTTAACAAAAATTAATTTATTATGTGAATTAAATAACTCCTAAAATTTAAAATATTTCACTAAAAATTAAAAAAAATACTGGCATTCTAACACCAGAAAATTGTGAATAAGTGCTTGTTCATAATTTGGATCTATTTAGCATAATTAACTAATAAAATACTTCCCCTATTCCTTTTTATTTTTTGCATTTTAAAGAAATTTTTTTGTTCCTTTTTATTTATTACTTTAAAATTTTAATGAAATAGTAAATGTTCTTTTTTCAAATTTATTCTTCTTTTTTTATTAATAAATATTTTATTATTCCACACTATTAATTAGCTTGCATTTATTCTTTTATATTTATTTCTCTATTTTTAACTATTTTAAATTTTATGCATAAAAGATAATCTTGTAAAGTTTACTAAAAATAAATAAATTAAACTACTTTCTTAATATGTGTGAAATTAATTAATAATAACAGATAAATAAAAATGGAGGGAGTAATTAATAATTAATAAGTTAGTTAATAATTAATGGAAAAATTAATTATATTGGAAGTATTTGACAAAATTAGTTATTGACTTAGTTAAAAAATATAAAATAACATAAAAGAATAAATTAATATAAATAGATATATCAATTAAATTAATTCATATTTATTTTAAGATCAAATTATATTAATATAATGATAATATTTGAAATAAGAATATACTTACCTAAAACTTAATTAATGATTTAAATTTGATCCACTATTAATGTAAATAAGTTTATACTATCATCTATCTGTGTGTTGTCATGTCATCTAAAAGCTATTAAAATTCTTTTATATTGTATTTGAATTTGAAAATTGAAGTTGGTAATTCAATTGCTAAGGAATTTAAATTTTATAAGCTAAAATATTTTATCAAACAATAACTAGATAGAGTTTGTAAATTATTTAAGCACTCTAAGTGAAGAATTTAAGCTATCAATTTTAACATTTTAAATTCAACCAAAATATGTGTCATTTTACAAATTCCATATATACTCTTGAAACACCATATGGACTATCATTCCTTATTCATGCAAACTAAACAAAGTTAATCTCTTCCAAGTGTAGAACTTCAAAAACCCTACTATTCCCTACATACTTTATCCAAATATAATACTATTAGTAAAATTTTTTAATTACTTTTATTTTTTTAATGATGTGGCATTTTCTAATTCATTAATAATATAAAATATTTTATATTAACTATAGATTAAATTTGAACTCTAAATTAATTATGTTTATGACATTATATTTTTTATTTACTTATTATTATTCAAATAATAAGATAATAACCTAAAATTTATCTAATTATATTTTATGAGATCATATACTTATTTACTTACATATTTTTTATTTATTTATATTGAATTAATTAGGATATATTAAATATATATTTACAAAATTAGGATATATGTTATTATTTAATTAAAAGAAAAGGTAGTAAGTTTGAAATTTTTTTGAAAAAGTTACTAACTTATAAGTAAAGGTGTTAAAATGGGTTGGGTTAAAAGCATTGACTTGAGATTAAGATTAGTATTAAAAATAATAATAGTGATTTAACTTAATAAGATATTGAAATTAATTAGTTCGACTTGATAAAAAATTAGGACTGGTAAATGTTAATCCATCGAGTTATTAGATTAGTATATTAATTCAATAATAGTAGTGAATAATAAATAAATAATTTATTATTATATATTTATATATATTAAAATAATAATTTTAGTACATTAAAATTATATTTTAATATATATAATATTAAAAATTATATATATGATATGAGTAATATTAAAGAATTTTTAATATTAAAATTAAAAAATTTATATATTTAATGTTACTAACATATATTATATAAGTTTATCAAAATGAATAATTACATTAAAATTAAAAGATAATAAAAATGTGAGAAAATCAATTTATCATCATAAAACTTAAAAGTTAATAAAAAAATAATTATACAAAGCAATTATTATAACTAAACATACATAGAATAATTACTATAACTAAATAAATATAAAAATTAGAGTAATAAATTATTATTAGTATAGTAAAATAATAATATATTCATATATATATATTATGAATTTAATTAATAAAATATCTATATTTATTTTAATTAATACTAAATTTTTTTAGTTTAGATCTCATAATTTTTAATTACTGTTCTAATTGGAGGTTTTCTATATTAAAAAATATTATGCTTTAATTTATTTATTTTTACTATTTTAGTTATATCCATTAATAATAATAAATTTTTAAATGATAATAATAATAGTAATAATAATTAATTTTAATTAATTAATAATATAAAATTAATAATAAATAAACAAGTAATGTGATAATATTAGTAATAATGATAACAAAGCACAACAAGTTGCAAAACTCGCATGGGACCACTTAATAAAAGTTGACGTAGGACTTGAATTGAGATTGGTATGCAACAACCTAACCTATCCTAATTTAATAGAAAAGTAGCTTGGTCTAGAACTGACTCAATGCATAGTTTTTGTTTGTTAGGTTAATTTGATAAGGTAAGACTGAACTATTTTGACAACTCCACTTACAATCAAGTTACCTTGTAAAGCTTATTAAATAAGAGTTTATAAATTATTAACTTCTAATGCATCAAACAATTTTGGAAATTAACATATAATTTATTAATGAAATTAATAAGTTATAAACTAATTTATTTATAGCTTCAAATACATACTTTAAGCATAAAGAATTTACATCTTGGGGTAAATCTAGGACTTGTTGGTTACCGGGCCATTAGGAAATATTAATTTTTTATTTAAATTAAAATATAATATATTTATAAAATAAATTAAACATAAAATTTATTATAGTATGGATCAACTTTGATATGTAACCCTTGAAGAAACTAGAGTGTGGCCTAGTTGTTAATTTAAATGACAAACAAAAACTTGCTTAATACAATTAGCTAATGCCTAATGCCAAATTCCTAGAGGCTTATTTCCTGATGAGTTTGTTATAAGTGTGTAATATTTAATATTTTCTAGAATTTAGTGGGCCAAATCATAGTTATCAGAAACGTTGAAAATGCTCGCAAACCATGTTTTGAGATGACACGTACCAAACACGATGTGTTTTCATTCTAAATAGAATGTGATTTCTAAAAATTTATTTTAATTTCCACAGGATTTAAAATTTGTATCAATTTCATTCTTGACTTAAAATTTGTATCAATTTCATTCTTGATTAATTTTTTCATAAATAAAATGAAATACTAAATTACTATATGAAAGGCTTAAAATTTGAGAGTTTTTAATTTTACAAGTACTCAATTGATATAAAATTTTAATTAAGGATAAAATTAATAAAAATTCAATGTGATAGAAACTAAAATAGGTTTTTTAAAATCTAACATATATGTCGTCAATCACAAGGCATTACATTGTTTAGAAGCGGCGAATTTCAAACTGGTACTCATATTATATTCATAACCGTACCACAGATTTTATAACTGTGGGTCGGATATAACAAATGAGTAGGGACTTATAACTCCGTTTGTAATACGTCTTACTAAAAAATTATAATTTGAGTGCGTGCAGATGCTCAGCCTCGGCACTACATGGATCCACCCAAGCGCCTGAGCCTCTGTTACCTTTTTGTTTTTTCTTTTAAATGGAAGAGTTAAATCATTGAATGTACAAAATCTGTAAGGGACATTGAGTATTACTTATTACTTTGTTTCTAAGAATTCACATTGGTACATTTTGATGGAAGAAATTTCCAACTATTGCTTTGTTTCTAGTAAGACTTGGAACAATTTTCCATAAGATGATCTTCATTTGAAGAAACTACTGGATTCGGTTTTATTATTGTCACACTTCATATTGTCGTTGTACAAGTCTAATATCTTTCATAAGCGTAGCTCCTAAAAGACGGCAAATATAAATTAGAGAAAAATGTAAAATACCCTCATCAATTTTATAATGATTACATTTTACCTCAACAAATTTGGAAACTTACAAATCAAAATTTTTTAAGTATATAAAACTTGCAATTAATGTCCAATATTCACTTAATTAACTATTTTATTAAATTATGTAATGTTTTCATTGATTTTTTCAACAAAAATCACATTGTTATTGTATGTTATTTTATTATATCACTTTTTGCACATAATTTCACAATTCATTTTAAGTATTTAATAAAAATTATATTTATCTAATTTATTTTTTATTAATTATATAACATAAAAATTATGTAAAAAATGATGTAATGAACTAACATAGTATAATATTATAATTCATGATTAACAACTTCTTGAAAATTTTATGTAATTTAATAAAATTATTAATTAAATAAATATTGGGGATTAAATGCAAGTTTTATAAAGTTAAAAGGTTTGATTTGCAAGGTTTCAAATTTTGTGGAGACAATATGCAACCACCTCAAAGTTATTGGGAGTATTTTACATTTTTCTCTATAAATTCATTCTAATTCTAAATTTACCTTGTCAAACGCGAAGGAATTGAATCCTCGCAGAATATACTCATTTCTCATATCTCAAGGACTGGACGAAGCATGTGTTCAAAGAGGCTCTAACAGTCTTAACATTTCGACTGGATTATTTTTTTGCAAGACAATTTTTGTAGGAATAAGTCATTTTCTTATATATAAGTGAATGAGTATTATATATTTTTATATCTTATGATTAAAAAAAATAACATTTAGAACTATAGTAGTAGAGAACAAGAGGAAGCTATTTTTTATCAAATTCATTATATTTAATATTAAATAAATTAATTATTTTTTACCATCTTAATAATTTATAATTATATTCTTACAAAAGATATTATCCGTCAACACAAACATGAAACCTTAAATTTTCTCCTATTTTAATCATAAGAATTCAACCGCGGAAGTGCCTTGAGTAAAAGTCTACCCAGTTTAATTTTCATGCCCCGCCTCAACTTAATTAAATTATCTGACTTATTCTTCTTTATACTTTTTCCCACTATAATTTACAAAAAATAATCCACAGAATGAATTAAATTATTATCAACATGTTCACAGTGTATACTCTATAAATACACCGATAGAGGGAAACCTTATCGGCATGCTCAGTAATGGCAAAGGCACAGTGCAGCAGCAGGCTTTTTAACTGTGTTTTCCTGTTAATAGTTGGGTTTGTGGCTGCTGCTCCACTCTTAGGTGATAAAAAGTTGATAATCGGGATCCCCAAGAATATAGGTCTTACAGAGTTTGTGGATGTTAAATTAAATTCTATTGCAAAGCATGTGGTCGTTGTCAATGGCTTTTCCATCGAGATATTCAATGCTACAGTAGCTCAGCTCATGCAGTTAGGTATCAATATTTCATTCGAGTATGAAGCCTTTGTAGACAAATCGGGGAAGAGAGCTGGGACGTACGACCAACTACTCCGGCAAACCCCTGCAAAAAAGGTTCGTATCTTGCATTTTAAAAAACAAAATCCCTGGTGTATGAATGAACCAAGCCAAGTTGGACATCTAAATACTCAAACCTAAATTCATAAAAAAAAAACAAACTTGAATTTAAATCGAATGCAAATAATTCATATTCGAGATTGAGCTTGTCTAGAATGTGATCTAAATGAATTTACAAAAGCAAGCCTAATCGAATATGTTATCAGACTTCAATTTTTAATTAAAGTTAAAATATTCAAATTTGAATTTGAACTTTTAATAAATATGAATTTAAATGAGTTTGTAAAATAAATTATTATTTTAGTTAAATTTAAACATATAAAAATTTATCTGTTGAGATTGTATGCCTTTTTAGGAAATCATTCTATAATGATTTTAGATTGATTATATACATATTAAAAAGTCATTTTAGATTGATATTTTTCTTTTCCTTTCTAACTTGATTAGGATTAGAATTAGTATCATAGATTTAATTATAATATTTTTGATTGATTATAATTTTTATATATAAATAGACTTCCTAACTATAGTTAATTGTTCGTCATTTTTAACAATTTAAGTTAGTATTAAAGCCCTCATATTGAGGGACTCTACTTCTGCCTCAATTATCTTCTGTTGAATTTCAAGCTAACTTCTTTTACCTAAAAACATAGACCTTACAAACCTAAACATCTCGAAGCCTCTAAACATAGACCCCACAGACCCAAACATAGATTTTTTTTTCCAAAAATTGTTGGCAACAACGCCAACAATGCCCAATTTGTTTTCTTTGATTCACAGAACAATAGTGTGTATTTTGAAGAACAACTACCATAATTGTCACCTTCAGCAAATTTTTGGCCTCCTCAATTGATGCGTGATATCAATGCACCACCATTATAGATGCATGTGAAGTCCATGCACCATTGCTCCAAACACGCATGAACAAGACAGGCCACCTAATAGCAACTAAACCTTCTCATGATTATGTTTGTGGCCTTTGTTCTAAAATCTAAACATCAAATTCCCCTTTTTTAGATCCAAATAGTAAGATTTCTTTTTCTAGGTTGTGTTTTCTAGTTGCTACCCTTCTAATTACCTCTTTAACATGGAAGAAAATTCAAAGATTATGAAAACCTTTTCCTCCTTATCTAGTGGTAATCCTACCATCACATCAGTTAAATTAAATGAAGACAATTATGTTTCATGTTCTATTACTATTCAAACTTGGTTTAAAGGGCAGGAAGTGCAAGATCACTTGACAAAAAAGCTTATAGATATCCCCACATCCAATCAACTAGCTTAGAAAAAAGCTGGATGCTCAATTGTTATCTAGTTTATGGTAGTCTATTGAACTTGGTTTGTTCATCTATTTCTATTCCTCTACAAGTTGTTATGATGTGTTAGAAAGGGCTAAACAACTATATTTAGATAACATACAAAGACTTTATAATCTTGTATATAATTTGGTCAATTTAAAGTAGTAGGATTCTAACATCTTTTCTTATATTAAGAGAGTCCAATTTGTTGTAGAAGAATTCCAACAACTATTACCTATCGCAATTGATATCATTAAGTAGGAGACATAGCAAAATCAATTTTTTATAGCCTTTATCCTTACAAGCATTAACTCAAAAATTTTTGTAGTTTGTAATCAACTACTAGCTTCTACTTAAATTCCAACCTTGAATGATACTTTCTTAAGTCTAATGCAACATAAACCTCCAATACTTTTTACCACAGAGAATGATAAATCTTTAATACCTTTCAGCATAAGAAATGATAATTTTGCCTCAGTATCTCATTATAATAATAAAGGTTAAGGTGGTTATGGAAATCAAGGAAAGGGATGTGGAGGATAAGGAAACTCTCGTTACTACAACAATCATTGCCAGAAACTTTGCATGGATATCCAGCACAGTCTGCTGCCTTAGCTAATATTGAAACTAGTATAGACATAGCAAGTAATGAAACAAGTAATCACTTAGTCCCATTTAATTAAGAGTTTCAAAGGTTCCTTTAAAATTTATTCACTCAAAGTAAACAAGGAAAAAGTATTACCTCCACAGTACATTTTGGTAATTCTACAGCCTATCTATCTCATTCAATATCTTTAGGACCTTGGGTGCTTGATTCGAGAGCTTCTAATCACATAAGTAGTAATAAATCCTTATTTACTCATTTTTACATTAATAAATATTTTCTCATTATCACTTTAGCTAATAGAACAAAAATTAGTGCACAAGCTATTGATTAGGCAAATTCTTTCCTATTTTTATCTTGGAAATCAATCATTTATATTTCTGATTGCCCACTTAATTTAATATCTATTAGCTAACTTACACACACTCTTGATTGTTCTATAACTTATTTTGCTAATTCCTTTTCCATACAAGACTGGACTATGAGGATGATGATTGGCACTAAGCATGAGTTATAAGGAATTTATTACATCCAGCCAACTTCTCTAGTAATTTGTATTATTGCTGAGTCACTTGAGTTACTTTATTACCATTTAGGTTATCCTAGTATTAAAAAACTTCACAAAATGGTTCCTTATCTTTCAACTTTAAAGTCTTTAGAGTTTGAGTCTTGTCAACTTAATAAGCATGTATGAAGCTCATTCCCTAGTAGAACCCATAATAAAGTTGAGTCATTATTTTTTATTATTCATTCTGATATTTAGGGTTTAAGTCATATTACTTCCACTTTGGGTTTTCGATATTTTGTTACATTTAATAATGACTACTCTTGATGTACATGCTTATATTTAATAAAAGATCATTCGAAGTTATTCTCAATTTTTAAGTCTTTTTGTTTTGAAATTCATAATCAATTTGGTTACATACTTCAAAGTAACAATTCTTGAAAATATTTTTTTGCATCTTTTTCTTCTTTCATGTCCTCTAAAAGTATCATTCATTAATCCACATGTCTACACACACTTTAACAAAATGGTATTGCTAAAAGAAAAAATTGATATTTAATTGAAACTATATGAACTCTTTTGATACATGCAAATGTTTCTTTTCATTTTTGGGTAGATACTATTTGAATTGCATGTTATTTAATTAATCATATGCCTTTTTCTACTTTAAATAATCAAATTCCTCACTCTTTGATTTTTCCAAAAGAACCCATATATAGACTTCCTATTCATTTTTTTAGATGTACTTATTTTGTTCACGATCTTTCACTAAGAAAAAAATAAATTATCTCCTAAATCCATGGAATGTGTTTTTCTATGGTATTCAAGATTACAAAAAGGCTACAATTATTATTCATCAATCTTGTGTAAATTTTTTACTTCTACTAATGTCACATTCTTTGAGTTTTCTCCATTTTTCTCTTCTTCCACAGAATCCATTCCTATAACTAAAGTTTTACTTATTCCTTCCTCCACTTATAACATCTCTACAAGATAAGCCCCTAATTACCTATAACAATAAACTTGTCTAGCTTAACTTGTTGAAAATCTAGTTGATTTAGCACCAACCCAAATTATTGTAGAAGCTCATATAAACCCATGTCCTATGCTGACATTATCTCTAAAATATAATCCACTAGAAAGTCCTAATAACCTTCTGATTGCCTTTCAAAAAAATAATCATTCTACTTGAAATCCATACCTTATTTATAATTTTCTAAGTTACCATTATCTTTTTACATCCTACCATGCTTTTATTTCTACTTTGTCCTCTATCTCTATTCTCAAAACTGTGTAGGAAGCTCGGGTAATATTGGATAAGATGATTGCATTACATGCCAATGGTACATAGGAATTGGTACCTTTATCTGCTAGCAAATCTTTAATTAGATGTCACTAGGTCTTCATTATAAAAGTTAGTCCTAATGGAAATATTGACCAAATAGAAGCTCAACTAGTGGTAAAAAGTTATACTCAAATTTTTTGCCTAGATTATAGGAATACATTTTCACTTATTACAAAAATTCCTTAATTCGCCTTTTCCTTTCTCTAGATACCATTCATTATTGGCCTTTATATCAATTAAATATTGAAAATATCTTTTGGAATCGTGATCTTGAGGAAGAAGTTTACATAGAGCAACTACTAGGGTTTGTTGCTTAGGGGGAGACTCATTTAGTATGTAAATTGAAGAAATTGCTTTATATCTTTAAACAATCTCTATGAGCTTAGTTTGGGAGATTCAGTAAAGTTATTTAGGATTTTGGCATGTGATAAAGTGAAGTTAATCACTTTATCTTTTGTCACTCTTCTATTTCTATTCAAATATACCTAATTGTTTATATTAATGATATAGTGATTATAGAAGATGATCACAAGTGTATTGACTAGCTTAAACAACATTTGTCTTATCACTTCTAGACCAAGGATCTTGAGAAATTTTGTTACTTTATTGGCATTGAGATAGCACAATCTCAATATGATATCTTTATTTGTTAAAAGAAATATGCTCTTGATATACTAAGTAAAATAGGTATGATAGAGTGCAAACTAGTTGACACACTTATGGATTCAAATGTAAAACTTTTGCTAAATCAAGGAGAACCTTTTTCATATCTAAGATATTAAAGGCTTGTTGAAAAATTGAATTATCTTACAATCACTTGACCTAATATCTTATTTGATATAAATTTAGTAAGTTAATTCCTTAGCTCATCCTATGAAGTTCATTGGGATACTATTACATGAATTCTCATATACATTAAGGGAAGTCTAGAAAAATAATTATTATACGAAAGTTGAGGCTACACTTTGGGTCTCTAAGTGATTAGCGATCCCTTTCCAAATATTGTGTTCTCTTTGAAGAAAATGTCATTTCATGAAAGAGTAAAAGGCAAAATATGGTGCCAAGATCAAGTACAAAAGTAAAGTATCAAGCTATGACATTAACCATATGTGAACTTATATGGTTAAAACAATTGTTACAAGAACTCAAATTATATCAATCAAGCCCTATGGAACTTGTATGTGATATTCAAGCCGCATTGCACATTACCTCAAACCTAATTTTTTTTTAAAGGATTAAGCACATTGAACTTGACTACCATTTCATCCGAGAAAAGATAACTTCGAAAGAAATTAGCACTATTTTTGCAAAACTCTAATGATCAACTAATTAATATTTTTACAAAATATCTCCAAGGATTGAGAATTGATTACATATGTAACAAACTAGGTGCACTTGATATATATGCTCTAACTTTAGGAGGAGTGTTGAGATTGTATTCCTTTTCAAGAAATCATTCTAGAATGATTCTAAATTGATTATGTATATATTAAGAAGTTATTTTAAATTGATTGTAATATATTAAGAAGTTATTTTAAATTGATATTTCTTTCCTTTCTAACTTAATTAGCATTAGAATTTGTATTACAAATTTGATTGTAATATCTTTGATTGATTACAATTTTTGTATATTAATAGACTTCCTCATTATAACTAATTGCTCAAGCCATTTTTAACAATTCAATTTTATCTTTCATAAATAAATTAGAATTTTAATTTTTTTAATCTCATCTTTCTTGTCAATATAATTTTTTTTCAAATGTCAAACTAATAAAAAATATATGCATAATTGTCATATAGTACTAACTATTATACTTAATAAAAAGTAACATACATAATAAAGCTAATCATTTCAGCTAAAGTGTCATATTTTTTCATGAAACATCAATAATTATTAATATAATTGATTTTTTTCACATAATATATTATTTATATAGTATAAAAATAAAAATATATTTATTATAAGCTTGTTTAGTTTTGCAAATAAGTTTGACCTGAATAATATTAATTAAACTCAAATTTAGCGTATATATTAATTGAGCTTGATTCGCTTAGGCTCCATTTATTTAAAATTGAACTCAAATCAAATTTTTTCAGTTGATTTCAAGCTATTAGTGTAACTTAATTCATTTACACTCCTAATAATCAGGAACTAATCTTCACGCGTGCATAATCAAGCTTCAAATAATCAATTTGATATTTTATTTGTCTGTGTATGAAGTATGATGCCATCGCGGGAGACATTACTATTTTAGCCAATCGATCGAACTAAGTGGATTTTACAGAGCCATATGCAGAATCAGGAGTGATGATGCTTGGACGAGTTGGATATGTTCCCCACATAAGCATATGGGTCTTTCTGCGGCCTTTTAGTTGGGATATCTGGTTGGCCATCATTCTATTCTGCGTCTTTATAGGGGCTGAAATTCGGTTCATGGAACGTAATATAAACAGAGACGCAATATTTGAAGGCAGGCCACCTCGAGAAAGCATCTCCAGGATGTCAATGTTTTGGCCTCCGTTAGTGCAGATGGTGCTCCCTGACAGTAATCTTTTCATATCACTTTTTTCCCTTATTTGGAGTTATTTTATATCTGCATGCATTTTGTTTTCTTATTTTCAATTTTTATACTAAAATATCACGCAGTCAGAAAACAAACAAAAGCTAGATCTCCTAAAAATTTGACACAAAAAAATTCATATACGGAAGATTAGTCGTTGAGAAAAACATAAATAACGTTTGTCAATTGGTTGATACAATCAATTGATGTTGTCAATAGAATTGATTCTTTATGAATTAGTTACTTACATGTGACATATAACAACATGAGTATATTTTATTTTTTATTTTAATATTTTTTAAAATTTTCTTCTGTAGAATATATTAGTACAATTTATTATTAATTAGATCTTCATACACTTATTAAATTTTCCTAAACCCTAAACAGAAAATATCAACTAAATTATTAAATTCAACTAATTTACCTAAATTTGAACCAAAGTAGGGGCTGGAATTGACTAAAAAGTTTTGCTAGTGTTTGTGCCACCCAGGGATCACCTGACTTGCATTGCGTAATTGACCCTCCGAGATAACCTTGATTTTGCTCTTTGAAGCATGGCAAGAAGTCAAGTGCCAAAAACGGCTATAGAAGTAGTACAATGTTAGAATGTAATCTTGTAAATGTGAAGTTGAAGGGATACAATCTATAACTGAAGTTAAACAGTTCAAATTTACCAATATGTCGAATTCCTAATGGTATGTAGGACAATTGATGTGGAATTTTTTTTTATTACAACAGTGTTCAGTACAAATACTTGTATAAATTTAATTATCGAAAAAATAATTAACAAAGCAACTTTCTTCATAATGCTAGTGGAACACGATCAATCGATGGCAGAGCAGAGTCGCTATCATGTCAAGGCTAGTGTTTTTTTTTTTCCCCTTCTTTTTCCCCCTTCACATTTTGTGCAAATCAATTATTTAAAAAAAGCTGAATTTTTCAATCTTTTAAAATTAATTAATTGAGGATCAATTAATTAAATAGAACATCTACCTAATGTTTGGAATAACTGATTAATCCGATCAATAATCAATTAAAATCAGTCAACCAACTAGATACAATGAATAAACTCTTTGTTAAACTCCCGCATAGACATCAAATTTGAAAAAAGAAGATACGTAGATTCCAAAGGTGGATTCCAAGTATGCCCGAGTTCATCTCTCTCTTCTAGGAGAATAAAAATTTTCATTTACTAATGAAACACATTAGAATATCTCAAAATTTTGACGCAAGTGGTAAGACCATTCAGCTGTTGGCTACATGTATAATTATGGACTAAACGTACATATTACCGTCCCAACTCATACGCGATGGCTCTTATACTACATTTATGAAAGATAAAGAAAAAATATTTTATTATTTATACAAATTTATTGAAACAATATAATTTTTTCTATTGTTCACTATTTATAATTATTGGCTATCCATTGCTTACTAAAACAACAATTTTAAACTGATAATTTTAGGATAATTCAATTGGTTCAAGAGTGTTTTGACTAAGTCGAGTTACAAACACAAGGAACAAAGGTCAAATGTGCATAGTAGAAATAATCCAACGAGCACACTCTTATATTTAAGTCAATAGTAACATAAGCAAGATAGTTGCATGGATTTGTGTTTTAGGTTTCAATTGCATCTTGAGACCTTTTTATAGAAGTTTGGCATTTATTGAATGCGTTGTAGTTCCAGTAGATTGGGAGCTTATCATCATAGAGATAGTTTCCAATATATTGGAATGTCTCCTACCTTTAATTGCATTGATGGTGTATATTTAAATTTAACCTTGGCTGGAGGGATAAGCCTATGAATTAACTTTAAGTAGACTAACTAGATATTAGGATTATTTATAAACCGTTTATTGTAGGATTCCACTTATCTTTACTTGTATTGGGGTAAGGAAATAAAGTCCAATCAAACATGATCTGCTCAAATATTTGAGTTATTGTCTTGATCAGCTAATCTCATTAATATTTTAAATACTAGGTTTTAAATTGTAGTTATAGTTGTGGTTGTGACTATGCAATTTTTATGGTTTCAGATATTGTAAAAATAAAAATGTAAATTGCAACCACTGCTGCTATGAAATTTTGTTGTGTTTGCTCAATATATAATAAAAATTATATAATTACTATTAATTACATTATTCGATATTAATTTTTTTTACTTTAACATAATATCATATTATGTTAAATAAAATTTATTTGCAAGTAAAATATCAATGCTTTGAACTTTTATTTTGTTAAAAAATTCTATAAATGTGTATTGCAGCTGCAATAATGTGCATAATGGCCGCAACTCACCACAGGGATGGTAATTTCCAAAAATATTGTAATTGCAGTGTAATGTCCGCAACCATAATACATGTTTCGCCCGCAGTTTAAATCCTTGTTAAGTATGGTGTATTTGCCATGAAAGTTTGACATTTAGTCTCTCCAAGCTAAAATGCATATGTGGTTACTCATTGTATTTGCGGATGGAAACTTGTTTATAAATTTCTGATTTCATTACTTTGCAGGAGAGTCGGTTGTCAAGAACTGCTTCGAGTTTGTGCTGGCAGTATGGTTGATGTCGGCGTTTATCCTGATGCAAAGCTACACTGCAAGCCTGTCATCCATGTTGACATTGGATCAACTGAAACCCAGCTACCCAAGCGTGAACAACCTACAAAGAAACGGTGACTATATCGGATGTCCTAACGCATCCTTTGTATTGGATTTGATAGTGGACAACTTGAAGTTCGACGAATCGAAGCTGAAGGGATATACAGTTAAAGAATATCGTGACGCTTTAGACAAAGGTACTTGCAATGGTGGTGTTGCTTCTGTCTTTGATGAAACGCCCTACCTTAGGGTCTTCCTCAAGAAATTTGGCTCCAAATACTATAGGATGATCGGACCTCTCTACCGCACCCGTGGATTTGGATTTGGATTTGTAAATTTCTTCTCTGCCTCTTTTAGGTCTTTTGTATAAATCTTGCACTTTTGCTTATCCATATAATATTCTTGATTTGATTTTTGACTTCTTTTATACTTGTACACATGATACAATTTAAGTTAACTCTTTCACAAATAAAGTCAACTTGGCTCTAATCTACATGCATGAGTATAATTATTATAGAAAATAAGAAAATAGAATAATGTAACTAACATTTTTTCAGGTTGATATGATCTACTCTACTATAAGTTGTAGGTATCTATAGAATTATAAATATACCATCATAGATATGTATGCATGAACCGTAAGATTATCATTGGGTTACATGGGTTTCTTTAGAAGTGACCTATGTTATAATTTGGTCTGTTTAAAAATATATTTATGCATCCCTTTAAGGTATAACAGACTTGCCCTTGGTATAACAGACTTGCCTTTAATTTGTATGCTTTAATGAACTATATGCAGCCATTCCCGAAAGATTGTCTGAAAGTTGCATTTGGAAAAAAAACCGGTGACGCTGGCCACAACTTATAGCCAAAAGTACTTGATCTTCTCCCTATGTTTCAAGAAGGCAAATCAATCAGAAGCGAATACTTCTACAAGTGGAGGGAATGTTAATTCAACGCACGAGACAACTGACATTAATCCTGAACACCCACAATCACCAAGCAGCCTAGCTATTGAAACATTACCTTTATAGACAATGTCAATATATACTATTGCTATATAGGTACCATAAATTCTATCTCTTAAGTCTAGAGCTCGGTGGTTTGTATTTTCACTACAAGAAAAGGCGCTAGTTAGCTGTGGCTTATCGGGGGCGGTTATGCAAATCGCCTTTAATTCTTCATATTCTCAGCCCCCAAGTGAGGCGTCACTATGTAAGCTTTAATTGACAACGGATATTTTGTAATTGCCTATGACCCATATTATTTTAAAGGAAAAAATATAATTGCGATGAAACTTAAAACAATGCTAAGGTTTTCCTTTCTTCAAACTGCCCTGGCCTCTATTCCCTTTTTTCTACCCTAGATTTCCTTCACTGAAATTAAAATTAAGCTCCTACAACATTGAATCTCAAGTTTCAACTCATTTCCTCTCGATTGGATTTTCCTTAACATTCAAGCTTACCTCAACTCAAAGCGATAAGCTTGATACACATTCTCTTTTTACCCTTTGTTTTGAGATCCAAGGATTTAAAATTTTCTCCTCTGAAGTTATATTTCTCTGTGATTGATTTTTACAGTAACCATCTTCCATCTTTGATTCATGATCGTAACTCTAACCTTTACATTACCACTTCCAAGCTTTAAAAACTCAAACAAAGGAAGCTCACCTGTGGCAAATGGACGGTTTTTTTCCCTTTCTTTTTCTTTCATTTACCTCTCCCTTTTTTTAAATGAAGGAATTGATTGATTGAAACTATTTTTGTGTGAATTTCAGGCCGCATCTCTTAGATTTCGCTCCGTCTCTAGAAGACATGGCAGTGAAATCGACCTTTCAGAAGGAGTTCAAGAGCATTCTTGATATATTCAAAGCTATTTCCAAACTTACTGTGCTTAACGGCGTTGGTCTGCTATTACCTCCTCCATTCTCGCTGCATTTTCCCTTGAAAATGCCCACTCCATATTAGACAAGGTTCATTTTCAAATTCCCTCTAAATCCACGATTTAATTTGTGCAATTTCCTATGGTAATTAATTTGTTGAAAATGTTTGATTAATATAGGGTATGGAAATAGCTCTTGGTTACTCAAAAGATTACTTGCCGAAGCCATATCTCAAATTCATTGAAAACTACAAACAAAAGCAAAGGTCTACCTTTATAACATTATTATGAATATTGAATTAGGTGAACTGAGGCAATATCTAAAATGCCTTTCTTGAACTGAGTGTGAATAATTCCTCTTTTCTAGTAATTTATTTTGTCATGGCAATTATGGATTGTAAAAAGAATGATAGCATGTCTAGGACATTTTTCTGACTGTTTTGAACTTTTCAGAGACATTCTAATCCATTGATATACTTGTTTCAAGTTGTTCACTACTTCATGTTTAGAGTTTGTTTCTATAACCTTTTTTCTTCCTTATTTTTATTCTTTTGCTTTCCTTATTTTCCCCTCTTATTTCTGGTAATTAATAAAACTACTTCAATGTAAATTGTTGACTTTGGCTAGAAAGATATGTAGGTGTGGGAAATTCAAAAACTGTGCAGCTAGTTTACTACTTCACAAAATCTGAGAGAAATCCAAAGGAAGATCCTCTGCTGCTTTAGCTTACTGGTGGTCCTGGTTGTTTTAGTTTCTTTGGCCTATCTATGAAGTAAGTTTGTATTATATAAATCCTGTTTGGCCTATTTTCCTTAACAATAGGATTTGTAGTTCCATCTTCATTTTAGGAAATTATTGAATACATGAGAACTTTTGAAATGATACAATATGCTTAATGCAGAACTTCTCTACATTTTTTTATATAGGATTTAGATAGAAATTTCTTACATTCCATTTGAGCTTTACTATATCTCCTTAATAATGGTTCTAGGGTGGCTTTTTCAAGTTATTCTCTTATAATTTGATAGGGTTTGAGAGAATGGTAGAAAAAGAGGGGAAAAAACTTAAAAGAGTGATTGGAAAGATAAATAGTCTATTCTGTTTTCTTCCCCTTTCTTTCCTCAACTCCCCGACTAAGATTTTGCCTTAATTTCATTCTGATTATATGATTGATCCATTGTCATTTGACTATATAGAAGCAATTCATTCTTATTTTAGAATCCTTAGATTTAGTGAATTAAAGTAGTGTCTTTGTAACCTACTTGATTTTAATAGCAAAGTTGATAGTAACAAGAACTAAAAATGAATATATAGTTACATCATATTGAGAAAAGTGGTAAATAGTAACAAGGAAGCCAAAGTAAAGAGAATAGCTAGACAAGTTTTAAGCAAGAATTATTATAGTCTTATGTTGTTGTTTATTGACATTTCCATGAGATTATGTAGTAACTTTTAAAAGGCCCAATTTCAACTTAGTGAAAATTAGTTTGCTGATTTGATGCTAATTACTAGGTTTGGAATAACTCTTATGCACTCTGGTTCAGGTTATGGTAGTCACTGTTAAGGTTTTTGTTATGTTTCTCCACCCAATGACAGATTTAGTGAAGTTGAATATGCTTGCTAATTCTATAAATTTGATAGTTATACCAGTGTGTGTCTACCCAAAAATAAGTCTTACTTATAATACAACTACGATTATTAGTCACTTAAGTAATAACAACCCTGGTCTTGTTCTATTGATTGGCAATGTAACTTATGTAAATCTGTACCTCACAAATGGAATTGCCTCTAACTATTATAACAGCATTTTCTCGTGTATAGTCTACAACAGAAAACCCAAAAACTTTGGTTTTTTTGTACTAGTTGTAGGTGAACTTCTTTGAATTCTTGTTTATTTTGCCAATATGATGGTTTTGGGTTGGGTCCTGTAAATCTTACCATATGTTAAGGATTTTATGTTGAGCTGATTCTTGTTTGTTGAATTGATTTGTTTGTTTAAGACCACCTAAGATATGCAGTGTTTTAGTTCAAGCCTCAAATTCTTGATTAGCTTGGAATCACAGAGAATATGTGCTGATTTTATGTTGAAATGATTCTTGTCTGTTGAATTGCTCGTCTAAGTTGGTATATTATAGACAATTCAAGTTTTTATCTTTCTCATACTACCAAACAAAGAAGCTTGAATTGCTTTATATTTCCTTGATAGCTGAACAGTACAAATGGCCGGAAAGATACCTAGCTAATATTGATAGGTCCATAACACCTGCCAAAATATTTTTCTAAATTAGTGAAAAAATATGATGGCAGTTTAAAACCATGGTCATTATTTTTGTAAAAAAAATATTTATTTAAACTTAACAACGGTTCCAAAGTGCTGCAATTTTTTCAAAAAATATTTATTTGACTTTAGCAGCAGTTTAAAATCACTGTAAAATGTTTGTGAAAATTGACCTTTGCAACGGTTATAGACCGCTGAAAAATTGCATCAAAATTTAAATTTAAGGAATAGAGGTGGTTAATAAGCACCGCAATGTCTATGCAGTAAATTCCAGCGCTTGACCCGAATTACTGCTATTTAGCTTCTAGTGATCTGTTTCTTGGAGGCCTAAAACTGCCATTAATGACTTTGAACTACCGCTATATATTTTTTAACCACAGCTAAACAATGCATTTTTTAAGTCAGTAAATGAACAATATAATCACTTTTGAAAAGCCAAGCTAGCCATCTATTCAAAGATTTCCTTTGTCATAATATCTCATCTTTTCCTCTATTTTTTTTCTTAATATGGTGTGTCGAAGTTCAGCACCGAATTCGCTAGCAAGTTTTAGAAATCTCCACTATTTGCCTAAAAAAAATGGTCTAATGAGTTTAAGGCTACTAGCTTCAAGTATAAAATCCGATTAAACTATTGTAAGAAATGACCAGAAACTTTTTGAAAAATAAGTCAGCCAAAGCTACCAACTTATATAGGCCGATCAATATAGGCTATAATACGAGTATGCTCGTGTGTGGGAGAACAAGAAAGAGTGATCAAGTGTGTAGAGTAAGTGATTAAGTGTGGTGGAGTGTAGTGAAGTGTGGTGGTGCCTCGGTGCTTGTGTAATATGTAGAGAGTTAGTGGCATAAGAGTGATAGCAAATAACAATATGTGTTAAAATGTATTTGATAATAAATATAAATGAGATTATTGTGAGAAATTGGTCCATTATTCACAGCAATTTGGTATTAGAGCATGTCTATTCGAGACCACACAATGGCATATTTTGTGAGTAATATTGATGGCACCGCGAAACTCAACAAGTACGATTATCATACTTGAAGCACATGCATGATATTTTATTTTAAAAGGCAAGACAAGAGATCGTGGATGGCAACTAAGTTATTCCACCTACTATGATAGATGTAGATGCTCAAAAAAGTGGGAGATTGAATCAAGTAAGGCTCCCTATGCCATCAAAATTATGGTAAAAGATAATTTACTTTAGCATATAGATGATGTAGAGATGTCTCATGATACATGGGTAATATTTTTATAATTATTTTCAAAAAAAATTACGAGGCTCTAGTTATTAGAAAAAAACATTAATGAATATTGAACAAGAGAGCATAACAATTAATGAGTATTTTTCAAAAGTTAATAATTTATATCAAGAAATTGCTCAATTATATGAGAAGGCAAAAAGAAATGATGAAAGAATGAAAAAAATTATGTTATATGGCTTAAAGCCAGAGTATAGCCCATTTATAGCTACAATCCAAGGCTGGGATGCATAACTTTTTGTTGATGATTTAGAAACTTTATTGGAAAATTAGGAAGTGTTAATGAAGAATTTTGTTAAAGTTTCAGTCAAGAACAATGAGGAATTTTTATTAGTAGTAGAGGAAGAGGTTATCTAAGAAGTAGATTCAACCTAAAGAAAGATGATAAAACAAAAAGATAAGAATAGAGTTTTAAAACTAGGGAAGAGTCACAAAGTCAAGAGAAGTACAAGTAATCATCCACAAGTTTCAGAAGATTAAATGAAAAGTGTTACAATTATGGAAGAAGTGGTCATATAACTCAATTCTATCACTCCAAAAGAAAAGTAGCATAAGGGAATGCAACAATGTCAAGCTAACAACAAGAAGATAATAGTGAAGATTAAGAAATTAATGCATCAAGTTATGTGTTAGAAGAAAATTTAGAATCAACAACAACAATATCCAAATCTCAGTACATTAACTACAACAAGGACTGGATATTTGAATGCTTCATAAGATTGGAGATAAAGATAAGTTATGGGATTTGTCTAAATACTCAAGGAATTGAGTAAGGCTAATAGCTAACAATTCCTTATTGCAATCATCCATGTTGAAAAAACAACAATAACATCCTCACCAAATGCAAGGGAAATTCAATTAGAAAATATGCTTCACATGCAAGGTATGAAGAAGAATTTACTATTCATGTCACAGTTAACTAAGAAGGGAAACTACATTATGTTGAGGTTAAATGATGTGAAGGTTTATAAGAACACCAAAGTAGAAGGAATGCCAATCATGGTAAGAAAAAAATGCAATCTATTAGCATATGCAGACGAAACAAAAAAAATTAGATAACAAAATTATGGCACACACATCTTAGACACATAAGTTATTGAAAACTAAAGGCAATGATGAATAAAGCAATGCTTAAAGTGCTACCACTACTTAAGGTTCAAGATAGAGTAATTTACTATGGTTACCAGTATGGGAAAGCATATCAACTACCTTACATAGAGTTAAAGTACAAAGCTAATAAGCCATTAGAGTTGGTTCACTCAAACATATTCGAACTAATAAACTAAGCATCACTAGATGGCAAAAAGTATATGATCACCTTAATACATAACTATTCAAGTTATACATGGGTTGACTTTATGAAAGATAAATCCAAAGCGTTGAAAAAATTTAAAAAGTTCAAAGAGAAAATTGAGAATGAAGTAGGTAAGAAGATTCAATTTCTCCAGGTTAAGTAAGATTAAAAAATAGTTGATGTGTCCTAACATTCTTAGTAGAATAGCACTATAGAATAAAAGAATCAACAGTTTGTAGAGATTTATATAATTCCGTTATAAATGAAAAATGTTCAAGCTTGATTTTAGGTTGAATGCGTGAAAATATTTGTATATATAATCAATAGGTTTCCATATGCAAAATTAGGATTTATCTCACCATTCTAGAAGTTATGGCATTTGAAACCAATAGTCAATCTCCCGTGAGTCTTTAGCAATGTTTGTTACATGTCTGTGCATGATCATTTCAAAAGCAACTTTGACAAGAATGTGCTTCAAGGTATTTTCATGGAATACAACAAGCAAAAAAAAGATGGATGTATAGAGACAAAAGTACAAGTAAATGCTATGTATCAAGGAATAGAATGTTTAATCAGTCATCATTTGGGAATGTGAATCCATTCCATTATCAAATAAGACAAAATATGAAGATCAAGTGTAATAAAAGCAATGGAGTTGGCATAATCAAGTGCTTAGGTAAATCAATAAAGGCAATCCAAAGATTGCAAAAGTCCAAGATTACTAAAAGCTCAAACAAATCTATAGAGAAGTTAAGTATATCATCCAAAGTATGGAAAGGAGGAATCGAGGGAAAATGAAGAATTAGAATTAAAAAGGTTAAATAAATAGTCAATACCTAATTCAAATTATTTGAACAAGTATAAAATTGATGTTGATAGGGGTGTGGAAGTTTATATCGAATTTCCTTTGAAGTTTTAGAAATCTCTAATATTTGCTTAAAAAAATTCTAGTGAGTTAAAGGCTAGTTAGAAAGTTTTTGCTAATTCAAGAGTAAAATATTATCAAATTATTATAAGATTTAAGTAGAAAGTTTTTGAAAAATAAGTCAGCCAAAGCTATTAACTTATATAGGCTAACTTATGTAAGCTATATATACAAGTGTGCTCATATATAGGAGACCAACAAAGAATGATCAAGTATATGGATTAAGTGATCAAGTGCGGTGGAATATAGTGAGGAAGTGTGGAAATACCTCAATGTTTATGTAATGTGTGGAGAGTTAATGGCTTAAGAGTGATAGAAAATAATAGTGTGTGTTAAAGTGTATTTGATAATCAATACAAGTGAGTTCAGTTTGAGAAATTGGCCCACCATTCTTAACAAGGTGGTTAATTTCACCACCATAAATATTGGACTCAACATCATATTAGCTCATAAGGCTTCTAGAATTTTTTTACACCTTTCTAATTCTTATAGGAATGGAAATGTCTCCCATTGTTGTTACCCAAAGTCATCCTTCTATCTTTATCCTAATTATTGACTATGTTTTGTTTTATTTTTTTAAAATTTTTTAGCATCAATTAACAAAGTTCAAATTTATCAGGAGTTATTATATACTCTAACTTTAACATCTATCCTAGTTTTACTCACACAATATACCTACTAAGAAAAGGCTCAAACTTGAAGAAAAAGTTGAAAGAGGCATCTTTCTTGGTTATAGTACCTAATCAAAAGGGTACAAGATTTTAAAATTGAAAACTAAAAAAAATTGTCATTAATTGTGATGTGAAGTTTGATGAAGGAATTTTATGGAATTATAAGGAGTCCAAGCTAGAGCAAAAGTCATCTTTCAGTCCTGAACTTCAAATTTTCAACAACTTAATAAGAAAATGCCCATGATGATGTTGAAGATAATTCTAGCTTAAAATCTTATTCTAATACTACTATTTCATATTTAAGCTCATCTAGCTTAAATCCTTTTTCTCTAAGGGATCATTCTTCTTCTTCTTCCTTAAAATCTTCAATTAAAAAGACTAAGTTACTTTAAGAATTTTATAAAAGATGTAGCTTAGTTATCATCAAGCCAAAAATTATTCATAAAGCTATAAAATAAGATGAATGGGTTTCTACTATACATGAGAAGATAAAAATGATTGAAAAGAATGGCATATAACATTTAATTGAAAGGTTTCCTCATAGAAAAGTTGTTAGAATGAAGTGGATCAACAAGTCCAATCTTAATTCTGATGGTTCAATCAACAAGCTCAAGGCTAGATTAATGACTAAAGGCTATACACAAGAAGTTGATGTAGACTACACTAACACATTTACTCTTATGACTTGGCATGATACTATAAGAACTCATATTGCTTTGGCTGCTCAAAAGCAATGGTCTATTTTTTTAACTTGATGTTAGATCTACCGTTTTGAATGGCATTCTTAAGAAGGAGATTTATGTTAACTAGCTTCAAAGATTCATTAAAAAAGGTAAAAAAAATATCATGTCTACTAGTTTTGAAGAAGGCCTTGTATGGCCTAAAACAAGATCAAAGGGCCTAGCATAGCATAATTGATTCTTATTCGACTGAAAATGGATTCAAAGGAAACATAAATGCTATACCCTTTAAAACATTGAAATATATTGTGTGGAATATAATTGATTATTATGATGAAATTTGAAATAAGTTTTTTTTTTGTGAAATAATTGAGAAAAGAGTATAGTAAAATGCTTAAAAACTAATTATAGTTAAAGGTAAGTAATTAAGTGTAGAGGAAATTTAGAGCATTTTTCTAATTTTGCCTCTAGCTATATTTCCTTCTCATTTCCCATTTTCAAATAGAATACTCCAACCCTCCTTCTCCTCTTTTTTTTCTTCTCTTCATCTCAATCAATCAAGGTAATAATCTTTATTACTTACTCAAATTCTTCAATCAAAGTAAAGCAAGATTTCCTTGACTCTATTCTTTACTAAGGTTCTTTTCATCTTCTTTTGGATTTGGACTAATTAAAGGATTCTAGCCCAAAAAGGAATTTGAGCCTTAACTTAGATTTTTGGTACGTTAGATGAAATAGGACCTAGTAATCCATAATTCCATTAACTTAGCATATCCTCCATACTAGGTTTTATACTTTTTCCTAAATCTAGAAGAAATATGGTGATTTATAAGCTTTGATTTGTAATTTTTGATAAATCTAGCTTAAATGATGCTATAATTGCAATATATAATAGCTATTTGAGTATTATAACCTATGGATGAAATCTTATGGATTCAATGTTGAATAAATAGTCAATTCATATGAAATTCTACAAAAATCCAAGTTATAATTGATTATGCCCTAAAATTATACTTTTTGGAAAGATATAATCAATTAGGCCCTTATGAACTTACTTTTTGGTAGCTTATAATCAATTATGCATAAAAATCCTACTCTCTAGAAAGGCATAATGCATTACATAATCAATTATATACCCCTAAACCCCTACCTTTGGACTTTTGTAATCAATTATGCCTCCACAAAGACACTCTTTAGGACTAATAATTAGTTATTCCTTCTATATTTTAACTAATAAGCATCATTAAAGTATCAAGGTGTGTAATCTATTCCATGATGATAATATAAGTTAATTACATTAGATGATGTTGAATGAATGATATGAGGTTATACACAAAGGTATGCTGATGTTATGATATGCAATATGTGTTGTGAATTGATTTATTTTGCAATAATGAGGTTAAATTATATAATTGAATATGATAATTAAAATAGGAAGTGAATCAGTGATACTTATGATTTGAAAGTTAGATTTGGTATATGATTATGAAGAATAAGGATGATTGGAAGGGATAAGGATAAGCTTTTAAAAAATAAAGATGGATAGGAGTTACAAGGAGATTTACTTATTTTTAATTATATATTGATATGGGTTTATGTTCCTAACATGCATTTGAGAATGCTATACTTACTAATGATTTGATTGTGAAATTATGTAAAGGCTAAATTATATGCAAAGGAAGGCAAATCTGATTAGTAAGTTTTAATTGCTTTTATGATTTTTTTTTATTTTAAGATATTTACTCACTAAACTCCAAACTTATCTCTCCATATTTAATATTACAAATTCCCATAACAAGACTTTTCCAACATTACCACAATAAGGATAGGTCTTTTGGGATTCTCTTAGCATGGTTACAAGTAGCATTGGATATCTTGCTTGTATATAGATGAAATTTTCCTTAAAGGGCCTTTGGTTGTAGTAAATGCACTGGTAGGTAAATATTGTAAATGTTTTAGGTTATGCTATAAAGGTGTTTGTTATACTAGATTATTTTGGAAATATTTTTGCATTATAAGTAAGCCTAATTCCTTTTTTTTTATTTGAAAGCAAATATGCTAATCCTCCATGTTTTGAAATTATAAGTGTTATCACTTAATTAATGTTCAAAAATTAATGATAAGTGTAATCTATAAGTAGTTTAGGCTAATGGAAATTAGTAAGTCAAAGGTCCATGTTGGTTACAACCTAAGGAAGGTCATAACAAAAAGTGAGTCCACACTTTATGTCAAAGTGTTTGATAATTCTAATTTTATAATTCTTTCATTGTATGTTGATGATTTGTTAACGATTGTTGATAGCAATCTGGAACTCATTGATGCTTTCATGAAGCAAGTGAGAAAAATGTTTGAGATAATTGATCTTAGCATAATGAATTACATTTTGAGATTGGAAGTCTACCATTCAAAGGATGGCATTTTCATTTCTTAAAGGAAATATGTTGAAGGAATATGTTCGACACTATACTTAGATTCCGCCCTTCTAAAAGGAACGTCGGCTCTAACAATTCCGTCTCCGTCTACCAAAACAACCGGAAATGTTTCAAAAAAAGTAGGCATACGACGTACAAAAAGTTCACGCCCCTCTTTATCTCTAAAGATAGGGTGTCCTAACCACCCAACAGCTATTCCATCCCCGTTGTCCATTGAGCCCGCTCTAAACAATCCCTTTTTTGCCGGATTATTGCCAATGTAATCATAAAAAGCTAATTTTTCAGGAATTTTAGACCAAGCTTCTGATAAACTTTGATTTTCGGCTAGTCCAGCACCAACTCTTCGATATATTTCTTGCTGGAAGTATCCCTGATCCCATTGATAATGAGTGGGACCAAATAATTCAATCTTTGTTATACTAGATTATTTTGGAAATATTTTTGCATTATAAGTAAGCCTAATTCCTTTTTTTTTATTTGAAAGCAAATATGCTAATCCTCCATGTTTTGAAATTATAAGTGTTATCACTTAATTAATGTTCAAAAATTAATGATAAGTGTAATCTATAAGTAGTTTAGGCTAATGGAAATTAGTAAGTCAAAGATCCATGTTGGTTACAACCGAAGGAAGGTCATAACAAAAAGTGAGTCCACACTTTATGTCAAAGTGTTTGATAATTCCAATTTTATAATTCTTTCATTGTATGTTGATGATTTGTTAACGATTGTTGATAGCAATCTGGAACTCATTGATGCTTTCATGAAGCAAGTGAGAAAAATGTTTGAGATAATTGATCTTAGCATAATGAATTACATTTTGAGATTGGAAGTCTACCATTCAAAGGATGGCATTTTCATTTCTTAAAGGAAATATGTTGAAGAAATCTTGAACAAAATTCAAATGGATCATTGTAAGTGGGTTACTACTTTCTTCTTCCAATGAATGTGAAGTTGTACAAGGATAATGGCTATGAAAAAGTTGACGAAGGGAGATATAAATTTCTAATTAGCATCTTGTTGTATTTGACTATAACAAGACCAAATTTGATGCATGTTGCAAATATATTATTCATACATATATGCATGGCCTAAGTCAAGCTCATTTTAGAGTTGCTAAAAGGGTGTTTAGACACATTAAAGGCACTGCTGACCATGGCATATGTTATCAGCTCAATGAATTTCATGATTTAATTGATAATGATTGGACTAGTTCTTCTACTGATATAAAGATCGCATCTAGATATGTCTTCTCTCTTTGCTTTGTACTTATATAATTCAAAGGAGTAAAGTTTTGTTGCTTAATCTATTGCTAAAGCAAAAGTTATTCTACTTTCTAATGGTGTCAATTATGTCATTTGACTTAAAAAATTAAATAATTTAGGACAACAACAAAATGACCTAATTATAATTTATTGTGACAACAAGTCAACAATTTCTATGATGAAAAATCTAGTTAATCATGGTAAGACCAAGCTAAAGAAGATCAAGTGATGTTTTATTTGTGATACTAAGAAAGAAAAAGAGATCAGTCATGTTACCGTAACAACGACTATCAACTTGCTGATTTCTTCACCGAAGCATTTCCAAGACTCGGATCCAAATTTATAACAGCTCTTCTTAGTGCATCAAGTAAAAGCATCAAGCAAGAGAATGTGGAAGTGTGATGCTTTTATGTCTCTCTCTATATATATATTATGTTTATTGATATAGGTGTTTATTTGTATTAAATGGGTTATGTGCCTATAGGCATTATGTGTTATGTAATGTGTGTTTTGTGTCATATGTCTTTGGATGTTTTACTTTATGAAGCAAATGTTTTATATTACTCCAGATGTATTATGAACAGGTGTCAGGATGATCGTGCCTGTTCATCACCATCGTCATCTAAACATGTGGATTTTTCTGAAGCCTTTTACTTGGGATTTCAGGTTGACCATCGCTGCAGCCGGTGTCTTCATAGGAGTAATCATACAATTCATGGAACGTAATATAAACAAAGAGGAAGATAATCTTGATGGCACACCTTGTTGAGAGCAACCTAAAAAAGCATCCATCATATTGCTTCCTCGTAATTCTTCATCCCAGTTCCTTTAAGATATATTTAAAAAATAAAATTTTCATGGATTTTTCCTTTTTAATGGTTTCATAGAATCGATTGTCAAGAACTTGTCAAAGTTACGTTGATAGCATGGTTGATATTGGCGTTGATGCAAAGTTACACTGTGAGCTTATCTTCCATCTTGACAGTAGATCAATTAAAACCTAGCTACTGGAGCTTGAATGATCTTCGAAGAAGCGGTGAAAATATTAGATATCCGACCAATTCCTTCGTATTTGGTATGTTGGTGGATAACCTGAAGTTAGATCTGTCAAAGCTGAAGGATATACCCAAGATTGATGATTATCTTGAGGCCTGGAAGAATGGAACACGTAAAGGCGGTGTTGCTGTTATATTCGAAGAAATATGCTTCCAACTCCAAGTATAGGATGGCCGGACCTCGCCCCCGTACGGATGGACTAGTTTTTGTAAGTTCTCATATCTCTCTCCTCAACATTTGTGAAATCTAGTAAGCAACAAAAAATGAATTTATCATTCATTTTTTATATGTATATTTTATACACAGGTGCTTGCAAGCTCCGATTCTTTCGGGGTTTTAAAATCTGGAATGATGAAATATATAACCTCAGTCTAACGACTTCTGAATTTGCCACATTAGCTGGATTTTGAAACCTCCGGAGTATTGACCAGGATATGTATGGAATATATTGATAATTTTGAGATTTAACTCTGTGTGATTGAAGGAGCCGGTTATTGTTTCAGGTATTCCCTGCAAATTCCATCCTGACCTCTTACTATTCAAGAGCCATTTTAAACTTCAATCAAAGTAGCAAAATACATGAGATTGAGAAGTATTTTGGAAGCAATAAAGATGAAGATCCGGAAGATGAATCTGGTGATTCATCACTGTCGGATTCACTCAGCCTCACCACATATAGCTTTGCATGCTTATTCATTGTCACTGGGGCTGCTACATTGTTAGCTTTGCTGCTTTCTGAAAGCAATATCTGGAGAAAACCTGTTAGGGCGACCAGGACTGTTAGCCAAAGCTATTTGTCCTATTCACCTCCCAACGGAACAGTTCAACCAACGGATAATTTTTCAAGCAGCGGGAATATTAGTACTAATGCATGAAAGAATCATGAAGCAAATGAGCATGATTAAAGTCCTACCCGATCTCCCTCTAGTCCCAGCTAATATAGAAGGTTTGCCTGTAGCAACTTCCAAATATTATAATCCCGTGTAATTTGGTTGAGTTCATAATAAGGATGATCTATTCTTTTAATTTAAAAGCAAGGGATTGAACGGAATTAGTGGATTTAAGCGTCAGTTAAGATGAGAACAGATGGAAACTTTTTATGCACTGCAAATGTACTTTGAAAATGTATCGGTGAAGTGGTGCATCAATTAAAAATCTATAATTTGTTGCTTAACGTCAAAATATTTTTCTATGCCTTTTTTTGATAGAATTTTTTTCCTTTAGCGCAAACAGTGCATTATTGTTTTTTTGGCAATAAAAAAAATGTGTCCGAGAACTCCCCTCCAATTAAAGGGCACAGCTCACACGTTGTTCCTTTTATCTAGAAATTCCATGTTACTTCCGGGAGCACTGTTAGGTCAAATTTCTGTTGGAAATAATACAAAAAAGAGTACAAAGGATTAAGGATTTACTTCCTTATAAAGATGGTAGGGGTGGGGCTATGTGAGACAAAAAGAAAGGGATCGTAGCGGAAAAGAGGCTAGGGTTTTGGGAGGTGACACACTTCTTCTGTATTATTTATTTATTTATTTTTGGCTCAAAAAAGAAGCATAGAATAAGGACAATTAACATTGATTATCCTATTTAAATGTTATCATTAAAGTACTTCTTTTCAATTTGAGTTATAACTATTACCCAAAAGATAGCTCATCACTGCAATAACATTGATATACATCATTTTGTACCAAAATCAAAATTGAAATTGTTCAAAAACCATAATAAGTGGCATATCTAAGTTATACCTAAGGGAATAGAAGTTAATTAATAAAAACTGAATGTAAACAGAGGTTTTTTTTTTAACAAATGCAATTAAAAAAATTGAAATCAATGATCAAATACATAATTAAAAGAGAGAAAATTGCAAGAAAGAAAATTATCAGCTTAAAAGATGTTCTTACTCTTGATCAGTTGGTTTATCCTAGACAACTTCTATAAAATTACTTTATATTGATTAATTAGCCTAGGAATGCTCTAGCAGCACACTTAATGTTTCTTAATTAATTAGCTGAAGCCTAGTAACTAGATTAATTTGTTATTGTTAAAGCCTAACCCGCAAACAATAACATTAAGAGTTAGGAAATGTTAAAATTAAATAAACAATCCAACCTAACACTAAATCATTAATTCAAATCCCAATTCTCTTTGGTGATGATCAATTTAACCTAACATAAAAAAACTAGCACCTAATTGCTACTCATACAACAATTGAGCACAACTAAGCAACATAATCAATCATTTAGCAATAGATCACAATTAGAGAATCAACTAAAAGGCCTATATTAGCAAAATGATCATAAACATAAGAGAGAAGAGAATTAAAAGATAATCAAATCAAAACAAAGATTAGAACATAAAGATTTAAAGCCAAATTAAATTAAGTCAAAAGTTTCTTGAATCGATTAAAGAAATTTAGCCACTCATAATGATATACAAAGAAAACTAGAAAAAGATTTGTTGTCTAGAATTTTTCTTGTTTGCCTTTTGAGGATCGAAGAATTAAATTTGATCTCCTAGGTTAGAAAACTTACTAGGTCAAGTTGATATGAATGCTAGGGTTATAAAAAAATAGGACTTTGCTAATTTCAAAAGCCAAAAACCTAATTTACAAACTAAGACACTACAAGAGTTGCTATAGTAAAAATCTCGTGGATCTACCTTCTAGCTATTGAAAAACAATTTTGGGCACTTGTTTTACCTTAATTGTATATCTAAAGCTTTATATATGACCTAAAAATTGAGACTAGTTTAGCTTAAATAGAAATAAAACATTAACTTCATGATCATCTTTTACCTCCAAACATCTAAATTGGGCTTCAGTCAAAACACAAAAATTTTAAAGTTTCCTCTAAACTTTCCCAATGATAAAAAGACCATCCAATTTTAACATTTGAAACCCAAGTTATAGTCAAAAGCTTAAAATATTTTAAAAATTCAACATCAACTCAACAATTTCAAAACTTTGGAAAACCATTATCCAATCAAATAATAAGGCCAAATCCATAAAATTAAATATATGTAACACATTAAAAGGCATAAAATAAAAAGAACTAATATAGACAAAATCATGCACATCACCCACCAAAGTACTAGCAATCCCAAGAGTTATCCAACCTTTCATTAACCATAAATTAATGTCCTCTTATATCAATCTCATGACTTTTAGGATGAAGTAATAATTCAATATCCCAACCACCATGTTGTGACACACTTTTTATGTTGTTTCTGTGTTCATGTAACTACTTGTTTAATGTAGAGACCAACCTAAAATAACGCAGGTGCATGTAGTTTCCATGCTTTAATTTTCATATAAAGAATACAGTTGTGACACAGAGCAAAATTAAAAAAGTGAAAGACATTTAGGGGGATAGAGCAGGAAAAAAAACAAAAAAGTGAAATAATAAAAGAAGTAAACAGAAAGCGAAAAAGAGGAAGAGACAGAAATATAAAAGTAAATAAGTCAATTACCTGATATTGTGTGAGGTAATTGGTTGGGATTCCAAAAAGGCTTATCAACAGCAGTAATCTAATACTAATAAAAGAATTCAACATCCCAAGATAAGTTCACCTAAGTATTTTTTTTTGTGATTTTGTAATGAACAATTAAATATTGTGATTTATTTGTGGGTCCGTGCGCTCACATACATAGATAAATAGATGAAGATTATATATAATTTCTAAAATAAAATGAAATATTATACTGTGTTAGGCAAGCCTTAGTTAAATGATCATTTAAAAATTGTTCAAACGTATTTTTTCATCATTAGTAAGATTATTATATAAATTATAACATTCAAAATTGTTTTAATGCATTAAATTGCACTTAAATATTGTCACAATATTTATGATTTTAGAACTATTTTGACTCTTTCATGGATAAAATGTGAAAAAATAGTTAGAAAAATTCATAGTCATGACATTCACAATCTGCATCATAACACTCATAATATTTGCAATCACAAAATACATAGTGCAACTAGATTTATGATCAATCGTAATTGTAATTTAAAATCTTAGTCATAGTTATTGTTAAGAATTTAAAAATTAAAAGAATAAAATACTTTTCAAATTTATTGTTTTTTTATTAAATTTAGAGTCACTAATTTTCTTATCGACACTGCAAAGTTTCACATTATAATATAGAAGTCAAATGTTATGTCTATTAAATATTAAAATGATTTAATTGGAAAATAAATAATTTTAATAGGTTTGAAGATGAGTTTTCCTTTATATGAGTTAATTTGTGAATAAATAATAGAAAATAATTTAAAGTGAAATAAAATTAAAGATAAGAAATTTGAAAGTAGAAAATATTAGGTGAGTTTCTCGTTTTGGCCCTAGAGTTATATTTTCTAAAACCTAGACTCCTTTTTTGTATTCTTCATACGACCACTATCATCTTCATTTTCCTTGCATCTTCTCAATAGAAAGAACTTCATGGTAAAAACTTCAATCTTTCTTCTCACTTCTTCATCTTCTTAATTTGAGCAAGGTAAGCACCTTTACACTCTAATCTTGGTAGCATTATTTTCCTATTCCTCATCTTTGTTATGAGACAGTTAAGAATTCAAATCAAAGGAAATTTTGAACCCTAACCCCAAATCTTTTGATTTTGATGTGTTTAGAAGCAATTCCACCTCCAACCTCACTGCCATCATCTATTTTACAATTAGTGAGTGGAGATTCTAATAATCTTTCTTATTTTTAAATGATTTAGATGGACTAAGTTAGGTTTTTACTTTAATGTCAAATAAGTTGCCATAAATGGTTACATGTGGATGTTTAGCATGGATTGAATGATAAATCTAGTAGTTATGATGATGATGATCTTGTGTTTAATGTTGTTTGGATTGAGTTTAATTACATATATATTGGAATTAAAGGGATTTTCCCACATTTATGAACAATAAATTTCTAAAATAAATGCAGAATTTTCATGTGTGAATTAATTCATTGAATCCAAAATAAAGAAAATATGAATAGGAATTGATCCCAAAATTGATGCATCCTTTGCAAAAGTAAACTTGAGAGAGCTTAATTGATTTCAAAATTGATTTAGCAAGTGGTAGAGAGCAAATGCCTCTACACTAAATTGATTCAAGGCTTCTAGACTGATACATGTTATGGAAATGGCCTATAATGACCATTTTATATTCCTAATTCTCACATTTTTTATATATTTTAATAATTTTTATTAATAAATAATATTAATTTTTAATATTTTTATTAAAATATTTAGGGTAATTATATTTTTAATTATAAATATTAAAAAAGTATATTTTTATATTATCTATAAAAAATTGTTTAATATAAAAAATTTAATTAATTAATTAGAATTTTGTGCTTTTATTACATAATATTTTGGGCTAATTATAATATTGATAATTTTTTGTTATTGATCATATTATATATTTTTACTATATTTAACTATGTAATAAATTATTTTTATTTTGTGATATAGATATTATTGTCATTAACTATTCCTTGTCCATTTAATCTCTATATTAGTTTGATGTACTAAATAAAAAAATGAAATAAAACATCTATTTCATTATCGATCATACAAAATATAATTATGAAATGTTCAATCTATTTTCATTTCCTTATCCATTCTCATTCCTACTCTATTCTTTTCTACCCTATCAAATACATGCATATTACTTTCCTTGTCCTTTCTAACTTCCAAATAGAAAATTTTATAGGAAAATTTTATGGTGCACTATTGATATAGATACATCACTAAATCTAACTATTGATATATTACTATATAACTTGTAATATTTAATTTTAAAAAAACTAAATGTACAATCAGATTTGATAGTATACCAATACATCATTTAATCAATTGCATGTTGAAATTTCTTTCAACTCTACATTCATTTTCTTGATCAATACTCAAGAAATGTTGGTTTTTTTTAATCTAGGATTTTTGAGTTAACTTAGACCAACTTAAAACTTCATTCTCTTCGATTCCCTTTTTTCTTTCATTCATTTTTATCAGAGAACGAACAATGTCAAACTCTTATGTAATTAAGAAGCAGTTCATAAATATCCAAAATTAACTAATTAAATGGTAGTAAACTGAGTCTCGAACTATCTCAAATTTAAAAGATCCTAAGTTTCAATTTTTTAAATATGTTATTATTAAGAGAATGTATAAGTCAAATGCTATTATTAAAGGATCTTAAATTCATTCACTTTTATTGCCTTTTTCTTTCATTAATTTTTAATATTAAATAAGTCAAACTCTTATATAATTGAGAAGCGATTCATGAATACCAAGAATTGATTGGTTTAATAATAGTAATTTGAATTTTAAAGTATTTCAATTTTAAAGATTTTAAAATCAATTTTTAAAAGTGATATTATTAAAAGGAAATCTTGAGTTTAATACTTAAAAGGATTTATTTTTTATTGATATTGTGGAGATACTGTATAAAAAATAGAAAAAAGAAATTCATAAAATATGGAAGTGAATGCAATTTTAGACTATGTAGAATTAACTAGTTAAAGACTCATACGTTTGCACAAGCATATATTATTTTACTACAATTAATACATAAAAATATATGTAATAAAAATTAATTTGAAATATGCACTTTAAATTAATACAACTTGAGATGAATGTTCTATATTAACAATTGCCCTTACTACCCAAAATTTATACTATATTTATGCAATTAACAAGGTTTAACAATATTTCCTTAGATTATCTATTTAGATAGTAAGAGCATAATTGAGTAATTGTAAGACTTACATCATAATCAGTTCATATCGGTAGTTGGTAATGCATCTTCCAAATTAAAATAGCCTAATAATATTGATAAGGTGAAAAGGTGAGTACTTGTTTTTCTTTAACCTGATAGTAAAATTAGTGAAAAATAACTTCAAGTATATGTTTATATTTGATCAATGCAAGATAAGGTGTGATTACTTTCGTCATTGAGTGCTTCTCCTCTATCATTGTAATATTTCTTACCCATGATATTTTTTTTACACTTGGAATATAAGCATGAAACTCCAAATCATATAACAAAATGATATGCTCTCTAACATAGCATAGTAGTAAGGATTATTCTGCATTACAAAACTTAGCAAATGAATGATAAATTTTCTTACATCATATTTTTATATATGGTCACTCCTAACATTAATATGAACTATGTTATAGCATGCTTACTCTCAGCCATTGTGTGCTAATTTTCTCTTAATAGCCAAGTACATGGCATTCATGTTTCTAGTTTGTACCACTATTTTAATGAAATGCTGATAATGAAGTAGTAACTTCATGTTTAATTGGTGATAAAGTGTTTCTAACTTAATAACCTTCTCATTTCATGTTTTGTTGATTCATATAATAGCTTAAATGCAACAGAATAGTGGTCCTAATCTAGTATTGAAATATAAACAAAGTGAGGAATGAATCCTCATTGCATAATCTAATTACTTAAATTAGAAAAGTAGGTACAACTATATCAATATTTGAAAAGGATATGTCATGGGCATCTTTCATCTTTCCTTAATACTAATGTATAGTAAGCAAAATTCAACTGCTTAAAATTAATAACAAGCTTTTCTTTAAGCAATAAAAATAAGGTATCATTCAAGCAAAGTTTTTATAATCCATGGAATCATGAAGTGTAAGGGAATGATCAAAATATGTATCTTAAAATATTAGCAAGTGTAAAGCTTTTTCAAATTTATGCAGCCATTAGCTATACAACACAAGGCTTTATCTCCAATACCTATGCAATTTACCAAGTGAAATTTCTACAATAACTTGCATCTTTATCCAATCTCAATAAGAGGATCATCAACAATGCTTTAGCTATAAAACATTACAGACTCAAATGTCTGTATAAATTGAAAGTTGAGAATCATATCATAGCATAATATCAATGAAAATGATCCAATAATTTCGGTACATGCACTTTATCCAAAATGATAGGTATGAATATGTCAACCAAACTTTATCAAAGCCTTTAAAATTTGTAAATGTTGTCTAACATGTTTAGGTCTAATGTTAAGATGCACTAAGCAAAGATCACATGAATTCATCAACCAAAAGGACAGAAATTTCCATTTTAGCATAAAACTTAGAAAAAATTAATCAAATGCTTAAATCTCAACTAATACATAGCACATGTCCTACAACAATATAAAAAACTAAAAACTCATTGATTTTCAACTCAAACTAGAAGAAAATAATAGGTCCCTCAACAATACATGATCACTCATTTGCTATTGAATATACCTGCATGAAGGGAACACTTTAAATTTAGGAAAGGCATTTTAGCATTTCACAAATAACTGTATAGGATTACCAAGGTTCATTATTTTATATACTAAAAAATGAACATTTTATAAAGCTTACTACTAAGAATTATAAACTAAAATAACTGCCATTCACTTACTATTTAGTGCATAATATAGACAAATACATGCACATAATAATAAACTTCATACAAATATGCTAGTTTCATAACAAAAGCTGATAAATTTCAAAAGCATTACACTTTAATTATGATAAGATTGTGCCTAAATTAATATAGAGAAATATTTTCAACTAATAAATAAGAATCATATATAGCAATTAAAGTATTAAAACATATATAAGTTCAAAGCAATACCTAATTCAAGTTTTGGAACACTTTGTAAACAATATTAGTCGTTAATTGGTTCAAATGCCGATTCTCTTTATCTTGGATTAAAATGTTCAATCTATCCTTGCTTATTACCCTTGAAAGAGCAATATATAGTTACCTCTGACTAAAGGCTGAATTGCACAAGTATAAACCAATATATGAGAGAGATTGCCTTTAATTTTTGTTGATAGTCATAGCATATGACATAATTATAGGGTATAGTCTCCTTTGTAATTTGAATGGCCATTTTAATTCTAATGGAAAAAGATTTATCCTAAGAATGAAAACCTTCTCACTAAAATGAGTTCCAGTCAAGATTTTTGCTCTAATCATATGATTACCTAATTTAGTACAATTAATCTAATTCTATTGTATAATCCTACAAATTGATCAATATTCTGAAGCAACATTATTAGAATTCCAACTTTTAAAATGATCTTGTGGTAAGGTAAAACTAAGCAATTCAAAGTAATCAAAATTTTTAGGTGTATATAAATTTTCTCTAACATCTATGTCAAAATTTGCTTTACAAATTGAATCAGAACTCAAATAAGTTTTTTCTTCTCTAGGAATTTTTGACATCATAAACTTATTTAGTTTATGCACAATGTCAAGTGTTAGTGTTAATATGGCTCTATCTTTCAAGAATTGAGGATCCTTGTAATTTTGTTCAAATGATCAATATGTGATATTCACAACTTCTTCAAAAAGGTCTTTAAATTCAATTACTATAAGATCTTTAAGAATAATGACTTTAGCTTCCTCATCATTTGGCTCTACAAGTTTTCTATCCCCAACCTTTGGAATCCATTGAGTAAAGTCTCTTAATTCATCTTTAACTAATGATGATGGATTTGATCATAATCTCATTTTTTTTGTCAATGTCAACACCTTACAATACTTCCATAAATAAGATGAATTAATGATTGCATGCACTATATCTAATCTATGACCACCTAAAATTATTGGTAATATTTGTTTGAAGTTTCCACCAAACACAATAGATTTTCCACTAAATGGTAACTTAAAACTCTGTGGAACATCTAAGCATATAATGTCTCTTAAAGTTCTATCAAGAGTTTCAAAGAAAAGCTTATGAACCATCGATACTTTATCCCATATAATAAGTTTACACTTCCATAATAATCCTGTAACTTCAGCTCCTTGTTTAATATTGCAAGTGGAATCTTCAATGGAATATGAAAGCAAGAATGTTCTATCCAACCACCAGGAATAAGTAATGATACAATTCCACTTGAAGCAACTGTAAAAACAATTTAACCTTCAAATCTCAATGCAAAAGTAAGAGTTTTCCATAGGAAAGTTTTACCAATACCACCATAACCATACATAAAGAAAACACCACATCTATTGCTAGTAATAAAGTTGATGATTTTATGGAACACTATTTTTTGTTCTTAAGTTAGCATGTCGAGTAACCTTGTAAACTTTATTTTAATTTAGCTTGATCATACTGTAACTCTTCAACAATCAATCTATTTTATTGATTAAAAAATCGTATGTCATTTGAAATTGGCATTGGAAGGTTATCTTTCAATAATTTGCCATTAATTCTTAGCAATTTCTCAATTTCATGCAATGTATAACTTTTCAATTCTTTCTCAAGTAGGACCAAATTTGAAAGAAGTTGACAAATTTCTCATTAGCAAGATGAAATAACCAAACATTGTTATTACAAAAAAAAATTAGCAATACACGAAAATTTTACTTTTTCTAAACATATATGATATACTAATTTTTTACTTAATTTTAATAAAATATAGCAACCAATAAATAAAAAATGTTCATATTTATAAATAATGAAGATTAATATTTAGTATTATCACATTAAAGCAAGCAAGCCAATATAAGTAATGCTTTAAAAGGTATAAAGAAACTTTCATTCTGCATTTTTCTTCGTAGTAGATATCGAATGTCATCAGAAAGAATTTTTCAATTTTCTTGCTAAACATATTCAGGATGAGAAATGCTACTTGATAAGAGCATTCTAACAAATAATTTCCTTAAACATTCTCCAGTACCTCAAATTGATACCTCTTTGATTGCTTCCACAAACTCTCTATCATCTTCAAGAAATCCTAAAAAGTAGCATGCTTCTCAAAAGATTTTATGGACAATACTATTTACTATAAGTATATCTTTATATGAAGTTAGACCCCTAACTTTACTAAGCAATATCCTTAAATAATATCTTTCACCACTACACAGTGGCACAAAATGCAATCTACCAATTGCAAATCCATATTTTTGTAGGTACCATATGATCTTCATGAATGTACACAAATCTTCATGGGAATTCAACATAAGTGAGTTCTTTTGCATCAAGCTGTGTGTTATTTGCCTCCATCCATGCAACAAATATACTTTGTGCAACTAAGGTCTTTTTCATCATAACTTCTATATCAACACCATATTTATAGTATATATATTACTCATTTGAAAGATGAAAGTGTAATCTCTCAATATAAGGCCACTTATAATGAATATTATAACCAAAAATATGCCAAGCAGCTTCACAAGGAAAGATGTAATAGCAATCAAGATAAGTTTTGATCTTATCTACTTGTTCATTATTATCACCAATCTTGCTAGATTCATAAATAGCTATAATGGCTCGATCTGACCCTTATTAATATATTTGAATAAATATTTGATAGACCTTGATTGATTGCATGCTTAAATATTAATATGGGTTTAATATTTCATTAGCAAATAAGCATTGTAAGGAACCACAAATTGATCATTAAGAGAAATCCCATTCTTTATGATTGTTTTACCATCATCTCTTCTTTGATAATTTAGATACCCTTCTTTATCTATAGTAGTGAAAGGAATAAACTTTTTCAAGAAGAATTTTGTACATTTTTGGTCTTTTATGCATGGAGATTTCATATTAGCATGACCACATGGACTATGCATCATAAAATTCATTATTACATTATACAAATGAGATTCTTCTTCTTGATCAAGTATTTCTACACAAATAACTCTATCAACATCAATAGGAGACACAAATTTATGTTTTGACATCAAGAATACAAGTATGTGGACATATGGTAACCCTCGTTTTTAAAACTCAATGGTCTAAACAACTACAACCATAAAATTTGGTAAAATTAGTATATTTTCTAACAAGAATACACTGAAATAAGAAAGTAAATTCAATCATTATAAAATTATAAATAAATAATTTAAAGGAGATTCTATTTTAATTATACTAACTTTATATTTTCCAAAGAAAATTCCTTTTTTAAAATCTTTCATAAGATGCATAAGTTTGATATTGAAAACTCTAGAAAGCACTTAAGGACAGTCTTGTGGTTTTAGTCCAAGCTTTTTAGTAAATCTAGTAATCTCTGGCCACTTTGAATTGCATGTGAAAGTTATGAATATATCAAGCAATCCTACCTAATTATAAACTATCATAGCATCTTGGTAGTTTGCATCATATATCTTAGACCTCTTATGAAGGTTGAAGGTAAGATTACACATTTTTCACATGAATATCCTTGAGGCTTACCTTTGAGCAATGCATCTTCTAAACCATAATACAAATTAACACTTTAACCTTTCTGATTGTATCTTATAAAAGATGATTGTTCAAATTCAATCATGGTATAAGCATCAATAACATACTACTACAATAAATGCCTTGATAACAAAAGAATGGAAGATTAATTGCATCTGGGTTGCAACATGTATGCAAAATATTTTTTTATGGTGACTTTATGTTCTTTCTTTGTTTGGACTCTAGGAATTTAAATGCGATCAATTTTACAATAACCATCTTATCCTATAGCAAACAATAGTGGATGTTACAGTGGTCGAGCAGTGGTAGGTGTAAAGGACGAAGTTCATTAATACATTATAAAAGCCTACTCTTTATTTCAACTATAATATCTCTATCTTCATTTAAATCGTTAATATCACTAACAATTAACATTTCCATCTCTAATGAAAATGGTAAATTGTATATTCGTGAATTTGATTCCCTCTTTCTCACTAACCTTAACCTCAATTCTGTAAGTTATTCCTCCTCAAGGCAATCTCTAGCCATCCTAAATTTTTTAGTAAGTGGGTTATAAGTGTCTAACATTTCTTTTAATTTTTGAACAACCTCAAGATTAACAAACACATCATTTTCATTAGGCCTAAAGTATAAGTTACAATCATAATTATTAAAAAAATATAATTTGCAAAGCATCATTATATAAGATGGAATCTAATTTATTAATAACGAAGCAAAATACCTAACAACATTTATCCTATTTTGAATTTCATTATTTGTGTCATACAAATAAAGTTATGTAAATTTAGGTGATGCTCAATTCAAGGGTAGAAAGCTTCTAATCAAATGGTGATTTTGCCCAGTTATTTGAAATACATAGGGTGAACCACCACCATTAATTGACCGATCAATTTTCCTCCCATTAAAGTGAAGGAAAATATCATATTATATGTACGAATGTTATCGCTAAACATTCTTACTAATGGAGAATCATCAAACATTAATGATTTTAAATATAGAGGTCATCCATCTAACTTTTCTAATTTAATTTTGTTGGGAATTCGGATTATCACATGCAGCGGAATTTTAAATTTTGATCCGAATTCTACCTAGGATCCATGCAAAAAGCATAAGTCAATGATTAGGGTTTTACCTATTAGGCACTCGTGTTTCTACTGATCAAAACTTGAGAGCGGATGAATCAAACGCCGGCCAGAAGGTACAGCGTCTCTACGGTATCCACACGGAGTGAACAACGACCTCTCTCCCTTCACGCGTCTGCTAGGATGCGTTTTTCTCTCTAAGAATTAGGATTGGATGTTTTCTGAGTGATTTAGGGTTTATATGGAAGCTTAAAACGTGATTATTAAGTGCTGCCCTCAAGTCCCTTTTTATAGAACTTAGGTAAGCCATAATCCTAGTCCTACTAGGATAATGCTTCCAAAATCCTAATCACACTTAACAACTCATCTTATCCTTATCCTAGAGATAATGGGAAGAGATAAGACTTATCTATTAATTATCTAATATTAGATAATGATATTATCTCATAATATAAATATCTTAATATTAGATAATTGCATATAGTTATCAAATATCAAAATAATATTATCTCATAATATATTTATCTAATATCTGATAAGATAATTACTTGATATTACTTTAATATCAAATAATATCACATAATATATATATATATATATATATATATATATATAAAAAACGTGAATTTATTATTCTAAATAATATATATGCACGAAAATAAGTCCAATTAATTGGATATTAATATAATTAAAGTCCAATTAATTATTGTCTTATTCCTACTCCTTTTGTGTGACCCTGTAGGTTCTTACTACGTTGACAATGACTTATTATTGAGCCATAGACAGCGAGCGGTATCTAGCAATACATCACTGCCACTCAAGTAGTAAGAATGTCTGTGATTCGACATCCACCTAATACATGATCAACGTTTTACATCATAACCCTTTTGTAATAATATCCAAATTAAACTGGAGGCATGGAATGTGTCATCCTCGTCAATGTTCAATTTATATTTCTTGATACTGAGTAGACTTAAAATAAATAATTAATATCACATATTAATTCAACTGAGCATGGCCATGCATTTCTAAGTCTCACTCAATCAAGGGGCCCAAGGATATTTCTCTTTTATACAAGAGTAACAAAATCCCATTTACATCACTCACTTCCCTCTGCATGATTTATGACACACCCAATCAATGCCCTACTTGTCACCTGATTAAAGGTGACATAGGACAATATTAAAGTGAGTAATTCCTCATGTAGGGAACCGTAGTGACTTCAGGTCAAAGGTTTATGCGTAATTGTGATCATATGAGAATAACTTATGACACGTTTATCCATGCAATATTCTCATAATGGGTCAGTCCAGTACATTGTTCACTAGCAATGTACTCATGTATTGACTTGATATCACATATCCATGATTCGTAATCATCAGTCACTATACATGCTAGTCTCGATGTATTATTACTATCCTTTTTCATAATAATACTTGACTAGGGGCATTTTAGGAATAGCAAAGCTATTCCAAGGATAATTATTATATTAAGTTATAAATTGCGCATAATAATAATAAAAACAAAATATAATAATTAAATTGCCTAAAACATAATACATTGTATATAACTTCAATCATCTATATGATTGGCTCTAGGACATACACCAACAAATTTACCCTCTTGAGCAACACAAATAGAAGCAAGGATTTGAAGTGTTTGTAAATCTCTTAAGTCGTTCATCAAACCACATGAGAGCACTATAATGCATGCAAATATGTTTAGGATCACTAATATCTAAGTAAGCTAAAAAAATAGAGAATTTTATATTAGTTGATTAATTTATTATAAATGGTTTGAAACATTTATGTTAAAATAAAGCACAATGATACCTTTAGTACTTGATGATGAAAGGAATTCATATCGGCTAATCTCTTCAACATCATTATCAAAGTCATTATGTACATGCCTTGTTCCATAATGAGAGTTAAAAATTTTATTATTAGAAATAATCTAGCATCCTGGCTACATAGTATTCATTGAACTATGAACTTGTGTATTGGTAGAATTCACATTAAATATTCTTTGTAATGAACATGTTCCCTTTAAGAGATTGCATCCACATGTGTTAGGTTTAATACTCACATCAACATTAACATAGTTAAACTTTATGCATGATTTTTTTAGACAAATGACATCGATCATGGAATGGTGCTTGCTAAACAAAATCATAATAGAATAGGGAAGTAGAATTATGCAAGACATCATTACACAATAAAGTCTAGGGAGTTTGACCAGCATTGTTGACATGGTGTAATCTTGTTAGTGTATATACCTTAAAACTAATCATATAGATGATTGTAAGTTTGAATCATGTTATTTTAAAGGCAATTCTAATTATCATATTTATACATATATTGTCTGCATAATATATTTAATTATGATAATAACCTTAGAATAATTGTATTCTTAAATGTCCTTAGTCATATATTATTATGGATTGGATTGCTTTGATATGTTAAGACTAACATGTGTGGTGATTTATATGAAATATTAAGTTCGCACATGAGTACAAGTTAGAAAACTTGTATATTGGATCGACCCACCCTAAGAATATTACATAAATCGTTATATGAGTGTTATGAGTAATTCTTAGTTATCATAATTAATATGGTCCTTTAACCTAAGATCGCTAAAGTTCCTTATATATGAGTTTCATATTTTGACACTACTCTATGTCACTTATGGTTGAGTGAATACAAGGTTAGTTATTGGATATATCACATATCATGCAGAAGGATTTGTGTGATCAAGATGGAATTTATCCCTCCTATATAATAAGAGTGACATCTGTGGGTCCCTTAATTAAGTGAAGCTAAGAAAAATACATGGACATGCTTAGATGAATTGACATGAGATGTCAATTACATTTACTTTAGTCAGCTTACTTAAGAATCAAGAAACCTTTGAATTGAGCTATACGAGAATGACACAATTCATATCTCATGCTCAATCTAGATATCTAGGATAAAAGGTCATAGATGATGATCACATATAAGTTTAGTCAAATCACTGACTTTTTCATTACTTAGGTAATAATGATGTGTTGCTAAACACCATTCATTGTTTATGATCATTAATATGATTTATTATCATTGTCAATGTAATGAGAGCCTGTAAGGTTGCACACTTAGAATCTAGTGGATTTGGAATTAATGGATCAAATTGCTTAGGCCTAATATATGGAAATTTCATTTTATAATTATAAGGCCTGATAATAAGCCTATAATTATACATGGAATAAAGTCTAATTAGTTAGGATTTTCTGTGCACCTATTTAAATAGGATTATTAGGTAATAATAAGTATTATTCACATATCTTAAAAATATAGAAAACCTAGCAGCCCTTTTGAACCCTTGAAAGGTATAGCTAGTACTACAAAACAAAAGGAGGTGAATTCTAATTAATGGACATGAGACATTTGCTGGTGATTCACGGGTGTGGATACCTTAGAATCTTCAACCGAAAGCAAGTCGAAAAGGGTGATTAGCAATCAAACCTTTGAAGTGTTCATAGAAGGTAATCTAATCCCTATCCTGATCTAATGTTTCACATAGATCCTCAACTAGGATCAATTAATTCCACTATGTCTATTTAATTCCCAATCCTAACAATTCTATCATAAGAATATAACATTTAAGTAAGATATAAAAGTAATTATATGGTAAAAAAATAATCATTAGATAAGTGGGAGGAAAACCTTTTGCAATATTCAAATTCAAGTATGATATGTGTTTTTGCACATTCTCATCACCATACTTTCTCTTTTTACCTTTTAAAATAAATATACTTGAAGAAAATTGTTAGCACAAACTACAAATTAGCACTAAATAATATTGACGATAAGCAAATTACATAAACTCTTTTTATACAAATAAAATGAAGCTTTTATGATCTACAGGTAATAATACTTTTGTTATGAGTTTATGGGAATGCTAGAGATGAATTTTGACATATGTTTGTTTATTCTAAAAAAGGTGGCCTTGTAGATTGGATGGAGATCTTTTAAGAAATGTGAGCCTCTGCTACACACAAATTTCTTTACTATCTTGTAAAACCACACGTCACTATAATCATATTTTAAGTACGAAGTTCAAAAGGCAAGATAAATCAATATTATTAGTTTTTTAGTTTGAGTCCAAATTATCAAAAATAATAAGATACCTTAATTTAACCTTTATGCAACATATCTTAAAGAACTAACACTTTTAACTTATAGTACTCTCATTAATTCTAAAATTTTTAACTTATTATTGAAATAAGAAAGTCCACACCTTTCTAATTCTACATGAAGTAGTACAATAATGATGACAATTTAATGTAGATATATCTAAACCTTTAGGTTGCTTTTTGGACTTGATGATGAAATTCCTTTAAATCCTTGCTTCTGTGTATTTTTCTTTATAATTCATGCTCATAGTTGATTTTTTTCTTATTTTTACAAATCTAACACCTGAGTTTAAGATGAAACTAAGAAAAATAATAAAATAAGAAATAGTGATCTTACATTTGTTAGTTCCAATTTATATCATGAATACCATTCATTCAAGTTTCAATTAGATGATAAGTTATATCTATAATGCTAGACATGTGGTTGATACTTGATAAGTTCTTTATTTATTAGAAAATTTCATATAACATAAATTTATCATCAGACTCATGTATCAAATATAATTATCCCTAAGGCCCTTTAATTTCAACTTATGATCAATTTATCTAGCAATGTCTAATGTTAGTTTCAATTTTTTTCTCTATTATGTCTTTAGAATGATATTTCATATTTACACTCAAATTGATTTTGTAAACAATGGATATGTACAGTCCAAGTTGAAATTTAATAGAGCTTCTTAAATTAAACTAACTGGCATATATATCTTGACAAATGGTTATGTCAAAATCTTAAAGCAAGATTTCTTTCCATCTCTTTTGCTACTCAAATCAAACTAGACTTCAATTCTCTTAATAATGAATTCAACCACTCACAATACTTCAAAATTTTCACTTATCCAGAGATAAAGACAATTTCAAGTCAAAATAAAAGTCAAGTAAAAACTTAAGATAAAGCTTTTGGAAGAATATACTAAGATGCAAATGCACCTCCAATGTGGATGGGGACTCTCTGTATCATGCTATACAGGAAGAGGACATCAGCAGTGCTCACTATTCCATGACTGTGCCCCCGACCACTCAAAGTGTGACTGAAGATGGAGTGGATAACTCGTCATGTAACTCTTCTAAGGCTAGACGCCTTACTCTTTGTAGGATCATAGGTGCTCCCGGTAGCAATATCAGACCATACTCGCCACTCTTAGGTCCTATGTGGCAGTCCTATCAGCATATCATGATACTCAGGAGTGGTCACAAATTCTTCAGAGTAAATTCCCATGTGCACTAAGAGTTGGGTCATGCTCATGGAATATGTGACTCCCCCGAGACGGAACTACACTATGTCAACCAAATCAACAGTCCCAAAGTATCTCTCTAAATAGAAAGTGCTAAGAAACTCAAAAGTAAGCTCTCTATAGGTAGGCTCTATAATTTGAAAAAACGCCTCCCAAGCACCTACACTTATGAGTTCTTGGATCTCATCCTTAAGGCCAAACTCTCTCAATACTGCCCAATCTAGGTATCGACCTTCCACAAATGACCGGTCTTTGTGTCTATTGAATGCTTGAATATGGGCTTCATCTGTAAACTTTAAGAATTGAGATGTAGCTGGTCCTCTAGAGGAGGTCCCTCTAGAAGTACTACCCTTAGAGGTCTTCCTAGCAGTCGTCTTTTATCTCTTTGACATGATCTGCAAAAGAAAATTACAATGTGAGAGAGAGTGTTGAGAGTTTGTCAGTTAGCAGATTTCAAGGGCAAAAGTTTAGCAAGCAATTTCAATATCCATCCAATGTTAAATGAAGTGCAATTCAAAGTTTGATGGCATCAATGCAAATAAGTGAGCAAATCAATGAGGTAATCATGCAATCAGACCCCCCAAATAAACATTAAACCTTAAAGGATTTAAATTCAATCAATTAAATCTAGCCAAGGAAAAATTCAAAGGATATGAACATTTCTATAAGTTCTACCATTCATTGAAGGTCAATAAACACTAGTAATTGCAAATAACTTCAAAGAATTCAAGAGAAATGCTCTTACCTCGTGAATTTCAGATAAAAATCCTAAGTTCTTGGTTAAAGCTCAAGAGGAATTAAAAAGTTGAAATAGACCGATTAAATCGAAGATCAAGTAGCAAAATCGCTTCAAATAGCCAAATAAAGCACTTTAATCAGTGTATTTTAGGAAGACAATGACCGAAAATGAGTATAAAGAGACTAGGGCACGGAGGAAGATGAAGAGAATGAAGGAAAATGAGGGGTTTTCACCATTAAAAGCTCGTCCGCTCAGGAACACGGGGTTCAACACGGCCCGTGTTGTACCCCGTGTTTCTATGCGAATGAGTGTTCTAGGTTTCACAAATATACACGGGGTCTGACATACCCCGTGTTCTTTCCCGTGTTTCTCTCTAAAAGATGCTTACATATTTCATAATAGTACACGGGGTTTAACACGTCCTGTGTTGTACCCCGTGTTTCTCTCTGGAAGGCTCATGTTCAAAAATCCTTAACATTGGTTCAGTCAGTGAGGTACACGGGGTAAGACACGCCTTGTGTTCAACACCATGTATCTCACTGGAATGCCATGAAAATCATAAATCTTTTATACTAACCAGACATTGAGGTACACGGGGTATGACACGGCCCGTGTTGTACACCGTGTATCTCACTGGATTGCATTTTGAGCCTTCTGTGCAAGAAAATGAACAACAAACACGCATATATGCCTAATTTACCCCAGAGATAGAGACCAAGTGCAAAAATGAACATCTTAAATCAACAACTAATGACTTATATGCCTTAAACTACTCAGAAACTCCGAATGAAAATGGGAAAAGTAAGATTTAAAAGCAATAAAAATAGAAAAATAAGCTTGGGTTGCCTCCCAAAAAGCGCTTGTTTAAGGTCATAAGCTCGACCCCTATTTCAATCAGTCTGGAGCTACCATTATTGGTAGCCCAGCAACATAATGTTTCAATCTTTGGCCATTAACTTTGAAGTTACTAGTGCTTTCACTCCAAATTTCTACAGCTCCAAATGGATACACTTTTCTCACAAGGAATGGTCCAGTCCACCTTGTTTTAAGCTTCCCTGGAAAGAGATTAAATCTGGAACTAAACAACAACACCAAGTCTCCTTCATGGAATTCCCTTCTGAGAATGTGCTTGTCATGTCAAGCCTTTGTTCTTTCTTTATATATCTTGGCATTGTCCTAAGCATCATTTCTCAGTTCTTTAAGTTCAAGAAGTTGAAGCTTTCTTTTCTCCCCAACAGATTGCAAATCAAAGTTTAGCAACTTTATTGCCCAATATGCCTTGTGTTCAATCTCTACCGGCAAATGACAATGCTTCCCATAAATAAGTCTAAATGATGCCATTCCAATGGGAGTCTTGAAAGCAGTCCTGTAGGCCCATAAGGCGTCATCCAACTTGAGGGCTCAATTTCTCCTTGATCTAGACACAGTCTTCTCCAATATGCTATTAATTTCTCTATTTGAAAGCTCCACTTGCCCACTAGTTTGTGGTTGATACGGAGTAGAGATTTTATAGGTTACACCATACCCTTTCAAGAGGGATTGAAATTGATGGGCAATGAAATGAGACCCTCCATCACTGATGACAGCCCTAGGTATCCTAAACCTAGGAAACAACACCTTCTTGAAGAATCGAACTACAACTTTTCCATCACAAGTCCGAGTGGCAATTGCTTCCACCCATTTGGAAACATAATCAACCGCCACAAGTATCTATTTGTTACTACAAGAAGGTGGGAATGGTCCCATGAAATCAATTACCCAGACATCGAATATTTCAACTTCCAAAATGTTGTTCAAAGACATTTCATGCCTCTTTGATATACTACTAACTCTTTGGCACTGGTCACATGAAGTGACATAGTGGTGAACATCCTTGAATAGAGTCGGCCAATAGAAACCCACCTGGGCAATCTTTGCAGCTGTTCTTGAAGTGTCGAAGTGTCCTCCATATGGGGAGGAGTGACAATGGAATAGAATGCTAGCAATTTCTTCCTTAGGCACACACCTTCTAAACATGCCATCGGCACATCTTCTATAGAGAAGAGGTTCATCCCAAAAGTAATGTTTCACCTCTGCTAAAAACTTCTTTTTCTGCTGATACCCTGCATCCGGAGGCAAAACACCACTCACGATGTAATTAACATAGTCAGCAAACCATGAGATAGCTTAAGAAGAGATAACCAATAGATAATCATCTGGAAGGGAATCATTTATTGACATCTCTTTATCTACCTCTTCTTCTAACTCCTGCTTCAATCTTGAAAGGTGATCAGCCACAAAATTCTCGGTACCCTTCTTATCTCGAATTTCCAGATCGAATTCTTGTAACAAAAGAATCCATCTGATTAGGCGAGGTTTAGCTTCTTTCTTGCTCAGAAGGTATCGGATTGCTACATGATCCGTAAAGACTATCACCTTAGAATCCACCAAATAGGATCGAAACTTGTCAACTGCATAAACTACCGCAAGAAGTTCCTTTTCAGTTGTGGCATAGTTCAGCTGAGCCTCATCCAAAGTCTTGCTGGCATAGTATATGGCATGAACTTTCCTATCCTTCCTTTGTCCAAGTACCACTCCTATTGCATAGTCGCTAGCATCGCACATCACCTCAAATGGTAGATTCCAATCCGGTGCTTGCATGATTGGGGCAAAATCAAGGCTTTCTTTAACCTGGAAAATGCATCCAAACAATCTTGATTAAAATCAAAGGTAACATCTTTAGCAAGCAGGTTAGTTAAAGGTTTGGCAATTTTAGAGAAATCTTTGATAAAGCGTCGGTAGAAACCGACATGTCCCAAAAAACTCCTCACTCCCTTTACAAAAGTTGGGGGAGGTAATTTCTCTATGATCTCCACTTTAGCCTTGTCTACCTCAATATCATGCTCTGATACTTGATGGCCTAGGACAATCCCTTCTCTTACCATAAAATGGCATTTCTCCCAGTTGAGTACCAAATTTACCTCCTCACATCTCTGCAACACTTGAGATAAATTAATCAAACAGTTATCAAAGGAAGTACCATATATGAAAAAATCATCCATAAAGACCTCCATGATGTTTTCAATAAAATCAGAGAAAATAGCCATCATACAACGTTGAAATGTAGCAGGAGCATTACACAAACCAAAAGGCATTCTTCTATATGCAAAAGTGCCATAAGGACATGTAAATGTGGTCTTTTCTTGATCATTTGGATGTATAGGAATTTGGAAGAAACCAGAATAACCATCCAAATAATAGAAATGTGAATGCTTAGCTAACCTTTCCAAAGTTTGATCTATAAAGGGGAGAGGGAAATAGTCTTTTCAGGTTGCTTTGTTCAATTTCCTATAATCTAAACACATCCTCCAACCCGTGACAATCCTAGTGGGAATTAGCTCATTATTTTCATTTTTTACTACAGTTAACCCCCCCTTTCTTAGGAACAACATGTACCGGACTAACCCACTGACTATCTGAAATTGGGTAAATTACCCCAACATCTAGCAACTTCACTATTTCCTTTTTTACAACTTCTTTCATATTTAGATTTAGCCTTCTCTAATGTTCAATGGAAGGCTTACTGTCTTCCTCCATCAATATCTTATGCATGCATATTGAAGGACTAATCCCCTTCAAGTCAAAAATTGTGTACCCCAAAGCTTTTCTATGAGATCTAAGCTGCCTAAGTAATTTTTCTATTTCAAGAGCATTTAGATTTGCATTTACTATCACAGGATAAGTGGAGTAGGGTCCTAGAAACTCATACCTGAGGGTAGATGGGAGAGGTTTCAATTCTACCTTAGGTGATGTTTCTTCCTCAGTGGTAGGATTGTTAGACTTCACTTCCAATGATTCAATTGCTTTAAGGAGGGAAAGTGGTGGGCTTGCTTCCAAAAACTCTGCATATGCAGCAATCTCCTCATTTTTAACAACTCCATCTGTGACTAGACATGCTTCAAGTGGATCTTGAAGGCACCCCAAAAGAAGGGTTTCTTTCACAACTTTGTCTAGCACATTAATCCTGCATATTGAATCTTCATAAACAGGTAATTTAATTGATTCATTCAAATTAAACTCAACTTTTTCATCCCCAACAGATAATGAAAGCCTTCCATTTTTTACATCAATCAAAGCACCCGCAGTGGCTAAAAAGGGTCTACCCAAAATGATAGGAATTTGTGTATCCTCTTCCATTTCAAGTACAACAAAATCAACAGGAATGAAAAACTTACCAACCTTGATAGGTATATCCTCAAGTATACCTACTGGGTATTTCACTGAACGATCTGCTAATTGAAGTGAAACTGTGGTAGGCTTCATTTCTTCTATGTTCAGTCTCTTTGTAACCGACAGTGGCATGAGGCTCACACTTACTCCCAAGTCATACAATACCTGGTCAATAGGAACATTTCCAATCACACAAGGAATGGAGAAGCCGCCTGGGTCCTTTAGCTTAGGAGGTAGTTTATTCTGGATGATGACACTACACTCCTCCGTTAGAGCTATAGTCCCATGCTCTTCTAGCTTCCTTTTGTTTAAGAGGATGTCCTTCAAGAACTTTGCATATGACGGCATTTGTGAAAGAGCATCAATGAAGGGGATATTAATATACAACTTCTTCAATACTTCCAAGAACTTTCCAAACTGCTTATCAAGTTTAGCCTTTACTAGTCTTTGAGGATAAGGGATTGACGGTTTGTATGGTTCTGGAGGGACATACTTTGGCTTTTCAGGTAATTCCCCTTCTTTCACTTCAGCATCATCAGGAATTGAAGCCCTTTTGCCTTCTTTCTGCACTTCCCCCTTAACTATCTTTTCTTCACCTTCATGAGTGGCATTTGGAACCTTCAACAGCCTCCCACTCCTAAGAGTGATTGATTTACAATGCTCCCTGGGATTTGATTCAAGTTGAGCAGGGAGTTGACCAAAAGCTCTAGAAGAAGAAGTAGAAGCTTGTTGAGCTATTTGGGTCTCCAACATTTTTTCATGTGTGGCCAATGAGTCAACTTGGGAGGACAGTTGCCTAATGGAATCCTTCATAGCTCTACCATGCTACCTAAGCTCTTCATTAGTTTTCTTTTAGGAAATGAGAAATTTCTCTAGGAGGCCTTCTAATTTAGAAGTGAAAGAGGGTTGAGCTGGTGGGTTGTAGGGTCTTTGGTTTTGAAAATCGGGTGGTGGTGGTGGTGGCCTATTGTGAGTGTTTTGAGTGTTGTATGGCTGGTTGGGCTTGTAGGATAAATTTAGGTGGTTCTTCCATGATGGATTGTAGGTGTTTCTAAAGGGTTCATTCGGATTCTTCTATCCATACCCACTATTATGCACATAGTTCACTTGCTCAATGAAATCCTACCCCAATTTACACTCAATTGCCATATGACCTGTCATACTACAAATCTTACAAGGAAGGTCAGTAGCACCTATTGCATTTACACTATTAACTTGAAATTTATCAAATTTAGCCATAAGTGCATCTACTTTGCTACCTAGACTTCCTAGTGCATCTACCTTAGCTGACAAATGATTAAAAGCATCCAATTCATACTTACCTGGAGCTTTCCTTGAAGATCCCCTCTCATTTGACCATTGGTAGTGGTTCAAAGTCATATCCTCAATCAATTCATATGCTTCATCTAACCTTTTGTTCATCAAAGCACCTCCAGCAGCAGCATCCACAGTAAGTTTAGTATTGTAGTTCAAACCATTGTAGAAGGTATGAAGAACTAGCCATTTCTCTAGCCCATGATGTGGGCACAACCTCAGAAGTTCTTTATATCTATCCCAAGCATCAAATAGAGATTCCCCTTTTCTCTAAGAAAATGTGGTGATTTCATTCCTTAATTGAGTAGTCTTGCTTGGAGGAAAATATCGTGACAAAAAAGCCCTCAGTAGCTCTTCCCATGTTGTGATAGATCCTGCTGGTAAAGAGTGTAGCCACGCCCTTGCTCTATCCCTCAAGGAGAATGGGAAGAGTCTATGCTTGATGGCATCCGCTGCTACACCATTTATCTTAATTGTATCATAATACTCTAAGAAAATCTGAATATGGAGGTTGGGATCCTCCATTGGTCCTCCACCAAACTGGTTTTGCTGCACCATAGACAAAAGAGCTGGCTTTAATTCGAAGTTATTAGCCTCAACAGTAGGCTTTCTTATACTGGATTGAAGCCCAGTGGCGTCAGGTGCTACAAATTCTCTAAGAGATCTGTTATCCATGTCTTCAATCACCGTTTCAAGGTTAATTGCCTCTTGGATATGTACTGATTTTTGCTCTCTTCTTTTCCTAAGCAGAGTTCTTTCAATCTCCGGGTCTAAGTTAAGAATTCCTTCAAGACTTCTCTTTCGCATATACAAAGATTTTCTGCAAAAAGAGTAGGTAATACTCGAATAGAGCAAAATAAGAAAGAAATACTATATATAAAAATAAGAAAATCAGAACAAGATGAATCAAAAACTAAAAAGAAAATGAATTGCCTAGTCTAATTCACTCAAAAGTTTCTGTTAATATCAACTAGTTGCAATCCCTGGCAATGGTGCCAAAAACTTGACGTGATCTCGCAAGTGCACGGGTTTAGTCGAATTATAGTATAAAAGATATCGTCTCCACAGGGATTGAATGTTGAATACTAACTGAATTTCAAGGTAAATTATCTAGGTGTACCGATTGATATTGTGAATTAAGGGTAAAATGTAAAATAAAGCTTATGGATTAGGTAAAGATTTAATTCAAATGAGATGGAAGTATACTCAACTTTAGGGTTCCCTTGTACATTTCATTTTGGAATGAAGATAATCCTCTAACTTAGTTTACTATTAATTTAGATTGCTGGATTACCAAAAATAAGCTATACCTCATTGTAAGACTACTAGCTACTAACCAAAAGATAAAGTTCCTAGAATTTCTCTAGTAATCACTCATCTAGGTTGCATTAACATTGCTTATTTTTTGTCATTCCAACCTAGAATCAACTAATCCTTTACACAAATCCAATATTTCGGAAGTATTGAACTGTTGAAATACAAAACAGCATAATCAAATCATAAATCAATAGTAAATCTAGCTAGATTATATAAAAATTAATTCCATAAATCTATGAACAAGTTTACCCCAGTTGAGCACTAGGGTTTAGTGTGAATTCATTACACAACCAGCAGAAAACCAGAAAATAAAGAAGGAAATCAAACTAGTCATGAAGCTCTACAAATTCCTTGCTTGAATCTAAAATTCCTTTGCTTGAATCCAAGGTTAGCAGTTGCCCTTAGTGACTTTGGGTTTCTCCTAGGGTTTCTACTAACGGCTCCTCCTTTTAATTTTTAGTTCTCCTCCTTTCTTTCTTCTCTTGATTTTTCGCACAAAACTTATATGGGTAATGTACACGAGGTATGACACTGTTAGTGTATATGCCCTAAAACCAATCATATTGGTGATTGTAATTTTGAATCATGTTATTTTAATAGCAATTCCAATTATTATATTTATATATATTGTCTGCGTAATATATTCAATTATAATAATAACCTTAGAATAATTGTATTCTTAAAAGTCTCTAGTCATATATCATTGTGGATTAGGTTGCTTTGATATGTTAAGACTAGCATGTGTGAAGACTTATATGAGATATTAAGTTTACACATGAGTACAAGTTAGAGAACTTGTATACTGGACCGACCCATATTAAGAACACTACATGGATCGTTATATGAGTGTCATAAGTGGTTCTTAGTGATCATTATTAATATGGTCTTTTGACTTGAGATCACCAAGGTTCCCTACATGTGAGTTTCATATTTTGATACTATTCTATGTCACTAATGGTTAAATGAATGCAAGGGTAGATATTGGATATGTCACATATCATGCGGAGGGGTTTGTATGATCAAGATGGGATTTGTCCCTCCTATATAACAGGAGTAACATCTATGGGCCCCTTGATTAAGTGAAGTTGAGAAAATGCATGGCCATACTCAGATGAATTGACATGAGATGTCGATTACATTTATTTCAGTCAGCTTACTTAGAAATCAAGAAACCTTAAGATTGGGCTATACGGGAATGACACGGTCCATGTCTCGTGCTCAATCTAGATGTATAGGACAAAAGGACATAAGTGATGATCACATGTAAAGGTTTAGTCAAATCACCGACTTTCTCATTACTTGGGCAACAATGATGTGTTGCTCAACACTAATCATTGTTTATGATCATTAATATGATTAATGGTCATTGCCAACGTAATAAGAGCCTGTAGGATCGCACATTTAGAGCCAAGTGAATTTGGAATTAATGGATCAAATTGTTTAGGCTTAATATTTATGAATTCATGTTATAATTATAAGGCCCAATAGTAAGCCTATAATTGTACATGGAATAAAGCCCAAATAGGTTAGGTTTTTCTTTGCACCTATTTAAATAGGCTTATTGGGTAATAATAGGATTACTATCATTATTTACGCACCCCAAAAAGGCATAGAAAATCCTAGCACCTCTCTTTGACCAAAACCCCTGAAGAGGCGTAGCTAGCACTACGAGGTGTAAGGAGATCAATTCCAATCGGTGTGTGTAGTGGACATTCATCGGTGATTCACAGGTTCGTGTGGATACCACAGAGATGCAGCCATATAAACGCTGTATTGGTGATCTGATCTTCTAGTTTCTATTCCGGTTCGTAATTTGGAGAGCAAATTGGATTGGAAAATGGACAGAAGCAGATCGGATTTGCTATGTAGCCGACAGAAAGGTATAAATCCTAATCCTTAATCTATTGCATTCTAAATTTGCATAGATCCTTGGTGGAAATCATGCAAAAAATTTTATTCTGCTGTACATGTATGATGCATGATTTCCAGCAGACACGGCCCGTGTTGTACCCCGTGTTTCTCTGTGAAGGTTAAGCAGTATGATACACGAGGTATGACACTCCCCGTGTTTACTTACGAAGTGTCAGGCAGTATGGTACATGGGATATGACATGGCCCGTGTTTAACCCCATGTTCTTCTACGAGCAGCTCAGTGAAGCTTTGAAGCATTCCAGAAAGATACATGGCCTTCCACACAGGATTCCCATACCCCGTGTTCTTTGTCAGGTGAGCAACTTTGCTTCGATTCTCCACAATTTGCATGGTTTTGGCTCCGGATCCTTTTCTACTGCTCAAATGTGTCACTTCAAAACCTGAAAACAAAATATTGAGCATTTAAGTACCCTTTTTCAATTAATTTGCACAAAATACTAAGTAAATAAGTGATAAAACACATAAAATTTAAGTGCAATTGTGCGTTTATCACAAGTTGAAATTTAATAGAGCTTCTTAAATTAAACCAACTGGCATATATATCTTGACAAATGGTTGTGTCGAAATCTTAAAGCAAGATTTCTTTCCATCTCTTTTGCTACTCAAATCAAACTAGACTTCAATTCTCTTAATAATGAATTCAACCACTCACAAAACTTCAAAAATTTCACTTATCCAAGGATAAAGACAATTTCAAGTCAAAATAAAAGTCAAGTAAAAACTTAAGATAAAGCTTTTGGAAGAATATACTAAGATGCATAACTATATGCCAGTTATATAATTTCAGTTTAACATATAATTGTAGATTTATGGACGTGAGCAATGAAGTTATTAGATTATATGGAATGGTTCCTAAAGGTTACACAACAGGCATTAAAATAGCATTTAATGCACAACTATATCATCTAAGGTTTTCCCACATGGATTATTAATTTTCTTAACTTAAATGATACATCAGCTTAACATCATAGAGAATAGAATAATGAAAGACAAATAGTTAAAATCATGTAGCTTTTACCAATAGAGATTTGCTCAATATCATATTGAAATGAAGAGATACACTTAAACACATGAAATGGCAAATTGCTCTATTAACAATGTTATTTACATAGGTAAAAGCAGTAGTAGAGATAGCATTTTCAAAAGGAAATTTATTATAATAGTATCAAATAATCATTGTTGCATTTTTAAATATGGAAAAAACACAAATCTACTTAATTAATCTCTAGCAACACAAATAGAAACCCTAGAAAATTAGCCTTCTTCAATACAAATCAACAAGTGAAGCAAAATGTAGCTCCAAGTAAGCCAAATGCTCATCAGGTGAAAAGTAGAAAATCATAAACTAAGTAGACAACTGTATAGTTCCAAGACTTCCACCACTAAGCAAAGTCTCAATCAAATATTCAAATTAAATATCGAGAAGTTACATGTTTGGAATCTATAATAAAGATTTAATAGCTTAAATGTTTTTTTACTTTTCTATAATACAACCAAGAAATAGCAATGGAATGTAAATTTACTTCAATCCTAATTTGCAAAACACTCATGGGAGTTATAATAGTAAAGTTGCCATCTTTACCTTTTTACCTTTAAAGATGATAAATAAACCAATCTCGTTTACAGTAGGAAGTTACAAAATTAAGAAGTACCATATTTGAACCTATGAAAATGAATTGAAAAGCATTGGGTAAGTAAAGGACCAAGGGGTCAGGGGAAAAGGAAATGTATTGAGCTGTTGAAAGAAAGGGATTAAGAATTACAGATGACCACCAATTTCACTAATAATTAGAACTTATAGATGTATTATAGATTTTATAACAAGAGCTAGTAGTCTAAAGATAATAGTTGGAATTAATAATTTTAGTGAATGAAATATGAACAAATGATTAATTATAAGATACTTGGAACACACATATCCTGAGACAAAGGTGATAAATAACAATCTAAGGTATATTTTAACTCACATAGCAAATTCGTTCTTCGATAAAGATGATAAATTACTATCTAATACAACTCTAAATTATAAAGGAAACCTTGTCATTTGAGCTTATCGTAGTCACCCCCATTTGAACCCATGGTAATATAAGCCACATCAAAATCTAATATAGAAAATTAGAAATATCCTAATCTAATAGAGAATGCCCAAAAAAATATGTCAACTCTAGCAAAAAAAATACTTCAGGCAAATTGTTAGTTGTTCAAGAAAATCTTGAATAAATTCATAGACTTCATCTTTAGAAATAGTATAAAGATAAGCATTAGAAGAAGATATAGATAATTAAATACAAAATATATTCATGGGAGGAATCCATAATAATGATTCGACAACTAAAGAATTAAAACACAAGAAAATAAGTTAGGCCTATTCAAAGTAACTTTACAATTAAGGTAGCAAATTGAACAAAATATAATGATAAGCATCAACACTAAAACCTAAAGATTTCCAATAATAGAAAACATCATTTATTACAAAAATAAAAATGAGAATATAAAGATATAATTCTCTTGTAGCTATGTGTAAAATAATTAGAAGAATAAAAAAGGCTTATGACATTGTAGGAGATGTTGTGCAACTATACCATCCAAACCAAGAGCAATTGTGACCAAAATTTAGTTAAGAAGAATATGCTCAAGAGCTTAGTACCTTATGTCAATGTGCATTATACTTTCTTATTGGAAAGGATACTCTTTCATGAGCAAAGCATTTGACAATTAGCTATTATAAAAATTATATGAAACCTTGCACTTAAATTTAGCCACCTCATAGCCTTATTTAATTTCCTTAATCTAAAAATAGTGTAAGGAGGGAAAAAGACCAAAAATAGGAAAAACTAATTCAAATCACGTATTAAAAGGGGGAAAATATGATAGGAAAATAAATAGAAGTTAAAGCAACATACTGAATGCACCTAATTCATTCACTTCACTTGAGAGTGCATAGTTGTCGCACAACCCTGTTCCAATACAAGTCTATATCATATAACTTTACTTTATGCCCTAAGACCATAATAATAGGCAATAATACAAGTATTAGACAACTTTAGAAGGTACCATTATAATTGAACTTACTCCAATCAAGTTGAATTATGCTCCATAAAGTAACAGTAGCATTACAAAACACCTTCTCTTTAACGAAGTTTCAAGTTATATAAATGTAGTAAATGATAAAACACTACAAATGTAGTTAACCAGCTTGTAATCATGATAATGAGGAGAAGAGACTCATACCAATTTTTGCAACAAATTATAAAGTGAAAGATAGAAGATGAATGTTTTCTTACCTGACATAATCCTTAAGATAAGCAATTACTCATCCTTTGGCTAGGTAAAAATGTTTTTAGTATAAAAGGTCAATAATGAAAGTTAAAGAAAGATAGTGAACAAATCACCATGTTGCAATTATTAGCTTAATAGGTCATCACTCTCCACTAATTGCTATGTTATTTTTTATTAATCATTTTAATTGCACTTCTAATTAGAATTCTCATTTCGTTTCATTATTTTATAATAGTAAAAAAGTAAGAGATAGACTATTAATTAATGTTATATCAAATATTATAAAGCCAATTAACTAAACTTTGTTATTATGTATAGTGACAAAGAGAAAATTTCCATGTATTACAACTCAATAGCAATAGGCATGACATGAATTCTTAAGAAATCTTGAAAATTGGAGAGGTAGTATACTTGAATGATAATCTATCAAATCAATAAAAGTCAAACTGCCTTGCTATGTATCCAAGTATTATTATACCTTATTTGCTCTTAAATATCATTATTCCAAAAATTAACTCCTTGTAATTTTATTTACTTATTTTTAATAATTATAACTTAGGCAACTATGCCTTGCTCTAATGACGTTCAGCCAATTCTAAAGGAAATCAAAATATTAGTTACTAAATAATATATACTAAAAATATATTTAAAAATATTAGAAATGACTTGAGCAACATAATCTTATACAAATCATGTGGTAGCTGAACTTTAATGAGTACAATTATCTTTGACATTTCAAATACTAAAAAGAATAACTTTCTCTTACACACCATAAATATTATCAATATTTAATATTTAATATAAATTTACGTAGAAAATTATTTGTATCAATATCCATATTGCAATAATCTTTAGCAAAAAAATTGCAAGATTTTACTTGCTAATTAAATATTATAAACTATAACCTATTCTAATAGTCCCTGGAGACATTAACCATTTTGAAACCAAAGCATAAGAATTAGCTACTAAGAAAAAAAAATAAAGCTAGGTTACTCTCGTATAGATTTTTGTAGCAAGCTAAATCATATCTAAGTTTAGTGTTAAGAAATGACTTTTATGGCATAATTAGTCTCTAGCACGATTTCACTTTGCATACTAAGCATCAAATCATTTATGAAACTTGTTCAAATTTCTTGAAAAATACCAATTCATCTTGCTATGTATGCATTATATTTCTGTGGAAATTTTGAAAGTAATTTTTTTATAACTTGCACCAACCTACATAATTAGTCCTTCTTCAATATAAACATAGCATGTCATATCTACTCACCATTCCATGTTATAATTTATTTTAAATTTTTAATATATACATATAAACTTCTTACTAAATACCTATCATTTTGTTAGTGTATATGCCCTAAAACTAATCATATTGATGATTGTAATTTTGAATCATGTCATTTTAATGGTAATTCCAATTATTATATTTATATATATTATCTGCGTAATATATTTAATTATGATAATAACCTTAGAATAATTATATTCTTAAATGTCTTTAGTCATATATCATTGTGGATTAGGTTGCTTTGATATGTTAAGACTAACATGTGTAGTGACTTATATGAGATATTAAGTTTACACATGAGTACAAGTTAGAGAACTTGTATACTGGACCGACCCATCCTAAGAACACTACATGGATTGTTATACGAGTGTCATGAGTGATTCTTAGTGATCATTATTATTATGGTCCTTTGACCTGAGATCACCAAGGTTCCCTACATATAAGTTTCATATTTTGATACTATTCTGTCACTCATGCTTGAGTGAATACAAGGGTAGTTATTGGATATGTCACATATCATGCGGAGGAGTTTGTGTGATCAAGATGGAATTTGTCCCTCCTATATAATAGGAGTAACATCTGTGGGCCCCTTGATTAAGTAAAGTTAAGAAAATGCATGGCCATGCTCAAATGAATTAATATGGGATGTCAATTACATTTGCTTCAGTTAACTTACTTAGATATTAAGAAACCTCGAGATTGGACTATACAGGAATGACACGGTCCATGTCTTGTACTCAATCTAGATGTTTAGGACAAAAGGATATAGATGATGATCGCATATAAAAGTTCAATCGAATCACCGACTTTTTCATCACTTGGGTAACAATGATGTGTTGCTAGACACTGCTCATTGTTTATGATCATTAATATGATTAATGATTATTGCCAATGTAATGAAAGCCTGAAAGGTCACACATTTAGAGCCTAGTGGATTTGAAATTAATGGACCAAATTATTTGGGCCTAATACTTGAGAATTCTATGTTATAATTATAAGGCCCAATAATAAGCATATAATTATACATAGACCAAAGCCCAAATTAGTTATGGTTTTCTATACTTCTATTTAAATAGGCTTGTCAGGTAATAATAAGGTTGATTCATTATTCACGCATCCCATACAACATAGAAAAATCCTAACACCTCTCTTTGACCATAATCCTTGAAGAGACGTAGCTAGCACTACAAGGCTAAGGAGACAAATTCCAATCAGTGATCGTGAGGACGTTCATTGGTGATTTACTGGTTCGTATGGATACCTCGGAGTCTTTGACCGAAAGGAAGTCGAAAAGGTGATCAACGAACAAAATCTAAAATCATATAAAGGTATAACCTGAATCCTACATTCTAATTTAACGTTTTGCATGGATCCGTTGGCTGGGATCAGTTTATTCCGTTGTGCTCGTATGGCTCCCGATCCCAATAGTGGTATTAGAGGCAGGTTGTAAAACGCTAGATTAGGATTTTATTTGCAAATTGCGTGATTATGATGTTGATGAATTATTTTGTATATCATGCTTCAATGATTCCTAATTAGGATTAGGATAAATTTGATTTCGTGCATTCTGGTTCAAGCAAACTTAATATGATTAATTCTGATTCTATTTCAAATTTGAACCTTATTTTGAATTTTGATTTAAATTTGAATGTGTTTTGTGATTAATTCTTGTTTCTGTTTTGAATTCGAATCTGTTTCTGGATTTTTTTTATTGAAACTCGAATCTGTTTCTGGGTTTCTTTTTAAATTTAAATATGTTACAATAATTCTGGATTTTGATTCAAATTTGAAATTAATTTCTAGGTTCTATTTTAAACAAAATCAAAAGAATTAATTGTGTGAATTTGTTTTAATATATGAAAAATGTTTTTTGATTAAAACACAGATTTTGTCATAAATCAGAATTAATCAAATTAACTTCTTAAATCTTTTCATATATGTGATATACCTTGCACTTAATGGCTGAATCTGATTTTTCATGAAATTAATTGTTGAATTTATTTTGTATAAAGTATGTGAATTAATTGGATCTGTTTTAATATGATTAAAATTTATCCATTATGATTCTGTCATAAATCAGATTTGTAAACCCGTGATTTGAGTGTTAATAATTGTTGAATTGATTGACTAAAGGGGAATGTCAATTGTTGACAAATTAAATTGCAATCTGAATGTCAGGTGCAATCAATTTTTTGGGCGGAGGGCTCCGCCCCCTAACCCCTTAGCAAAGGCGCTGCCCCTTGACCCCGCCCGCTAACTGGCTAGCGGGACCACCGTAAATTCTTTGCGTAGTGTGACATTAAGTAATTAGTTAATTAATTCAGAATTAATTAATTCAAATTTTGATATTGAAAATATATTTGGATATATGTTTCACTTATCATATTGTTTTGTTGCTTGATGTATGGTGAATGATTATGGCCTTTGGTTTTATTGCAATTTTTAAATACGGCTTACGTGTCATGCCTCTCTATTACTTCTAGTTGTACATTCTCTTCTCATCTTACTCCCCTCAAATGTAACTTGAGGTTTCTTTATTATTATGTAATAATTTTATTGGAGCACTTGAAGTGGAAACAATGGAAGTGGAGATCAAACCATGAAGAAAGAAAAAGATTCTTAGGAAGAAGTTTTTCTTTCTTAGTTTTATTTGATATTCTTGAGCTCTAGAATATCACTTAGGTTGGGCCATAATCATGTCACGTTTAATTTATGTTTTATGTATGAGATGCATATGATGAATGTATGAGATACCTATGCTAGATGTATATGATGCATGCTTAATAAAACTAAGTACATAATGGTGAGATCAAATAAATTAAAATCCCTCAAACAAAATATTAAGTAAAAAAAAAAAGGAGATGCCTTCCAATAATAGCACTCGTTAAGATCTTGATCGACTATAGGTGGGTTTGCCAAAGCAAAGTACCTAAAGTCTATCTTAGTAAGACGCGATGGGATAATAGTGATATCCAAATTGCTAATTATTAGGTCTTGACTTAACTGGGCTATACCAAAAGGATTGGGGCCTAGAGGCATAGAGTTGGTTATGAATTCATGAGATGAATTTGAATAAATATTATTCACCTAACTATCCAAGAGTTGCATAAGATGTAATTGACAAAGGAGTTGTCTACCTAAACAACTATCTTAGGCGATTAGCCAAAGCTAACTCAAGATTTGGTAAAATATGGATCTTAGCCCACTAGAAAACCTTGACGATAAGGTTTTTTGAAATAATAGTGAGGGCTATTATTTTGAGAAAAATAGTGGGAGTATTATTTAATAAAAAGCCTTATTAACTAAATAAAATACATAATTCTCATTCTGCATATTTTTCTATTGTAGATAACCATGGCATCAAATACATCAAACTTATCACTGCAATCTATCCTTGAGAAGGATAAACTGAATGGGATGAATTTTCTTGATTGGTATCAAAACTTAAGGATTGTCCTCAAGCATGAGAAAAAGCAGTATGTCCTAGAACAACTTACTCCAGATGAGCCTGCTGCTAATGCTCCTCGAGCAGAAAAGGATGCTTATAAGAAGCATTTAGAAGATGCTTTGGATGTCAGTTATCTCATGCTTGCTACCATGAACTCTGAGCTTCAGAAGCAACATGAGAACATGGAGGCATTCAATATGATTGATCACCTTAAACAGCTCTACCAAGAGCAAGCAAGACATAAGAGATATGATGTATCTAAAGCATTATTTCAGTGTAAGATGGTTGAAGGAACACTCGTTGCTACATATGTGCTTAAAATGATTGGGTACATCAATAGCCTTGAAAGATTCGATTTTCCTTTGCAGCAAGAATTGGCCACTGATATAGTTATGCAATTGTTGCCCGAGAGCTATAGTCAATTCGTCATGAATTACAACATGAACGAAATTGATAAGACTTTGCCTGAACTGCTTAACATGTTGAGAACTATTGAGCAGAACTTGAAAAAGTCCAATCCCAATTCCATTATGATGGTTCAAAAGGGCAAAAGAAAGGGCAAGTCTAAGGCCAAGAATAAAAAAAAAAGGACAAGACTAATGAAAGTCTAAGTCAAGTTCCTCTGCACTGAAGCCCAAAGGTGGCATGGCCAAGGAAGGGCAATGCTTCCATTGCAAAGAACCAGGACATTGGAAGCGAAATTGCAAGATTTACCTGGAAGAGCTTAAGAAGCAAAAGGGAAGTGGGACTTCCAACTCAGGTATTTATGTTATAGAGGTTAATTTATCTACTTCTACATCTTGGGTATTAGATATTGGATGTGGTACTCACATTTGTGTAAATGTGCAAGATCTTAAAGAAAGTAAATCGTTAGCCAAAGGTGAAGTGGACCTACGCGTTGAAAATGGAGTAAGAGTTGTTGCATTAGCTGTAGGGACTAATTATTTATCTTTACCTAGTGGATTAGTTTTAGAATTGGACAATTGTTATTTTGTGCCTACTATTAGTAGAAAATTTATTTCTGTTTCTTGTTTAGACAAGAAAGGTTTTTCATTTATAATAAAGGACAAATGTTGTTCTATTTATTTAAATGAAATGTTTTATGGTAGTGCACAATTAATGAATGGTCTTTATGTTCTGGACCTTGAAAATCCAATCTATAACATAAACATAAAGAAGGTCAAAACTAATGATTTAAATCCAACCTATCTTTAGTATTATCGTTTAGGCCATATAAATGAGACACGCATCTGCAAACTCCATAAGGATGGATTTTTGGACTCATTTGATTTCGAATCATATGAGGTATATGAGTCATGTTTATTAGGTAAGATGACTAAAGCCCTTTTTACTGGGAAAGGTGAAAGGGCTAGTGATTTATTGGGCCTTATACATAGTGATGTATGTGGACCTTTAAACACATAAGCTAGAGAAGGTTATTAGTACTTCATTACTTTTACTGATGATTTCAGTAGATATGGTTATGTGTTTCTTATGAAACACAAGTCTGAATCTTTTGAAAAGTTCAATGAGTTCAAAAATGAAGTACAAAATTAACTTGGTAAAAGTATTAAAGCACTTCGATCAGATCCAGGTGGTGAATACTTAGACCGAGAGTTCCTTAATCATCTAAAGGAGTATGGCATTGTATCACAACTCACTCCACTAGGAACACCTTAATGGAATGGTGTTTCTGAAAGGAGGAATCGAACTTTGTTAGACATGGTTCGGTCAATGATGAGTCAGGCTGACCTTCCAAATTCCTTCTGGGGATATGCTCTAGAGACTGCAGCTTTCACATTAAACCGTGTTCCGTCAAAATCAGTTCAAAAGACACCATATGAGATATGGACTGGGAAACGTCCTAATTTATCTTTTATAAAGATTTGGGGCTGTGAAGCTTACGTAAGACGTCAGGCTTCTGATAAACTTGGACCCAAATCTGATAAATATTTTTTCGTTGGATATCCTAAGGAAACAAAAGGATATTATTTCTATAATCCAACTGAGCAAAAAGTGTTTATTGCTCGAACTGATATTTTTCTAGAGAGAGAATTTATCTCTAGAAGAATCAGTGGGAGAAGAATAAAACTTGAAGAAATTCAAGATCAACGAGAAAACATTGAACTTGAGATGGAACCTAAGCCGGTTCCACAACCAGTTGTAGAAAAACCTGGTCATGTAACATAAAACCCATGTAGATCTAGTAGGATATGTCGTGAGCCCGAGAGATTTGGATTTCTCGTGACTCATCACGGTGATATGTTGCTCATGGAACAAGATGAGCCCACAACCTACCAAGAGGCTATGATGGGCCCAGATTCTGAGAAATGGCTAGAAGCTATGAAATCAGAGATGGACTCCATGTATTCAAACCAAGTTTGGACTTTGGTTGATCCACCTGAAAGGGTGAAACCCATTAGGTGCAAATGGGTTTTCAAAAAGAAAACTAACATGGATGGTAATGTGTGTACCTTTAAGGGATGATTGGTTGCAAAAGGTTTCAAACAAATCCATAGTATTAACTATGATGAGACTTTTTCTCCAGTTGTCATGCTTAAATCCATCAGGATTCTTCTAACTATAACAGCATATTATGATTATGAAATCTGGTAAATGGATGTCAAAAATGCTTTCCTTAATGGAAATCTTCTTAAGGATGTGTACATGACACAATCTAAAGGTTTTGTAAATCCTAAAAATGCTGGAAAGGTTTGAAAATTGCAACGATCCATTTATGGGTTTCGGAGTTGGAATCTTCATTTCGATGATGCGATCAAAGAGTTTGGTTTCATCAAGAATGAAGATGAACCCTGTGTGTACAAGAAGGTTAGTGGGAACACAATAGTCTTTCTGGTGTTGTATGTAGATGACATATTACTCATTGGAAATGACATTCCTACACTACAGTCTATAAAAACTTAGTTAGGAAATTATTTTTCTATGAAAGACTTAGGTGAGGCCTCCTATATATGAGGTGTCAAGATCTATAGAGATAGATCGAGAAAATTGCTTGGCCTAAGTCAAAGTACATACATCGACAAGGTACTAAAAAGGTTTAGCATGGAAGATTCTAAAAGAGGATTCTTGCCGATGTCACATGGCATAAGTCTTTCAAGAACTTAATGTCCTTCCACAGAGTATGAGAGACAACGCATAAGTAAGATCCCTTATGCATCTACGATTGGGTCTATCATGTATGTCATGTTATGCACTCGTCCTAATGTCTCGTATGCTTTAAGCATAACGAGAAGATACCAATCAGATCCTGGTGAAAGTCACTGGACAGCTGTCAAGAATATTCTTAAGTACTTAAGAAGAACTAAAGACATGTTCTTAATTTATGGAGGTGAGGAAGAGCTCATTGTAAGTGGTTACACTGATGCTAGCTTTCAAACCCCGTGTACCTCACTGTCTGGTTAGTATAAAAGATTTATTATTTTCATGAGCCTTCCAGTGAGATACACGGTGTTAAACACGGGGTGTGTCTTACCCCGTGTACCTCACTGACTGAACCAATGAATAGGAGTTTTGAACATGAGCCTTCCAGAGAGAAACACGAGGTACAACACAGGCCATGTCAGACCCCGTGTTCCTGGGCAGACGATTTTTTAATGGCCAAAACCCCTGCATTTTCCTGTGTAGCAGCCAGCCTATGAGGAACAACATAATTTTCCAAGAGATGATAGTGATGGTGATGCCGTTCCTAATATAGGACCATTATCTTCTGCAGGCGGAAGAGTTTCATCTGAGGCTTACTTTCGAGACATATTGTCTGGTCAGCAGCAGATTCTGGCTGAGCTTCAGCACATCTCTGAGCGTCAGACGAGGATTGAGGGCCTTTATGACGACTTGGACAAGAAATCCAGACACATTGAAAGCATGGTTGAACCCCTGTTCAAACTTTTCCACCCCTCTTCTCCAGTTGATCCAGATCCTCCTGCTTAGTAGCTCGAATTGCTTCTTTTTCCTTTTACTTATATATTCTACTTTTTACTTGTTTCTCATCTCTATTTCCATTTATCTTGGTCTGTACTTATATTGGCTATGTACTTTCATTTACTTTTTTATTATTTTAACTATTTCTCTTTTATTATTTATGTCTGTAATAACTAACAGCATATTTTATCCTAGTATTGCATCTTCTTTCTTTTAGATTAGCAGTCTCCTCTTTCTCTCCTAATCTGTCTCTGCTTGTGGATCTCCCTGAAGTCATGATCTGTAATGGACGACAATGCTCCACTTGTCAGGGAAGTTCCAGTCCCCCATCTATTCTCTGTCTCTTTTCCATTTACCTTTTTGTACATTGCGGACAATGTCCAATTTAAGTGTGGGGGAGCAGCTTTTATAATGTTTTACACTTGAATCTGCTTGATTGATTTAGAGTACTGAAATTTACTCCAAATTCAATGATATGTAAAAAAATAAAAAATAAAAAATAATAATAATATTTATTTTAGGGCAATCTTTTGACTAAAATGATTTGTTTATGCCTTGCTCTTTTAATAATTAATTAGTAACTTAATAAGGAAAATCTAAAGCTTGAAGCTAAGAGTAATTAGCATAATTGATCCTCGTGAAATTTGAGCCTTTTTGAGCAACTTTCACATTAGAATTTGAAGCTCATTTTTATCTTCTTGAGGGATTATGTCTTACTCTTGACTTTTTGCTCTAGAACTTGCATTTGCTCTTTTTGAGGCTACATTTTATGTATTTTGCATGTCAAAAATGATGAGGCCATGTTTCTTCACCCTTTTTATTTGTTTTGCTTATTTGAATCCTTTTCTTTGATATACCTTAAATTATTTTTAACTTTGCCCCTAGTTAGCCACTTTGAGCCTTGGACCTTTATTTCTAGACTAGCCCAGCCCATCCTGTGTGCATTTAAAGCCACTGCCCAAAGGGAACCTAGACACATTAAATGAGATTGGCTATCACATAGAGGTTCTTACATAGAGCTGCTCAGTTGGATAAGTTGATTTGTAACTTTATTTATATAAAGAAAAAAAGAAAAAAAATGGTGTTAAATAAATAATTTGAGAAGAAGAAAAGGAAGAAAAGCTTGTTGGGAAATAAGAAGGAAAGAAAGAAAGAAGGTTTTGTTTGCTAATTTACTGTTATATATATAAAAAAAAAGAGAAGAAAAGAAGAGAGAAGAAGGGGGTTGAAGCAAGGAATAGAAGTAAGGTAATATGCTAAACTGAGCAATGGAACTCGACAATGGTCGAATTTAAGACCAATGTGTCTTTTCCTTTCTCTGACTCTATCACTTTTCATCCCTTGATTTTCCTTTCCTCTATCCTCACCATTTTCCCTAATAAAGTCCTCTGATTTGCATGCATTTTACAATATAGTAGTGGAGATTAGAGTTTTTGCAAGCATATGGTAACATTAAGTCCTGAGTTGATTAATTTAATAGTATACACAAGCCTTATCTTAAGAGTTTGAGCAAACACTTTACTTGTGAGGCTATTCTCTTTTGCTTTTATGCTGAGGATTGACTTATTTAGTTGCTTTATTTTCATTTAGTTGCTTGGCATCAATTGATCCTAATTTCTAATTTGTTGAATTATTGCTCGATGTTGATTTTTATATAAAAAAATATTTGGAGTAGATTTTTTGTTTTCTTACTTCCTTACTCGAGGATGAGCAAGATTCAAGTGTGGGGGAATTGATAAATGCACAATTGCACTTAAATTTTATGTGTTTTATCACTTATTTACTTAGTATCTTGTGCAAATTAATTGAAAAAGGGTACTTAAATGCTTAATATTTTATTTTCAGGTTTTGAAGTGACACATTTGAGCAATAGAAAAGGATCCGGAGCCAAAACTGTGCAAATTGTGAAGAATCAAAGCAAAGTTGCTCACCTGACAAAGAACACGGGGTATGAGAACCCCATGTGGAAGGCCGTGTTTCTTTCTGGAATGCTTCGAAGATTCACTGAGCTGCTCGTAGAAGAACACGGGGTTAAATACGGGCCATGTCATACCCCGTGTACCATACTGCCTGACACTTCGTAAGTAAACACGGGGAATGTCATATCTCGTGTATCATGCTGCTCAACCTTCGCAGAGAAACACGGGATACAACACGGGCCGTGTCATACCCCGTGTACATTACCCATATAAGTTTTGTGCGAAAAATCAAAAAGGAGAGAGGAGAACCAAAAATTAAAAGGGGGAGCTGTTAGTGAAAACCCGAGGAGAGACCCAAAGTCACTAAGGTCAACTGCTAACCTTGGATTCAAGCAAAGGATTGAAGATTCAAGAAAGGAATTTGTAGAGCTTCATGACTAGTTTGATTTCCTTCTCTGTTTTCTGGTTTTCTTCTGGTTGTGTAATGAACTCACACTAAACCCTAGTGCTCAGCTAGGGATAAACTTGTTCATGGATTTATGGAATTGATTTTTATATAATCTAGCTAGATTTACTGTTGATTTATGATTTGATTATGCTGTTTTATATTTCAATAGTTCAATACTTCCGGAATATTGGATTTGTGTAAAGGATTAGTTGATTCTAGGTTGGAATGACTAATTAATTAATCAGACCTTGCATAATCATTGGGAATCTCCATTAGACTTAGGAATTAAGCTAATTGGATTCTCTTGCACAAGATGAAATGTCTAAAATTGGATTCTCAAGCCATGTTAATGCAACCTAGATGAATGACTACTAGAGAAATTCTAGGCACTTTATCTTTTAGTTAGTAGCTAGTAGCCTTGCAATGAGGTATAGCTTATTTTTGGTAATCCAGCAATCTAAATTAACAGTAAACCAAGTTAAAGGATTATCTTCATTCCATAATGAAATGTACAAGGGAACCCTAAAGTTGAGTGCACTTCCATCTTATTTGAATTAAATCTTTACCTAATCCATAAGCTTTGTTTTGCATTTTACCCTTAATTCACAATATCAATCGGTATACCTAGATAATTTACCTTGAAATTCAGTTAGTATTCAACATTCAATCCCTGTGGAGACGATATCTTTTATACTATAACTCGACTAAACCCGTGCACTTGCGGGATCACATCATTTGTGTGATCAAGATGTAATTTGTCCCTCCTATATAACAGAAGTAACATCTGTGGGTCCCTTGATTAAGTAAAGTTGAGAAAATGCATGGCCATGTTCAAATGAATTGACATAGGATGTCAATTACATTTGCTTCAGTCAGCTTACTTAGGGATCAAGAAACCTCGAGATTAGACTATACGGGAATGACACGGTCCATGCCTCGTGCTCAATTTAGATGTTTAGGACAAAAGGATATAGATGATGATCATATATAAAGGTTCAGTCGAATCACCGACTTTCTCATCACTTAGGTAACAATGATGTGTTGCTAGACACCGCTCATTATTTATGATCATTAATATGATAAAGATTATTGCTAATGTAATAAGAGCTTGAAGGGTCACACACTTAGAGCTTAGTGGATTTGGAATTAATAGACCAAATTGTTTGGGCCTAATACTTGGGAATTCTATATTATAATTATAAAACCTAATAATAAGCCTATAATTATACATAGACCAAAGCCCAAATTAGTTAAGGTTTTCTATGCTTCTATTTAAATAAGCTTGTTAGGTAATAATAAGGTTAATTTATTATTCACGCATCCCATACAACATAGAAAAATCCTAACACCTTTCCTTGATCATAATCCTTAAAGAGACGTAGCTAGCACTACGAGACTAAGGAGACGAATTCCAACTAGTGATCATGAGGACGCTTATTGGTGATCTACTGGTTTATGTGGATACTTCGGAGTCTTTAACCAAAAGGAAGTCGAAGAGGTGATCAACGAACAAAATATGGAATCATATAAAGGTATAACCTAAATCCTACATTCTAATTTAACGTTTTGCATGGATCCGTTAGCTATGATCGGTTTATTCCGCTGCGCTCGTATGACTCCCGATCCCAACACATTTACACTTGATGCTATATGTATGTACTTGCATTAGCTTTACACATTTTATATATTTTTTGTGGACATATAACTAATAACTAATACATTTTCATGCATCTATTAGTGTCAACATTTTGCACACAACCACACCACCAAATAGCAGGAGGCAACATGACTTTCCCATTTATCTAGCATTATCTTTTCAAGCATGCTTGAATAATTAACCCATTTGCGTAAGAACTATCATGTTTTTAATCCTTCCTTAAATGATTCAACCATTTCCAATATTTATAAGTCCATTTGATTTGCAAGAGACTAACATATAAGGAGTATTACTTATGTAATTTATATCTACACTAATAGTCCATATCTTTTTTTTTTATTAGGGAGAAGCTTAATCTTGGAATGAGAATAACAAATGATGAGCTCCTCCTAATAGAAGTATCTCAAAAAATTAAAGTTAAAACAGTACCTATTAAAAAATTAAAAATTTAAGTGATTTTATTAATTATTAATAAATTATCAAGTATTAAACTTTAAATATTATAATTTATTTTCTTTTCTATTTTAAAAATTATATGAAGGACTTATATATAAAATAATACTTAATGTTACAAAAGGGAAATCCTCTGAAGAATTGTCCATACATTCAAATCAACCTTACGTAAAAACTATCACATATTATCATAATTAAATATTAAATCAAACCTATACCACTCATTAATTATCATGTCATATATTATCTCTACATTAGGTAGCTTCGTACAACCTATGAGTAAATTAAATATCTCAATCTGCTACTCTTATGGAAATTCAATTGAAAATTAGTTGAAAATCTCACATGTATATCAACAAACTTTTCCATAATTCAAGCTAATCTAAAAATGTAAGTTGATTATTATACAATATTAATTAGAAAATTATAGAACAACTACCACAAAATCTAATTCTAACTTAAGCAGAAGTTCAATAGTGCTACAGGTTTCTTAATAAAGTTATTTTTTCTTTCTTAGAGAAATTATAGAAAGTCAAGCCTAATGAAACTCACATGTCATAATTGACATTAATACTAAATGTTGCATTCAATATTATCATAGGCAAATTATCAAAATCATTAGTCATAGTTACTTTTTTATTACTAAGTGGTAGATTAGAGGAACATACATCAAGTAACTCTTAGTTACCATAATAGTGATTCAAAAAACAAAAAGCAGTGCCAGTCATGCATCATCATATTTAAATTGTTCTCTTACCTTCAATTCACCATAGAGATCATAGCTTTAAAAAAACATATTATCATTACTAATTCAACCACACTATGTCTTGAGGTTCTTTAAGATCTTCATGCATGACATTTGAGGGGTCATTATGTCATTCATTCCAATAGTTTCATCCTCTTTCACTATGTCATTCCTTTTTGTTAGTGTTAAGTTATCAAAATATATTTGGATTTCACTTAATAAAGCAATTGAAGCATCATCCTGAAATTGTGAAAAATTATAATGAGAGTAATAAATCTTAAAATCTAAGTAAACAATATAAGGTGAGTGAAATAATTACATTTTGAGTTCTAGTTAGCAATAAATTTTGATAATCAAGAAAGGAGCTTGAATATACTTTAATTGAGGAACCCTAAAGTAAAACCAGATTACATGTAAAAATTATTCCACAAATGATTATTGTTTTACAATTTAGAATTATAGTTTTTTAAATTACAATTCATCTTACCTGACTAGCATCAACAAAGTTCAAACTGCCTTGCTCAATCTTAATTGTACCATCACTTATACGAATAACTTTGTAAGAGTTTTCTTCCCAATAGCAGTCAAAGTTTTTAATATTCTTGTCGGTTATTTCAACATTAAAAAGAAATTTTTTCCTTTTCAACAAATTTAACTCCTTTGGAAACCCAAATTCATCACCCTACTACAATGATTTTCATTATCAAGTAAAAACACAAAGTATGAAAATAAGTAAAATTTTATCTACGTATAAAGGTAATTTACCATAATCAAATCCTCCCTTAATTCAACTGCATCTTTCTTGGTGAATTGAATGACCTCACTATCAAACAAAATAAATGAAACTGATCCCCTTTCATCCATAACCATTACTTAGACTTTAAACTTTTAAATAAGAGCAAGGAATTTTTTTTAGCAAACAAATAAGAAACATAATGAAGAAGTTTCAAGTATCATATAATCTACTTTGTAAAATATTAATCACATAATTTATTACCTTGGAATAGTAGATGGAACAATCTTATTGCAGTGGTAGCAAAAAAGTTAATCACTAATATGCTTCACCACTTTCTTGCAATAGTTACAAGCATCATAAAATCAATTGTAGTTACTCTATATCTTGCGGATTGTCACCATAGTTAGGCACTTGCAAGGCCACAATAATAATATATATTTTCAAAAAACTAATAAGTTAAATAGTCATCATATTCTAGCATTTCAATCTCTATAAGCTTGAGTCAAATGAAATAAAATTATTATAATGCCATCCTTACATTGTCATAATTTCTAATTTTAATAAGATTTTTCTTGTTTCCAAAGAAAATGGATTCACTTATAGATGATCTTGCTTGACCAAAAGTAAATTGGCTAAATTTTTGTAAAAGGCTCAAATTAGTCGACTTAAGGCTATAAACAAAAAGTATATTCTTTAGAGATGAACAAACCCTAAATTATAAATTTCACAATTAAAATAAAGTTGTAACCAATATTAATTTCAATTTATCTGACAGCCTTTTTAACAAACCTTTATTTAAATTGGTTAACTTTAGAAATGGGTAGGTTAAACATGACTTTAGTAGTATTTAAAGAATTAGTTAAGATAACACCATCTATATTGAAAACCAATAAAAAAATAAAAATTAGCATTATTAGCCATTAATAAAACAACAATATTGCAACCCATTATATTAGTAAGGTAATAAAAAATGGAGTTTTCACTTGTCAATGATGTTCCTCTAGCTAGACGAATGACAACAACTATGTTGATGTCAGTTATGGTAATTAGCTTAATTGTAGTTGTATCACCTAAGTCACCCTACAAAGCACAGTTTAATTACATCCCATTGTCAAGTAAAAATATTAGAGCAATATACATTTATATAAAGTTTTAATCTCACACATATACACACACATATCACCATGTAAAAGCATTTTCATTTTCCTACTGATACGTAAAATATTTACATATTTATTTTTCCTTGTATGATGCATTTTTGGATGTTATCTTGTTTAATTTAATAAATTTAGCTGCATTTTGTGAATGAGTCTTGAATTTGAAATGAAATCAAATCTTTTAGATAATGCTGTATTTTGATCCTGTTTCAGGTTTTAGGCTATATCTGGAGTTCTAGATGTTTGATTGGGTTGTTCTTTATATGGTTACAAAGCTAAGAAAAATCCCTACAATCTTCATGTTTAAGGAAAAGCCCAGTTCGGAATCTAAGGATCTCAAATTCTGCTTGGAAGATGAAACAGTGGTTCTGACGGAATCTGACCTTTGGTTACTAATCTGACCATAACTTGGGATAGAAATGTCAAAATTAGGAGTTCTTTGCGGCATTTGAAAGTTAAGATCCGGCTCTACAACTCCTATGTTGACAGGAAGATGTAAATCTTCCATTCTCATGGTGAAAAATTACCAACAAGTCAGAAGAATTGTTGCTGCGAAAATCAAGAAGGGTAGTTAGAAACCATGAGTGGTAGCTAAAGAATGTGATTGGTAGCTAATGGTCAAGATTTATGACTTGCAGCTGATTCATTCACCTATAAATAGGTAGAAGTAGAGATCATTTACAACAAGCATTGATTCATGCATCTTACATAGTAGTTTAGTTCATGCATTTTTAATTCTTGTATGCCTCCTACATGGAAAGCTAGGTTTTCCTCCTACATGGAAGGTTTTACCTCCTACATGGATGGATAGTATTTCTATTTTCATGCATTTGTAATTATAATCTTATGTTTGTATCATGAATATGATGATGTTTCTATTTTATTTTGGGTTTGTTTTTAATTTTATTATGTTCTAATTTTTCATCTTCCTAGGGTGATGACGTAACTTGATAATAACGGATTGAATTCTAATCTATTGAAACCAATTTTGATTTTATTTCCTAGATTAAGTTTTAATTATTGCTCTTAATGCTTTCAATTGATTGGCCACTTTTTGAATGAACTCAATATGTGTGTTGAGACCGGAAGGAGAAATATGTGTATGGAACCTATAATTAAAACCGTAAATTGCATATGAAATAGTAATATATTCATATGGTTTATGTAGTCTTAATGAGTTCCATAAATCCTAATGCATGATTAGTTGTTTTAATTCACATAGGAATATATTGAATTGGCAATTAATTATAGAATTACTTGACCTTGGAAGAGGCTAGTAATTAATTTAGAGAAACTCGACTATCAATTAAGGGAGTTAAAATTGGATTAGTGTAGATAGATGATTCAATCCGAAATTGTTAAGTGAAATCTGATCCCTAGGTCTTTTATTCATCTTTATCTTTACTCCAATTGCATTCATATTTACTTTAAATATTTTCTACATAGATCTTTATTTAATTACTTCATTCTCCAACTAATCAATTTGCCAAATAGTGTTAGGATTATGAATTTTGGTACTTAGTGAAATAATCCTCGAGGGAACGATACTTACTTATTACTTTATTACTTGTTTACGACAGTGTGCACTTGCGCTAATTGATAAACCATTTTACACGTAACACCTACCATCATTATTTTTCCAACACCTTTTTAAACAAGCTGGAAGTTCACTATTTCACCAATAATGTCTATAAAGCAAAATGTCATTACATACTATTAATATATATTAATAATAACTTGTACTAAAAACTTATAAAAACATAACAAACATCAAACTTTAAACTCACCAAATAGATAGTGCCTTAGAATCCTCTCTAGGTAGATATCTTCAAACAAGATAAACTCAAAGCCAAAGAGATCAATTTGAGCTTCACATGGTCTTACATTTGTGCTCTGACTAAAATTAATTTTATATTGATGTTGAATTGCTCAATATAGCTCATCATTTAATGTGACATGAAAATTTTGAATCATATAACATTGTCCTTCAGCCAAAATGGACTTATGTCAATTAACCAAACCTCTTCCAAATACAAGATTCAATTTTTTTGTTCTACACATATCATTGCATTAAGTTATTCATGTGCAACCATATTCTAAATTAACTTATATACACTCCATTCAATAAGATGCTACAATAAATTATTATTAAGTACTACCTTTCAATCTATTCTACAAAGATAGCTAGGAATATTCTTCATAAACATTACCATATTTTTTAATCCATCCAAAATGATACTATAAAACCATAGCAATGTTAGTATGAAGACATAATTCAATGATCCAAGAGTGACCTTATATACCCATCATTTAGAACTTTAATAGAAATAACATGTCTTAACAGAGATTTTTATTTGTAGTTGTCATTTTATGCTTGATCAATGTTTTCATTACCTACTCATCCAAGAGGACCATATTAATGCAAGAAACTTCATTTAAGTACTTTGACATGAGTGTATACCATATGCAAACAACTCTCACTTTAATCCTTAAGTCTCATCACTGTTAAGTGAGAATTTGCTTATGAAAGTGTAGTTTTCATTTTTCTAGCATAACTGCAAGAAACTAACCACAATAATTTTCAGACCCAGCTAGGACTAGTACACATCTTAACTAGTATATAAAATGCATCCTCCTACTATATAAAAATCTATGCTAAGTAAAAACAAAGTAGCAACATGAAAAATTCTATGTTATAAATTATATAAAAACCACATCAATAATTGAAACCTATATTATCGGTAGAAATGATTACTATTTGGTTAAAAAATCTTATAAAGTTTATTGTCCCTATCAAGATGGACAACAACTTTGAATCATGGACATTTTAGAATCTCTTATAAAGTCCATCCTCAAGCAATCATTAAATAATCCTCATAGGTCTATATGATTGCCTTAATCAATTTGGAAGAATAAAGCTATAGAAGTGCAAATACCTATCCATTAAATAACTAAATACTTTATACTAAGTATATCATGTTTTTCTTTTAAAGAAAGCAAAGTTCTGAACCACACATGTGCAAATACCAAAATAACTAAAGCAACACCCTATAGTTCTTAAGTCTAGCACAAACCATACTTAAGCATCAGTTAGCAAAAGATAACAATATAGAGCTTTTCATTCATGATTGTTTAAGAATAAAGTTCCAAAACATACAACATACCTATATAATACCAAAAATAAACAACAGAGGGTGATTTTTAGTAAAACAGAAGAAAAAAAGCTTCCAAACTAAGAATAGCTCACTTTAAAGCCATTTCAAGCAAAAAAGAAAGCATAAAGAAGGCAAACCAAGTACAACTTTTGAGTAACATAATAACACCCACACAACTAGAGCCTTTCCTATAGCTTCTCTATAAAAGAAATGAAAGCAAGATAAAATACTTAAATATGAAAGAGAGAGGCAAAATTTTCTATTAAGAAGAGTTTAGTCATGAGAAAGCAAAAGATATCAAATCATTAGCAAAAAAAATTAACTCAAGTACATAATAACATTTCTTGAAATTGCACACACTGAACAAACTTCACTCCATAATTGTAAAATACTAAAATATATTAATATTAATATTAATTAAACTTTATGTTAAAGTGAGTAATTAAACTTTATTATTCAATAGTTAGTAAATTTTTTCGAACATAATTAAATTAAATTAAATCTTGTATTTTACATTTACATATTTACAAATTTATATTTATATTTATATTTTATATTTATATTACATTACAATATTTATAATAAAATCTTATCGAGTAAATTTGAAGTTTGAAATTTGACTTTCAATCAAACAAATATTGTATCACTTACTATATTATTTTTTATGCATGCATTCCCACATGTTTCCATTAGTCTCCACAAAAGAGGAATCTTTAACGCATCCTTCATTTTTACTAAGACCTTTTCATTGCATTGCAATCGAAATAACGCTAGCATAAAATAAGCTTAATCGCCACCTTCAAGGACTTTATTCAAAACAAACAAAATAAAAGCACATTAATAAAGCATGTCACCTACTCAAAACCATCATGTGAAGAATAAAAGAAAAAAGGAACTTTCCAAGTACACTCAATTGAAATTTCAAGTTTGAAATTTCTATTCAATAAACACCAAAGTACTTACCCCAATTTTTCTTCATGCATATTGTAGCAAAGCTCTTCATCGATCTCCAACAAATGGTGTTTCTAGCACATCCTCCATCTTCACTAGTACTCTTTCACCATACTGCAATCAAAGTAACCCAACCCAATTTTCTTTATACATGTTGTAACAAATCTTCATCAATCTCCAACATGGAGGTATCTCTAGTTCATCTTCCATTTTCGTTGGCACTCTTTCATTGAATTGCAATTGAAGTAGCCTCCTAGTAAGAAGATAGATAGATTTTCTCCATCGGCAAAAATTTTTGTTCTTGTTAAAACCCACAACATGGAGAACCCAAAGCCTATACCACCAAGGACAAAAGAAAAAAAAGCAAAAGCAAAGTTGTTTGTGAGAAGTAAAATTCTCTGCTAATGAGATAAGATTTGTCTGAATGAAAAATAAATTTAAATGCATGGTAAATAAAATATAATTTTACTATCGAAACCCATATTATTAAGATTTGTCCTCAATAAAGTTATTTACCTACACCTATATTTATTATTTCTCTAAAGAGAAGTAAAAATAAGAGTTAATTTGTCTAAACAAAAGTATAAAAAAGAGTTAAATATAAAATAAAATTAGAGAGAGAAGGAATGTGAAAACAAATAGTGCATAATGCATCGAGATTGAAAAGAGTTGATGAAAATAATAATATAAAAGGCAAAAAAGAAAACCCCCCACAGATATTATTAAAAGAATTAGAGTAGAAAAGGATAAAAAAATTGATATGTTCAATGAAAATTTTAATGGGAAAACATATATTATTATGCTGACATATGGCAGGAAAACTACATTGTTTAAGTAAATAGATAGATACAAGTGCATCCACGTGTTTGCCACACATAGAGGTACAAACGAGCCGAGCCGAGCCAAGCTAAACATTTACATATTCAAGCTCCAGCTCGGCAATATTAAACAAGCTTGAGTTTGAGCTTGAGCTCATTAAGCCTAAAAAGTTAAGATGGAGTTTGAGCTCGATTCAAACACAAGCTTAAACGAGCTTTACATTTCTTACTTCAAATTTTTAATTAAGCCTAAGTGTTTGAACTCGAACTCGAACTCAAACTCAAGCTTAAGTTATATTCGATCCTAAATGAGCTTAAACAAGTCTAAACAAGCTTAAATGAGTCTGTAATAGTTCAATATTTATGTTATATATAATATAAAAAACAAAAATATATTTTGTATTAAGCTTATTTAGGCTCACAAATTAAATAATAAAAAGTTTAGGCTCAACTAATTTAGTAAATGAGCCAAGATTATTTAATCTCAACTCGTTAAAATTTAAGCTCAAAATAAACTTTTTTATGAATTTATCTCAAATTGCTCATAAATAACTCAATTCATTTGCACTAATTATATCAAAGCTAATTGAGTAACAAGTAATTGTTTCAAAATTCCAATTACTTTGTGCCATGTATCCTAATGCTCTGACTTTTGTCTTTTTTTCGCAACCATCCGTTTATATATGATGAATAATGTCTTTCTAACTTATTACTTTATTAATTATCAAAATATATAATTCTTTGGTGATGGGTTTTGTTGAAATGTAAATTTCACTTCTAGTGAAAATGAGTGATGAGTTAAGTGATAATTGATAATTAGTAAATTAGTTAATTGTATTAGAAATGTTAGTTAAAACTATTCATTGAACTAGTTAAAAAATATAAAATAATATAAAAATATTTTAATATAAATAAATATATAAATTAAATTAATTTATTTTTTAAATTAAATTATATTAATATAACTAAGATATTTAAAATAAGAAAATAATTATTTAAAATTTAATTAATTATATTTTATAAAATTATATATTTATTTATTTCCTTATTTTTATTTTTATTAAATTATTGAGTATGAGCGAAATATTATTTACATAGTATTGAAATTCGTTCGAGGACTTTCAAAAAACACTACAAGAAATTTGATCATCAATGCCAACAATTCAATGACAAAAAATATTCTTATTATTGAAAGTAGTGTTTTGGTGATATTATTTTATTGTTGTGATTGACTCATCAATATTTGTGATAACATAAGTTTATTGCCATAAAAAATAATAATTTTTAGTTACAAGTTGTATTTTTTTTGTCACCATAACAATCATTAAAAATTAATTTTAATATTCAGTTATAACTTTTAAATTAAGAAAAGTAAAAATATAATATATGGTGACAACAACAAAAAAAGAATATTGTCCATAGAAAGTTTTAGCGACAAGCAAATTTAGTCACAAAGTTTTTTCAATATTAATCAAGATTGATTGTCTTTGCCGATCGATTCCATCTCCCTCATCTTGGTTAATTTCTGCAAATTTTTTCAGATCTTCGATTTCCATTTCCCTCACATTTTTTATTCACATTTAGTTTTCGTCGGATGTATTTTCGTTTTTCACTTCAACAAGAGAATCATTATCTCCTTCTTGATCCTATATTATTTCCATTTCATTTTCCGGATTTTTTCACCGCATTTGATTTTATTTTATTTTCAGTCTTTGCTTAAATTTTAATTTTCTCCGATTCTCTTATCGGTGTCTTCTTTTTGCTGATGGGACCTAGAAGCAGAGAATTTCAGTCCTCCTTTCACAATTTCAGAACCGTGACTCAACATCGATAAATAGATATCAATCAAAGGAAAATTGATATTTTTAAAATTATCGAAAATGATAAAATGATAATTAGTAAATATAATATATATTTATATATTATATATTAGTCGTAATATTTTTTGTTTTCTGTAATAAGTGTCATTTTTATAATTTATTACATATTAATTTATTATTTCTTCTTCATTTATCTTCTAATATTAAATTAATTTTTAATAAAAAATTAAATTTAAATTACTTTTAATCTATCACTAAAATTTATAAAATACAAAATTATTCCAATTTCAAAGAGTTCTTCAAATTATATTTACATTTTTTTTCTTTATACCTTACTACCGTCTTCTCTAATATGAAAACTTACATCTTTATCTTTTTTCTCTTTTATGAAATCTTACTACTTTTAATTTTTTGTGATTGTTCGATAATACTTCTATCATGTAAATTTTTTTTATAATTTATTTTTTCTTTTTTATACTATTGTTGTTCTAATTTGATTGTCTATTTTTCGTTATGAATACTTTATTTCATTGAATTTTTATTTTTTAAAAGATTTCTAACTTAATCTATTTTCATTAGTTTGTTAGATTTTTTATGTATAAAAATTATAAAGGTATATATATATTTTTATGATTTATTTCATTATATAAATTCTTTAATTATTCCACACATCCTTAATAGAAAAAGATAATTACAATTTTTGGAGGAAATTATGAAAGAAGCGAAACTGTCATATGATACTATTTCTAAAAATTTTTGCAAATTTGTAATTGAATTCAAGAAATGTGCTAATAAAATCAATAGCATTTTCTATTTTAAAATTTGAAAGTTATTTTATCTTTATCTTTATCTAATTTCATTTGAATTTTTTTACTATTTTATTTTTCTTTTAATTTAAATAGAAATATTTTTATTTTTCTCTTCATCACATTGTAGATCCAATTTAAAACTCGTAAATTCTCATATACAATATATTTTCTCTTTATATGTATTTGATAAAATTTTCATTTGCTTGTATATATAAATGAACAACTTCATTTATAAACATCGGAAAAATTTTAAATTTGGTATCAAGTTTATTCCTATTAATACTATTTTCTCTCTAAAAAAGTTTGAGTTTGGTATTCAATAATATTTTTCACTAAATAACATAATAGTTCATCTTCATTTGATAAGTTCTCAATATGATAATTACAGATTTATTTTTCTATTTCATAATCTAATTAATTAGTTTTTTAGTAACATTTTCCTAAATATTTATATTACTTTTTTAATATTCTTTTCACATCCATATTCTTAACATGTTTTTCTTAAACTTCAATCAAACTATTTTACATTTATGATTATATCAAATTTTTTAATTTCATTATCATTTTTCTATAAATTTATGATTTTATAAGTATAATTGACTATGATTTTTAAGAAAGCATCGATCCACGATATTATTATGTATCAATATAGGGATTTTAAAAAAAAATGGAAGAAGCTTTTATTGATTAATTTCTATAATAATATAACTTTTACAAAACACTTAAATACGAGTCCCTTAAATGAAAAATATTTAATGTTAAAATATTAAATTTTAATCAACAAATAGGCAGTAATTTGTGAATTATATTGAATGAATTATCTATAATATGAAATTATTATTTCAAAAGTTTGTTTTACGATGCATTAAGATGGTAAGTGAAAATTTTGTTGTCATTATAAAAAAAATATATTCTTATCATAAATTATATTATTAAGCATTAATAATAGTGATAATAATTATCTTAAAAAAATCTAATTAATGTGATGTTTGAATTTAAAATTAATATTTTTAATAAATAAATTTAAAATTAATTATCTACTTGAATGTTAAACTAAATAAGTGGGGAGAAATCTTTTTTCCTTAAATTTCTCTCAATTTTTATTTTATCAAATATTTTTGTTTTAACAATTTTCTTTTCCAAATATTTTAGTCTTTCAACTATTTTTCAAGAGTATTTTTTTTAAGATTCTTAATTTCTTTCACTCATTTTACCTTGAGTTCTTTATTTTTTCTATTAAATAAAATTGTTGTCCACTTATAAGCCTTTAATTTAGGATTGTAGAAGTATAAATGAATTTTTTTAAAAAAAATATAGCACGTGATCAGAAGAATTTAGAGTAGTTTTTCTTTTGTTTAACTTATGAGCATTCAAAAGTAAGAAAATTTTTTAGATTTATTTATATAACCTAATGTATATGAAAGAATTTGTAAGTTTAGTCTTTCATTGTATTATAATATCAATTTTAATTATTTAATGATATACATATAATAAGATTATAATATTTTATTTTCTAAGATATTCTTTAAAGTTGTTAGTTGTATATTAATTTTTTTATCTAATCCTCTTTGTAAATAATTAATATATAATTATGATTTTATATTATTAAAACATGGGTAACTAATTAGTATTATATATTAACCATAATAATTCTTATCACTTATTATGACAAGTGTCATTATCATAATTCACCATATCTTAATATATCATTTTTAATAAAAATTCAATTTATCATTTCTTCTTCATCTAAAAGATAAATTATAAAATAAAAAAATATTTATCCTTATAATATTAAATCAATTCCTAATAAAAAATTAAATTTGAATTTGAATCTCTATCTATTACTAAAATTCATAACTATTTATTTATTTTATTCTCATAAAAATTTTTCCACATTACATTCATGTTTTACATTTTTTCTTTCTCCATTTTTAATTACATCAAAGTCAATATCTGTAAGTTCATAACTACCTAATTATTTTATTCTCATAAAAAGGTCCTCAAATTATATCTAAGTTTTATTTATTTTCTCTCTCCATCTTTAATCACTTTAAACCGTTAACTTTTTTGAGATAAGAATTTTTATTTTCATCTTTAATATCTATTAATATTCTCTCTCACTACTTTTGACCTTTTATAGTTACTTGATCCAAAATTTTGTAACTTAATCAGTTCTCATTAGTTTAATAGATTCTTAATGTGTAAAATTGTAAAAACAAATATTTTTTATATAGTTTATTTCATTAAATAATTTTTTTAATTATTTTAAACTGTTTAAAATAGGAAAATTATAATTTTGGAGGAAATTATAGAAGGAGGAAAACTAACATATGAACATATGAAATATTAGTTATAAAATTTACAATTTGCAATTGATAACACATATGAATAGGCCATTTTTATTACCTTAAATTTGTATAAAATCATCAAAATTAACAAATATAGCATTTTTATTTTGAAATTTAAAAATTATTTTACCTTTATCTTGATCTAATTTTATTTAAAATTTTTTTTATTAAACTCTTTATCTTTATCTTTATCTCATTTTACATCTAATTTAAAATTTGTATAATTTTATCTATAATGCACTTTCTCTTCATCTTAATTTGATAAAATCATCCTTTACTTTCATAAATAAATGAACAATTTAACTTGCACCCATCCATCAAATGACATTTGTCACTAGCTATCTCAATAATTCATTTTCATTTAGTGAATTTTTATTATGATAATTATAAATTTATTTTTCTATTTCACATGCTAATTATTTATTTATTTTTTTGTATTATGTTCCTAAATAATTATATTATTTTATCTCACATTTTTTCTCTATGTCATTAGCATAATTTTTAAAACTTCAACTAAGAAGTAAAACAGTTCTTCTTCTAAAGATACGATACCCATTACACATTTTTTATTTGTTTATTGTTTTATATTTTAACTATATTCCAAGAAAGGAACTTTATTATAATAGACCCTTTAAAATATATTAAATATAAGTTGATCATTTATGTTTTCCAACCAAAAACTATTCCTATCTTCTATGTAAATTAAAAAATATAAAATATTTGATATTAAAATATTAAATTTTAGTTAACATGTATATCATAATTTGTGAATTTTAATGAGTTGCTTGCAATATAAAATTATTACTTTCAAAAATTTATTTTATGTTGTAACGTGATATATAAAAAATATATTTATATTGTCATTGCAAATTTTTTTTTATTATTATCATAAATCATGTTTTTGAATATTAATATTAATAATTATTATTATCTTGAAAAATAATATCTAATTAATGCAATATTTAAATTCAAAATTAATTTTTTATAAAATAAATTCAAAACCAATTATTTATTTGAATGTTAAGCAAAATAAGTGGAGAGATGACTTTTTTCTTAGAATTGTTGACTATATATTAATCAATTTTTCATCTAATCCTCTTTATAAATAATTAATATATAATTATAATATTATATTATTAAAATAAATGTTTATTTGCAATATAAAATTACTACATTCAAAAATTTATTTCATACTATAAGTGATAAATAAAAAACATGTTGCTATTAAAAAATATATTCTTAACATAAATTATATTATTAAATATTGATATTAATTACAATAATTATAGTAAAAAATTAATATCTAATTAATGTAATATTTCAATTTAAAATCAATTACCTACTTAACATTAAGCAAAATTAATGAAGAAATAACTTTTTTTAGAACTATTAGTTATATTATTCAAATTTTTATCTTATCCTCTTTATAAATAATTAATATAATATTATATTATTAAAATAAATATTCATTCGTGCAACGCATAAGTCACACCTTCTTGATAGTTATTTTGAGACATTGACATTTTTTAAATTCCTTCTCTAAAACTTAGGATAATAATTAATCGATATCTCTTTGGACATGGTAACATTTTTGAAATTATTAAAAATTAAAAATATAATTTTTTTACTTAATCAATATCATAACATATGTCATTTAAATGTTGCTAGAAAAATGAAGAAATTTAAGATATCTATTTTAAAATTAGTTGATGTTTATTAGGATGTGTCATCATTTTTGAAATTATTAAAAAACTTAAGATATCAATTTTTTTACTTAATCAACAACATAATATATGACATTTAAATGTTGCTAGAAAAATAAGAAAACTTAACACGTTAGTTTTAAAATTAATTGACGTTCATTTAGATGTGGATATTTTAAAAATTATTAGAAAACTTAAGAAGTTGATTTTCTACTTAAATGATGTCAAAGTATTTAGCATTTGGAGATTGCTAGGAAAACAAGGAAACTTAATATATATCAATTTTAGAATTAAGAAATATCTAAAGATATTGGAAAATTTTGGTAAGAACCCTAAATGCGGTGATATTTTTTGTGTTATAAATAAAGCCTATCTTATTTTTCCTCTTCTCTCTCTTTTTTGTTTCTAAGTTTAATCTTAATCTTCATCTAATTTCTTCTATAGAATCCTAGATATCTTTTTGTCCTCCACCATATGCTATTAAGTTACCAATACTCCTTTAACTAATATTGAATACAAAGCAAATGCCCTATTCTAGGTTACTAGTAGGAAGTATAAGACATGTCTTTCTTGCTTTTATTTATCACACATTCATCTCTTCCATTTATTTGAATTTTGCGTAGGTTTTTTGAGAGTTTTTTATTTATGTTTCATTTGTATAGCTTCGAAGATTTAAATACTTATTACATATTTGATAAAAATGTTGCAATAGAGTTTGATGTCAATTGAACAATGTTGAAAAATGAAAAAAAAATTCATGAAAATGACTGTTTTCACAATTTTGAAAGGAAATTTCTTTGCAAATGAATAGATTTGAAAAATTATAAAAAAATTGACATAAATTTTTCCCTAAATGGAAAACTAACTGCAAAGTTATGTCTTTTTAAAGTTTTTAACTCAAAATAGATTTTTTTAGATATTAAGTTTATTTAATTTTAATTATAAAAATTTTGATAAGAAAGTCAAAACAACAATAACAACAAAACCTTATCTCACTAAGTGGGATCAGTTACATGGATCGCATGATTCCATTAAACTCTATCATTAACTAAATTTTCAGTAATATTATTTATTAAAAGATCTCTTTTTATAACTTCCTCTAATATCTTTTTTGGCCTCCCTCTACACTTTTTCACAGGGCTAAAGACCATATGATCAACTCTTCTCATTGGTGCCTCTAATGACCTTCTTTGCACATGACAGAACTATTTTAATCGATTTTTTTATTATCTTCTCCTCAATAGATGCCACACCAATATACCCTCATATGTAATATAAGAAAGTCAAAAACTAAATTTAAAAAAAAATTATGCAAATATTTCATGTTGAATTTTTTACTATAAACCAAGGTGAAATGTAAAATAATAATAATAAAATATTTTAAAGAGAAAAGATATCAATTTTTAATAAAAAAATTTACATGATAATCATTTTTATTAAATATTGGACTAAAATTGATGCATAAGCTTCTAAACAAATGATGTTAATTATATATATTAGTCTATAGTAGTATCTTTCTCCATCATTAGTGTCTGTAAAAAAAATTTTTTACTGCTAACAATGTAACCCATGTCGACCTTGAAGATGTTTGGTAGATGGACTCCAGCAAAGCCAACAATGTTGAGAGTGAAATTCATGAAGGAATTGAATGAATTTAGGTTAATGTTACCAATATAGCCTATGCTTAATTCTTGCTCTAATTCCATTAAAGCAATTCCAAGCCCTTGATGGTGTCATAATTGTCACCATTGTTTTGCTTTAGAATTAGCTTATGCCATTTTCAACTTCCATTTGTTCAAGGTCTGTTGTGGTCTTGTTGCATGATTGATTTTTTTTCTTAATAAAATTTTTAGAGATTAAGTTACTCAACCTTCAAGCTTTAGGTAAGTTATTCAAATATGGCTTTTTATTTTTATAAATTAAGGATGTGTTGTTAATATGGGTATTTAGCTAAAAAAATTTAATTAGATAAGTGTATCATTTATGTTTCAATTTTCTATTACATAACTTTGTTTTATGTTGATCTCATGCATAGTTGAGCTCGCTCATAGGATATTCAACATATCTGTTGTTTTAATTGGATTGTTATAAGGAGGTTGTTATCTTAAATTTGTCAATAAAGCCCTTGCACTACTTAAAAGGCTAGATAAATTTCAAAAGAAAGATTACAAAGACCAACAAAATATGGTGTCTTAGAAATTTGTGAATTTTCAAATCTTGATACTTATAGAGATTGCATTAAGGAAAAGCAAACTAAAAGTATTAAGAAACATGCTGCCACAAGAAGTTCCATACTACTTGAAATGATACATATGGATATATAAGGACCATTTTCTCCTTATATAAATGGAAAAAAATATTTTATCACTTTTATTGATAATTTCTCATGTTATGGTTATCTTTATCTCACTACAAAATTTCAAGCTGTATGGTGATAGAAAAATGGCAACAGTTGGTTAGAATTGCATCTATTATGCAACATGGGAGTAATTAACTAAAATGCCTTGAAACTTGTAATTTTGAAGGCGATTACATCATAACTGTATGAATATCATAAGGCTTGGAAGTGATTAACTTGTAAGCACACCTAGGTTTTTTTCCCTTAAGATGATTGCTTGCATCCACGTTGCAACATAAAAAATTCATTTAGTGTGATTTTCACACATTGTGCACCCCTTTCTTTAGTCTTTAAACTTTCAAAAAAAAAATATTCTCATCTTAAATTTCACCATTTTCCTATCAAATCACCAAATTTCCCTCTTCCACCCTCCATTCACCACATTTTCATCATTGAATTTCCTTCTCCAATATCCTATATTTCAATCTTTATGTTTAATCAATTAGGAGTTTATTTTATTATTATTATTTTTTGCACATTCAAGATTTCTTGCAGACAGTAATGCTTTGCAATATGTTATGTATTTTGTATTGTAAGGTTTTGCTCTTTTTTGTGTTGTTACTCTCTGCACCATTTTACACATTCTAAATTACTTTATCCAATCCTTAGTTAGTTCATTGATTTAATAAAATCAAGCTTTGTTCTACTACAATTTATGGTAATCTCATTCCCATTCATGATTTTAAACAAATTATTCACTTTCTGTGAAAACTATTACAAGCTTATTCAATAGGTATAAGTTACCTCTTTATTTTTTTATTGTGATATAAGTTAATTTTAAAGATTAGATGATTATCTTACTTAGTCACTAGCTCAATTAGGTATTTATTCATGATTAACTTAGTTAAAGAAATCTTTTCTTTGATTTTCTTAATTTGCTTATATATGCAACTATAATTTGGTATAATTTCCTCCATATTTCTTAGGGCCCTTCAAAATCAGTAGTTTTGGAGTAGGAGCTTGGTCTTAAGGGGATACCACTTACTAGAACAATTTTAAGTGGAATGGTATTTTTTCCCTTCTATTTTTTTTAGTTTTTTTCATTTGTTAATGATGGATAATTGCATATGTCAATCAAGGCCTAAATAATATTAAATGCTCAAATTATAATTATCAATTGGTTTTTAAATAATAATGGTTAATGGTTGAATGGTCATTAATGTATGGATACTAATCTATTTGGTGAGGTAAGGAGGGTGACTACATATTTGAGATGGTTGCTTTCTTGTTAATTGTTAGTTGAAGAAATGTTCTAGGAATGCAATCTATGTAGTAAAAGCTATAGTAGTTATCATTTAGAAAGTATTAAATGAAAGATTTCTTAAAATAGAAAAGGGAATTGCTTAGGATAATCAAGCAGATTAATTAACTAAGCTTTTTTTTTTATTTCATGTAATTGTGGTTTGTATGCACAAGTATTCATAAGCTTACAATATTAATTCCAAAAGACTTAGATACCCACAACACAGAAATTAACATCAATCAATAAAATGTAAAATGAAGAAGAAATTGAATAGGTACACTTCACCTTAAATGGTTTTTATTCCCTCCATATCTAAAAATGCTTCCTTGGGAGAAATCCATAAGTAAAAACCCACGTAGAAGTAAGGATAACTATTTTATTAGGTCTAACTAATTACTAAGCAAAGAATACCATTATAAGAGCTATAGATTTTATGTTCATACTTCATATAAATATGAATTACAAATGAAGCTAACTTATAATGAAATATATAGAAAATTATTGAATCTTACAATCTATATCTTAGAAACTTATTTTGAGTTTAATTTATAACACTTGCTTATTTTTTCTATTAGAAACAACATCTTTTACTATATAAACATCTATAGTCTTGTTAGATACATTTTTTTTTATTTTTATAGAAAAGGAAATATTATTAAAACTTGAGAAACATTTACATGCCTATTGAGTTTTCTGCCCATCTTATCAGTAAGTAAATAAATAAAACCCCTATTAGGAGAGAAAAAAAAATTGATGACATCATTGTAAGAGCTAATAGCATTTTTTGCTAAGTAATGAGCTAGGCAATTTGCTTCCCTATATACATACTTTATATATTAATATCATTACAAGTGATAATAAAATGGTATATTTTTATCATTACAAAAGCCAAATAACATTTAAATGTTCATGAATGCAAGAAAAGATGATTAGGCATTTCTAAACTCCTATAATGCATAACACAAGCATATAGGTATTTAGAATTGAAAATTGTAGTTGAAATATAGAACAACCTAGTGATTCATAATGACTAACAAGCATTCCTATCCTAGTCATTATCCTTAACTTTTCTGAATTTCCATTATTTCTATATTATAGTTTAATGAATAGCTCATCAATATACATTTAAGTTGTCCCCCAATATACATGAGCCATAAACATTATACCTCATGATAAGATTCCTATCAATTTTTACTTGAAAATTTTAAACTAAAGTTTAAACCTAGCAATCATCATATTATTGAATAATACCATTAACCATTATAATAAGCAATTGCTACCATGTTTTATATACCTCTAGACCTAAATTATCAAGCTACACATTTAACACATTAACTGATAAGGACCAACTAGCTTCCTCCTTAAACATAACTCATACATAATAAACTTATCTTATGTGTTTAGGTGCATGTTAATTCCTAGTAGACCAAGATTGATTTAATTATACATTAGTGTTAATGGATGCATTCATTTTCAAAATTTATTCCTACAATAATGATCCATTTTTATGGATTTTTAAGATATGGACAAATCTTGTATTCAATGGGGAAAAAATATAGTGAAATATAGAAAAGAACTACAAAGGTTTCTTGATTTCACATTTGATTTATTATCTAGGAAGGGAACCATCGTATGCCTTTATAAAAAATATAAGAACAAAAAATGCATGACTAAGGTTGAAGTGTTTGACCACCTAACTATAATGCAATTTCCTTATGGCTGCATTAAATGGATTTAGCATGGGGAAAACAACATACCTGAAACTCCCACCACTACATTATATGTAACAAAAATTTAGCATAACTTTACTAAAACTTAACAAATTCTCATGCAAGCTAGGTTGCAAGGTGCATTTGGATTTAAAGGTTTCGAATACAATAATGAGCCAAAAATGTTAGTAGAAAATGTTGGAAATAATGATGAACTACCAAATAGAAGGAAGGACTCAACCATTGTTGAGTTCCATGAACTTCTTAAAACTGGAAGTGAGCCATTTTACGAAAGGTTTATGAAGTTCTCCAAGCTCTCCTTTTCACTACACTTATACCATATTAAGTGCTTGTGTGGCATGATTGATAGAGTTATGACAATGATTCTGGAACTACTAAATTAGGCATTTAAACATGCTAATTTGCCAAAACCTTTTCATGATGCCAAGAAGACCATTAATAAGCTAGGGGCTAATTACATAGAGATACATACTTGTCTTAATGATTACATGTTATATTAAGGGGAAGATACAAATAGGGAAACATGCAAAAAATGTAATATATCTAAATGGAATGAAGGCATCGTAAGGATGAGAAAGAAATAGGTGGCAAAGATTTTATCCTACTTTCCACTAAAGTAAAGGTTACAATGGTTATTTATGTCAACCAAGATACTAAAGCATATGAGATGGCATATTAGTGAAAGTAGTGAAGATGGTAAAATAAGGCATCCAAGAGATTTTAAAGCATGGAAGACATTTAATGTAACTCATTTGAATTTCGCCTTAAATCCCTATAATGTTCAACTAAGTTTAGCAAGTGATGGTTTTAATCCTTATGGGAGAATGAGTACTAACCATAACATTTAGCTCATAATTCTAATAATATGCAACTTTCCCCTTGGATGTGTATGAAATTAAAATGATCATTCTAGGACCAAAAATGGTAGGCAATGATATACATATCTATTTGCAACCTTTGGTAAAAGAATTGGAAGAGTTATGATTGGATGGTGAGAACATGTATGATGTTTCTATGCATGACATATTCAAAATGCAAGTAGCATTAACATGGATAATTAGTGACTTTCTTAGGCTTAGTCCTTATTTAGGTGGAAAACACATACAAGATAAGCTTATCCAAGTTGTAACTTCAATGCAACTCTAATGCATTTGCCTCATAGTAGGAAATGGTATTTTTAGGGACATTATCATTTTTTAGAACCTCATCATAGATTTTGATTGATGCGGGTTTGCTTTAATGGAACCCAAGATTTTAGGAAACTGCTAAACATACTATCGGGCTCTAAAATATTCAATCAAGTACAATACATTAATGTTATATTTGAAAAGCAACTTGAAGTGGATGTTAGCCAATAGAAGTGAAGTTAGGGAAAGAATCATATGGACTCACAATAATGGAAGAAGAAATTTATATTCTTCCAGCTTCTATACTAGCACATTAACACATTACATCATAACTTTGATGTAATGTATATTAAAAAAAAATATGTGTGACAATATCATTTACACCATCTTGAATGGAAATTGGCATACAAAAGACCATCAAAAGCCCCACAAAGACCCTAAGGCAATAAGTATAAGAAAGGATTTATAGCCTAATGACAATGGAAAATGCTTTCCAACCTTGTTTGTAATGACAAATTCGATGAAAGACATATTTTTCAAATATTTGAAGAACATTAAGATGCCTAACGGCCATTCGAGTAATATATCTAGGGCATTAATTTGAAACAATGCAAATTATTTAGGTTGAAAAGTCATGATTGTCATATATTTATTCAATAATTACTATTTATTATGATATAGCATGTATTGCTAAATAAATTAACAGCAGTATTGGTTAGGCTAAGTTCATTTTCCAAACATATATGTAGCAAAGTTATGGATCCTTTAGATCTTGATCGGGTTTAAAATCAAATTGTTATCACCCTATGCCACCTTGAAATGTTGTTCTCTCCATCATTCTTTACCATCATGGTCCATTTGTGTATTCATCTAGTTGATAAACTATGATTAGTAGGCCTAGTTCAATACCATTGGATGTACCCCATTGAAAGGTATTATGTAAATCTATTCATTCAATTACCTTTTTATAAGTCATATATAGTCCTTTTAACTATATGTTGTTTTGTTGTATTAGATACATAATGTATTAGATATATAAGATGTATGAAATCTTATGTATACAATAAGGAAAAACTAAAAAAGTATATTGCAAAAGCATACTTATTTGAAGAATGCTTCACATATTATTCCATATACTTGGAAAGTATAGAAATAAGGTTTAATTATTCTTCACGTGTTAATAATTAGACAAATAAGACCAGTAGGAAAAGAGTTTCTACTATTTTTTCCTAAGATAGGTAGGCCAGTAGGCAAGGCTAATCATTTTAATCTAATACACATTAAGAAATTACAAGTACACCAATATATCTTATTCAATTGTAGGGAGGTTAAGTCATACATAGAGTAAGCATTTCCATAACATTGCTTAATCTTTCATTGATTTCTATAATATTGTTATTCAATTTCCACAACCAAAATATTATTTTTCTTGTTAGGTAATTTATATTTCAAACAAGGAGGAAATATAAGGGATGGAAACAATCATTTGTTAAGTTACATAAGTTAGTTAGCAGGGACTTTCCTAGTTGGTTTTCCAAATGGGTAAGTTAATGAACATAGTTCCTACTTAAGGAAGTTTTGTATATTAGATAACCATAAGCCAATGTGTATTGTTATAGGTATTTATGGATGATATGATTGGTATTGTATTAGATGATTTGAAGATTCTAGCATAAACACCACGTGAAATTGCTAGAAGACATTCGATATTCAATGTCAATTAATTCAAATTTTGAACTTTGATTCATGAACAAGGGGAAAAACTTAGAATTCTAATGTATTCATGACTTGATGTGTTTCAAGCTTCTAAGATGCAAATGGCCTAGAAGCTGAATTTCCATATTATAGGAAATTGGTTGATATTATTAACCTCAACTACTATAAAAAATATATTATTCTATTCAAATGTAGTTAGGTTGACACTACTAATGACAAAGGCCTTCTTTGAGATTAATTCACATCGATGAATAAGAAAAGCATGAATCTTACATATATGCATCTCTAGCTCAAATGGTTTAATATGTACAAGATCAAGAGTACCCTAAATGGAGTGTAGTAGTTCATATAAAGCTAACCCTACCATTTATGTTACTTTATATTAGTATTGTTATATCATCCTATATATCAATTACATTATGTTACATTATATCAATATTGTTATTATTGTATTTAAATATTTTTTAGTGATAATAGACAATGAAAGTGTCATTAAAGTTAAGGAATTGAAAATGAAGCATGTATGGCAGTTGGAGAATTAAAGAGTAATGCTACAGCTTGATCGCCAGTGTTATGCAATTCGTGATAAAAATGGCATTTATGGACTTTGCATTGGGTGAAGTAGCTAAGACAAAGGTTCCATTAGACTATGATAACTGGTCATCTATACTTAACTCATTCAATAACCCTTTGCTAGATCGCTACGTGTTGGTATATAGTAATTTAATATGAATATGAAGTCTATAGTTTTTTTTAATTCCTATGATGCCATATGCTAATATTTTGTCTTTTAGTAGTTATTCTTTTATTTTCAAAATGAAAAGCAAGAAAGAAACTATACAACCATGCATATAGGTGCAAAATAGAGAAATTATAGAGTTAGATTGTACAATAGATATTATGATCATAACTTGATGAAAGAGCAAAACATTGAGCAGAATTACCCTAAAGGGAGGTCAGCAAAGCAGTGGTAAAGATTTCTTGGTATATGTAGTAAGCCACAACAAAAGGTTATTACTCATTTTTATTTTGTAGTAAAATGTATGTTTCTATTAGTTTCTGATGTTTAAACTTGAATCCATGCATACAGGAAATAGCAAAACAAAATGTAATTAATAGAAGCAAGCAAAAATTAGTTCATACTACTAGTTTATGTCATTTGCAAGAAAAAAAATAGCAGCTTGCAATATAATATCCTTATAATACTTTTGATATGATTGGTTTATAAATATGTTTAGATTTACAGTACTTTGTTGAATAGTAGGAAATAGAGTGTGGGCACCCTATTGATCATGTAAAACTATAGGATGTGATACATAGGCATGCCAATGGTATATATGTAAATGAAGAAGCAATTGTAAGAGTAAGTATTTATTCTTTTTAAGTTCATTAATTCCATAATAATTGAATGATATAATGAATTTTTTTCCTTTAGTTTGCATAGGAGAAGATTAATGAAGCCCCAAGCCAATAAGACCTACCCACACATCATATTATATCCCCTAATGATGCCATTGGTTGAGTGCTTGGAAAAAAGCATCCAAGTTGTGTCCATGGCATAGGAATAAGGGTGCCCCACCAGCTTGTTTGCCTCCAGTTCATCCTTCACTTCTACAAATAAGATGAGGTTGATAGGCTAAGAGCACAACTTTAGCAAGCCATAGAGAATTTAGTCAAGGCACGAAGTGAAATAGCTACATATAAAAAGGAGTTGGCTACTCATAAACAAGAATTAGCTGATACGAGGGACAAAATTCATGCCATAAAGGAATTCATTCAATCAATTGAAGGAAATCTATCGGCTTATCCACCTAACAACTTAGTTATAAATCAAAGGTACATAGTAAAAAAAAAATCTAATTAGATATAGATTCTATGCCCTTTCATTTTAGTATGAAAACATGACTATGAAAATATCCTAATTAAAAAAAAACTACCTTTGCTTAGCAAAGTTTTATTATTTTTATGGAAATTATGCATTGGAGCTTTATCAACTAAGTAGTTAATAGTTTAGATGTATGTTCATCAAAACTCCAATTGTATTTTACGTTCAAATGAAGAAAAATCCATTAATAACTTATTTTTTAGTTGTTCATTTTCCAAAGCAATATGGTTTGGATTAGGATTGAGCTTAAGGCTAGATACAATTTCTAAATAGGATGTTCAATCAAGGATAAATAACTTGATTTGGGATAAAAATCAAGATAATGAAAGGAAAACTTATCTGTTATGCTAAGTTGTAATAATTAAATTCTCTATCTTATGCTTATTCATAGAATCCTAACTAGATTTAAAGGAAAAAAGAATCTAATGGGTGATATGCACATTGCAATGTACCAAAATTAGTTAAAACAGGTTTGCAAAAGAAATAATTTAGAAAAGTGGCATAACAAGGTTGTATCCCTAGTAATCCCTTGATATTATCTTTTCTAATTGAATTTCTAACAATATTTATACAATTGTTGAATTATTAATGCATTAGAAATGAAAGAAACTAATGTAAACAGAATGCAATTACACTAAAATAGAATGTTAGCCAAAATGTAATATAATGCAAAATGTAGTATACTATATGAAAAATTATGCAGAATATAGAATCAAAGTTCGAGGGGGTTTTGCACATTATTAAAATTGAATTAAACAAAGCAAAAACATAAAATAAATAGCAAGAAATAAAATCAATTTGAAGATGCAGCCGATTCAAGAAATTGAGATACTCTAGTTTGAATTAATCATGAATCAATTAGGATTTAACTTTTCTAATTAATTCTTTAACCTTGAATTGCTCAGAACCCCTGTAATAATTCATGAATCCTACAGTAGACGACCGCCTAAGATTTGATTAATTAAGATTAGCAGATTAAGCAACTATTATAATCCCTATTGGCTAGATTGAAACTGATTTAATGATAGGATTTAATGGAATTGAGAAATCAAACTAGATTTGCTAATTATAATTCAACATTAAAATAGCAAAGAAATTAGAAATCACAAGGATGAACATCAATTATAGCAAATCAACATCTAACACATGTAATCTTAAGAAATCAACACAAGTAAATAGGGAGAGAGAAAAAGTAATTAATGAAAGTCAATATTACAATTCATAATCTTATAATCCAATGAAAAGAGCCTCAACTCCTTAAATCAACTCTAAAAATTAGCTCTCCATAGGTAAAGGACACAAATTAGAAGAAGAAGAAAGAAAGTTATCTGCTTAGTGTGTATGCAGAGTTTAGGAATCTAATCAGTTCTCTTCTTTTATTTAACCTAATTAAGCAAAACCCTAATGAACCTGACTTCTATGCTTCTTAGGATTACAAAGATAAGACTTCCTAATTTTAGAAGCCTAGACCTATTTTTAATAGGACAATTAACTTTAATAGTTACAGTAGTAAATTCTCATAGGTCTAACTTCCAACTAATATAAGACTACTAAATTAATGTAATTTGGAAAACCTATAGACATGAAAGTTATAGGCCTATGTTTGAAAAAAATTTAGGCATTGATTTCACATTAATCAAACCACTATAGCTCTAGATATGACTCAAAAACAAGGATGGACTCACTTGGAACAAAAACATAACTTCAACTTCTTAGCTATATATGACCTCCAAAACATTTGAATTAGGCTTAGGTTAAAACATAAAAATTATAGATTTCTCCTTAAACTTCCTAATAACATAAAGTTCACTTTTATCTGATGTTCAGAACACAAGATATGACTAAAAAATAGAAATAGTATCAAAATCTAGTATTTATTGAATAAATTTAAACTATTGTAAAATCAAGCACAAATTATAGAAAAAGACCAATTTTGTGAAATTAAGCAAATGTAACCCACATAAAAAAAGGAAAAAATAAAATAGTAAATATTTTTTTATTAAATTTCTCCACACTTAGCTCTTTCATGTCTTCGAGCAAGACTTAATTTATTTAAAAGTAAGAAGTAAAAGACTTTACTTCCTAAAAACTTCAAAATCACAAATCCATAAGCAAGAACTAAATAAAAGCCAATAAGAAATATAACACATCATGAAAAAAAATCTTGACAAACTTAGAACTAACCAATATAATAACTTCATCCAAAAAAAAGTATATCAAATTGATAGATTCTGACAAGCTTCATTCTTCAACTCTCAAGTGTTTAGGCTAATATTTCACTAAAATTCATTCCATGAAAATTTCTACTATAAGCTTGCTAATCATTTAATCTCCATTACTCAAATCATATGCATAGCACCAACCAAAAGGATCTTATTCATGGTTATAATGTGGCTAAGGTAAGGGTAGGAAAAATAAGGATATGAAAAGTTAGAAACTAAAGAAATTAATAGAGCACTTGAATCAAATATATATACGGGCAAATCATAAATAATTGTAACTTAATATAACAAGCCAAATTCAAATTTAAAAGCTCACTAACTTCTTTGTTTTTTTCTTTTTTTTAATTCAATTTATTTTTTTATTTCTCTTTTTTTTTACTTTGCTTTTTTTTTCTTCCTCTTCCTTTTTTTTTTTTTACTTTGATTGATTTTTTTAACCAACCTTTGATGATAACTTTTCACAATATATAAACTTATATACCCTTACACTTATTTAAGAGCACATCTCATAAAAATTTAAATACTGTACTAATCCTTAGGATTGGGTAAAGTCATTTATTTTTTATTAAAAAATTATGCTCATGGCTTTTCAACAAAGAAAAGGCAATAAAAACTTAAATAGGCTTAACAAAGGTAAAAACTCAAGGTTAGCTTATTTGGCCCTAGTTTAAATAAAAAAAAGAATACCTTAATCATGTTTTTGCATGCATGTGTAAAATGTAATTTTAAAAAGATTCAAAGCAAGTTCTAAAGAAACAAATCATAGAAGAACATCACACAAGAAGAAAAGACAATATCATAGTATAAATTTTGAACAAAAAGCTCAAAATCTCATAAAGTAAGTCAAGCTATCAAGTTCAATCTATCAATTCAAAATCCATCACTACATCAATTAATTTTAAGAAGCAAAATCATTCATTCCATGATAGTATGAATATTACCTAACTTCAATTGAATCTTACTCATGAAAATATAAAATCTCCATTAATGGAAAATAACTAAAAAGGACTCAAAAATAAGTGAAAAAAATTCTTTTTATTTTATTTTTTTAATTTGATTTTTTTTAGACATTGAAAAGTAATGAATGAAAACATAAAGCATAAAGTAAAAACTTAAAGTCTCCCACCTATACTTAAATTTTATATTACCCTCAGTGTAAAACATATCAATATCATTAAGAATAATATGAAGAATGATAAAGAACATGGAAAATAAAAGAGAAAGGTAGGAGAAAGCAAATCTAAATGGCTTGGATTGCCTTTCAAGAAGTGTTTTTTTTTTTAATATCTTTGGCTAAACCATGGCTTCAATTTCTTCAGTTAGGATTTACATGAGGATTGACTACCTCCTTTGCTTTCAAATTTCAAAATTTTAGATCATCCATTAAAGAGGTGATTTCAAATTTAGGATCATCCACCATAAATTCTTGAAGTGTTATTTTTAAATAATTTTTACTTGAATGCTCAAAATTATCTGATAAAACAAATTTAATAGGTTTAACAAAATAGTGAGAATGAGAATGATCAAGGTAAAAGCACTCTTTTTCTTTTTCTTGTAAAAATAGAATGTCTTTGTCATCATTTTTTTTGCAATTGTTAAAATAACACTACTATCATGATCTAAAAATGTAGAAATTTCAATACATATATTACACTTAGCATTATTCTTAGAATAAGTGCATTCATGGTTATCTACATAATCTATAAAATAAAAAATTTTAGGAAATTTGAAAAGTATTTCATCATGGATATTATCAACATGTAAATTAGAATTAACAAACTCTAAACTAGCAAAATCTGGATAGGAATTAGCAAAATTAGAATAGCAGAATTGACAATAGCAAAATCATATATAGAAATATTAGAAACAATAAAAATAGAATGAGGAAAATTAGGCACTAAAAGCTCTAGAATTCTAAGAAAGGATACTGAATTATTATGCATATCTTTAGAAATATCAAACTTAGTTGTAACACTATTAAACTTCATGGTTAATGTCTCATCTCAAATATTAATAATGGTTTTGGTTGTCTTAAGAAAAGGCTAGTCAAGAATGATTAGTGAAAAAATATTAGAATCTTCATTTTCTATCTTCAAAATATAAAAATCTACCAGAAAGATTAATCCATTAACCTACACTAAAATATCCTTAACAACTCCTAAAGGATAAATGTTGGATTTATTGGCTAATTGAATAACTACCCTTGTTCCTTTCAAAAATCCTAAATTCAAAGCATTAAAAACAAAAAGAGGCATGATATTAACATATACTCTTAAGTTTAACATAGCATGCTTAATTCTGGTTTTGCCTATAATGCATATAATGGTAAATGTGCTTGGAACTTTGCATTTTCTTAGTAATTTTTTTTATGTTTGTGGACACATTTCCCCTCACACTTACTTTTTCATTCACCTTTATTTTTCTCTAATTAACACACATATTTTTCAAGTAGTTAGCATACCTTGGAATTTGTTTTATCAAATCTAATAAAAGTATGTTAACTTCTACTTTCCTAAGGGATTTCAAAATCTAGTTTTCATTTTCATTTTTCTTTTGTTGAAAAACTCTTTTTTTGTTTGGAAAAGAAAAGGGGATAGGGAAAGAATTTACCTCACTATTATTATGTTCTATTTCTTTTTTGGTTTATTGTAGATTTTATCTTTTGGTTTATTTCTTCTTTCTAATTATTGCTAATTTCTACTTGACTACTTCCTACTTGATTACCTTCTAGTTTGATGCTTATTTTTGGTTATGAGCTTGAAAGTCTTTCCACTCATTTGCCACTTCTCAACATGATTGCATTCACCACTTCTTTATTTTTTACATTACTAGAAGATGGTTCATTGGAACCTTATGACTTGAGCTCACTTAATATAAAAATCAATTGGTCTATTTGAGTTTGCAAATTCATAATAGTAGCCTCTATCCTCTACTAGAATTAGAAATTGTTTGCTACCATTTGCTTAACTAAATTTTCAATTGATAGTTGAAAAGAGTTTGAAGTTACTTCTAGTTGGTTAACAAGATTTTGTTACAATCTAGTATTTAGAGGATATTGATTTTGACCTACATTGCTATTATATCTATAATTCTGGTTATACTAAAATTGATTCTGCTACTCGTTATCTCTTTAACCACAATATTAAACTTGTTGCAAGTGGTACTGGTTTAGCTATGGCTACTAGTATTGATATTGGTTCTATTATTAGAATTAAGGCTTGGTAGGGTAGATGGTTGCTGCATAAGCTAGAAGAGGAGGGCATTTATTATCTTGTGGTGTAAGGCAACAATTTGTTAGACGAGTTAGGCAAGAGCAGATGCCATAAAGTTTTGTTAGAATAGAAGCTTGAAATTTCTGTTGTTGTCCCATTACTAATTACCTAGCCAATGAAATTAGCTCATCTATTTTATTTTCCAATTTTTACTAATTTGAACTAGAGAAACTAATCTTATTCACACTTCTAGTTGCAGTTATATTCTGGTTCCAAACTATTGAAATTGGTTGCTATATTTGCAATAAGGTCTCTTGCTACCATAGGTGTTTTACCTTTTAATGCTTTACCATTTATTGTATCAATCATGCTCCTATCCATTGGAAGTAAGCCTTCATAGAAATATTGGATAAGGAGTTGTTCGCTAATTTAATAGTGAAGGTAGCTAACACATAGTTTCTTGAATCTTTCCCAATACCTATAGAGTGTTTCACTATTCATTTGTCTAATATGACAAATTTCTTTCTTTATTGCAGTAGTTTTGGATGTAGGAAAGAATTTTTCAAGAAATAATTACTTCATATCTGTCCAACATGTAACAAAACTTGGCTACAAGTAATAAAACTAATCCTTAGCAGCATCAACCAATGAAAAAAGAAAGGACCTTAACTTGCTATGATCTTCAAAAATGCCTTGAGGCTTCTTGGCAGAACAGACCACATGAAACTCCTTGAGATGCTTGTGAGGATCCTTACTTGTAAGACCATAAAATCTTAGAAGTAAGTGTATTAAACTAGATTTAAGCTCAAGATTAGTATCTAACTTAAGATATTGGATGCCTAATGGTTGGTATATAACATCGAGGATAGCTAATTCCTTCAAAGTCCTATTATAAGCCATGATTTAAAAATGATCTAAAGGGTTAGAAGGGAGAATAGGAATGGTAGAATTACTTCTATTTTTATTCTTACATAGAGAATGAAATGTTTTATCAATTTCAAAATTAAACTCAAGTAATTCAACAACACTCCTCCTTGTCATACATTAACATTACACTACACTGCAATAGGAAAGTTATAGGAACATAGAAACATAAAAAATGGTAATGCACTATGAAAATCAATCTAAACACATCTAATTAATCCATCTAAACATTTTTAAAAATTATAAGACCACCATGAAAATTTTTTTATAAGCTTGTACAATCCAAAAATATAATAAAAAAATTTAAAAAAGTGGTTAAAATAATGGAATTTGACTAAAAAATAAAACACCTCACATCATATTACTAGTGAATTTTGCTAGGAAAAATAAAATCTAACTTTTATAAAAATTTTAGCTCAACCAAAACTAGTGAGACCTAAGTACCGATCCAGGAAGTATAAGTGTAGAATTATGTAAAATTGCACTTCTTAGGTCAAAAATCTCTATTTCAATGTTTAATTATGATAATTATGATAAAATAAGATAAATTGAGGTGGAAGAACATGTAGAAATCAAAGAATGTACACAAATGTAAGAAAACACAAAAAAATAAGAGTTACCATAAAATACAAGAAACACAATTAATGAATGCAATTACCTACTAAAATGCTTGAACAATTGTGTAATATACTACTAGTGATATGTAGGAAAAGGCAAATTCAAAAGGATCCTTAACAATAATGCCAAAAGTTTGATATGCATGTTATAATGCACCAAAATTAATTAAAACTGGTTTACTGAAGAAATAATATAGAAAAGTAACACAACCAAGTTGTACCCCTAGTAATCCTTTAATATTATCTTTTTTAATTGAATTCCTAATAATATTTACATAATTATTGAATTATTAATCAACTAAAAATGAAAGAAACTAAAGTAAACAAAATGCAATTGCACTAAAATAGAATGATGGATAAAATGCAATATATTGTATCAAAAATTATGCAGAATATAGAATTAGAGTTTGGGGGGTTTTGCACGTAATTAAAATTGAATTAAACAAAGCAAAAACATAAAATAAATAGTAAAAAATAAATCAATACGAAGATGCAACCGATCTAAAAAATTGAGATACTCTAGTTTAGATTAACTATGAAATTTAGGATTTAAATTTTTTAATTAATTCTTTAACTTTGGATTACTTGGAACCCTTGCAATAATATGTGAATCCTTTGCTAGATGACTGTCTAGGATTTGATCAATTAAAATTAACTAATTAAACAACTGTTATAATCCTAATTGGCTAGATCGAAATTAATTTAATAATAAAATTTAAGTAAATCAAAAAATTAAATTAAAAACCTTTAAATTAATCCCTTAACCCTCTAACCCTATATGTGAAAATGTGATTTACAAACCATTCAACGTCAATATAGCAAAGAAATAAAAAATTATAAGGATGAACATAAATTATATCAAATTAACATCCAACATATGTAATCTCAAGAAATCAGTACAAGTAAATCGGGAAAGAGGAAAATTAATTAAAAAAAAGTTAACATTACAATCTATAATCTCATAATCTAGATGAAGAAAGCCTCAACTCCTTGAATTAACTTCGAAAATTAGCCTTCCATGGCTAGAGGACACAAGTTAGAACAAGAAGAAAGAAAGCAATCTACTAAGTGTGTGTACAGAGTCTAGAAGTCTAATCAGTTCTCCCCTTTTATTTGACTTAATTAAGCTAAAACCCTAATGGACTTGACTTTTATGACTCCTTATGATTACAAAGATGGGACCTTCTTAATTTTTAGAAACCCAGATCTATTTTTAACAAGACATCCTACAAATATGAATTCCAGGTAGTAGAGGACCACTAAATCAATGTAATGTGGAAAACTCATAAACATGAAAGTTGTAGGCCTATGTCTTATGAAAATTTAGGCATTGATTTTACATTAATAAGACCTCTATAACTCTAGATATGGCTTAAAGCTAAGGACAGACTCAGCTAGGATAGAAACATAACTTTAACTTTTTAGCCACATATGACCCCAAAATGTTTGAACTGAACTTAGACTAAAACATAAAAGTTATAGATCTCTCTTTAAGCTTTCTAATGATATAAAATTTACCTTAATCCGATGTTTAGTGCTCAACATATGACTAAAAAATAGAAATAGTATCAAAATTTAACATTTACCAAATAAATTTAGACTATTGTAAAATTAAGCACTAAATTATAAAATAAGGTTAGTTCTATGAAATTAAGCAAATGTAACCCACTAAAACACATAAAATAAGAAAAAATAAAATAGTAAATATTTTTTTTATCAATAGGCATGATATGATAGTACCATAATTGAATTCTCTATCTTATATGCTAAGTTTTTATATAGATTTTTAGTTAGCTTTAATCTTTTGATGCATATCCACAACCTTTCATTAGAAGTATTGATTGAGTACTATTCTTTTTAACCATTTTCACAATTATAATTGGTGTAACTTATAGATATAGTATTCTATTGTGCTTAATAATTGAAATTATTTGATGTTGCAATGGTTTGTTTATTTCTTAGCCTATTCATTCATCAAAAAATGTTTTACTGAAATGCTATGTTATAAAAATGCAACCTTGTACAAGTTAATGTTACAATGAAGTATATCCAACCTTGTCTATATTATGATTTGAGCATTTTTTTAATACATTGTTAGATTTTGATAATGAATGGATATTTGGTTTTTTTGTAATGTACTTTCTTCCATAAAAAAAATAAAATTCTATATAATTAGCTTTTTAACAAGATGGAAACATTTTCAAGTTATATGCATCTAACATAAAATCAATTCTATCTTTTTTCTTTATATAGGATGGTGTGCAAGTGAATGTACAAGCTACTAAAGAGCTAAATTCACTTATGAAGGAGCCAAGGATCTCTTTAGGAGGGAGCAATAATGATTAGCACTGCTCTGTGTAAATTTATCCTATATGTGGTCTTTAGTTTTTGTCAGACATATCAAACTAATCTAGTTTTTTTTTATTACTTTACTTTATGTACACATAATTAATCAATGGAATTTTTTTACACAGAAATGGTAGCCGTGTTGTATACTTTTTTTTTAGATGAAATTAACCTTTTTTATTTTATTATTAATGATGATTAAATGATTTATTTTTAAAAATAAAAAAGTTAATAAGTTTTCAAATTAAATTGAATTTGAAAAAAAAACTTAAGTTTAAAGGCGGTTATACAATTGCCCCTATAATTTTTCAATTTTTAAAAATATTTTTTAGGTATGGTTTTGTCTGTCACTATTTAATTAATACAAACTTTAAATGTAAAATTTGCAATGGTTGAGAACTATCTTTAATGATTTGGTGGCCAATTAAGTAAAAGGCTTAGGTGCGGTTGGCAAACCACTTTCAAGTTTAGATATAGTTTCTAAACTACCTCTAAATTGTAACACTGAACTGCATTGTTTCTCCCAACCACCCCAAAATGATATCAGTTATCGCTTCTATATTAGCTAGAGAAACTGCAACTATGTCAATTTAAAACAGTTAAATTACCCGAATTTTTGTAGTGTCTTCTTAAAAAAAATCTAGTTCTTTGGAAGCTTTTAAAAATTTTAAGGCTAAAGTTGAAAATCAATTAGAAAAAAAATAAAGGTTATGAGATCTAATAAATGTACCAAATATTATGGAAAATATTGTTAGATTCCTTCAAGAAAATGGCATTGTAACATAATACACAATGACTAGTACACCTCAATAAGAAGATATTGTTGAAAGGTGTAACTGCAACTTATTAGATATATGTATGCTTAGCAATACTAAACTACCTTTATTTTTGCGGGGATGGAATTAAAATGGTTATGTATATTTTAAACATACTTTTTATGAAAATAATCTCTGAAACTTTATTTGAGTTATGGGTATGTTGGAAACCAAGTTTAAATCACCTTTGTGTTTAGGGTTACCTCCTTAAAGCAAGGTTTTAAAATCCCTAGAAAAAGAAATTAGATCCTAGGATAATAAGTTGTTACTTTATTGGTTATCTAGATCGATCTAAAAGCTATAAATTTTATTGTCTAATCATTACACCATAACTATAGAAATAGTGTGACAAAGTACCTTGAAGATGGAATAAATAGTCAGAAACTTGAACGTAGAAAGATTATGCTATCTCCAAATAAGGGATTAGCTAGTGTTGATCAAAACAAAACTATAGAAAATCAAATTAATATGGAGATATTACATCATAAGAAGGAAAATAATGACATTATTATGCTTTGCATAAGAGAAATTACACATGATCGAGAAACTATGACTCACTTGAAATCATTAAAGTCATTCAAAAGATTTCAAAAATTAACAATTTCAAATAATTACATAGTGCACCAAGAGCAACATGAAATTGATAATGATCCATTAATGTTTTCATATGCCACAAGAAGTAAAAAGTCAATTAAATGGATGGAAGTTATAAAAGATGAAATGACTTTCATGAATAGTGATAGAGTTTGAGAATTGGTTGTATTACTTTGATAGAGTCATCTCAATTCAATGTAAATGGATATTCAAAATAAAAAAGGATTCCAAAGAAAATATTGACCAATATAAATCTAGACTTGTTCCTAAAGGATTTACCCATAAAAGTAATTGATTAATAATGAAATATTCCCTCTAATATCAAGGAAACATTCCTTTAAAATTATTATGATATTAATAGCTCATTTTGATCTTAAGTTACATCAAATGATTGTGAAACAACCCTTCTTAATGAGAATTTACATGAAGAAATTTATAAGGAATAACTTGAAGATTTTAAGGAGAAATTGGTATGCAATTTAAAGAAATCCATATATGGACTTAAACAAACTTCCATTAGTGTTATCTTAAGTTTCATGGTATTATTATATCCTTTAAATTCAAGGAAAATGATTTTGATAAATGTATATATCTAAAGTTCAGTGGGAGAAAATTTATTTTCTTAATTCTATATATGGATGACATACTATTTGTTAGTAAATCTGCTGAAGTTTTCTTCTCTAAAAATAATAAGTGTTCAAGTAAATCAAAATATAGAGTTAAAATATCTTCTTGTTCAAAAAAGGTAAGAAAGAAAAAAAGATTCCATTGAACATATTAGTATAAGATTAATGGTGGTAAATTCTATGATTAAAGTATTAGCGCCTAAGTTTTTTATTAATCGTGTATTTTCCATTGGATTGCCCAATAATATACAATTTTGTGAAGAGTTTAGTCTAATTTCATTCCAATACATCCAAGTGCACATTATGTGAAATAAAAATTAATGTTTTTTGTTTTTATATTAAAGTCAAACTATGATATGAACATTATAGAAAATTTCAAGTTAACATTAATGGAAAAAAAGATAAAAAAAAATGGTTCATTGAACATAATATACAAATATGTTCATATCCTTCCTCATTATAACATTTCTAGGAAGATCACATTGTGACGTTATAACATCTCAATATTTTTAATAGGCTTATGGAAGTATTTTCTTAAAAAATAATAACAATAATAAAAACTTAAACACGGGCATGTAGAATCTTGTAATGGATGATTTGCACAAATAATAGATGAAACTAGTGTGGTACCTATGCCATACATGGAGGAAGAGAGAAAAAGTGAGATGGTATAACTGAAAAATAAATACAATATGTTAAATTACAAATATTCATATAATATATTATAAAAATAATATTATATATCCAAGAATTTCACAATTTTGTATTATTTTCTAATTAGCATTTTTATAAACATTATTTCTTGAGATATTATTATTATTGTTATTATTATTATTATTATTATTATTATTATTATTATTATTATTATTAACATAATACAATATTTTGCTCTAGTTTAGGATAAATAAGAATTGTGCATATAATTATAAAAAGTGTTTAATATTTCTATTTTAATGTTATTTATCTATTTGAAATTAATTACTAATTTTTGTATTATTCATTTTAAATTATTTATTGATTACTACTTGCATAATTTCATATGCAATTAATTCTCATTTCGTCCAAAAATAATATTAAATTAAATGAATACTTATTTTATAATAACATAATCATAAAATTTATAAGCATATATGTGTGTGTGTGTGTGTGTGTGTGTGTACTAGCTTGTAACCCGTGTGACGTATGAGTTTAATTAATTTTAATTGATGATAATTTATAATATAAATTATGATTTTAAATTTTAAATTTTAAATTATGATATATTCAAATGGATAATGTAAAATATTTTATCATATTTATATCAATCAAATAACTATAAAATTTATATAATTATATTCAAAATAAGTAAAAGGGTGTACTATTTTTTTAACTCATTGCTAATTGATGAAGCTATTATTTTATTGTAATATTACATTAATAGTGATTATTACCACAATTAGAAGGATGCATACACATTTAAATATTAAAACAAATTAAATTTAGAAAAATAACATAAAATTATATACACACACATAAGAATGTCAATGCTTAGTTGAAGAGAAAATTGATGATGACATATATATACATTAAAGATTTGAATATTTTTCAATGATGTAAATGGACATACAAAAATAGAAATGAAAATGGAAATCAACTAGAGATGAAAGTGTGATTTTTATTAAAATAAATAAGTTAATTACTAATGATCAATTGATGCTTAAGAAAATCAATCAATATTATATAAGGGAAAGAAATTAAAAAGGTTATTTTAGAAAGGAAGATAATTCATAAAAATTAAAAAATTTAATAAATTAAGAAAAATTAGAGAGATTATAAAATTTTGAAAATACAATAAACGAGGAAAAGAAATTAAGGATTTTTTTCAATTTAATATAAATAACATATATCCTAGAAAATGTAATAAATTTAGGAAAGAGAACAGAGTGATTATGAAAACACAATAAATAAGGGAAAGAAATAAGGGAGATTATTCAAGAAAGAAAGAAATTGCACAAAAATTAGAAGGTTTAATAAACTAGGAAAAAAATCAGAGAGATTATAAAAATATGATAAATAAGGAAAAGAAATTAAGAATTTTTTAATTTAATAAAAATTGTTATATATAAATAAAAGATTTAATCCTTTACACTGATTATGGGAGCATAACTTATTATAATATAATTTTTATTGAAGAATAATACATTGACACATGAAAAATTATAGAGATAACACTTCACATAAAAGAATAGAAGAAACATTACGGCTAATATATAATATAAAAATTTGTTATTATTATAACTTTTTCTTTGTCATAATTTGATTGTATTATTGTTAAAGGTTTAATTTGACCTTATTACTACAATTTTTTATCCAATTTTAATAATTTAGATGTAATTTAATATATAAATATATATTAAATTTGTAATTTTTTAATACCCAAACATCTTATATTATAACTATTCATTGAAGAATGACAAATTAATATGTGACAAATTATAAAAATAACATTTGACATAAAAAAAATGTAAAAAACATCATGGCTTATATATAATATAAAAATTTGTTATTATATAAATTTTTCTTTGTTATAATTTGATTGCATTATTGTAAAAGGTTTAATTTGAGTTTATTACTATAATTTTTTTTATCATGTTTTAATAATTTAATTATAATATAATATATAAATATATATTAAAATTTTTAATTTTTTTAATACCCAAGTATCTTATATTATAAATTTTCAAAAAGTAGTTATTTTTTAAAATTAATAAAACATATTGGTGTTCAAGATTTAGATTTAAGTAGATATGTTATATATTAGTTACATTTTTTGATCTCGTGCCATGCGAGCATGTAAAAAAGATCAATAACTTAAGTAAATCAATAATTATTTTCTACCCTTTTCAATGGTAAAATTTATAATAAGTAATATGTAAATAAAATATATAAAAAATTAAATACAAAAAGTTAAAAACTAAAAATAGAAAACTCCTTACAATGTGTTAATTAATCAAATCAGTATATAAATAGATAATAAATTAATGAATATTATTGTGATATGCAACTAGTATCTACCATCTTTAATTGTACAATGTATAATAAATGATATCTCAATAAAAGATATAATTCATTAAGTATAGAAAACATAAAATTTAAAAATAGAAAACTCCTTACAATGTGCTAACTATTAATTCCAATCAGCATTTTATTAAGTAACAAATTCATAAAAATTAATAGCTAATAATATTTATAATTGTGAAATTAATGGCTAGTAATAATTATATTAATAGTCATGGTAAGCATTAGCAAAATTATAATTACAAATATTTATAAAATTAATAGATGGTATTAATTTAATTAATACAATTAAAATCAAGAAATATACAATAAATATAGATAAGAAATTAAAGAATATTTAACTTAATTCATAGTTATAGTTTTTTTTAAATTATAAATTTAATTTAACTCAATTATATAATGTGTTAATGTAAGAAAATTGAAAAGTTAAAATGGAAGTAAACAAGAACTTGAAGTGATTATAACAAAATTGAAAATTATAACACAAATTATAAAATAAAAATAATTAATGAGAAATAATATTCAAATAAGATTATATTTGAACTCATTCAATAAAATATGTAATGTTTTAAAAGTTAGATATCCGTAAAAAATGGCAATATCTGTCATTATAAGTTATAAATACATCATAAAATTATAATAAATATGTAATGATTTAAAAAGAAGAAAAATCTATAATTACAAAAGGACACAAATCTTATTATGATATATTGAGATAGAGAAAGAGTACAAGAAATATCAATAAAAATTTAATTTTTATTCAAGAAAAATACTATTAATGAGCAAAAATCAAGATATCTTTATATAGCTTGTCTTCTTTCTCTCAATCTTCTCTCTCCTAAAGTCATTATTTTTCGCTATAACTAATGATATATCACTGGGTGAAAACTCAATTCCAAGATCACACCCAAAAATAAAAAAATACAAGAATAATGCTTTGACTTTTGCTTATAACCTTACTTTGACAAAAAAATTTAAGTAAAATCATATGAAAATGTTTATAAAAAATAAATTAAAATATAAAATATGCTAAAAACTTAATAAAAACATTGACTTAGACAGAGTGAAATAATTAGGAAGAAGATTTGAATTTTATGCATACAAGTAAGAGAAGAATTATATCAACAATTGAATTAAGCAAAATCCTCATATCATCATTAAAAATCATGGAATGCATTTAAAATTTTAAAGGGAAAAACAATAGAGAAGGAGAGATAAGAAAAAGAAAGAAAAAAATATAAGATATTGAAAATTTAATTAAGACAAAAAAGAATACAAACTAGTTTAATATTCTAAAATATAGAAGATTGAAAAGTGTGATCTTATACAGAAGTAACGTCTCAAAAAGAAAGAAAGAAAGAAAGAAAAAAAATCATAAAACAAGTTGTCATGAAAATTGAAAATTTCAAATCAAAAGAGTGAGAAAAAGTGAAATTCAGAAATGCAATGAGAAAATAGAGATTAAAGAATGAATGAACATTTATGCCATTAGGAAAAGAAAATATCTAATGGTAGGAGATCTTCATATTCCACAATAGTCAATAAATTAACAATTATGAACAAATTGACAATGATGAAAAAATTATCCAATTGAAAATGAAAAGAAAATTAATGCCAAAACTATCACTCAAATTACAATTTTAAAATATAATTTATAGAAAGAAGTTTGTCTTCATTTTTCTTAAAAATCATTGACCCAACAGAAAGGTGATAATAAGAATATCATGAATATAAATATCATGAATATGAATGAGTTAAGACGTACTACTTTTTAAAATAAAATTACTAATATAATAAAGAGTATAAATTTAATCAAAATTATTAATGTAAATTAAATGTGATTGAGATCATGAAGATTATGAAAATGTAATAAATAAAGGAAAGAAATCAGTGAGATTATTCCAAAGAGGAAAAAATGCACAAAAATTAGAAATTTTAGTAACTTCGAGAAAAACTAGAGTAAATGAGAGAGAAAAATCAAGTAATTTTTTTCTTAATTTAATATAAATTATTATATATAAAATAGAGATTTATTCTTTTATATTAAATGCGTGAATGTGGCTCACTGAAGCATAATATTTATTCAGAGAGAATGACAAATTGATATATAACGAATTATGAGAATGATATTTATTATAATAGAAGACTATTAATATACAATTAATATATAATACAAAAATTACTTGGAATAATATATGTACAAATAATTAGGATGTTATGAAGATTTAATTTATTCTATAATAAGAATTTCACGACGTTAATCATAAAGTATTATAAGAGTTTAATTAAATTTTAGATTTATGAAAAAACATTTACAATGTTATGATAAATATTTTACAAGAAATTGTATAAGGATCTATAACGGCATTTATATTATTTACAATATTAAATATTTTAACAATATCATATATATTTTGAATTAAATAAAGTATATGTTGACTTGAAGTATATGACTTACAATAATTTTTTAATAATTTGTTAGATTATAAAATGCAAGTGTTATACTTTATTAACATTATAAAAAAATTAAATTTTAGAAAGTTTAAAAAATGAGTTTATAATGTTATTTTAATTACGCTAAATTATTAAATTAATAGTAAAATTATTTTTGTTACCATGAACAAAAATATATCCTCAAATCAAATTGAAAGATGTAAATACTGTAGTTTTGCAAGATAAATGCTATCTTGCTTTATCCTCCTCTCTTGTATAACATGCAACATAAATTGTAGTATTAGGTTTTTGATAAGTGTGTTACGTTCTATTGATTGTTCCATTATCTTATGTGAGGCCACGTCAGCTTTCAAAAGGTGAGGCACGTAATTACTCCTTTACCAAAATATCAGCTGGTTTTGCATTTTCACACGGTTTTTAAAATTAAATAATACTCTCTTCATCCTTTTTACTGATTATTTAATATAAATGTACACGAATTAGAGATGGTAATAAATGGCAATTATTTTAAGAGAGGAGTTACAATTTGTTAATTTATTTTTAAATATACAAAATTGTTAAAAAGATTTTTATTTGATAACAATAGAATTGATGACAAATTATTTAACAAACAAATACAATATATCAAATTTGAACGTGATAAAAGCTCATAAAAGAACATCCAATGTTATTGCATTTTGAGAGCGCTGATAAAATTGTTGTGCATTGAACTCCATCAAAAGAATTTGTTGAGTATTTATTGGAATAATAAAAATGATATTGGAAACAAGATACCAAATATATTTTTATTTTTCTTAAAATGGGCAATAAATGGAATAAAAAAATGTCGGTAACAGCCAAAAAGGAAATGAAAAGAATTGTTTATAGCTATTGAAATATTTAAATTTTACATGTTACTTATTTTTTATTTAACATTTATAAATTAAGGGATAAAATAAAATATTAAATTTAAATTAAGTTATTACTATCATCTCCATTTTAAGGTAAAAAGATATTTTTAATTCCTTAATTTTTTTTAATATCAATCTTGTAGTCTAAATTTTATATGAAGCAAATTTACTATCTAAATTTTTTTTAAAAATATAATATTACTTAGTAACAACATAATTAAATTTTTAACAAATATGTTTACATGACATTCAACTTAATATCATAAATTATATTTTCATATTCTTAAAAAGAAAAAAATACTTTTAATCCCTATTTTTTATTGAAGTTTTAATCTTGTCCTCTAAGTTTTAATTAAAATAAATTTATTATCTAACTTTTGAAAGATAATAAGGATATTGAAAAAGATGACTAAATTAAAAGAATCTAGAATTGAAAGTGAAAAAGTGCTCATCAAATTCAATTTAATGATAGCAAAAAAGAAACATCAAATAATGATGATTTTAAAAAAGTTAAATCATCATTGGTATAGTATCAATCGGTCCTTTTTGCAAATTGGTGTAAGGAAAAAATTACTTATAAAAATAAATATTGAACACAATAAATCAAGTAAAAAAGTACGAGAGTGGAGAATTGGATAGCTATAAAATTATGGAGAGGAAAGATAGAAAGTAAATTTAGTTCAATTAAATTTTAGAGAATAAATTTAAAGCTTTAGTGAAAATTTAGAGATGAAAATATTTTTATCATAAGAATATGAAAATATAACTTATATAGGATATGTATGATGTCAAGATGCCACGTAAATATCTCTATTTTTTTTATTTTTTGTTAGGCAATGATATGAGTGATTAAACCATTAATATATAATGACCGAGATAAAGGGTACAAAGTTTTTAAAGTATATTGAATGTCATTTGAATTAAAGATTCTTAGCTATCTCTATTAAAAAACTAAGAAAGTTATACTTTAAGAAACATAGCATGCTTTTTTAAAATAAGGAGGTAAATGTGCTTTAATGAAAATTTAAGGAATAAAATTAAAATTTTGATGACATTTAGAAGGATAAAAATATCTTTATCTTTTTATCTTATCATAAATTAAACAACTTAATTTTTTTCTTAGATTTTAATAATCACTTATCTTTTTTTTAAGTCCTTAAAAAGTGAAAGATGAAAAAATCAAAATTTCTATCATAAAATTCTTTTTTTAGACATTTTATTACTTATTATGTTAAAATTAAATTTTATAAAAATAACATTTCAAATTGAATCATATGAATAAAATAATATTACACATAAGAAAAGATTTATTATTACCAAATAAATCCATTGAGAATGGGTATGAAATCAAGATTTATTGTAGATTATAATCTATTCACAATTGGTTTTAATCACGAACTTTAATAAGGATTTGCTACTCCTATCAATCCTAGATGAGAACTTAATTGGGAAGACTTTCTAATATTGATAGAGAGTGTTCAGAATCTATCATAGGATTTAGGAATAATCATATTTATTTATATTAATAATATTAGTGGGTCGAGCCATCATTAAGAACCATTTATTATCACATTAGTTAGGTTAGATTTCCATTAGGCTTAAATTATTCAATCACTTTAATATTGAGCTAAACCTTTTTACATCTTATTTTATTATTGAATCAATAGATCCACAAATAGAAAATATAACAATCTCCTACTTGGAACATGTAATTCAATAATAGTGGCCGCTTTAATAAAATGTAAAAGAAAATTATGGCATCTTTACGCCCACTAGTCTAAATTAGGATAATAAATGTCTAGTAATATAAAACACAATATCATATAAGGATATTAATGAAATATATATACTGTACACTTACACCTTGTTGATCATATACAATATCCGATAGAGATATACATAACAAGTTTATGTTTAATAGGATTTACATGACAAAACTGTGATAATTATATATAAATCTTTACACATTGGGTTGAAATATGCATCCAAAATGCTAAATAAGAATCATTATTCTCATCACAATATCGAGATAAAGTCTAAACGTCTCTATAAATATGTCATAACAAAAATGTGCATATATGGCAAAATATGAATATTTCATTTATACATATCTTAAGAAAATAATTTACATTATAGTACTCCTACTAACCTAAAATATTAAAAAGACTTAGCTAATCCCATATTAATTACATGATCATGATATACATCTATCGCTAAGCCTTTGGTCAATGGATCCATGAGCATATGATCCATGAAAATATATTCAATACATGTAATATTCTTGCATACCTTCTCTCACATAAATCAATACTTTATATCAAAATATTTTATACAAGCAAAACTTTTATTATTATAAGAGAAGTTTATAATAGTAGTATTATCGCAATAAATGGTCATGGGCTTTGAGATGCTCTCAATAATCTCAAAATCAACCATAAAATTCCTTAACCATACAACAGTACAAGTGGCTTCATAACATGCAACATATTCTGCTTCCATAGTGGAGGTTGCTATTAAGGATTACTTAACACTTTTTCATAACACAACTCCTCTAACTATCATAAAGATGTACCCCAATGTAGATTTGTGATCATCTGGATAACCAATAAAATCTGAATCCAAGTAACCTGTAACTATGAAATCTCTCGATCTTTTATAGGTTAGCATGTAATTTTTTGTATCCTAAAGGTACCTTATGAATCTCTTCATAGTAATCCAATATTTTTGACCAAGATTACTCAGGTATCTTCTTAGTACACTAATAGCATAAGCTATATTAGAACATGTACATACCTGAGCATACATTAGACTACCGATAACTAACACGTATGGGACATTTTTCATTCTTTCTACTTTAACATCATTCTAAGGATATTGGGACTTAGAGAAAATTTCTCTTTTTAAAATAGGTATAGAAACTTGAGAGCAGGTTGACATATTGAACCTCTTCAATACTTTTTCAATGTAAGTCTGCTGAGACAAATCAAGCAAACCCTAGGATTTATCAGAATGGATCTCTATGTCTAAAACATAAGAGGCATTTTTAAGATCCTTCATATCAAAATGTTTGGATAATATTTATTTTGTCTCAATCAACAAGTTCATGTCATTACTTCTAATGAGAATATCATCTACGTATAGCACCAAAATAACAAAATTATCTACACTTTTCAACATATAAATATACTAGTCAACTGTATTCTCCTTGAACTTAAAAGAAGTCACTATCTCATCAAACTTAAGGTACCATTGTCTAGATGCTTGTTTTAAGCCATAAATAAACTTTTTAAGTTGGCACACAAGTTACTCCTTTCATTTTTCTTGGAAACCATCTGATTTATCCATATAAATAGTCTCTATTAAATCACCATTTAAGAAAACTATTTTTAATCCATCTGATATAACTCTAAATCAAAATGAGCTAGTAAACCTATGATAACACAAAATGAGTTTTTGGTTGAAACTAGTGAAAAAGTCTCTTTGAAGTCTATACGTTTCTTTTGGATATTGCCTTTTACTAGCAATTTAGCCTTGTATCTCTTAACTTTACCTCGAGCATCCCTCATAATGTTGAAAACCCACTTGCATTTAATTAGCTTACAACCTATAGGAAGATCCACTAGATCCTATGCTTGATTCCTATGCATTGAAGCTAACTTATTTTTTATAACATTCATCCAATCAGAATAGCTTGAATTGGACATAACTTGAAAGAAGGTTTTAGGATCAATATCATTATTAATATCATATTCATACTCTTGCAAATATACAAGATAATCATTAGGAATTGTCGATTTGTGAACTCTATGGGATCTTCTTAATGGAAATTTTTCTTTGTTTATTTCATTTGGCTTGACACCTTTTGCCATTATTAGTACTGGATTAACTGGTGGAGAAAGAAAAGATGACTCTCCTAATATTAGTGCCAACAAAACAATTGTTCTATTTTTAAAGAAATTCATGATTTGTGATATTTGGCTCCTACCACCTAACTTATTCTCAAAGAAGATGGCTCGATCAAACTTAATTACTCTAGTTGAATGAGTTAGTTAGTAAAATCTACTTTCCCTCCAGTCATTACAGTACCCAATGAAGTATCCACTAATAGTTTTTGAATCAAGTTTCCTTATGGATGAAATATATGGTTTTGCTTCAACTTTACAACCTTAAACTTGAAAATATTATAGACTAGGCTTTTTACCATATAATAATTCATAAGGAGTCTTAAGTAATGACTTACTAGGAACTTAATTTAAAATATATGTTACTATTCTCAATACATCACTTTATAAGAATTCTAGCAATGAAGTATGGGTTAGCATGTATCTCACCATATCCATAAAAGTTCTATTCCTCCTTTCTGCAATTCCATTTTACTCCAGTGTACTAGGCAAAGTTTAAGTTGCTTGAATTCCACAATCTTGTATATATCTCACAAAGGGGCCATAATTTCTTCCTATTTCATCATACCTCATAATACTCACCACCTCTATTATAGTTAATGCACTTTATTTATTTCTTTAATTTTAGTTCAACTACCACCTTAAATAACTTGAAAGTTTCCAATGATTCTAACTTATTACTAAGTAACTCCACCCAATCAAATCTAGGGTAACCATTAATAAATGTGATGGAGTATTTGTAGCCTCCCACAATATTACGTGTGATAAGCCTACTAATATTAGTACAGATTAGTTTGAGAGCATTCTCTTTTTTGTTTCTCTTACTCTTTCTAGCTCTAATTGTAAATTTTCCTTTAATATAGTTTACACATATTCCAAAATCTGAAAAATCTAGATCATGAAGTACTTCTTCTTTCATGAGTCTTCAAATTCTATCTTCAGAGATGTATCTTAATTGTTTATGCCACAACATTAAAAATCTTTTATCAATTTGACAACTTTTCTTATCTATAATAGAGTTCATTGAATTTACGAAATTAGAATCTAAATTAACTATATATAAACTTTCACACATAGAACCAGCACCGATAATAAAAATATTTATAAAATAATTCAAAATTTTCATTTCCAAAATAACAAGAGTATCCAACAGAATCCAAAGTAATAACTGAAATCAAATTCTTTCTCATGGAAGGTACATAAACTACATTATTAAGTAAAAGCTCATCTCTAGTCTTCAATTTCAACTCCACTGATCCTATATGCCCTACTTCAACTCTATCTCCATTTCCAAGTTTTACAATTAGCTCTCCTTCATTTGGTTTCCTTAGATTCATTAGTGCCTGAAAATAATTAGTTACATGAATAGTTTTACCAATATCTAACCACTAAGAGTTTGATGGTATATTAACAATATTTAACTCAAAATAAACTAGAGCTAGATGGGTACCTTTCTTTTTCTTTTTAACTTATTTCTTGTATTTAAAATAGTTTATTTTCTTATGCTTATACTTCTTACAAAACCTATAATTACCCTTAAATTGGGCCTTATTAGGTTTATAGCGTTATTATCCATTAAATTCCTCTTTCTTACCCTTCTTTCTTCTATAGTTAAGGTGTCTCTTGTCACTTTTCTGATTAGACTTTCCACCATGATTTGAATGTGTGCCATGAGATGTATAATTAATTATCTGAGCCTTTTCTTTCTTTATGTCTTTCTGTGCTTGTGTAACAATAGAAATTAACTCATTGATAGTCCATTCTAATTTCTAAGTATTATAAGAGGTTTTTAGAATGTCAAACTGAGGTGGAAGAGACTCCACTACACACTAAGTTAAATAACCTTCTCCTAGATCAACTTGCATAGTTTTCAGCTTCTTGTAAAAGTGAACCAATCTTAAAATGTTTCTGCTCACCCCTAATACCATCATACATTGATTTCTCAAGTAATGAAAGATATTGTCCCTTCTCATCCTTATCGAATTTCTTTTACTTTTCATCTATAGAATCTTGAAACTTTTTTGCATTTGTCATTTTAAGAATGCTATTTCTTATTGTTTTTTCCATGGTGTACTTCATTACCATCAAACGTACTCAGTTAGAATAGGTCCACTTTTCATGATGATTCTTTTGATTTGTTGTACACTCAACAATAATATGAGGTTTTGTTTCCCTTATTGCCATGTCAAGGTTAAAGACTACTAAATATAACTTTAGTGATTCAGTCTAGTCCTTATAATTGGTCCCATTAAGCATTTTAATTGCATTTAATTACATAGGTAAAGGAGTTGAGGAAACAAATTTTATAAACATTAATGCATATTTAATCTTAATCATGCTAGAAATTTTCCTTAGTAAACTATGCAATTGAACTTAGTACTACACCATGAGGCCTAATATTGACAAGACATTAAAGAATTTATAATGTAATACAAGGACTAAATATCATATTTCTAAAATTTTAACACCAATAAGGTAATGAAAATTTTAGAAACACAATACTTATTCCTACATTTATGTTATCATCAACAAATCATATTAATAATATCATATTGATAGGGTATTATAATATTATTAATATGATACTCTTCTTAATCCAACTACAATTTCATAAAAGATGAATAAAATTTTATGCAATTGGGCCCATGATAGGTGAGTTCATAATTACACAAAATTTTATGGTATAACATAAGTCTAAATAATTTTCTAAAATTATTTTTCTATACATAAATACATATAGAAAAAATATTTAATAAACCAAATGATTCCTAAAAAATTTCACAAAAATATATGTGGAAGCCTAATATGTAATAATATTACAATGAAATTTTCAGTTCAAAATAAAATTATTTGACGATCCAAATTAAATAGGTAAAAATAATTAAAATATTTTTATTTTCAAAAAAATAGAATTTATCTCATATAAAATGTGAACATTCACATTCATCATAGGCATACATAATAGATATATATATACTCATAGCAGTGGATAGCAATGAACTAAAATTGGCATTGTATAGTAACACATTCAAATGGATATTTGAAACTAGGAATTGCAAAACTGTATTGTTGGATATGCATATGTATATGGTACTAAATCATAGAAATAGAAGGCAAGTTCATTGCTAATATTTGTAGAATTAAAATTATATATATTATTGAAAATAAATGGTTTGTATCATGTAAAAACAATTCACTTCTTCTACCATTTGCAATAAACATACAACATATTATTTAAACAATATCTGTTAATTATTCACAAAAATATCAATTTGGGCATTACAATATCCCAAGAGGTAATCAAAAGCCTAGTTAATGATTCAAAGATCTCATTGAAAAATAGGAAAGAGAGAAGATAAAACTCTAATAAGACGGTTCAACATAACCATAACTCAAGTTTACTACAAAGAAATATTAGGTTTCGAAAACCAATTCACATCTTCTGATTACATTGAATATATATATATTTCACATCTTTCAAAAAATAGAAAAAGGAAACAAATCAGGATACGTTTTATGCCTTTGAAAAATTAAAGAGTTAAATGCATCACGTGATTAATCAATTATTTGATTTTCAAATCACATAAATTTTTTTATTCTAAAAATTTCTAGAAAAATAGAATTTTTTGAAAAAAAAATTCAATCGAAAATTTCACGTGCATATATGATTGCATCATGATTTGCTAATGGAATACATATTTCATACTAAAAATTCATCCAAAAACATATTAAAGCCAATAATGGATTAAACATAAGTATATAAATCTTTTTCACATATAATGTGTAACATTCATAAAGAATAAAATAATATATATATATATATATATATATATATATATATATATATATATATATATATAACAAAAAAATAAATATATATCAAAGGCTATGATATATTTTAAAATTCATAATGAAATTCCATCTATAATACATTCATCACAAGATATAAAACTATAAAATAAATAATTTTATTCCTAAATCCACCTAATAATATATTCAATCCACATAATTTAAGGCTCTGATACTTATTCTTTCCACTCACCTATTTTTCAAATTGTAAGAAAAGAAATAAGAAAAATCAAATCTTGAATAGTGGTTAAAAAAACTATTCAGTCACTTTAATATTAGGTTAAACCTTTTTACATCTTATTTTATTATTGAATTAATAGGTCCATAAATAGAAAATCTAACATATTATCCTTATTCTTTCCGCTCACCTATTTTTCAAATTGTAAGAAAAGAAATAAGAAAAATCAAATCTTGAATAGTGGTTAAAAATTAAATTTCTACCATTGTGTTTTTGCATATCCAACATTGGTTTTTTAGTTAAATTTTAATTTAGAATTTATTACTTACTATCAAAATATTTAGTCTTTTCTAGTTAATTGTAATTTCTTATAATGAAAATAAAATATTAAGCATTTTATGATATAAAAATAAAAAAATATTATTTCTTGATTATTTAGATTTAAATTTCTTGATTATTTAAATTTAAATTTGCAATAAATTTGTATGGTTTTGAATTATTTTACAAACGCCGCAGACATGCACTAAATAAATTTTATTGGCCATTTAATGGAATTTATATGAGTCAATAAATAGTTAATATTTATGCTTAAAAAATCTACGTGAAAAATAAATTTTATTCACTTATAGTATGTTACTATTTCCGACCTACACCGACATATGTTTGAGTGTATTAAAAACAAGCTAATTGTAGTTTGAAGCATTAATACCTTGTCCACTACTGCTTGTTCTTTCTTCAAATATAGCAAAATTTGACACTTACCTTTCACCTGCTCTTCTCTAAAATGGAGTTTCAAACATTTAAATTTATGTGATATCTATTTTTTTATTTATTCCCCAATTTCAAATTCTAACACTTTAATTTCAAAAGAGTAAATTAAGAAAATAATAATTTTCATTGAATTTAGGCAAAAGCATAATACAAATTAGCGCTAATGATGTAAATCACATATTACTTCTTTTTTATATTTTAAAATGTTAATGATTATAAATTAAGTCATATTGTCAATGTGTAAAATGTTTTTTCTCTTAAATTTAAACGTATTCATGAATAGTTAAAAAATTTAAATATTTATTATGCAATATTTAAAATAATAAAATCCTTTTCTATTGACAATGTAGAAAAAAAATACACGCGCATAATTACAATTAATTAACACAAAGAAAAGATGCTTCCTTGCTTTTAAAATTTTATTAGTGGCCTCTCATTGCGTGCGCTGCACTTGGCTGCAGCAAATTCCTTCATGTAACCAAACCAAAAAATCTATTCAAAGGGAGAAGATGAAAATCAAACAAGTTGATGGTTCTGATATATGTTATATAGCATACAACAAAAAATAAATTCGCACAACAGAATCCTCCTATTTACAAAGATGAAGAAGGCTATTCTTTGTAATCCTATGTCATACATAGGTACGAAGCCTCTATCATTAAGCCAACAATGCCCCTTTTCATTTAATCTTCTTACCTATGCTCCTTCTGGTGTAAGCTTACCCAATTTTATTATCGTGTAAGTCTCCGTCTTCTTCTTTACATCTAGAAACTCGAGCTTTAAGTTCCCTCTATTTGTTCCCCTCTCTCAGAAGCAGACAAGCACACTTCATTCTCTTGTTTCTCTTCATATTAGTATCTTCTCTCCACCTGATCGTCTGCTTCCTTTTTCTTTTTCTCTTCTTCATGTACAGTCACTGAATATCATCTTCTTCCTCAAATTTTGCTGCTGGCTAGTCCCTTCAAACCATGCAGTCATCCCATACTAATGTGAGCTTTGGGTAAGAGAGCAAAGGCTAATCATTTCTTCGCATAAGGGAAAGCCTTTCTGCCTTTTGTTTAGTTTGTTATTGAACCTAGATTGAGTTCCCTGTCTTATTTTACTTTGAACCCATCCACCATCGGCCGTTGACCGTCGTTCTGCCATCTAGTCTAGTGTCTTGCACATTTGAAATGCTGTGTTGCCATGGAGGTAAGCTGTGGTAGCGGTTGGAGTCATAGAGAGCTAGCTACCCGAAGTTTTTCCCTCTAGGCTTTGACCATTTGAAGCAAAGCAGGGCATTGGTTAATGTATTAACAAGGATTTCAAGAGGGCCTGGAGCTTAGAGCGAAGCTTGAGAAACTTTACAAAGAAATTAACCTCCCACAACTTACTTAGTTGTGAGTGAAACTCCTTTCTTTACTGAGTTGCTTGCAGTCTTTATATACTATATTTTTATGTATTAGCATGTGTGAAATAATACTTGTTCCGAGATATGACAAGAGAGTTGAGAAAGGTCAACTCTGTTGATTGAAACTAGAATTTTAAATCATGAAATATGGTTTAAAAAATTTTTTAATAAAAATTTTTCTCGGATTATGCACTATATTGAATTATAATTTATGTAAAATTCTGTTAAAATCGCTGAACTGTATGTGTTGGAGGAGGCATAGATCTTTTCTCAATTTGTTAGCCACTTAAATAATTATCTACTGAATGTTAACGAAAAAGGTTCTTTTCACACACTAATGCTTATGACCTTGTTTTCCACCACAAAATACACTCGGGATGTTTATCAACTAAATGTTAGGTCCCAAACATAGAAAGGCAGACAAACAAGATATGAGTATGAAAAGTGAGTAACAGTAATGAGAGCATCATTAGCTCTTTCTACTCTAGTTTTCTCTCCAGTGGATTTGTAATATATTCCTAAATAGTTTAAAGTTGAAATTCATTTTATTATGTGATTTAAGGCTAAATCAATGAAGGAAAGTTAAAATATTAAGAGTGATTTATTGATAGAGGTAAATAGCCTTAAAACATACTAGAAAGGGAACTAAGAAGGAAAAAAAATAGAATCATACTCATATAGGAATGATAGTTTCCTAGTCTTTAATTGGAGTAATAAGTATATACTTAAGAAACATGTATTAATAAGCCTTTGTATCTTTATGCTAGAAAAGAGTATACTTAAACAGGATCATCTATGACTTACTGAAAGATGCTAAAATTTACTATAAAAATCGATAGGTAAGGAAATGAATTCCGAAGCCATAATAAAAAAAGTAAGTTGCTAGTTATGGTAGTAAGTACCTACTAATTATGGGACACTGTGTTTTATGCAAACTGCAAATGATTGATGTTAATGTTACAAAAGAATAAAATCTAGATTTCGTACTTGGAGATGCTAGAATCTGCCTGTATTGGATAATCTGTGGTATAATCTATCATGAATGATTGAAATTGTGGGATATATACAAAATATCAGTCTATAATGCACGGTAAGAATTTGTGATAAGAAATATTATTTTCTTTAAATATGGAACATGATTTATAAATCTAAAATATGTGATGATATGAGCATATGCTTTGATGATGATAAACTACCTTAGTATGTAAAGATAATTTGTTATGAAAAGGCCTAACAAGGCAAAAATATCATCATGTCTAGGGTTTTTACTAGATTTCAATATCTTTAAATTTCAATTATTTCTAAATCGATGTTTTAAATTTCATTTTTTTTCCATCAACCTTTAAATACCATAAATTTCAACATTAGTTACGTAACAAAAAATTGACATTTTATGTTTCCTAATAATTTTAAAAATGTTACCGTATCCAAATAAATTTCAGTTAATTCTAAAATTAATGTCCTAAGTTTTCTCATTTTTCCAACAACCTTTAAATATCATATATGATAACATCAGTTAAGTAAAAAATTAACATCTTCAATTTCTTCATAATTTTAAAAATGCAATCATATCCAAATAGATGTTAGTTAATTCTAAAATTAACATCTTAAGTTTTCTTATTTTTTCAATAACATTCAAATGACATACATTGTAACATAGGTTAAGTAAAGAACCATTATTTTAAGTTTTCAAATAATTGCAAAAATGGCATTGCATCTAAATAGACACCAATTAATTCTAAAATTAACACCTTAAATGCTCTCATTTTTCAATTATTCTTCAAATGTCATATCTTCTAATGTCGATTAAATAAAACACTTGTCATCTTAAGTTTCTCAAAATTTTAAAAAATATCACTATGTCAAAATAATTGTCGATTATATTTACTAATTATCATCTTATTAGTCTCAATAATTTTAAAAATGTCATTGTGTCAATATAGATGTCAATTTTACTTTTTACCATCATCTATCTACTGACATAAAATCACAACTCTATAGTATTGGATGTTTATTGTACCAAACATACCTACTAGTGTTCAAAGTAACATGATACACTAATCAACTATAGGGATTAATGTAACTCCCTTACTTATTAACACCTTATTCCTCAATTACTAGATGATTATTACGCACTCATTCGCCATCTGCCTCAAGCTAATACGGAATATCTCAAATATGCGTATCTCATACACATGATCAAAAGTCATATAATTATACATAAGTTCGACTTTACAAAATATACATCCATCATATACAATATCACCAACTATACAATTATTTACAATTTCAAACATCATTGCCCTTTATCATGAGAGCCTTTGGAAGCATCACCTGTAATGGTTAGTCACAATACAGAAAACATAAGAAACAAAGTTTCCCAGTAGCTAGCCATTGCCATAAAAGCATTTCAAATCATTCCAGATTCTTAAGCAATAAAACATATGTTTCGAAATCAATTAATCGATTATCAATACAATATCGTTGTAAGAATATGCATTTTACACAACAATCATCAAGCCCACTCAGGGACTTATATCAATATCTAGATAGCCATCACAGATAATTGTACCTAGGCCTCACACAGCAATTCACTGTCTTCCCGATGTTCCCGAGCCAAAAGGCCTAACACAGTATCACACTGTCTTCCCGAGGTCCCTAGCCATAGGTACCACACACAACAAATGCACTATTATCCCCGAGGATCCTGAGCCATAGGCCAAACACAGTATTCTACTGTCTTCTCGGGTTGTGCCACAACAATTGAATTATCATTCCGGGGACCCGAACCATAGGCCAAACACAGTATTCTACTGTCTTTCCGAAATGCGTGCACAACAATTTCATACACATTTCATACAATGGCATAAAATATAGAAAATCATGTAAATAGAAAACAACTTAAGGATAAAGCTAGCTACCTTTTACAAGCTTCCAATGTGATGTTCCCTTTGCTCTCACTTAAAAACTTCTTCACACTTCCTCTTGCCTTTCCAAGTTGGCACTCCTCAGTCTATACAAATACATATCATAGTTTCTTATTAGAACATCATCACTTTCCCTAATCCTCATGTATTCTTTACTTTCTCCACTTAATTAAATGCATACTTAGATGCTCTATACTTTGCTTTCAAGCCTTGAAATGACACATATGAACATTAGAAAAGGATCCAAGGGTAAAGCCATGCAAATCCTGAAGAAATCAAGTCAAAATGTTCACTTAACAAAGTACACGGGGTTGAACATGGGCCGTGTTCTACCCCATGTTCAGAACATGGGGTACAACATGGGCCGTGTTCTGCCCCATGTACATTACTGATCAGCTTTCGCAGAAGAACACGGGGTTCAACATGGGCCGTGTTCTACCCCGTGTACAGAACATGGGGTACAACATGGGCCGTGTTCTACCCCGTGTACATTACTGATCTTCCAAAAACACAATTTTACATGGCTAAACCTCCTTTTCCCCTTGACTTCTCAAAAGGGAAGTTTCATACACACTTTCATAACTCAAAATTCACCTTCCATAAGCTTCATAACTCATAAGAATCATCCTAATTTCATCATTTTAACCAAATTCCAAACAAATCATGCCAACACTACACATGCACCATTATGCCTCTAGAACCCAAATGTGTACATCATGTTTCTTGTTGTTTTTACACCAAACCCAAGCCATAAATCATCATAACAACATCTAAAACACCATTAAACATGTTCAAATCATCCTAAACTCCATGTTCAATCACCCTTAACCACACCAACCTCAAGATTTCAAGAAACTAAGAAGAGTACATTAAAGAGCTCTTAGAGGAGAACATTTTTACCTCTTAGTGCAAATTAAAAATCCTCACTTAGAGCTCCCTAAACTTGATCAAACTTGAGCTTTTCTTTAATCTAAACACACCAATGGATAGAGCTTGATGAGAAGAGCAACTTTCCCTTCTACCCCCAAGCCTAAATCTCACTATTTTTAGGTGAAAAACTCAAAAGAAACTTTCTCTCTCTTTCTCTCTCTCTCTTGCACGTTTTGGAGCTTTCATGGAGTCTTCCTCAGCTTTTTGGAGAAAGGAGAAGGAAGAAGACTTTTCATGAAGCTTCAAGGGCATTCTTGCCATTTCTTCAAATAAGGACACTTGTCCATAAGTCTATTGGCCACACTTGTCATGTGTCTATTGGCCACACTAAATAAAATCACATATCACACCCTAAATTCTTAGTTATTCATATTAGATCCCAATTTCTTAGTTATTTCACTTTAACCACACCCGATTCTGCACTTTTGCAATTTAGTCCATAGGGTTTCTGTCTGTTTCAAATTCCTTACACTGTCAGACTTAGACAACTTCCTTTTCTAGGGTTTTCTAACCTCCTCTAATCATTCATACTATTTAGGGAAATTAATTCTTTCCCTACTATCCTTTTTCCTTCAAAATTTCGTTTACCTTGCGCTTAACTCCTTTCAACTTGAGACTCACCCACCAGGCTAATTCAATCATGCTCTTCGTTTCTACAGCCTCAGAAATTAAAGATTCAAATAATAGAATTGAAAATTCGGGACATTACAATTAACTTCTTAAACTTATGAGAAGTACTATCAACAAAACCTACTAACTCCCTTAGGCATAAGCACTCACATGTAGCGGTGGAGAGGTACATGATTCAGGACATGAGTCATAGTTAGCAAAACATCCATCTGATAAACTTATTGGGAGGTTTGTTTATACCATTAAATCTAACCATGTCATGCAAAGCATGATTTCCTTTCTCTATAACACCATTTTGTTGCTATATACTAAGTATTGTTCACAACCTTATGTATCCTTTTTTCTTTATAAAACTTTTTAAACTAATTAGATAAGTATTCTTGTCCTTGGTTAGTTCTAAGAACCTCAATTCTCATTTCTTTTTTATTCCTAACCTTTGCTATAAAGCATTTGAAATAATCCAAAGCTTCATAGTAATGTGATAGTAGAAAGACAATAATATACCTAGAGAAATCCTTTTTAAAGAAGATGAAATATGATGCACTATGGCGTGCCCTTGCATTCACTAATCTACATATGACCAAATGAATTTATTCTAAAAGATGTGAGGCTCATTAAGCCTTTCCATAAAATTTTCAACTTACTTCTTTTATGGTTATAACTCATATGTTGGCAGCTTTAATTTTGTTGAGATAGCACAGTAGCTTTTGCCTAACTAATATGGACACTCTATACAATCCATTTATATAATTTAATAAATTTAGTAATATTATATTTATTTTGTTTGATTGTTAGGATTAAATATTAAATTCAATATCACCAATTAAAAATATTAAATTCAATATCACCAATTAAAAATATTAAATTCAATGAGAATCCACTTAACATATAGAGTAACAGCTACTTCTATTTTGATGAGATATCCACTATTATGTCTATTTTTATTTTATAATAATTAGATATATTATATAAGTCATATTATTTAAGGATTTTGGTATAGAATTTTAAAAATTATAATAGGGATAATTTTGAAATTATATAAACTTATAATATTTTGTGATAAAAAACTATTCAAACATTATAATTTTAGCATTTAAAATCATTGCTTAATATATATATATATATATATAGACTTACATACATATAACAACTTATTTAAAAGTGTGGTGCATTAAATTTTTTAAATTATAATCGCACATAATTTTAAAACTATACAAAATTTTATATTTTAAGATTAAATTATCAAATAGTTTATTAAATTTAGAACTTAAATGAAATTAGTTAAATAGTATAAATTTAATACATAATGGATGTTAGTGTATAAGCCCTAAAACTAATCATATTGGTGATTGTAATTTTGAATCATATTATTTTAATGGCAATTCTAATTATTATATTTATATATATTATCTGCATAATATATTCAATTATGATAATAACCTTAGAATAATTGTATTCTTAAATATCCCTAGTCATATATCATTGTGGATTAGGTTGTTTTGATATGTTAAGACTAGCATGTGTGAAGACTTATATGGGATATTAAGTTTACACATGAGTACAAGTTAGAGAACTTGTATACTAGACTGACCCATATTAAGAACACTACATGGATCGTTATATGAGTGTCATAAGTGGTTCTTAGTGATCATTATTAATATGGTCGTTTGACTTGAGATCACTAAGGTTCCCTACATGTGAATTTCATATTTTGATATTATTCTATATCACTAATGGTTGAGTGAATGTAAGGGTAGATGTTGGATATGTCACATATCATGCGGAAGGGTTTGTGTGATCAAGATGGGATTTGTCCCTCCTATATAATAGGAGTAACATCTATAGGCCCCTTGATTAAGTAAAGCTGAGAAAATGCATGGCTATGCTCAGATGAATTGACATGGGATGTCAATTACATTTGTTTCAGTTAGCTTACTTAGGAATTAAGAAATCTTAAGATTGGGCTATACGGGAATGACACGGTCCATGTCTCGTGCTCAATCTAGATTTATAGGACAAAAGGACATAGGTGATGATTACGTGTAAAGGTTTAGTCAAATCACTGACTTTCTCATTGCTTGGGTAACAATGATGTGTTGCTAGACACTAATCATTGTTTATGATCATTAATATGATCAATGGTTATTACCAACGTAATGAGAGCCTGTAGAGTCGCACACTTAGAGCCTAGTGAATTTAGAATTAATGGACCAAATTGTTTGGGTCTAATATTTGGGAATTCATGTTATAATTATAAGGCCTAATAGTAAGCCTATAATTATATATGGAATAAAGCCCAAATAAGTTAGGTTTTTCTATGCACCTTTTAAATAGACTTGTTGGGTAATAATAAGATTTTTATCATTATTCACGCACCCCAAAAAAGGCACAAAAAAATCTTAGCACCTTTCCTTGACTAAAACCCCTGAAAAAGTATAGCTAGCACTACGAGGTGAAAGGAGATCAATTCCAACCAGTATTTGTGTGGACATTCATCAATGATTCACGGGTTCGTATGGATACCATAGAGGTGCAGCCACATTAAACGCTGCACTGGTGTTATAATCTTCTAGTTTCTATTTCGGTTTGTGATTTGGAGAGCAGATTAGATTGGAAAACGGACAGAAGCAGATCGGATTTACTGTGTTGCAGACAGAAGATTTTTGCCGAAAGGTATAAACCCTAATCCCTAATCTATGGCGTTCTAAATTCGCATGGATCCTTGGTGAAAATCGTGCAAAATTTTTATTCCATTGTGCATGTATGATGTGCAATTTCCAACAATGGACTCAACACATAGAATTCAATGCTAAGTTTTAGAGCTAATCATTTCAATATTATCAGACGCACCCTTAATCAAATGCTAATAGCATATGTTGGAAAAAATAAATTATTTAAGTAATTTTAAAGAGTTACATAAATCAATATAAAAAACATTATGAACAAAATTAAAGAACATTTGCAAAATTAATTTCTAGCTATAATTATGAATACATGTACTTTATGCAATTAGAGGGGGGATAATATAAATAAGACATTTCACGTGATTAGAAAAAAAATTGAATAAGATGTCTAATGTAATAAAAAATTATTTAAATGAGTTATTTAATTATAACTTAATTTTAGGTATAAATCACAATCCAAGAAAAAGTGGATTGTTAAGATAAATAAATATATAAAACCTAAGAAGGCAACGTGAGTAAATATTATATAGCAATGGCGTCAACTTTAGATTAATTTTAATTGATAATTTTGGACTTAAAATGTTAAATCATATAATAAAAATAAATTATTTAAATAATTTTAGGAAGTTACACAAATCAAGATAAAAATATTTGTAAAATTAATTAATGACCATAATTATAATTGAAAATAGAATACTCCTAATTTATGTGATTAGAGAAATATAAACAAAGATATTGTATGTAATTAAAGATAAAATTTCAAATAAAATACATAATCTGATTAGAGTTATAAATAAGAGTTTAAATTTAATCTATTATTAATGTAAAAATTTTAAATTACCAGTAAAGAAAGAGAGATGACAAATCATTTAAAAGTTAATAATTTTCACTAATAGTAAAATGTTTTTGACATTTTTTATTAATATGGTAACATATAAATAAGTAATAGTGTAAAATAAAAAATTAAAAAAAAGACACTTAATCAAGTTTTCAATATAATAGAAGTGAAAGAAGAGAGAAAATAACAGGTGAAAAATTGGTAAGAGAAGGGGCCGTAAGGAAGCTAATACGTGGAAGAAAGTAAAATCTTATTTTAATAATGAGATGCAAATAATATAAATGAATAGAAAAAATATACAATAGAGGACATAAAAAAAATATAAGTGGGAGGACTAAAAGTGAGCAAGATGTCAATTAGGAAAAGAAAAAAAAATTAAAATTAGGGGAAAAAGAAGTGGAATTGGGTTCAGCCCAGTATTATTTAATTCACAATGCACCTTCAGTATGTGAAATTAGAAAATATACGGACTTGGGCATATGATACAACTAAAAATACGATTCAATTCATCATAAAATATAAAAATTTATATAATTTTATAATTTTAAAAGAATTATAGATAACCATCCATCATTAATAATATCAAATATGACAAGAGAAAAGTAATTAATAAATTTACACAATTTAAAAATAAATTGAGTTCAAAATTTCATAACAAATTCATAAAAACTTCTAAAAAATAATAAAAATAAATCTAATTAAAGAAAAATATAAATATACATAATTCATCAAAACTAAGATTTAAAGTAAAGAATAAAAATTTTTATTCAAATTTAAAATTAAATCATCAATAATTATATTTATTGTGATTTTTTTTTCAAAATTTTCAGATTTTTTTTAAAACAAAAGGATTCGCTTATTAGGCATACCGGTTCGTAAATGCATTGAATTTCGGTTCATACGAACCAATTCACAATTTGCGCATGTTAGCCGTGTCTCGGGTAACACCGGTTCAACCATCTATTACACTTTCATTAGGTGGGCCATTACCTTGCATATGTCACCTTCTCATTTTCTCTCTTCCCCGCCTAAACCACTTTACTTTTTTCCCCCTTTCCTTTTCATTTTCTTATTACCTTTTCCTTCAATTTTTTATTTTTACCCTGAAAAGTAAATAGATTCTTATATCTTGATATCAATACCCAATTAGGATCACACAATTCATTACTATCTTATCACGCTTATAAAAGGGAAAATACAACATTGTAGTTATTGCAATCATTTCCATCATTTCATAATTAATTTGTACTCATTTGATAATATTCAATGGAAAACTTGAAATAAGAAAAGAAAGAATGTAAGTCACCTTGTAACTCTTATTCATCCTTATCTTTTATAAGTCATTACTAAATCTAGTGTTCAAATTTCAAGTAAATCATATCATGCCATCTCAATTCACACATAACATATTGGAATTATGTTGGAATACCACAAGAACCATCTCAAGACACATCTCATCTGCCCAAATAGTACTATACCTCAAGGCCACAAGATGTTTAGCCAATATCAATTCACATAATTCATAATCAACTTTCAATGAAATTTATAGTAAAATCATGGATATAGATGGAATTATAATGCTCATTTCAACACTTTTCAATCTAATTGATGTGTAAATCATTCTCATATTCATCAATTATATTTAACTTAAATATCAAAACATAAAATTTGGTTAAGAGAATCGATTAAAGAATCAATTTGGGTGTTCCTCATTATTTTGGAAAGTTTGAATCAATTTGGGGTAAAGGCTATTGCTTTCTATCATTGGTTGAATTGATTCCTCAATTGATTAATCTTCTATTAGCTTGGTTTTGGAATAGGTGAATTGATTCAAAAATCAATTAATTGCTGCATTTTTTGCATTTTGTGCTTGATGAGTTTATTATTTAATCAATTCACATATGAAAATCATGCATTTTTTCAAAAAATTATTGTTCCTATGCGAAGGAAGTCCCTTTAATTCTAATATACATGCAATATAGTTCAATTAAAGCACTATTCAACACAAAGACAACACCATAAGCTTCTAAATCACTTGGACATTCACATTGAACATTACATTATTGCATCTTCAATCAATTTATACAAACATAATCAAAACCTATTCTACTACTAGCTATTGTATGCATATCACACAATTCTTAAGAGAGACATTTATGCACCTTATGTAGAAGGAATGATAAGAAGTTAGGATAATATTTTAGTTATTCTCAATTATTCAAAATCATCAATTTAAGATTAAGGTTACAAAATCCTTCTTTTGATCTAAATCCCTAAATTTCTCAAGACCAAAGTAAAGAAGGAAGTAATTTCTTAAGCTAGGATACAAGCATTAGGAAATCCTACCTTGCTTAGATTAAAGAATGAGAATAATTAATGAAGAATTATGCCCTTGGTGGAATGAAGAAGGGAGTTACTTGTGTTTTAGTGTGAAAAAAATAAGGTATATATTGGAAATAGGGGAACAAAAAAGGAGATACAACTAGAGGCAAAATGGAAAAAGTTATCTAAATCTAATCTATACTTAAATATTCTACTTTAGACATAATAACCTTTAAGTATTTCATGTTATCCACTTTGTCTTAACTATTCCACACTATTTTCTCATTTCTAATTCATTCAAATGATTAATTATTCCCTACATAAAGTTTTATCTCATATTTCCTTATACAAATTTGTTATCCTTATGCAAAAATATTTTAAACTTTTTAAAGGGTTATAACATTACAAGAAATAATGGCAACACCAACAACACTTTTGTGATAACAAAAATTTGGTCGTCGATGGTTCATGCCAAGAAACCAATAATAAAGTCATCAGCAGTGCACAAAAATCTAATGGGCTCTAATTTTTCTAGATGGGAAAAATTTTGGCAAAAAAAATGCACCCTTTAGCGGTGACAAATGTCGTTGCTAAAACTATTTAACTCTTACGAACAATAATTATCATCAATGTAGACTAGAATAAAATATTGGCAAAAAAATTCAACTTTCAATGATAAGCAATATCATCATTAAAGAGGAGCACAAGAAATTGTGCCCTACTTTTCATTAACAACAATTGTCATCAATAAAAGTTAAGGCTTTTAATAATGACAAAAGTCATTGTTGACAAGCAAGGCACAATTTCCAGTGCCACTTTTCAGTGATAACTTTATTGTCGCTTTCAACAATGAAAAAGTCATTGCTAAAAAGTAGCACTAGAAATTGAACCCGTAAATATCCTATTTAATACCAACAACAATGTCGTCGATGAATGTTTATGATTTTTAATGATGACTCTTCAATGACGATTGAGAATTTTATCATCGTTGAAGGGTTTATTTATAAATACCTCCTAAGAGCAATTTGACTCTTATTTCACACAAAGAAGAGGGAAGCAGTAAAACGAAAGACTAAGGTGAGTGAAGTTTTATAATTTTTTATAATGTAATATATTTTTCTATTTATATATTTTTGTAATGTGGTCTAATTTCTTATTTACATATTTTTGAATTATTAGTTGTTATTGCTATTCATTATTATTCGTATTTGGTATTTAGAGAATACTTAATCAATAGATTTATTTCATTAAAGTATTTGAATTAAATTTTATAACATTTTATTTGAATATGTAATTTATGAGTTGGATAATGTGAAATAAATTTATTTACTTTGATGATATGATTGCTTTGATCTGAAATAAATTTTATTTGGTTTTAAAGGTTATAAATGTTAAATGTGTTTAAGTAGTTTTGCTTTAATGTATAATTTATAAATGTAAATTTTGTTGTTATTATGTTATTGAGTAAAATTACAAATTTTCATAATACGATATGCATATAAAATATTTAGTTATGTTAGTGTGAGATAAAGTTGTTATGAGGTTTTATTTATAAATTTTAAAGTTTATGATATAGTTTAAAGTACAAATTTTTTAGTTACACTAAAATAATATAAAGTATGAAATTAGAATAATTATATAAATATATTTTAAAACATACATTGACATGAGAGTAAACTTTTGGGTATGCAATTAAATTTTTTCAATATAACTTAATAAAAATATTTCAATGAAAACATATAATAAAAAAATAAATGTTACAAATATATTTGATGAAAATATTATGGATATATAAATAAAATATTTTGAAAGTTTTAAAAATTTAGAATAATTATATATGTAAAGGATAAAATTATATATTAAATAAGATAGAAAATATTGAGATATTATAAATAGAAGACGTACAAAAATATTGAATATATAAATAAATCATTTCAATAGATTGGAAAAGTCAATATTTTTATACAATTATGAATAAAAGTAGATATCATAGACATAAACAATAATAATGATCATACAAATGCATATATGCCTTATAAAAATGTAATGGCTATGTAAATATATTTGAAATAATATATTTATATGAATGTTTGGTTTTGAAAAATGAAAATCACATTTGGGTTAATATAAGGTAATAAATACATGTTAATGAAAATGTGTTAAGATAAAAGATTCAAGTTGCAAAAATATATCTAAATAATTATATATTGAATATATGAATAAGGAATTTTAAATAATTAAAAATTAAAATTTTTATATATTCAGTAATAACATTAGATATTGAATACATAAATTATAAGAATAAAAAAATACATGCAAATTATACATAAAGTAGTAATAATAAGATTATATATGATTACATATTTTAAGAGAATTAAAAATCATAAAGATATCATGAAAATATATTATGACTATTTTGATATATTTTACATAAGCCTCATTAACATAAAATAGAATTTTAAATATATAATTAAATATTAAAAAATATAACTTAGTAACTATATTTTAATAAAAATGTATAAAAAATTTGAATCTTACAAATGTATTTAATAAAAATGTTCTGATAATATAAATAGAAAATTTTAAAATATTATAAAATTTTAAAATTTTACATCATTAAGAATTTTCACACAAAATACAATATATGTCAATTTAACGATTATATAATCATAAAAATTTGAAAACTTAAAATGCTTAAAAATTTACCAATATTCATAAAATATATATCTTGTTAAAAGAGTTGAACTGTTTAACTTATGAATGTAGTATAGTAAGGTTAAAAATTCAATTCCTAATTCTAAAATGTTGAATATAATAATTTATATGGATATTTAAAAATTTTAACAGTATAAAGAATAATACACTTAAATAATGGTACTTATAAAACATTATAATTTAAGTTTAAAATTATTGTAAATATATTTTTACAATTTTTAAATAGAATTGTATTTACATACTCATTCAAGAGTTAGTTGATTTTTATATCAACTAACCCTTGAATTATCCCACAAAGTTGGATAATTTAGGATATGTCTTGTAGTTATTATTAATAATTTATTTGATTCTCATTTGAGATTGTGAAAATTTCTTGGCATTCTCACTATTCTCCAGGTATGAACTATACTATTGTATAATTTACATACTTAAAGAACTATAGAGAGATGCTATCGAAACTTCTACATGTAAGAAATGATGAGCATGGATACATTAATACAATCATAACTACAGAAATATCTCAAATGGGATAAAGTCTTACCCTTTAGAATTAGAGTGATATGATAGATTTAAGACATATAATAAATATTAATTATAACACTTAATTCTATAAGAAGTTATCTTCTTCCTCTTCAGTGATACAATGTCTATAAATAAAAGCTAGATACATCTACATCATCACTTGTCAGATGAGTATTAGAAGGGTGCATTGGCATTTGTTGAAAGAGTTTGGTGAGATGCCCATGTAAGAAGTGCATGAATCTATTATTTCAAAAATTGGCAACATTGGAGGCACATATTATAAATAATAAATTTCATCCATTATATACGAATTGGGTACATCATGGTAAGGTGGATGGCTTAACTTTTGAATGAATAGGGAGTTCTTCTAATGATAATGATGAAATGATAGATATTATACATAATTTCATCGACCCTCATGTAACTGAAGAAATAGTTTAGGATGAAATAGGAGGGAATAAAGGCACATCCAAAGGAGACATTGGATAGAATTATAGCAGTTGTGATGACCTTTTTGAACAAGTAGAAATAGAACTATATTCGGGATGCATAACTTTTTTAGCTTTGAACTTTCTAATGAAACTCATGTACTTAAAGCTACTACATAAGTGGATTAACAAGTTATTTGATGCTCTTTAAAGTTATTTAAAGAGGAAATTCTGAAGGATAATAAATTATTAGAATCACACTATAGTGCAAAGAAATGGCTCAATAGATAAATCACCTCATTTGATCTAGTTTCCTGCTAACTTCTAATGTCCTGTCTAGCTTGGAATTGTTTGGGCACAAAAGTTAAACTATCTCCTAGATTAATCTAGGATTTGAAGAAGTTACACAATGTCAAAATCCTAGCTCTTTTTGAAACTTATGTTGGAAATAAAAAAGAAAAAAAGATTATTAATAAGCTCAAATCTGATATGGCTTATAGAGTAGACCCTATAAGATACTCGGGTGGGATATAGAGTGATTAAGAGGTGCAGGTGGACATTATAGTTGCTCATCATTAGTTTATTCATAGTAAGGTACATTTCTTACTAGAAGAGTATGAAAGCTAGATGACTTTTGTTTATATAAGCCGTAAACCTTTTAAGAGGGAGATTTTATGGCAAAGTTTATATAATATAACTGCTACTACTAAAGGCCCCTGGATAACCATTGGGGATTTTACTTTGTATATGTCCTCTAAAGACAAATTGGGATATGGGCACCTAAATTGGGATAACATATGAAAATTTGTAGAATGTATAGAAAATTATGGTCTATTTGATTTAAGATCTAGTGGTCCTACTTTTACTTAGGAAAGAAAAAGGGTTAAAGAACGAATTGATTAGGGTTTATGCAATATGGAATGGATATTGAAGTATCTTGAAGTCAAAATCTTCTACCTGGGCCCTTTTAAATCATATCATAGACCATTACTATTAATTATTAAAAAGAAAGAGGAATTTACTTAAGAATCTAGACCTTTTTTTTCAAAAGCTTGGTTACTCAAAGAGTCATTTTCAAAAGTTATTTTAGAAGCTTGGAAGGACTTAACTAGTTGGAATAATGCTATTATTTATTTGTGAGCAAAGTCAATGAATGGAAGACAAATGCTATTGGCAATATAGTGAAAAAAAAAATAAGAATTATGGCTAAGTTGTAAGGTATTTCTCAGAAGTTAAGGGACTAAATTTATTTTTGGAAAACCTTTAAAGGTAGCTTTGGAGAGATTATGAGAAGGTTCTATTGTAAGAAGAAATACAATGGTTTAAAAAATCTAGATGTAACTGGCTTTTTTATGGAGATAAAAATACTAAATATTTTTACAACTTAACAATTATTAGAAGAAGAAACAAGATAGTAGCCTTAAAAAATGAAAATGGGAATTGGGTTACCAAAGATCAGAAACTTAAGGAAAGTGCTGTTGATTACTATCAAAAGTTATATTCTAAGGAGAACAAAGATGATGTAATGTTTCCTATCATACACTCCTTCCTTACTTTGCAAGATGAGGCTAAAGAAGAAATAATTACCCTAGTGCCTAGAGAAGAGATCAAAAGGATTGTTTTTAGCTTGGATCTTTACAAAGCCTTAGGACTTGATAGCTTTCTCGTAAGTTTTCTCTAATGTCAATGGAATATTGTTAGTGAGTCAATAGGCAAGCTTATCTTGGATATATTTGAAAACCAAGAGAAAGTGAGAAGCGTTTACAATACTAATTTGCTAGTATTAATTCCAAAGATAGATAAGCCAGAAAGTTTTAAACAATTTAGACTAATAAGTCTTTGTAATGTGATATACAAAGTAGTTACCAATATTATTGCCAATCGGATCAAACCATAGATAGCTCATTTAATTACTCCTAACTAGTGCAGTTTTGTGCCATGAAGACATAGTATAGACAACATAGTGATAGCTCAAGAAGTTATTCACACTATAAAGACCAAGAAAGGAAGAAAGGGCTTTATGGCTATTAAGGTGGATTTAGAGAAGGCTTATGATAAAGTTAGGATTTCCTTGAAGACATTTTGAAGGAGGTTAGCTTCCTATGTAAATTGATTATGCTAATAATGTAGTGTGTATCTTCTTGTAGCATGAAAGTTTTGTGGAATGAAAACCAAATGGAATCTTTTTCTCCATCTAGAGGAATCAAACAGGGAGATCCCTTATCTCCCTATTTATTTGTTCTTTGTATAGAAATACTTCCTTATTGTATATCTAAATAAATTGATTGAGGAGCTTGGAAATTGATTAAACTTTGTAGAAATGGCGATCCAATCTCATATCTATTTTTTGCTAATTTTGCTCTCTGAAGCTTCTCTAGATCAGGTAAAAGGTATTCTTAATTGTCTTAATCTCTTCTACCAAAGTTCAAGATAGAAAGTTAGTAAAGAGAAAACTAGAGTCTTTTGTTTCAAAAATATGAATCATACTAGAGCTATTTAGATTAGCCAAGAACTAGGATTTGGTCTTACTGCTGATCTAGGTAGATATCTAGGTGTTACTCTGCATTATAGAAGGGTGAACAAATCAATATATATTCATATCCTTGAAAATTTTCAGTAAAGATTTAGTTCATGGAAGACTAATTCTCTTTCCCTTACTGGTAGGATTACCTTTTCCTAGGCAGTAATTTTAGCTCTTCCTATGTACTTTATGCAAAATACTCTGCTCCTTACTGGAATTTGTGATGAAGTTGAGAATAAAATGTGAAATTTTATATGGGGCTCTAATGCAAAGAATAGAAAACCTCATCTTGTCCATTGGAACCAAATCTGCAAGCCTAAGTAGTATGAAGGGTTAGGTCTAAGATTGCTAAAGTGGCAAAATGAGGCTTTTTTTTAATGAAAATAGGATTCAATCTTCTACGCAAGAAAGAGGCACTGTGGGATAGAGTGCTAACATAGAAATATAGCTATGGATCTTCCTTATGCTTGAAAATAAAAAGAAAGAAAATCTAATAAAATTTGTGGCAAGGGATTTGTAAAGTATGGAATAACCTTTTGAAAGGGTTTAAAATGGTAATTTGTGATGGTAAAAGCACTAAGTTTTGGAGTGACTTATGGGTTGGTGACTATTCTTTAATTGATGTAGCTATAACAGACATCCCTATAGATATAAAGGAGCTTATAATAGATAATTTTGTAAATGAGGATGGGGCTTGGAACTGGGACAAATTTGATCATTTGATTCTAGAATATATATGTAAAAGAATTGTTAACATCCACCCCCTTAAGACAGATTTAGAAGTAGATGAAATTGCTTTGCATCCAACTAAGGATGGTTATTTTTTAGTTAAATCTTTTTATTAGTTTCTAAATAGGGAGAATGAAACCTGGAGAGATATGTAGAGTAGAATTTGGAAATGGAATGGTTTGCAAAGAATAAAAGCTTTCATTTAGCTATTAGCTAAAATAGCTTACTAACTAACATTATTAAAGTTCATAAACACATGGCCTCATTTGATAGTTGCCTCATTTGATAGTTGCCTAAGATGCAATAAGAGTGAAACAACCTTTCATGTCGTTAAAGACTGTGATGCATTTAATATGATTTGGATGAGACTAGTAGACACATGGCAGTAGGAAAAATTATTTACCATGAATCTGACTGAGTGGATTGATTTTAATTTGCAAAATAAGGTTAGAAGATTTAAGAATATTGATTAAAATTTATTATTTAAGTTCACATGTCATGAAATATTTTTACAATGAAACATGAGAATTTTTTATAACAATACATATTCTAATGTTCATTTAGCCCTGGCTTATTGCTTAAAATCTAGGGAATTCCTGAACATGTATAGAAACTTGGAGAGCTTTAGACTGAAAAGTCCAAGAAGGGAAATTCATTGTAGATGGAATTCTCTAGATATTACTTGGATCAAGTAAAACATGGACGGCCCATGCTTGCAAGGTAGGGAGTTAGCTACATATGGAAGAGTTTTAAGAGATTGTACTGTTAGTGTATATGCCCTAAAATCAATTATATTGGTGATTGTAATTTTGAATCATGTTATTTTAAATGACAATTCCAATTATTATATTTATATATATTGTCTGCGTAATATATTCAATTATAATAATAACTTTAGAATAATTGTATTCTTAAATGTCCCTAGTCATATATCATTGTGGATTAGGTTGCTTTGATATGTTAAGATTAGCATGTGTGAAGACTTATATGGGATATTAAGTTTACACATGAGTACAAGTTAGAGAACTTGTATACTGGACCGACCTATATTAAGAACACTGTATGGATCGTTATATGAGTGTCATGAGTGATTTTTAGTGATCATTATTAATATGGTCCTTTGACCTGATATCACCAAGGTTTCCTACATGTGAGTTTCATATTTTGATACTATTCTATGTCACTAATGGTTGAGTGAATGCAAGGGTAGATATTAGATATGTCACATATCATGCGGAGGGGTTTGTGTGATCAAGATGGGATTTGTCCCTCCTATATAACAGGAGTAACATCTATGGGCCCCTTGATTAAGTAAAGCTGAGAAAATGCATGGCCATGCTCAGATGAATTGACATGGGATGTCGATTGCATTTGTTTCAGTCAGCTTACTTAGGAATCAAGAAACCTTAAGATTGGGCTATACGGGAATGACACGGCCCATGTCTCGTGCTCAATCTAGATGTATAGGACAAAAGGACATAGGTGATGATCACGTGTAAAGGTTTAGTCAAATCACCGACTTTCTCATTGCTTGGGTAACAATGATGTGTTGCTAGACACCAATCATTATTTATGATCATTAATATGATCAATGGTCATTGCCAACGTAATGAGAGCCTGTAGGGTCGCACACTTACAGCTTATTGAATTTGGAATTAATGGACCAAATTGTTTAGGCTTAATATTTAGGAATTTATGTTATAATTATAATGCCCAATAGTAAGCCTATAATTGTACATGGAATAAAGCCCAAATAGGTTAGATTTTTCTATGCACCTATTTAATTAGGCTTATTAGGTAATAATAGGATTATTATCATTATTCACGCACCCTAAAAGGCATAGAAAAATTCTAGCACCTCTCATTGACCAAAACCCTTGAAGAGGCGTAGCTAGCATTACGAGGTGAAAAGAGATTAATTCCAACCGGTGTGTGTAGTGGACATTCATCGGTGATTCACGGGTTCGTATGGATACCATAGAGGTGCAGCCACATTAAACGCTGCACTGGTGATCTAATCTTCTAGTTTCTATTTCGGTTCGTGATTCAAAAAATAGATTGGATTGGAAAATGGATAGAAGCAGATCGAATTTGCTGTGTAGCGGACAAAATATTTTAGCTGAAAGGTATAAATCCTAATCCCTAATCTATGACGTTCTAAATTCGCATGGATCCTTGGTGGAAATCGTGCAAAAATTTTATTCCGCTGTGCATGTATGATGCGCGATTTCCAGCATGTACTGGAGATTTGTTGTAAGGTTTCTTAAGAAGTATAGGTAAAGGTAATGTCCTCTCTACTAAGCTTTGGGGAGCCTTGACTAATATTGAATTAGCATGGAACCAAGGTTATAAGAAAGTTTAGGTGGAGCTGGATTCACAAGCAGCAGTCTAACTAATTCCTAAGAACTATGATATGTCTCACACCTATTTACCTTTAGTCAAGTAGATAAATAATTTGATAAGGAAAGACTAGCAGGTAATGATCTTTCACACATATAGAGAAGGTAACAGGTTTGTTGATTAGCTTGCAGCAAAAGGTCCTTAGATGTTTCTAGCAGTGAACATTTTTCATGAAATTTCACATGGTTGTGGGTAGCTTTGGATGGATGATAACATTGGAGTTTATGTTCCTAGAACTATAAGATCCTAGCTAGGTATTTACCTCGTTTAATTGCTAAAAAAAAGAAATGGCTTAACAAATTTAGGTTAAAGTATAAGTTAATCCATGTGTGCAAGCATAATTGTGTACTTTTTTAGAAAGAACATGCTCCGAATGATAATTGTATGGTCTGTGGGAAGAACTGATGGATAAATAAAAACACAAAAAGAAAAAAAGTTCTTTAAAAAGTATTTCGATATTTTCCACTAACTTTTCAACTAAAATGATTGTATGGATTAGGGTACATTGCAAAGGATATGATATGGCATCATACTAGGCAGTCAACAAAGGATAGGGTAATGTGCCATCTTATTAATGGAGAAGTTTAGCAGAAATTCGATAAGAGGTATCCTAATTTCTTCACAAACCCATGGAACATTAGGTTAGGTTTAGGTACAGATGAATTTAATCCTTTTAGTAATAGGAACTTATCCTATAGCATGTGGCCATTAGTAATAACTACCTATAACTTACCATCCTAGATTTACATGAATCAATCCTTTTTTATGTTAACCCTATTGATACCAGGGCTATAGTTGTCAGGTAAGAACATTTATGTCTTCTTAAAATTAGTTGTAGAAGAATTAAGACTTCTTTAGGAGAAACGGGTTGAGATTGGGGATGCTAATACAAATATAATATTCAACATGTGGGTAGCATTATTATGGATTGTGAATTATTTTCTTGCAGGACGCAATCTCTTTAGGTGTAATGGATAAGGCTATAAAGCATACCCTATATGTAATGATAATACTTCATCAATTCAAGTTAGGAAAAAATAACCTATATTGGTCATTATCATTAGCTTCCAAGAAGTCACACATGAAGTAATAAGAAGGAATTCAATAAGAAGCCAAAAAGGAGAGCCTTTCCTTGTCCTTTTACCAATGAAATTATCATAGACTAACTAATTAAGGTGGCTTGGAAACTTTCTAGAAAATATACTCAATTTAGTGGTCTAAAATAGAAGAAAGGTGCTGATAAACTTAATTGTAGTAAGAAAAGCATATTTTTCAACCTTCTGTATTGGTTAACAATAAACTTGAAGTACAATATTGATGTGATGCATGTTGAAAAGAATGTATATGATAATATTTTAAGTACATTATTAAATGTTGAGCATAAAACAAAAAATACAGATGATGTAAGATGAGATCTAGTAAACGTGAAGATAAAGCCAAACTTGCATCTGTATGAAGAGAGGGATTAACTTGTCAAACCACATGTTACATACATAATCAATTAAGATATAGGAAGATAGTTTTGTCAATTTATAAAAAATGTAAAATTTCCTAATAGGTTTACTAAGAGTCTCAAGAAGAATATGATTAATTGTGGCATGAAGTTGAAAGGATTGAGATCACAAGACTATCATGTTATCAAGAAGAATATAACTGATCATGATATGAAGTTGAAAGGATTGAAATCACAAGACTATCATGTTATCATGTAGAGATTATTAGGACCTTCAATATGAGCATTTTTTATAAAGGAACTATCATGTTCGATTGTTAAGTTGTGCAACTTCTTCAACTAAACATGTGCTAAAACTCTCAGTAAGAAGGATGTTTGGCAAGCTAAACCTGACATTATCATCATTTTATACAAGCTTGAAAAGATATACCCTCAAGCATTTTTTAATATAATGGTTCACTTAGTGATGCATTTACCTGATGAAATATTACAGAGTAATGCTATTCATTTTTTATAGATGTACCTATATAAGGGATGCATAAAAAAGTTGAAGGATTATGTTAGAAATCTACTCGACTTGAAGGTTCAATTGTAGAAGGATATGTTTTTGATGAGGCATTAACATTTTATTCTATGTACTTGGAAGGTATGGAAACTAGATTCAATTGACCGAACCAAAATTAGAATATAGCATCTAAAGACACAAAAAGGCATTATCTGTGTTCAGATCTCAATACCGACCAATAGAGAAGAATATCATTTCTCACTTCAATAAAAGAGATCATGATGTTACTATATGGTACACCTTAAATAATTATGCTGAAATCGAAAACTATCTTCAGTAAGTCTCTATAATCATTCATACTTTTATCCTAATTAATTATAACAGACTAAAATAAAGTGGTCCTAAAGATATTAACCAATTACAAGGAACAAAATTCCTCGCGTGATTTTACTCTAAAGTAAAGGCTTATTCTTTCCAACCATATTATACCAATCATATAAATATTGTTCCTTACTTGTACTTTTTTTCTAATTTAACTCTTCATAGAAATACTATTTTCATAGATATACCATTTACATAGGAATGATTCCCTAGAAGTTACTGAAGAGCTACTATTGTTAGCTTCCAATCCTAACTTTACTATTATGATGTACTTGGCATGTGTTGTAAATGAAGTTTGCTTTGTAGTTAAAACTTGGGATGCGAAGCATAGAACACAGAATAGTGGTATTTCTATTCTAAGAATTAATGATAACATATTTTAAAGTGTACTAGAGGACATCATAGAGTTAACTTGTTTAAATAAATATAGTGTGACTCCATTCAAGTGCAAATGATATGACATTAATCCAAGAAAGAAGAAACCTTGCACCGATAAGAATATTACAAGTATCTCCATTAGTGGGTAGTGGTACAAAGATAACCCTTACGTACTTATAACCTAAGCAAAACAAGTCTTTTACATCGAGGATCTTCTTAATGAACTAACTTGGAGGATCATCCATAATATGATGCATTGTGACATATAAGATCTATTGGATGATGATGTCAGTGAATAAGGCTTACCATTCTTACAAGAAAGGAACTCCTCTAATTTTAACCTTATAGTTGATCTTGGAGATTTTCACTTAATAAACTTGAGGGATTAGAAATATGGTCCTTTAATCATTTCATCTTTCAGGAATATTAGTTCTACTACAAAAGAAGTGGACATCTTTAACAATGATGAAGATAACTTAGAAGATGAAATGATTGAAGATTATATGAAGGAAAGGGCTTCTACAGTTTGATTATGATGGAGAAACTAATAAGCATGAGGATGAGTTTGATACATTCATTAACACCAATTCAGATTAGGGAAATAGTATTTTTTTTGTATTATAACTCATAGTTGTATAAAAATAATTATGTAATTTCATTATATGAATACAATAATTTATATCTTATTGTTAGTTGGTTCAATTGTGGACTTTTCTCTTAAATACTTATAAAATATGTATTATCCTAGTCATGGTGGATGTCAAGGCACAATATCACAAAAGTGATACTAGAAAGGACCATCCACATTAACCCACCCATATTCTATCATAATGTGAGGGATCATGTATTTTTTTCTTATTATACACACTTAAGTTGATTATTTATTAAATATAAATTCATGGTACTAATATTTTTTCTTATTTATCAAAGTTGTAACTCCAAGAAAGAAGGGTCTAAATAGGTTCCTCTGATTGCACGAGAAGATGGAGAGGAAAAAAAGAAATCGATGTCTGTACAATTTGATACGACTGGTATATTGCATGTGGTCGATGAGAATGCTAGCCATCTCCCCTGTGACATAGGCAACATTATTCAAGCCCACATTTCACTTTATTATAAATCATGGTGGTCAATGCCTTAATAGTTACAAGACAGAGTCATGTAGGAAGTCTGCATAAGTATCAATCTCCTACCTATCTTAACTTATTTATATTTGATATTGAAATTATTGAATATAGTACTAACAAATTTGTTAAATGTCTTCTAATGTAGTTCCACTTTGAGTTCCAAGGCATTTCCAAGCCTAAATGAGACAAAGCGTTCAGTGGTTTAATGCAAACTACTACTAATCTATACAATGATTGGAAATATAGGTTAAACAATCACTTTTTTCAGCATAGGAGTGATCGAAACTAGGATTTCAACCTAGACTATGTTAAGTGTTGCATGCTGCAATCTGTCTCTCTTTAAATGTGGCAGAGGTGTGTGGAGTTCTTTGACAACAATGCTTTAGCTAAGTGTGATATTTAATAAATTTTGTGATTATTTTATACACCTAAATTATAAATGTAACTATATTATATAGTTATTTCTTAATTTACAAGAGTTGTTTACAAGGAATGTAAAGAACAAGGTGAAGAAGGTGGTAAATAACCAGTATGGATTGAAATCCATTCCTACATATCTTTATGATAAGACAATTCAACTTATTATTTATAATTTAAATGTATAATATGTCAACTAACTCAATAATTATGTTCATCCTTATTTTTTCTCATAAAACATGAATAGAGAAATAAGTATATAAGTGAGCTATAGTCAGTGCCAAAGAACTTTAGGATCGACACACATATGAGACGGGGGAGTGGGTGCATCTGACCATGATGAGTAGTATGTAAGTTAGATAAACCTTATGTTTTAATGATAAAAATTTTATGAATATATCTTATAATCTTTATAATTGATTTTTGTTTTAATAATCCAAGACGAGGATGATTGAGTTAGCAATTCAGCACATGCAGTCTATGTTAGTGTATATGCCCTAAAACTAATCATATTGGTAATTATAATTTTGAATCATGTTATTTTAATGGCAATTCCAATTATTATATTTATATATATTATCTGCGTAATATGTTTAATTATGATAATAACATTAGAATAATTGTATTCTTAAATGTCCCTAGTCATATATCATTGTTGATTAGGTTGCTTTGATATGTTAAGACTAGCATGTGTGAAGACTTATATGGGATATTAAGTTTACACATAAGTACAAGTTAGAGAACTTGTATACTGGACCGACCCATATTAAGAACACTATATGGATCGTTATATGAGTGTCATGAGTAGTTCTTAGTGATCATTATTAATATGGTCCTTTGACTTGAGATCACCAAGGTTCCCTACATATGAGTTTCATATTTTGATATTATTCTGTCACTAATGGTTGAGTGAATGCAAGGGTAGATATTGGATATGTCACATATCATGTGGAGGGGTTTGTGTGATCAAGATGAGATTTGTCCCTCCTATATAACAGGAGTAACATTTGTGGGCTCCTTGATTAAGTAAAGCTGAAAAAATGCATGGCCATGCTCAGATGGATTGACATGGGATATCGATTACATTTGTTTCAGTCAGCTTACTTAGGAATCAAAAAACCTTAAGATTGGGCTATACGGGAATGACACGGCCCATGTCTCATGCTCATTCTAGATGTATAGGACAAAAGGACATAGGTGATGATCACGTGTAAAGGTTTAATCAAATCACCGACTTTCTCATTACTTGGGTAACAATGATGTGTTGCTAGACACCGATCATTATTTATGATCATTAATATGATCAATGGTCATTGCTAACGTAATGAGAGCCTGTAGGGTCGCATACTTAGAACCTAGTGAATTTGGAATTAATGGACTAAATTTTTTGGGCCTAATATTTGGAAATTCATGTTATAATTATAAGGCCCAATAGTAAGCCTATAATTGTATATGGAATAAAGCCCAAATAGGTTACGTTTTTCTATGCACCTATTTAAATAGGCTTGTTGGGTAATAATAGTTGAGATTATTATTATTCACGCACCCTAAAAAAGGAACAGAAAAATCCTAGCACCTCTCCTTGACCAAAACTCCTGAAAAGGCGTAGCTAGCACTACGAGGTGAAAGGAGATCAAGTCCAACCAGTGTTTGTGTGGACATTCATCAGTGATTCACGGGTTCGTGTGGATACTTCAAAGTCTTTGGCTGAAAGGAAGCTGAAAAGGTGATCAACAACCGAGTTCTAGAGTCATCAACAAAGGTATTGAACGAACCTTTATTCCAATTTAACGTTTTTGCATGGATCCGGTGGATGGGATCGGTTTATTCCGCTGCACTCGTATGGCTCCCGATCCCAACAGTCTAGTGTATTATCTACTGGCTTACCTGACACTCTTGTATAGATTGACAAGGCTACCATCACCAATGAGGTGCTTAGCACTTGTTAAGGGTATAGAAAAGTGGTCGGTTGTGTGCTAGCTGGCCAATCGTACTATTCAACGGGCACTTTTGGCTCCAAGGTAGGATCACAATACATCTCTCAGGTCGATGAGTTGCAAGAGTAGTTACAACAAAGTTATCAACAGCTTAAGTAAAGTTAAGATCAACTTCAACAAAGCCAGTAATTAATTCAAGAGCAGTAATAACAACTTGGTTAATAACAGCAGATATAGCAGCAGTGGATGTAACAACAAGCAATAGTAGATGCAACAACAATGGGAAACTTACTTCACGGAGCTTGCCTCCTTACTCAGAAAGTAAGGGCTTTCACTACTTGCACTACTATTTACTTCTGCATAACCTAAGTTGAGTAGATTTATTGTAGCACCCCCACCCAACCACCCCATCCCACCCATTCACCACCTTCGATGTATTGTCTATGTCGTCAGGATAATAATGATAGCCATAAGATGGATAATAATATATCTGGATTCTTAGACTTCTCTTCCTTTTAGGCTTTCATGTATATATAATTTTTTTATATTTTCATGTATATACATTTATATAGATCATGTATATACAATTTTTTATTTTTATGTATAAAAATTTATATAGTTATTTTATAAGTATTCATTTTTTCATATGGATCATTAATTTTTTTATTATTACTACTATTAGCGTATTTTATTTGTACTATTTAAATTAGATAAAATTAAATAAAAAATATTAAATTAATTCAATTGAATTGAAATAAAAAATATTATTATCTATATTATCAAATATAATATACTAATTTAATTACAATTTCAACTTAATATATTTTATTTGAATATTTCTAAAATTTTACTATAATAATATTAAGTTTAATTTTTATATCTTTTAGTTATGACATTAAATTTAAAAATTATTTAAATTTTGAAAAGCCTTTTAGTGATGACAAAGTCACCGTTGTAAGATTTAAATTAAAAAATAAAAATTTGTAAAATACCTTTTAGCGATAATAATGTTGTCTCTATAACATGTACTTTATTCTTTTTTTTATTTTGAAACCTATGATGACTTTGTTGTCATTGAAAGTCTAGCTTTTGATATTTAACAACTTTTTTATTGTTAATTTAAACTTATAGCAACAATAGAGTTATGGCTAAAAATTAAAATTTAAAAATTTTTAAATTTTGAAATAGTTTTCTATGACAATTTTGTTGTTGGAGAAACCTAAGTTTTTATTGATGATAAAAGAGAAGTGAATGTTGGTACTTGCATCAATAAATTTTTGTTGATGATATTTTTTTCAATGACTTCAACTTTTAATGATAACTAAGTTATTATCATTAGCGACAATTATCATTATTAAAAACCTTTTTTTTTCCTATAGTAACAAGAGTAATATAATTCATTCAAAAGGGAGAAAAAGACGAAAGATTAAGATATAAAATCTTTTGCAACCATTGAGATATAAATTCATGTGCTTCCATTAAAAGTGTTTTTAAGTCTTTGAGAGGATCAATAAAGCTTTTACGAGGATATTTTAAGTCTTCCATCACGTTGAAATAAGAAAGCAGGCACAAAAGATCTTTTCTTACTCAAATCAAGAAGAAAACCCCAAATTCGAGTTGGAGAAGGAAATAAAATCCTAACATCCTCACCTTCAATGCAAAGCTAACAAATTAACCAAACGAAGGAGAGATAATTCCTACAAAATGAAGAATTAAAATTGGTAATTTGTCTACTAAATATTTGTGTACATTAACCATTAAAATTTATTTTTAATCCTTTCTTCACGCGTTTTCTTTTATAATTTTCACAGATAAAAACAAAGGGCAAAGAATTTACTTCATGTTATTCATGAGGCCGTGAAGGCTAGGTTCATTATGGAAGGGGACACCTGCGGACTCTATTCTGGTAATTTTCCCTTTCAAAAACCGACCGATGGACCACTTGCAAGTCAAATCGTCGGGGTGTGGCTCTCTAGAAAACCCCAATATGTGTAGACATTCACATCTACTACTTGGACTACTTATGGATCACGTCTTCGGTAAGAACGCGGCTCTGTAGAAAAGCCAACCCTCGATAAAAAGTCACTTTTTTTTTTCTCAATATTAATTAAAGGGATGCTTAGTTGAAATAATTATACTATAAAATTTGGATACCAAATTTAAATCAAAGGCTATTAATTAATACAAGATAGTTAAATAAATTTATAAATTTAATTTAATAAATATAAAAAATTTAAAATTCAATTTCAAGTATTTTTTTGGGTACATATAGGATTTTTGTAGTTGAAATCAACAATGCTATATTTACTAAAAATAAGATTTGAAATTGGATATCAAATTTAAATCAAGAAGTATTAATTAATATAAAATGATTGAACAAATTTATAAAATTTAATTTAATGAATATAAAAAATTCAAAATATAAATTCGAATTTCTTTCAATACATATGGCATTTTTGTAGTTGAAATCAATAATGTTATATATATTAAAAATAAGATTTGAAATTGGATGCCAAATTTAAATCAAGTGCTATTAATCAATACAAGATGATTATGTAAATTTGTAAAATTTAAATCTAACGGATATAAAAATTTCAAAACTCAATTTTGGATCTCTCTTTTCATACATATACTATTTTTGTAGTTGAAATTGAAGGAAGAAAAAAAAATCAGACCAAAAAACAACAAAAACTCATAATTTTCCAGATTTGTCTGGTTGAAATAAGAATAAAAGTTAAGCTCTCTTGAATTTACTGCTTAGTTGAGAATACCACAAGAAAAATCAACTTACTTATTATTATTATTATTGTTGTTGTTGTTATCATTGTCGATAATTTTAATACTCAAAATGAAAGAATTAGAATTTTTTAGAATTAAAGAAATCAACATTATTTGATTTGAAATAATCTCATTATATTGAGAAAGGAAGTAACTTTTTAACCAAACACATACATAAAAAGGGTGAAAACCTTTTATTTCATTTCCCTTCTCCCGTTACCTTCAATCAGACGGCCTCAGATAATAAAGAAATTTAAATCTAAGACTAACAGTATATTATCTAATATTTTATTATTAGATCACCACCTGCAACTGGTAGAAATTCACAACGATACAACATTTGGTCGGTTTGAAGAAGACTTCCAACTCCGGTTCATGTTTCAAATCCAATTACTTACGTGCTACGGATTTGTTAGATACCTGGTAAGAAGACTTGGTCCATGACAATACTTTCCGAAAAATGATCTTCAATTGAAGAAAATATTGGAGTGGGTTTCAGTATTGTGACAGTTGTGTCATTATCGCTGAACAAGTCTGATATTTTAAAGTAAATTTTCTTTCTAAAGCCAAGCTTGTAGAAAACGGAATATGGCCCACTGATAATAAAGACAATTCTTGTACACATTTTTAATATAACAAACAGACACTAAGTGTGTTTGCTTTCGATATAAGTTATTTAACTGAAAGTCTTTGAACACATTTTCTTATACTCTGTTCTGCTTCATATCCTTTAAAGTAACAAAATTTTGACATATACTTTTAGATTTCCTAAATCTCTTACAGCTAATCCACCACTATATATATATATATATATATATATATATATTACTCACATCATTATAATTATTCCAATATTAAGTATACAGAAATTTCGTCTCCCCTAAATATACAATGTTCACATGACAGAGTACACAGAAAAGAGAGAGGCCTCGACTAGCTTCCAAGAGTCTTTGAATCAAAATATAAATATATTCTAATTTTGTCTTGTCAAACACGAAGAATTTGATGATTCTTCACAGAATATTCTCACGTTTCAAGGACTGGACCAACAAAGTGTTCAAAAGGCTCTAACATTTAAATTTCTTCGCATTTGACCCAAAAGAATTCTACCATGGAAGCACCTCCAGTAGAAGTTTATTCAGCTGTCCATATCCCACATACATATATCTTTGACTCATACTTCTCTATGTTCCCACTCTATATATATATATATGCAGGAACCAGGAAACCTAATTAGCTAACTGAGCCATTCATTCATCCCTCCTGAGATGGCGAAGGCACACTACAGCAGCAAACTTATCAGTGTTTTCCTGTTAATTGTTGAGTTTGTGGCCGCTGCTCCACTCTTGGGAGGTAAAAGACTGATAATTGGGATCCCCAAGGATGTGGGCATTAAAGAGTTTGTGAATGTTGAATTGAATGCCACAACAAACCAGGTGGTTGATGTTAATGGCTATTCCATTGAGATTTTCAATGCTACAGTTGCTCATCTCCTGCGCTTAGGTATCAACGTTTCGTTCGAGTATCAAGCCTTTGTAGACAAATCAGGGAAGAGAGCTGGCTCGTACGACCAACTTCTTCACCAAATTCCTGCAAAAAAGGTTCATATCATCCAAATCAATATGTGCTTCAGAATCACATATTATTACACACACTTTCTCCTGCAGAATGAAGTAAGCAATCTAGGCAGAATCAGATTAATTTCCTAACTATATCAATTTGATTTTCTCTTTGTGTGTATGTGAAGTACGACGCCGTGGCGGGAGACATAAGTATTGTGGCCAATCGATCAAACTATGTGGATTTTACACTGCCATATGCAGAATCAGGAGTGATGATGCTTGTACGAGTTGGACACGATCCACACGTAAATATGTGGGTCTTCCTACGGCCTTTTAGTTGGGATCTTTGGTTGACCATCATCCTCTTCTGCGTCTTTATAGGAGCTACAATAAGGTTCATGGAACGGAATATAAACAGAGACCAAACACTTGAAGGCTCGCCTATGTCCATGTTTTGGCTTCCATTAGCGCAGATGATACTCCCCCCAAGTAATATGTTTATATCCCTTTGGACTTACCTTCTACCTATGTGCATGTCTTCCATTTTTTTTTTAATTATTTTTTCACCTTTTATATCTAAGAAGATGCACAGAGGGAACTAGTGGAAACCAACTTCTGTCAGAAGTTTTGATGTCCTTATTTATTTTTTAATAATAATAGAAGTAGTCATTTACATAATACACATATATAATATCTGAATTTGAACTTCAAATATGATAAGAAGTAAAAATTCCTCAGGTGCCAGCAGAAGTTTTAATGTCTTTATTTATGATATCTTACTTCCTTAGATATGAAAATTTCACAACTAATGTTCTAAATCTAGAAATCATGGCTATTCACTGCATATAAGGGGGGATATCTATTTATGAGTTTCTGATCTCGTTACATAATTAATTTCTAGGAGAGTCAGTTGCCAAGAACTGCTCCAAGTTTGTGCTGATGGTATGGTTGATACTGGCGTTTATCCTGATGCAAAGTTACACGGCAAACTTATCTTCCATGTTGACATTGGACCAATTGACACCCAGCTACCCAAGCGTGAATGATCTGCAAAGAAATGGTGACTATATAGGATATCCAACCGCTTCCTTTGTATTGGATTTGTTAGTGGACAACTTGAAGTTCGACAAATCGAAGCTGAAGGAATTCAAAGTTATTGAAGATTATCGTGAGGCTCTAGACAAAGGAACACGAAATGGCGGTGTTTCTGCTATCTTTGAAGAAACACCCTACCTTAAAGTCTTTCTCAAGAAATTTGGATCCAAATACTATAGGATGATCGGACCTCGCTATCGCACCGGTGGATTTGGATTTGTATATATTTCTCTGCCGCTTTTATGCCTTTTATATAAATCTTGCTGACCTTGTTTAATACTTTGACTTTTTTTACTCTTTTTATATTGCGATATAATTTAGTGAAAATTACCATTTTCATGAGATTTAACTTAACTATATTTAGCATATTTTATTTTTTAAAAATTATACAATTTCACCTTTCTAGAGTCCTCAATTATAAAATACAACAATTTTTTTTAATTATAACTCCATCTCTAATATCATTCCTAAATGGTTGAAATTTCATTTTACTATATTTTTACTTATAAATATGCATTTTATTTCAAAAAATGAGAACACAATAGGTCTAGAATTTTTTTTTAAAAGAAAAGGAATATTTGTATATAAAAGTATAATGAAATGGTCTTCTAAGACAAAAATATTATTGTGTTGTAGTTAAAAAGAAATTAACTGTCAATGTATTTCATACTTCAAGAGTAGAAGTGTACAATTATGAATATTAAATGCAGTTAGCCCAAACATAAAAGATATTAACTTAAATTGACCTATAATTTAAGTTGACCCTTTGGCAAATAAAGTCAGTTTGACTTTGATCCCATGTATACGATTATAATTATAATCATCAGTCATAAAGTGGGCATACCCATTCCATTAAAGTATTGAAGACCTGCCCTTATATAACACTGTCATTTTACTTTGCATGTTTTGATGCACTATTTGCAGGCATTCCCCAAAGATTCTAACCTAACCTCCTACTTCTCAAGAGCCATATTAAACGTAACTCAGCAAGGTGATGTAATGGATCAGATGGAACGAAAATATTTTGGTAGCAACAATGATGACGAAGACTTTCGAGACCAATTTAACGTGTCAGATGATAATCCCAGCCTCACAACTCTTAGTTTTGCAGGACTGTTTATGATCACCGGATCGTGTACCTTGTTAGCTTTGCTAATCTCTGAAAGTTGCATTTGGAAAAAACCTGTAAGATTAGCCAAGACTTACAGCCAAAAATACTTGATCTTCTCTCTACGTTTCAAGAAAAGTAATCAAGCAGCAGCGGATACTTCTACTAGTGGAGGGAATGTTGGTTCAACGCATGAGGCAAATGACAATAATCCTCAACACCCAAAATCACCTTGCAGCGTTGCTATTCAAACACTGCCTTTGTAGACGATGTAAATACATATATGTATCGCTTTATAGGTACCATAAATTCAATCTGTGGAGCCCGGTGATTTTTATTATAATGTTTAGCAAATAAACAATACAGTTACTTTTGAAGAGCTAGCTATTCAAAAATTGTCTTTGCCGTAGCTTGTCATTTTCTCTTCTTCTATTTTGTCCCTTAATAAGGACGGACCCTTTCGCCATAATGAATATTGGACTCAACATGACGTCAGCCCATCAGACTTCCAGTTTTTTCTTGGGCCCTTCTCGCAGGAATGTAATTGCTGTTACCCAAGGTGGTCCATTTCTCTACTATGGTAATTATTGACTACAAATGTCTTGTTCGGTGTTTTTTCAAATCATTTTAGTTTTTTTTTTCTAATATCCCATTTACACGAATGCCACCCAGAGAGCCAAGAACTCAGGTGACTTGGGTTAAATTTACGCAGACTAAAATGTGTTTTAGTCTCTCATGAATTAATTTTGTATTAATGAAGTCCCAAAAAGAAAGTTGGTACCAATTTCATCTTCCAACATTTCATTCAAAATCTATTTCAATTGCTTCATGAAATTATTTATTATGTTACCAATAACAGTCTGATTTTACAGAACAAAATCATGTTTTAATCCCTCGTTAATTTCATTTATAACAATTTTATATCTTTTGTATCAATTTCATCTCTCATAGATAAAAAAAAATTTGATTATTTTAGTGCCTCTATCAATATTTCTATTAATGGGCTAGAAGCTTGAAAGACAAGAGAAGAAACACTACAAGGAATAATGTATTTAATCACGGACGTTGTCCATGACTAATTCTGTTGTTAATGTTCCACAATAAGTTATGGATAGATGTTAGAAATGGACTTTGTGTCCAAAATAAAAAAAAAAAAAAGAATTGATGCAATGATGGAATATTTTTAGAATTAGTAATGGAATTTTTAAGGTTCATTCAGTAAGTGAAACACACTATTTCACTAAGAGGATTTAGCAATAGATTTATCTATCACCAACTTAAAATTATATGCAAATTAAGATAGTAGCCCCCTTACCACTTCCTCTTTTTCCTTTTCCCTCTTTTCTCATGCACCCTTTCACTACTGTCGTATTGCAACCTCCCTCCAACCTTCTTAGCCTCCACCACCACTGTTGCAACCTTTTGAAGTGTCACTAGCATCTTGTAATCCATTTAATCAATGATTTTTCCTAAAAATGCCAAATTTTTTGGATTTTTTTATTTTTATGTTGTTTTGATGATTTGAATATGAAGTTTCTAGTTTTTAGATTGTTTTGATGAATTAATTTGATTAATTTTGTGAAGATTTGTGAGTGAAATGATTAATTTGTGTTTGTAATTAAAAATGATAAATTATGGGGTTTAGGTTCTATTTTTGTGGTTAAAATGATGAATTTGTTATTTTCATATGAAATTTATGTTAGTTTGGAGTTTGTTTTAATATTATTTAGTATATGTATATTCTTAGTAGTTTTAATTTAGCATTAGGTTAGTTTTAGTTTGGATGATTTGAATGTGAAATTGCTAGGTTTTTGGCTTATTTTGATGAATTAATTTGAATAACTTTGTGAAGATTTGTAAGTGAAATAATTAATTTATATTTATAGTCAAAAATGAAAAATTAGGGGGTTTAGGTTCTATTTTTATGGTTAAAATGATTTTGTTGTTTTCAGGTAAAATTTGTATTAGTTTGAAGTTATTTTTAGTATTATTTATTATATGTATATTCTTGTTAATTTTAACTTGGCCTTAGTTTTAACTTAACCTTTAAGTAACAATTGTTGGTAACTTAACCTTAGTTTGAAGTTAGTTTTAGTATTATTTAATATATGGATTTTTTTCTAGTTTTAATTTAACCTTAGATTTAACTTAACCTTTAGATGACAATTGTTAATAACTTTCTATTTAAGATATTATATGGATTATATATAAAAAAATGGACATTAAATGAACTAAGAAGTTGGACTTTAAGTATGGAAAATAGGTTAAATAAGAATTAAGAATACTTTATAGACTTTTATGTGTTGATTAAACTAATTGTATGTTCTATGGACTCATTGTATGTTTAAACATTAGTGATTATATGGATTTAGTTTTAATTTTGTTTTTCATTTGCTCTAGGTTACTACATATTCATTTTGTGGATGTAAAGATATTCCTTCCAAGGTTGGCTACACAATCATTTGTTATAATGGTATGACAATGCTATCATATTCTATAACTTGAAACACCACACTAATTGCAATACCATTTGTTACACTATCCACCTCTACTGCATTAGAACCCTAGATTGGTTAGCAAATGGCACCTACTAGTCACTTAAGCATGACTTTTATGCCTTGTAGCCTTATACTTTAAAGCCTATTGAAGAGTAGTCCACCCAATAGAGTGCATTAATATTAGCAACTCCGACTCATCCAAGGTAGCTACCAATTTTGCTCTAGGGTAGAGACCCAAATGATAAAAAGGTTTAGGTACATTTAAAAAGTAACTAGTAAGTATTGATCATTAAACATTCAATGATATTATTATTGTCATATTAATAATTTTTTAATTAATATATATGTATCACAAGTGTATTTGCTTTCATATTGATTGCTTCGTCTATCTATGGTCTCATTAAGGACATAACAAAAGTGATTTGGGCTTATTTTATAAAGCTAGCTTTGACTTATAATATTACTCATAATTCTTCAAAGATTAATAGTTTACTGATTGGCAGGTAAATATAAGTTCTTAATTGTCAACTTTGTATTTATATTTTAATTTGTTAATTTACGCTCATTTGATCTTAATTGTTCCATGTTTGTAGGCCACATACAAGTGGAAGCTTAAGCTTACCTTTATGATAAAGAAAAAAATTTCTCGTAAGGTTGCAACAAATAACAAGAGTATAATGGAGTAGACAAGGAAAGGTGATTTGCACATTGTAATGCGTCAAAATTAGATTATGCTAGTTTACTAAAAATAATATAATATAATACAATATAATATAATATAATATAATATAATATAATATAATATAATGAGATAAACTAGATCATATCCTTGTGATCCCTTAAATTATGTTCTCTAAATTAACTCAAAAATATGTTTACACAATTGTTTAATTTATTATGCAATAGAATAGAAGAAACAAATGCAAAATAGATACAAATAAAATGTAATATGAATGCAAATAATAACATAGAATGCAGTATATAGAATTATGTAAAACATAAATTTAAGTATTTTTGTGATTCAAAATTGAAATAAATATATTAAACAAAGCAAAACACAAAATAAATAGTAAGGAAGAAAATCAATGTAATAAAATAGTTAATTCAAGGAATTGAGAACTCTAATTTAGATTAATAATGAATTAATTGATATTTAACTTTTCTAATTAATTCTTCAATCTTAGATTACTCGGAATCCTTACAATAATTCATGAATCCTATGTTAGGCAACCATTTAAGATTTGATCAATTAAGATTAAATAAATTAAGCAACTATTATAAAGCCTAAGCTAGATTAAAATTGATTTAAAAATAGAATTTGGTTGAATTAAGAAATTAAATTAAATTGAGAAATTAAACTAGAACCTTTGAATTAATTCCTTAACCCTCTATCCCTATATGTAAAACCATGATTTATTAATCATAATTCAATATTAAAAAAGCAAAATATTAGAAATCACAAGGATGAATACCAATTATACCAAATCCACATCTAACACATGTAATTTCAAGAAATTAACACAAGTAGGAAAAGAGAAAAATTGATTAGATAAAGTCAATATTACAAATCAAGATCTCATAATCCAAAAGAGAAAAGTCTCACACTCCTTAAATTAACTTTGAATTTATCCTTCCATTGCTAGATAACACAAGCTAGAAGAAAAAGAAAAAAAAATTATCTATTGTCTAGAGTGTAAAGTCTGTAAAAATCTCTTAGTTTAATCTATGTTATTTCCTTTATATTTAACCTAATTAACTTAAAATCCCATTGGACCTAAATTTTATATTTCTTATGATTACAAAAATAAGGCCTTTCTAATTTTTTAGAAGTTTAGAACCTATTTTTACAAAGTAATCAACTTTAAGAGTTATAGTAGTGAATTCTTATAGGTTTGACTCCTAACCAATATAAGACTATTAAAATAATATAATTTGAATAAATAATAAATATAAAATTGTAGAGTTGGATCCTATAAAAATTTAGGCACTAATTTTATATTAATTAAACCTCTACAGCTCTAAATATAACATAAAAATGAAAGTTGGCTCAGTTGGAACAAAAATATGGCTTTCAATTCTTAGCTAAATAAGGGTTTCAAGGAGTTAAAATTAGACTTTGACCTAAATATAAAAATAGTAAATTTTTCTTTAAGCTTTTCAACTATATTAAAGTCACTCCAATATAATATCCAGAGCCCAAGACATAGCTAAACAATATAAACAATGTCAAAATTTAGCATTAACTAAATAAATTTAGAATATCATAAAACTAACCTAAAAATTATAAAATAAGGCCAATTATATCAAATTTAGTAAATATGACACACTAAGAAACATGAATAGGAGGAAATAATGTAGATAAAATCTTACTTATCAAAAGATCAATCAAAGAAAGTTGAAGGGATGACTAACCACATTTTTGATAATCTCAAGAAGAAATGTACTAAAGATATTAACTTGAACAAAAAGAAAAAGTTTAATAAGAAAAATAGCACATCTTCTATTAGAATCTTACAACCTTTTAAAATTTTAAAATATTCCTATAAAAGATAATAAACTTGAACAAATAAATATTTGATAAAATTTTGTGAAAGGAATAATCAATTATTTTAGCAAAATTAGAAATGAGAATTATATAAGGAATAAATGGGAATAAAGGAATGAAATGGTATGTTTAAAGGTTAAATATAATTAAAGTTATATATTAAAGTATAGAGGAAACTTAAGGCTATTTTTTTAGTTTTTCCTTTACCTTTTCCTTTTTTTATTCTCATTTTCAACCCACATTTCCTATTTTCCTCTAAAAGGAAAACCCTAACCTTCATCTTCCTCTTCCTCTTCTTCTTCCACCATCCATTAAGGTAAATCTTCATCAACCACTCACAATCCTTAATCCATGTAAAGTAAGTTTTCCTAAGCTTTCAATTTGGCTATATCTTTCCTTTATTTTCTTGAAAATTCATAGGATTAGAGCTTTTTAGCTTAAAGAAAGAAATTTGAAATCTAACTTATGAATTTTAGTTTTTGAATGCTTTGGAGTAGTTAAAGCATAACCAATTCTAACTTGAATCTCCCCCGTACAAGGTTAGTAAGCATATTAGTTAAATTTAAAAGGCTTTATATGATATAGGCTATTTGGGGATATTTTTTCTATGTTTTAATTAAATTTTACGAAGATCATGTGATATTTAGGTTTTGACTTGATTTTCTTTATGAATCTTATGTGCATTGTAATGAAGATGCAATATATAGTGAAAATGGTATAGAAGGTGGCTTGTGGGATGAAAATTTAGTGTTAAAATCTCACATGAATAATGCATTTTGATGAAGTTCTGTAGAATATTAATGTGCAAGATTTCATTTTTATTATTTCATCCCATTTTATGTATCTTGATGTGTCACATATACTTAATTTTATGGAATTGGCCTTGTTATGTGATTTGGGGTTAGTTTTGCAATGTTTTTAATTTATTCAATTAACATTGGATTTTTATAGTATTTCAAGTTTTTTGCTATATCTTGAATTTTAGACAACTGATATTTATATTATTAGAAAACTCAAAAAAAGCTCTATAACATTTATGTTTTGATTAAAGTTCAATTCAAATGTCTGGAGGGACTAATTTAGCTAAGAATTTGAAGCCTTATTTTTATCGTAACTAAGCCAACTATAATTTTTAGGTTATATCTAGAACTTTAAAGGTTCAATTAATATGAAACTAATGTCAAGAGCTTCCTAAGATTTAGGCCTATAACTTTTATGTTTGTGGTTAACCAAAACTATATAGTTTTAGTGATCTTACATTAGGTAGAAGTTAGACCTAGGATATTTTATTGTTGTAACTCTTTTAGTATATTATTTTGTAAAATTGGTTCTGGGCTTTTAAAATTAGCAAGGCTCTATTCTTTTAATCCTAAGCAGCATAGAATTCAAGTTTAATAAGTTTTATTGATCATCAAGTCAAATATAGGAGGGTAGGAACACCCACACTTGAACACTACTACATAATTCAACAAGTAGAGCTTCTCTTCTTCTTTGAAGTTTCTTGTTTTTTAACCATGGAAGGCTAAATTTTTAGTTAAATTAAGGATTCTAAGGCTTATCTCTATCTGGATTATGAGATCCTAAGTTATAATCTTAACTTCTTCTAATTGATTTTCTTCTTTTCTTAATCTTTTATGTTGATTGCTTTAAAACTACATGAGTTGAATATTGATTTGGTATAATTTACCTTCAACCTTGTGATTTCAATCTTTATATATTTTTCTATGTTGAATTATAGTTAGTTAATTATGATTTCTCATGTAAGGATAAAGGATTGAAAAGTTAAATCAGAGGTTTCTAGCCTAATCCCTTAACTCAACTAAGTTTTATTTTTAAAATTAATTTCAATTAAATTTTATGAATTTTAGTAGTTATCTAATTCTACTAATATTAATTGATTAAATCCTAAATTATTGTCTAGCATGGGATTCATGAGTTATTGTAAGGGCTCCAGATAATTCAAAGCTAAAAAATTAATTAGAATGATCAAATATTTTATAATATGTGATTAATTCATATTAGCAAGGCCTTATTCTTTGTAACTCTAAGAGGTATAAGATTCAGATCCATTAGGTTTTAGTGATTATCAAGACAAATATAAGGGCAAGAATGCATACACATAAATATTACTGCATAATTTAGCAAAGAAAGCTTTTCTTTTTCTTTAAAATTTCTTATTTTTCAGCTATATAAAGCTAAATTTTAAGTTAATTCAAGGATTTTGATGCTTATCTCTATTTGGAATATGAGATCCTAAATAGTAATCTTGACTTCTTTTAATTAATTTTTCCTCTTTCTCTAATTTTTTTCTACTATTACTTTAAAATTGAATAAATTGAATGCTGATTTAGTATAATTTGTATTCAACCTTATGATTTTTTATCTTTATCCATTTTTTTATATTGAATTGTGGTCGGTTAATCATGATTTCTCATGCAAGGATAGAAGGTTAAAAGGTTAAATCAGAAATTTCTAGTTTAACTTTTTAGCTCAATTGAATTCTATTTTTAGATCAATCTTAATCTAACTTTACAAATTATAATAGTTACTTAATTCTATTAATATTAATTATTGAAATCCTAAATAGTCATCTAGCATAGGATTCATGAATTATTCCAAAGGTTTTGAATAATTCAAGGATAAAAAATTAATTGGAATGGTTAAATATTTTGTGATTTATAATTAATCCACACTAAAAACTCTTAAATTCTTAAATTGACTATTTTTCCATATTGATTTTCTTTCTTGTTATTTTATTTCTATGCTTTATTTTGTTTCATATGTTTATTTTAATCTTGAATCAAAAACCCTTAATTCGGTTCTGTGTTCATTCTATTTTGCATAATGTCTAAATTATATTTTGCATTTTGCATACTATTTGTATTTTTATTTCACTCATATTTGCTTTTCTTTCTTCTATTTTTAGTGCATAAAAAGCTTAAATAATTGTATAATTATTGTTGGAAAATCATTGAAAAAATATACATATCAAGGAATTACTAAGGATATAACCTGGTTTGTCAACTTATATTATATGATTTTTAGCAAACTAGTTATAATCAATTTTAGTATGTTATGATGCATATTCAAATATTAAGTAATAGATAACTATGCCCCAGAAATATGCCTTCTAGGCAAGTTGACCATGCTATTCAAATATGCTTTTTGGTAAATTACAATTTATTACATAGTTAACTACACACCCATAGAGTTGCTCTTAGGGGCTTCATAGTTAATCATATAATCGATTACAAGTTACAAGATTGTTCAATGGATCCATGTAGTCACTACTACAAAAATAGGATCCTACATTGCTATATAGATGTCAACCTAAGTTAACACTAACACCTTTATTGATATGATAGTATTTTTAAAATTATTTGAAAAATTAAGACAATATGCCATAAATATAACCGATATATATTTGAATGTGATGAAATTCTTAAAATTATTAAAAAATTTAAGATGTTAATTTTTATTTAATCAATGTCATAGTGTAAAAAAAAAACATAATCATGTCTATTTGGATACTATGGTATTTTTAGAATCATTAAAAAAAAACATATTATATTGATTTTTTACTTAACTAACATCAAATTGTATGACATTTAGGGTTGTTTGAAAAATAAGGAAGTTTAAGATGTTGGTTTTAAAATTAAATGACATTTATTTAGACATGCTCATATTTTTTAAATTATTAAAAAATTTAAAACATTAATTTTTTACTTAACTAACATCAAAATATATGATATTTAAATGTTGTTAGGAAAATGAAAAAATTTAAGATATTAGTTTTACAATTAACTAACATCCAAAAATATTGCAAAAATTCGATAAGAAAACATTAAATTTTAACACTTGGTTTTAAACTAAACCAACATCTAAAATGATAACATTTATTATATTATTAGGAATCTCTGACAATCTAAGATGTTAATTTCATTTACAATTACCATCTAAAAGTATTTCAAAAAATGGTTAGAATATATAAAAAGTAAACACATTAATTTTATAATTAAATGATATCTAATAGTATGACAATGGTCAACTATTTGCAAAATAATGATATGTAGAATGTTGATTTTGTGTTAATAAATAATGTCTAAAGTTAATGACATTTTTACACTATAAATAAAACACACCTTATTTTGTCCTTATTATCATTTTGACTCTCCCTCTTATTTGTTTCTAAGCTTTATCTTCATCTCTGTTTAGCTCTCTCTATAAAATACTAGATGTTATTCCATTCTTCCCCACATATTAATAAGCTACCAATACTCTTTCAACTAAAATCAAGCACAATGCCTTGTTCCACTTGTTTAAAACATCAAAAGTATCTCTTTTATTTCTATTTTTAAGATCTTCATCTTTTTTATTTTTATAATTTTTATGCAAATATTTTTAAGCAATTTTTATTTGTGGTTTTTAAATAAATTATAATATTATATTTAAGTTTTAGATATTTATTATGTGTTTAATAAATATTGCAATAAAGTTCAAAGTTGCTTAAATACTTCTTTTTTGCTTTTATTTCTCAAATTTTAACCTCTTCCATTTCTTTAATTTTTTATATATGCTTTCTTAAGAAATTTTTGTTTATGCTTCCTTTCTATAACTTTTAAAGTTATATCTAAGTTTTAGATACCTATTATAGCCACTTTTTTTTGTAATTCTAGGAAGGGCAAAACCTTAGATTTTGTTAATAGATAAATATCAAAAAGTTAAATGATATTAAAATAGAATTAAATCTAAATGGACATACACGTAAAAGTTATGATTTTTCAAAATTTTTAACTCAAAATATATGTTTTTAGCAGGATATTGAGTTTATCCAACTTTTACTATAAATATTCTAGTGCAAAAGCCAAAAATCATTATGAATTGTCATATGATTATGATGATGATAAGGGTGAATATACATTGATTAAATTATTATATGATTATAAGATTGATGATGACAAGGGAGAATATACACTAACATGGCTTTATACATCGAATCTGCATGTTTGTTTGTGAAAAGATAAATTTAATCTTGAAAGAATAAGGTTAAGTTTATGAAAGGGTAAAAATGACTAGGAGTCATAAGAAAATTTATTTGCTTTTCATATTTAATTGTTCTTGAATTATCATTAAGTTAAATCCCTTAAACTAAATAAGTTAAGGATTGTTGTTATTATGTTACATATAAGTATGCCATTGAATTGCTAGGATTGAACAACGAAAATGTGTATATGAATATAATGGCCCCTTGATTTAATCTTTCTAATAAGCATAATGATACATAATGAATGAAGTGATGATGATTAGGTTTTATATTATGTGTGTTTATATTTATTCCCTCATAAAGATTGACCATTTCTTTAAATTATCCCCTTTTTCTCGGCAAAGGTATCAAAGTTTTTTAATTCCTTCTAAAAAAAACCCTACAAAGGGTAAAAATGACTAGGAGTCATAAGAAAATTTATTTTCTTTTCATATTTAATTGTTCTTGAATTATCTTTAAGTTAAATCCCTTAAACTAAATAAGTTAAGGATTGTTGTTATTATGTTACATATAAGTATGCCATTGAATTGCTAGGATTGAACAATTAAAATATGTATATGAATATAATGGTCCCTTGATTTAATCTTTCTAATAAGCATGATGATACACAATGAATGAACTGATGATGATTAGGTTTTATATTATGTGTGTTTATATTTATTCCTTTATAAAGATTGGCCATTTCTTTAAATTGTCCTCTTTTTCTTAGCAAAGGTATCAAAGTCTTTTAATTCCTTCTAAAAAAAACCCTACAAAGGAGTAGATATTATAAATTATGATAGGTCATTATTATATTTTTCTTAATTATTTCTTTCAATTTCTTTATTTACTCACTGAGTTTTCTAAGAAAACTCATTTTCTCTAATCTTTCTTTTCTTTTTATTAGGGATGGCAATGGGATATGGTAATGATAGATGGACAATATAGTACCTTGCCCCGCAACTATGGTTATCTGCCCTATCCCCGATCCGAATGCAAGTTAGTGCCCTACCTCTGTGATTCACGAGGCACCGATGATCCATAGATAAATTCAAAAAAATTTGAAAAAATTAAAAAAAGTTTAAAATTTATAAATTTTAAATGCACACATAATTAATATTTAATATTCAATATAATGTAATAATATTGGTTTAAAATTATACATAATTTATCTAACTAATCTTAAATTTAAAAGAAAATAACTAAAATAAATATTAATTAAGAACTAATTAATATAAATATTTTTAATTGTGAAATTAGTAAAATAAATTTATAATAATATATATTTTATTACAATATAAAAATAAAAAATAATAATTTATTATTTTAGAGCAAGTTAGAGCACCGCGGGGTAATATTGCCTTGCCTTGCACAATTATTTCGAGTTAAAAATTTGTCCCACACCTTGCCTCACAGGGTAAAATATTATACCAAATCTGCACCCCACAAGGCAAAACCCTAAATTCATTTTTTTTACCATCCCTACTTTTATAAGGGATTTCCCCTCAAGTACCTAACTATTACTTATTATAATGGAAGTGAGGTTTGATTATGTATTCTAGCATTGAGGTAAGCCATGAGATAGTTAGTATTGTTCATACCTATTAAAAAATAAACCATAATTACATATTTTTAAAATTGCATTATTTATTGAAGTAAGGTTAATACATGGTTGCAAGGTGCAACTCCCTACACTAATCACATGTCTTAGAAATAGGTCATGAGAAAGTTGGTATCAAAGCATGGTCTCAAGCATATAAGTGGGTTAGGTTTGAAACCATTGCTTAAAGGTTTTCATTTGACCATATGAATGGTGTATGAAACCAAGCCCCTAATAGTAAGCCATTAACTATCAAAAGAAGGGTGTTTAGTCGGATTTATGTTATCTTCACATGCACCATAATTTGTCTAGGCCATTTTTTACCATGAACAACTAAGGATATATTAAGTGAGTATCTTTTCTATTTAATAAGTGATGAACTTTAGTTTGAATAAAGATTGTATTAGAAATAAAATGGTGAATGGTTATTCATTTTGGAACTTGATGATTATACTAGCTTTCATACTTGTGTAATTCATGGAAAATGATTAAATGAATGCTAATATGTGTGTGAATTGTTTAAAATGACCTTAATCATTCATTGATGGCATGAAGTTTAAGTTATATAGTGATTAAAGTGTTAAAATGATAGTTTAACTTGTAAGTTAAGTCAAATGCTACAATAGTAATGGATAAGGTATTTAATTGATTCATTTTTATAAAATTAGATGGTGCATGAATGGTTTACTTTTGAATGGTACAAGGTGGTGTTGCAATGCACCTTAAGTAAGAAAGGTTTAACTTATTTCACTTTAGAGTTAATAAGATAAGAGATAAAAGACCATGCAGAGGGTAGTAAAAGTTATTGATTCCAAATTATTTTATGGAAGAAAAAATTAAATTTTGATAGGTAATACTAGTACAAGGAGTACTTTGCATGGGTTTTTATGAGACCATAAACTTCAAAATACTATAATGATAGGAATAAATGCATTGGGTGCCATAAGGTGCCTTGTACACACCTCCATTGTTATCCAAATGATAATAAAAAAAAAAGGAATCTAAGCTTAAGAAATTATTGACTAATGGATGATGTTACAAGTATAAGTCGTATAGTCTAACAATTTAACAATGATAAGTGAGTGCCTAGATATTATACAAAGGCATATGCAAATGACTAAGTTAGCTCTTAATAAACTCTACGAAGTTTATAGGAATACTAAAAAGATATGACTTAATCAATTAAGTAGTTTAAAAGGTTATGCCTTCAAGACTGTGATGGAAAATAATTACACTTATCAAATTAGTATAAAACTTATAAGTTTGAACTATCATAAGATTAAGATGGATTTATAGGAAAGGTTAATGGGTATGTATGAAGAATTGTGACATTTCTAGAAAAGTTTGATTATCTAAATAAGTAGGTAATTAATTGAACAATTGAATCAAACTTAAGAAAGAGCTTAGAGACCTTAGCAAAATTATAACAAAGGGAAAAATAACTATGAATGGTACATGATTGTACTATTAAACAGTAAAGGTCTAAAGGGTATAGGCTAAACAAGGATAAAGGAATCTAAATCAAGGTAACTGTGAATTTATTTGGCTATAATGGTATATATAGATTTTCATATGTGATAAACATATGAGATCTTAGTTCATAAGATTAAGAAATAATGAAATAAATTTGTAGTAAACTTGTCTAACTAAAAAAGGGTAACCAATTAAGGTTCTTAAGGTGTAAAGACTAGAGGATAAGTTCATAAGATTAAGAAATAATAAAAGAAACTTGTGGTAAACTTGTCCAACTAAAAAAGGATAACTAGTTAAGGTTCTTAGGGTGTAAAGACTAGAGGATAAAACATTTGATATAGTACAATAAAGTAATTAGGGATCAAATATAGATACCAAAATATGAATGAGTCAGCAACAATAGGCTGAGGGAATTAAATTAATGTATAATTATGAAAATGAATGCTTAGTAAGAAGGGACATGAGATTGAGAAAAAAAAGGTATCAATGTCTTTCTGAGAATAACATTACATTTAGAAAATTTATATTTGAAAGCTAATTAGTGTAATTAGGTAGTGTGCATAGGAATTAAGAATGAGTAGTGTATACATGATCATTGAGTTTCAAAACTATCTTCATAATAATATTTTCAGTAAACCTCTTAGTATAAGGGAACAGAGTTATTCACTTCAAAATCCAATACATAAAGAATGCACAAGATTAATACATTGGCATTGATTAAGGATTATACTACAAGAATTTCAATAGAAGGTAGGAAGCAAAAGTTAATAAACTGAGCATCAACAATTGTGGGATAGTGTTTTGGAATGATCTTAAGAAATTGAAGAGGCATATACTTGAATAAAAATATATAAAAAAAATAAACACAATATTACATGAATTAAAAGGCTACTTTAGTGCAATTTAGTAGGTGATTGAATTTTGAAGAGTTAATGATTTAGGATTTAGGGTTTTTACCTTGAATTAAGGAAACATGTATTAAAAGAAAATGGGTAACATGCTTTTAAATTTCAAATCCTATATGTTAAATTAGTACAATTTATGTTTTAATTCTTGAGTTTTTTAAAATTTGATAGTAGTTGAAACTAATGGTTAAATATGATTAAAGATGAATATGAGAGTATTAAAAAGATCTAATTCTAATTTTCAAAATTTGCCCGTGCCCTATCTCTTTTTTATTCTCATTTTTTACCCATATTCCTCATTTTCCTCTTAAAGGAAAACCTAACATTCATCTTCCTTTTCTTCCCCTACTATCCACAAAGGCAAATCTTTATTAATCATTCACAATCTTCAACTTATATAAGGTAAGGCTCTTTAAGCTCTTAATTTGGTTAAGTTTCTCCTTTATTTTCCTCAAAATTTGTAAGATTGGACTATTTTAGCTTAGAAGGAAGAAATTTAAGCTTTAACTTAGGAATTTCAATTTTTGAATGATTAAAAGTTGCCAATTCTAGCTAGCATCTTCTTTATACAAAATAAGTAAAAATCTTAACTAAATTTGGATGGCTTTGTATGATATACATTATTTATGGATAGATTTTCTATGTTTTAATTAAATCTTAAGAAAATTAAGTGATATATGAGTTATGACTTAAT